>CM038144.1:295693887-296394193 GCA_021437245.1 Aegilops speltoides
CTACGGGTTCGGGAGACATGTAGACATGACCGAGGCGTTCTCGGTCAATAACCAACAGCGGATCTGGATACCCATGTTGGCTCCTACATGTTCCACGATGATCTCATCGGATGAACCACGATGTCAAGGACTCGGTCGATCCGTATACAATTCCCTTTGTCTAGCGGTATTTTACTTGCCCGAGATTCGATCGTCGGTATACCGATACCTTGTTCAATCACGTTACGGCAAGTCTCTTTACTCGTTCCGCAACACATCATCCGTGATCAACCCCTTGATCACATTGTGCACATTATGATGATGTCCTACCGAGTGGGCCCAGAGATACCTCTCCATTTACATGGAGTGACAAATCGATCTCGATCCGTGTCAACCCAATGCAGACACTTTCGGAGATACCTGTAGTGCACCTTTATAGTCACCCGATTCGTTGTGACGTTTGATACACCCAAAGCACTCCTACGGTATCCGGGAGTTACACGATCTCATGGTCTAAGGAAGAGATACTTGACATTGGAAAAGCTCTAGCAAACGAACTACGATCTTTGTGCTATGCTTAGGATTGGGTCTTGTCCATCACATCATTCTCCTAATGATGTGATCCGTTATCAACGACATCCAATGTCCATAGCAGAAACCATGACTATCTGTTGATCACAACGAGCTAGTCAACTAGAGGCTCACTAGGGACATATTGTGGTCTATGTATTCACACGTGTATTACGATTTCCGGATAATACAGTTATAGCATGAATAAAAGACAATTATCATGAACAAGGAAATATAATAATAATACTTTTATTATTGCCTCTAGGGCATATTTCCAACAGATACCCTGAGCTAGTTGGTTAAGCCAAACAACAACTTGGAGAGTTGGAAGATAAAAGATTGCCTGGCTTAGTTCATTTTAAGGGATATCTTTGTGTGTGTGTTGAAGAAAGATGATATCTTCATCAATTGATCCTCGAGACCAGTTGTTGGAGCTATTGTCTTGCCAAAACTTTGATTTGGGTGTGGGCTATTCTCAAATCAAATCAGAACCAACGATGTACGTAATGTTGTCTTACTCGTGGATATTCCTCGAGCATACACCATTATATCTTTTGGGTCTGACCAATACTATCACCTTGTTCACATAATTGTGGAATTCCATCCCTATGGGAATCTGGATGAATCGTTGTTGAGCCCATCGACAACATCCTTACCCTCTCCATAATCTGTTGAACATCAAGCTAGTATTGGAAACTTTCTAAAGCATTTGCTCATGCTAGCTCATGAAGCATATGTTCGGATGAAAGAAGTGACTTCCTCTAATTCATGTGCATTTGATGCAAGTTGCCGCCGTGAATTCGATAAAGTCAATGTTGCTTCCTTGGAATCATCCCAAGTTAGTCACACATGTGCAAAGTATACCATGGTTTGGTAGATTAATTACCTCCACTCCATATGTATTCTCAGAGCACACCAAGCCACCGATTGATTTGTTCAAGGAGAAGAAGCTCCTTCTTAAGAGTATACCCTATGCAAGGACTTGATATCCTCGATGATGGTTTCCCTCTGAACTCGCTAGTGTTTTATTATAAGACTACTATGTGGTCATGCTTGTCTTGGACAGCGTGTTCACAGGTTTGTAGCGTAACCAGCTCATGTTTTGGAGCTTGCTATCGTAGTTCATTTCGAGAATCTCGCAACGTCATCTCGCCGATTTGTGTTGCAAACTTTCATTTTCTTTCTAGACTCGATAAGTCTGGATTATTCTGACACCAACCAGATCTGAATCTCAGGCAGATATGATGGTTGGAACATTTCCCAAGAACTATAATATTGGTCTCGCGATAACCGGTAAAGCGGATGTCGTGGCCAACACACCCCGCCGGAAGACCTGCTATTGTAGTATCTTGATTGAGAAAGTTGGCCACCTCCCCATAAGGACTTCGTAGGGTTTACTCCCTAGTTGTGCCTTATGATTTTTGTGTTTCCGAAGTCCGACCTTTACTTGATGTTCTAGATACCAGACCATATCTATGAATGGGATATGCTAGCACATCAAGGAGAACATTAGAAGCGGAGTGCTAAATGTCTCTCGGTCGATCTTCCAGATTTTGTTCCCTTGGCCGCACTAAGGTGAAATCTGAGAAGGTGTTGTCTTCCTTTGCATCTGCATTGTCCATCACTATTCATCATGGTGGTATGTTGTGTTGCCAGGATCCTTGACACGGATGTTGGTAAAACCTTGATGAATATGGAAATGCTCAAGTTCTTGAGAGCACGCACAAGCACTATGTATTATCACCGGCACTAACTGGAATTGTTCCTAGTCTTTTGGGTTATGCTATAACCACTCCAATAGTGGAATCACTCTCACTTGTTGAGCTTCTCCCGATTACTAAAAATCATCCTTTGTGTTGTCTTCAACAAGGTAATCCACATCATCCAACCTGACCCGAGAATGTCACTCTTCTGGACTCTTTCAAATAATTGATTGTGATTTGCCTTAGGCTGGTATAAAGAGTTTCAATGATCTCTGAATCAAAGGTAATTCTTTTGCCACCTAAGGGGATATATCTATGAGTTACCTTTCCTAAGGTCTCTCGTTGTGGTATCATGACAACCATTTTCCTCGCTACTTTGAAACCTCATCAAATTGTTTCCTCCGTCCTTCATGATGTGTGATTTACCTCTCAGCTCAAGAGATGTTCTACATCTCATTCCGTGAGTTGATCTTGTGATCATTAAGATGATCCATCCTTGTAGAGTGTCTTTGTCCTCGTGTTGGATGAAAATCTCAAAAGCAAAGACGTCAAGATCAATTGGAGCACTGAATCAGCATCCTCGAGAAAGACAGTTGGATGGTGAAAATTGTAATAGCTTGTGTCCCTCTGTCTTCTTACTCACGCCTTGAATCTCGGACGAGATTCTTGTTTAGTGTGGGGTGAGTTGTCACAGCCCTAGAATAATGTTTGTAAATAGTGGCCTTGCCACCCATGCATCATGTCTAGATTTACGAAACTTGAATTGAGGAATTTTGAAAGCCTCAAAAACTTAATTAAAAGTAGGGCAAAGAACCCTAGAAATCTCATTCTTTGTTCCAAGATGTCCTTTTGCAATGTTTGAGAATTTTGGCAAGAGCTATATATCAAACCAAAATTTAGGAACATTTTGAAGGAATTATTTTTGGACTTTGAATTTAAATCAATACTATTTTGAATTTGAATTTATATTCAAATATATACTGAATATATGTTCAAATAACTGAAACAATTTTATGTGCTTTGGTATAACTCCATTGTGCTAAATAAAATGTTCAGGGGAATTTTGTCACTGATCTTGAATTTGTTTTATTTAGAAACAGTGGCAAAAGGAAGTAAATTAAACAAAACAGAAGGAAATTAAAAAGAGCAGAAGCTTACCTGGCGCTCACCTGGCAGCCCAGCTGGCCCAGCACTGTAGCTGAGGCCCAGCCCACTGCATGGCAGTCGCCTTCAACCTCTGCCAGTAGGCAGAGGCGTGTCGCCGTCTTGTGCCGCCCCGGCCACCTCCTGCTTCCTCCCCGGCCCCTCTAGCGACGCCACGGAGATGCCCCGTGTCCCCTCGCTCCTCTCCCTCACTCACTGCACGTTCCCTCTCTCCTGCTCCGCCTCTCCCTCTCTCTCACGAACCCGAAGGCAGCTGCCGCCACCGACGAGCACCGCCGTGGCCACAACCATTGCCTCGCCTCACCGACACCCCAGAAGCTCCGCCCGACCCCTCTTCCTCCCCACCGATCCACGGCCTCAGGAAGCCCTCTGGCTGTCGCCCTCAAGCTCGCCCCAACCTTCGGCCGGCGAACTTTCGAGGATTCGCGAGCTCCAGCCCCTCCCGGCCTCGCCGTTGCCTCCACCAGATCCGCTGTGAGCTACTCTTCCATTCCCCTCCTCCTCGTGCTCGTTCCGTACTCTAGCCGCCCTTTCACGGAGCCGATTGCTCCTCGCCGCCCGGCCATGGCGTGGCTGTGGCCACAGCCACCGCAGCTCGCTCCCGAGCCCACCAGCGTGCTCACCGCAACCTCAGAACCCAAAGCATTTAACCATTTGTCCTCCTGCACCGCAGATGCCGGTCCCATGAACCCCGAGCTCCGGCCGCCGCCTCGCTCCACTCCGCGAACCCCGCCACCCCGCACCTCCCGTTGGTCCCCTAGATGCGCGCGCGCTGGCTACCTCTGGTGCTCTTCAAGGCCCAACCGCAGCCCATAGCGCAACTCCGCGAGCCACCGCCGCTGGTCGTCGCCGTCGTCTAATCGCCGGCGACCGACGTGGCGTTGCCGTTAGCGGCTAATCCCCCAATTAGCACACTAACAGACATCGACAATGGGCCCTCAGAAGGGTCAAAGCCCGAGTCAACGCGGATTAGTTTACGTGTCACCGACGTGTGGACCCTGACGTCAGTTTGACTCGACCTGGCCGCTGACTCGCTGACGTCATGTCAAGGCCAGTCGACGCAGTTAAATCATTTTTTGGAATTATTTTAATTCTAAATATTCAGGAAATTCGTAAAATGTTCAAAACTTCAAAAATTCATAGTAATTCAACCGTAACTCCAAACTAAATAATTTATATATGAAAATTATCAGAAAAATTCAAGGAATCCATCTGTACCATTTTCATGCATGTTAGAACAACTTATAGCTGCTGTATAGCACAAATCAATTAAATGGCATTTAAATAATCATATATGGAGTTTGAATTGAATCTTGTATTGAACCAACTTCATTTAAATCATAGCTAGGTGCATTAGCTCAAACCACAGCATATTGCCATGTCATGATCATGCATCATATTGAGCATTGCATTGATTGTATTTCTTCTCTGTTGCGGTATTTGTCCCTCTCGATAGGCGTTGTACCGACGTTGTGATCGCTGACACCCATGAAGACTCAATGCTATCTTCGAAGTGCCGCTGCAAGCAAAACCCCTTGTTCATTCCGATAAAATCCCACTCTCTCGCTCCTGCTCTCTTTACTGCATTAGGACAACAACGAATCATTTGTTACTTGCTGCGGTAGCTGAACCCTTATCCATTGCATGACCTGTCATTCCACAAGAATAGATGAAACCCACTAGCATGAGTAGGAGTTGTTTGAGCCTGTTGTGCCTACTCATACATGCTTGTTTGTCATGCCTGCCATCGCTTAGAGTTGAGTCGGTCCGATTCATCGAGGATGAATCGAGGTGTGTGAACATGACCCACGTGTGTGAGCTAAGTGTGTGAACACGATTTGGTAAAGGTAGCGGTGAGAGGCCATGTAGGAGTACATGGTGGGTTGTCTCATTGCCGCCGTCCTCGTGAACTGAGTTCGTGTTTGTGATCCATGATTCAGCTACTACCACGCATTGGGCCCGAAACCAATGGACCCTCTCGGCTTCTTATTCATCCTTGTCCTCTGTCCTGGAGTTGCAAGTAGTTTCGTGTTTGTAGTATCTTTGGAGGCCGTGCGCAGCGCTGACCGTAGGGGTGGGCTGTGATGCGGTAGGCACGTGGCACGTGTACCGGGCGCCTGCTTGGTGTCTCGGGAACCCTGTTCACATCGTTTGGGGCTGTGAGCGAAACTTCGGCCGGAACTCCTCATAGATGGAACCCAAATAGGCGATAAACCTGGACTAGGGACTTGAGTGTTTAGGTAGGCCGTGGCCGACACCCACGTTGGGCTTCCGCTTGAAGGTTGCCGAGTACATGTCGTGTAAACGGCGGTAAGCGGTGAGAGCGTGTGTGAAGAAGTACACCCCTGCAGGGTTAACATCATCTATTCGAATAGCCGTGTCCGCATGAAAAGGACTTCGGGTTGCCTATAACAGTTCATAGACAAGTGAAAGTGGATACTTTAAAATACGCAAGATAAGCGTGAGTGCTATGGATGGCGTTCTCGTGAGGGAGACGGAGCGGATCCATAGTGGTGTATTGATATGGTGAATATGTGGACTCGTGCGCCACCTCAAAAGAGTTACTTGCAAATGTAGTTCGGGATAGCCACCGAGTCAAAGCTGGCTTGCTCTCTGTTAAACTCCACCATCCCTTTGTTGAAAATGATGCATATGTAGTTAGTTCGATGTAAGTCTTGTTGGGTACATTTGTACTCACGTTTGCCTATTTTATGTTTTTGCAGAGAGACCTCGGTCTCGCTAGTAGTACCACGTGGACTTGACGCTTAGCTTGATACCTCAGCCACGATCTTGTGCCCTCGGCAGATCTGGTAGTTAGTCGCTTCTAAGCCTTTTTCATTTGTAGATGTCGTACTCGGACATGTTGTGCTTCCGCTTGTGCTTGATTTGTATGCTGTGAATGTTGGGTCATGAGACCCCTGTTTGTAATATCTCGCTCCTCGGAGCCTAATGAATAAATACTTGAGTCGTAGAGTCATGTTGTGATGCCATGTTGTATTTGCACATATCGGGCATATTGTGTGTATGTTATTGAAATGCTTGGTATGTGTGGGATCTGACTATCTAGTTGTTTATCTTTAGTAGCCTCTCTTACCGGGAAATGTCTCCTAGTGTTTCCACCGAGCCATGGTAGCTTGCTACTGCTCCGGAACACTTAGGCTGGCCGGCATGTGTCCTTCTTCGTTCCTGTGTCTGTCCCTTCGGGGAAATGTCACGCGTTGAGTACCGGAGTCTGTTAGCCGCCACTGCCCGGTTTATCGAGTCTGCTAGCCAGTGCTACAGCCGGAACTTACTCGTGATGACCGACACGCTCGATCTTTGGGTCATGGATGCTGTCCTCGTAAGTCTGTGCCACTTTGGGTTTACGACTAGCCATGTCAGCCGGGCTCCTTTTCATATGGATGCTAGCGACACTATCATATACGTGTGCCAAAAGGCTAAACGGTCCCGCAAAGGTAAGGCGACACCGTGGGGATACCGTGCGTGAGGCCGCAAAGTGATATGAGGTGTTACTGAGCTAGATCGATGTGACATTGAGTCGGGTCCCGACAGCTTTGGTATCGAGCCCGATTGCTCAGAGGATTACCAAGCCAAACTGGTCGAAGTTGTGTCTAGAAATGCTTTAGTTATGTAAGGGAATTGATTGTGGGATGGAACGTAAGGCTCTTTTTACTCCTTATACCTCATGGCCTTCTGATCTGAGTCAACCTCTTCTCTTCCACGGGGATTTAAGAACTAGGCTTTCTCATCTATCTATCAGGATGACGTGTTACTAATCCATAGACTTTAAGATTGTTGGTTTTAAGCCCCAATTCAGTTCTACTATTTCCGTATGTTAACTGTTGATCTTAAAACCCTAATATTATGCTTGAGTGGTTATGCCACCATTTTGTAGCATGTCTAAAATCTTTTTGGGCATTTACAGCCCTTATGCTGTCCGAGTCATCCCAGGTTTCTAAATAGTCTCAAGCATTTGCAAAATCCTTCCTTTACATTCGATGTCCCTTTGGGCCAGATTAACCACACCAAATGCTGAGTTGAGGTATTCTATTGCCTCGACATATATGTTGGAATTATTATTATGACCCTAGGTGTCTTAGGGGATCATCTAGTAGTCTAGCCATGTTTTGTGTTCCCCGTGTGATGATTCTGGCCATCATTCTCGAAAGCATCCTGTGATGCCATTTAGTAGTAGGTATTCTATTCCTGGGTTTTGAACCCAAGATTCACTCCACTTACCTCGTGTTGATAGTGTTGCTAGTTCCTTTAGGTTATTAGTAACCCTTGCATTAGTCCTCGAGGTCCGTGGTATTTCCTTCTTCCAAATACTATGAACCACTTATGGCAGAAGTTTGTTGGATCAAAAGATCACAACAGGAGTGCCCTCGATGAGTTCTCCATTCATACTTGTGATTGTGCCAGTTTTACTTTCCGCATGGATTATCTCGAAGAAATATGTTGAACTTGGTTCGACATACTAATCTATGCATCCACAACTCAGAAAATCATATGTTCCTTTGAGTTGTCCCCTTTAGTTGTATACCGACCTTCGTCTATCGGTTGATAGTCGAGTAGTCGTGCATTCGCTCATCGATGCCTATTATTCTTGTGGTCCGTCAAGCCATTCTATTCCGAATGACTAGGAGAAACAAACTCAAAGACTTTGTCCATTTCTAGGATTGGGTCAAAGCAATTGTAATTCGCAGATCAAATTGCTAATCTAGCTTTTGCTCTGTTCTACCTTGGAGTATTACCATCTTGACATTAAGAATATCATGAGAATTGCACTACCTCTTATGAATTCTTGATGTAGTGATACTTCTTGCCGTCATTGTTCATTTCTCGGTTCCGTGTTGTTGCAACCGAATGTCGACAAGTGAATCATGATGTGTGAAATCAATACTCCTAGCAACCTTGTTGCTTGGTAGTTAAAGGACAATAATTTCATTCTTAGCGTGTTGGTTCTTGAATCATCATTCTAAGACTGATTGTGCTACCTAGTCCTTGTTCCCGGTGCACTCTTCGATTGATGAGTTAGGATTTTGTTAAGTCCTCGCTCATTTGATCATATCGTCTTGCCCGAAAAGCAAGATTGTTCTCGAGCTTAGTAACATATCGGTGGTTCGTGATTCTCGATTGTCTTCGGAGGTATCACCAGGATGTCACCGACCGCTATGTTGAGCTCGTGATCAAGTTGGTTTCTTGTAAACCACCCTTCTCCAAGATTCGTGTGGGATACCCGAGCTAGTTGGTTAAGCCAAACAACAACTTGGAGAGTTGGAAGATAAAAGATTGCTGGCTTAGTTCATTTTAAGGGATATCTTTGTGTGTGTGTTGAAGAAAGATGATATCTTCATCAATTGATCCTCGAGACCAGTTGTTGGAGCTATTGTCTTGCCAAAACTTTGATTTGGGTGTGGGCTATTCTCAAATCAAATCGAACTAACGATGTACGTAATGTTGTCTTACTCGTGGATATTCCTCGAGCATACACCATTATATCTTTTGGTCTGACCAATACTATCACCTTGTTCACATAATTATGGAATTCCATCCCTATGGGAATCTAGATGAATCGTTGTTGAGCCCATCGACAACATCCTTACCCTCTCCATAATCTGTTGAACATCAAGCTAGTATTGGAAACTTTCTAAAGCATTTGCTCATGCTAGCTCATGAAGCATATGTTCGGATGAAAGAAGTGACTTCCTCTAATTCATGTGCATTTGATGCAAGTTGCCGCCGTGAATTCGATAAAGTCAATGTTGCTTCCTTGGAATCATCCCAAGTTAGTCACACATGTGCAAAGTATACCATGGTTTGGTAGATTAATTACCTCCACTCCATATGTATTCTGTAGCACACCAAGCCACTGATTGATTTGTTCAAGGAGAAGAAGCTCCTTCTTAAGAGTATACCCTATGCAAGGACTTCGATATCCTCGATGATGGTTTCCCTCCTGAACTCGCTAGTGTTTTATTATAAGACTACTATGTGGTCATGCTTGTCTTGGACAGCGTGTTCACAGGTTTGTAGCAGAACCAGCTCATGTTTTGGAGCTTGCTATCGTAGTTCATTTCCCGAGAATCTCGCAACGTCATCTCGTCGATTTGTGTTGCAAACTTTCATTTTCTTTCTAGACTCGATAAGTCTGGATTATTTCGACACCAACCAGATCTGAATCTCAGCAGATATGATGGTTGGAACATTTCCCAAGAACTATAATATTGGTCTCGCGATAACCGGTAAAGCGGATGTCGTGGCCAACACACCCCGCCGGAAGACCTGCTATTGTAGTATCTTGATTGAGAAAGTTGGCCACCTCCCCATAAGGACTTCGTAGGGTTTACTCCCTAGTTGTGCCTTATGATTTTTGTGTTTCCGAAGTCCGACCTTTACTTGATGTTCTAGATACCAGACCATATCTATGAATGGGATATGCTAGCACATCAAGGAGAACATTAGAAGCGGAGTGCTAAATGTCTCTCGGTCGATCTTCCAGATTTTGTTCCCCTTGGCCGCACTAAGGTGAAATCTGAGAAGGTGTTGTCTTCCTTTGCATCTGCATTGTCCATCACTATTCATCATGGTGGTATGTTGTGTTGCCAGGATCCTTGACACGGATGTTGGTAAAACCTTGATGAATATGGAAATGCTCAAGTTCTTGAGAGCACGCACAAGCACTATGTATTATCACCGGCACTAACTGGAATTGTTCCTAGTCTTTTGGGTTATGCTATAACCACTCCAATAGTGGAATCACTCTCTACTGTTGAGCTTCTCCCCAGTTACTAAAAATCATCCTTTGTGTTGTCTTCAACAAGGTAATCCACATCATCCAACCTGACCCGAGAATGTCACTCTTTCGGACTCTTTCAAATAATTGATTGTGATTTGCCTTAGGCTGGTATAAAGAGTTTCAATGATCTCTGAATCAAAGGTAATTCTTTTGCCACCTAAGGGGATATATCTATGAGTTACCTTTCCTAAGGTCTCTCGTTGTGGTATCATGACAACCATTTTCCTCGCTACTTTGAAACCTCATCAAATTGTTTCCTCCGTCCTTCATGATGTGTGATTTACCTCTCAGCTCAAGAGATGTTCTACATCTCATTCCGTGAGTTGATCTTGTGATCATTAAGATGATCCATCCTTGTAGAGTGTCTTTGTCCTCGTGTTGGATGAAAATCTCAAAAGCAAAGACGTCAAGATCAATTGGAGCACTGAATCAGCATCCTCGAGAAAGACAGTTGGATGGTGAAAATTGTAATAGCTTGTGTCCTCTCGTCTTCTTACCTCACGCCTTGAATCTCGGACGAGATTCTTGTTTAGTGGGGGTGAGTTGTCACAGCCCTAGAATAATGTTTGTAAATAGTGGCCTTGCCACCCATGCATCATGTCTAGATTTCTGAAACTTGAATTGAGGAATTTTGAAAGCCTCAAAAACTTAATTAAAAGTAGGGCAAAGAACCCTAGAAATCTCATTCTTTGTTCCAAGATGTCCTTTTGCAATGTTCGAGAATTTTGGCAAGAGCTATATATCAAACCAAAATTTAGGAACATTTTGAAGGAATTATTTTGGACTTTGAATTTAAATCAATACTATTTTGAATTTGAGTTTATATTCAAATATATACTGAATATATGTTCAAATAACTGAAACAATTTTATGTGCTTTGGTATAACTCCATTGTGCTAAATAAAATGTTCAGGGGAATTTTGTCACTGATCTTGAATTTGTTTTATTTAGAAACAGTGGCAAAAGGAAGTAAATTAAACAAAACAGAAGGAAATTAAAAAAAGAGCAGAAGCTTACCTAGCGCTCACCTGGCAGCCCAGCTGGCCCAGCTCTGTAGCTGAGGCCCAGCCCACAGGCATGGCAGTCGCCTTCAACCTCTCGCCAAGGTGGCGAGGCGTGTCGCCAGGCCGCCTCGCCACCTCCCGCTTCCTCCCGGCCCCTCTAGCGACGCCACGGAGATGCCCGTGTCCCTCGCTCCTCTCCCTCACTCACTGCACCGTTCCCTCTCTCCTGCTCCGCCTCTCTCCCTCTCTCTCACGAACCCGAAGCGCAGCTGCCGCCACCGACGAGCACCGCCGTGGCCACAACCATTGCCTCGCCTCACCGACACCCCCAGAAGCTCCGCCCGACCCCTCTTCCTCCCCACCGATCCACGGCCCTCAGGAAGCCCTCTACTGTCGCCCTCAAGCTCGCCTCAACCTTGGCCGCCGGCGAACTTTCGAGATTCGCGAGCTCCAGCCCCTCCCGGCCTCGCCGTTGCCTCCACCAGATCCGCCTGTGAGCTACTCTTCCATTCCCCTCCTCCTCGTGCTCGTTCCGCACTCTAGCCGCCCTTTCACGGAGCCGATTGCTCCTCGCCGCCCGGCCATGGCGTGGCTGTGGCCACAGCCACTGCAGCTCGCTCCCGAGCCCACCAGCGTGCTCACCGCAACCTCGGGAACCCAAAGCATTTAACCATTTGTCCTCCCTGCACCGCAGCGCCGGTCCCTGAACCCCGAGCTCGCCGCCGCCTGGCTCCACTCCGCGAACCCCGCCACCCCGCACCTCCGTTGGTCCCCTAGATGCGCACGGCGCTGGCTACCTCTGGTGCTCTTGGCGCCCAACCGCAGCCCATAGCGCAACTCCGGCGAGCCACCGCCGCTCTGGGTCGTCGCCGTCGTCTAATCGCCGGCGAATCTGACGTGGCGGTGCCGTTAGCGGCTAATCCCCCCCAATTAGCACACTAACAGACATCGGCGGCGGGCCTCAGAAGGGTCAAAGCCCGAGTCAACGCGGGATTAGTTTTTGTGTCACTGACGTGTGGACCCCGCACGTCAGGTTTGACCTGGACCTGGCCGCTGACTCGCTGACGTCATGTCAAGGCCAGTCGACGCAGATTAAATCATTTTTTGGAATTATTTTAATTCTAAATATTCAGGAAATTCCAGAAAATGTTCAAAACTTCAAAAATTCATAGTAATTCAACCGTAACTCCAAACTAAATAATTTATATATGAAAAATTATCAGAAAAATTCAAGGAATCCATCTGTACCATTTTCATGCATGTTAGAACAACTTATAGCTGCTGTATAGCACAAATCAATTAAATGGCATTTAAATAATCATATATGGAGTTTGAATTGAATCTTGTATTCGAACCAACTTCATTTAAATCATAGCTAGGTGCATTAGCTCAAACCACAGCATATTGCCATGTCATGATCATGCATCATATTGAGCATTGCATTGATTGTATTTCTTCTCTGTTGCCGGTATTTGTCCCCTCTCGATAGACGTTGTACCGACGTTGTGATCGTTGACACCGATGAAGACTCAATGCTATCTTCAGAAGTGCCAGGCAAGCAAAACCCCCTTGTTCATTCCGATAAAATCCCACTCTCTCGCTCCTGCTCTCTTTTACTGCATTAGGACAACAACGAATCATTTGTTACTTGTCTGCGGTAGCTGAACCCCTTATCCATTGCATGACCTGTCATTCCACAGTAAATAGATGAAACCCACTAGCATGAGTAGGAGTTGTTTGAGCCTGTTGTGCCTACTCATACATGCTTGTTTGTCATGCCTCATCGCTTAGAGTTGAGTCGGTCCGATTCATCGAGGATGAATCGAGGTGTGTGAACATGACCCTCTCGTGTGTGAGCTAAGTGTGTGAACACGATTTGGTAAAGGTAGCGGTGAGAGGCCATGTAGGAGTACATGGTGGGTTGTCTCATTGCCGCCGCCCTCGTGAACTGAGTTCGTGTTTGTGATCCATGATTCAGCTACTACCACGCATTGGGCCCGAAACCAATGGACCCTCTCGGCTTCTTATTCATCCTTGTCCTCTGTCCGTGAGTTGCAAGTAGTTTCGTGTTTGTAGTATCTTTGGAGGCCGCGCAGCGCTGACCGTAGGGGTGGGCTGTGATGCGGTAGGCACGTGGCACGTGTACCGGCGCCTGCTTGGTGTCTCGGGAACCCTGTTCACATCGCTTGGGGCTGTGAGCGAAACTTGGCCGAACTCCTCATAGATGGAACCCAAATAGGCGATAAACCTGGACTAGGGACTTGAGTGTTTAGGTAGGCGTGGCCGACACCCACGTTGGGCTTCCGCTTGAAGGTTGCCGAGTACATGTCGTAAACGGCGGTAAGCGTGAGAGCGTGTGAAGAAGTACACCCCGCAGGTTAACATCATCTATTCAATAGCCGTGTCCATGAAAAGGACTTGGGTTGCCTATAACAGTTCATAGACAAGTGAAAGTGGATACTTTAAAATACGCAAGATAAGCGTGAGTGCTATGGATGGCGTTCTCGAGGGAGACGGAGCGGATCCATAGTGGTGTATTGATATGGTGAATATGTGGACTCGTGCGCCACCTCAAAAGAGTTACTTGCAAATGTAGTTCAGATAGCCACCGAGTCAAAGCTGGCTTGTGCTGTTAAACTCCACCATCCCTTTGTTGAAAATGATGCATATGTAGTTAGTTACGATGTAAGTCTTCTTTGGGTACATTTGTACTCACGTTTGCCTATTTTATGTTTTTGCAGAGAGACCTCGGTCTCGCTAGTAGTACCACGTGGACTTGACGCTTAGCTTGATACCTCAGCTACGATCTTGTGCCCTCGGCAGATCTCGTAGTTAGTCGCTTCTAAGCCTTTTTCATTTGTAGATGTACGTACTCGGACATGTTGTGCTTCCGCTTGTGCTTGATTTGTATGTTTCAATGTTGGGTCATGAGACCCTGTTTGTAATATCTCGCTCCTCGAGCCTAATGAATAAATACTTGAGTCGAGAGTCATGTTGTGATGCCATGTTGTATTTGCACATATCGGGCATATTGTGTGTATGTTATTGAAATGCTTGGTATGTGTGGGATCGACTATCTAGTTGTTTATCTTTAGTAGCCTCTCTTACGGAAATGTCTCCTAGTGTTTCCATCGAGCCATGGTAGCTTGCTACCGCTCGGAACACTTAGGCTGGCCGGCATGTGTCCTTCTTCGTTCTGTGGTACGTCCCTTCGGGAAATGTCACGCGTGAGTACGGAGTCTGTTAGCCCGCCACTGCCCGGTTTATCGAGTCCTGCTAGCCAGTGCTACAGCCCGAACTTACTCGCTGATGACCGACACGTTCGATCTGGGTCATGGATGCTGTCCTGTAAGTCTGTGCCACTTTGGGTTTACGACTAGCCATGTCAGCCGGGCTCCTTTTCATATGGATGCTAGCGACACTATCATATACGTGTGCCAAAAGGCGCAAACGGTCCCGGGCAAAGGTAAGGCGACACCCGTGGGGATACCGTGCGTGAGGCCGCAAAGTGATATGAGGTGTTACAGGCTAGATCGTTGTGACATTGAGTCGGGGTCCTGACATAAAGTGTCTTGGCAGTGGTGTCAGAAAACGCTACGACAGTGTCTAATTGGGGTCGGGTTAGGTGGCCGCTCCTCCCTCCATGTCGGCTTAGGCTGGCGGGGTTTCTCGGCGTTCTGGGAACGTTGGTCCCCAGACTTGCCTGCCTGCGGCCTGCGGCATGGCCCAAGCAGAGGCCCAGTACAGCCCGTCTTCATCAACCCAAGCTCAAGACCCTCGCGAGGGGCGAAGCCTCGCAGGGCGGACGATGCAAGGCTTCCTCAGGGCGGCCTCACCAGGCAGGCTCGCGAGGAGGCGAAGAGATCAAGGGAAGGGGTACCTCGCGAGGTGCTCGTGATGCAAGCCATGACGATCGAGAGCAGGCGGGCGCCAAGCGGGCGCCAGCCTGCGCGGTGTCTTCGTTTCCTCTTTGGTGCAAAGGGGGCAAGCGCAGCCGTGGAGTACCAAGGCATCAAGCAAAGGATACCATTTCAGTGCAACGAGACCAAGACCAGTAGAGCGGCAGGATGGAGGTCACCGTGGAGCCCAAGACGGCATCATCACCAGTGCCTTTGGCAATCGAAGACCAACTTTATTCAGGATAACTTGTACCAGCTGTTCCCCTTCAAAAATGGCCGTTGTTGGCTCCCTTCTCGCTCAATATTTAGGAAGAGGACCAGGGCCCCTATAAATAGAGATAGCCACCACAGCAGGAGAGAGAGATATGATCTCATCTAGAGGCAGGAAGATCCATTCCAAGTGGAACACCGCACTAGCTCAAGAACACCTCTCGCGAGGCTGTTCTTTCTCTGTACTGTTCATCATCAGCCCCAGAGGCAATCCAACACACGACAAACTAGAGTAGGGTATAACACCACAACGGTGGCCTGAACTAGTATAAACCTCGTGACCCTTGTGTTGTTCATCGTGTAGCTTAGATTCACAACGAGGCGTTGGGACGTAGATCGGTAGGGAGGAAGATCTTTGCGCGCACCCCAGAGTTCGAACCTTAAGGGTTTTGCCGGAACCCGATATCCGACATTTGGCGCGCCAGGTAGGGGTGCGCCAGAGCTCTCCCTTCCGTCGACCCGCTCTCCATCAACACCGCGCTTCGCTCTCATGGCCGACGGCGCACCGCCCGCTCCGGCGACCGACGCCAACATTGGGGCCAGGGGGCTCCGACCCTTGGCCCCCGCGTTGCGACAGGTGCAGTGGCCGCACAAGTTCAAGCCAGAGATGCCGCCGCACTACAGCAGCGCGATGGATCCACTAGCTTTCCTGTTGGCATATGAGGAGGCCGTCCTCAAGGCCGGGGGTGATGACAGGGTCATGGCTAAGTGGTTTCCCATGGCCCTCACTGGCGTTCCGTGCATGTGGCTACTCCACCTGCCAACAGCTTCTGTGGCCTCCTGGGAGGAGTTGCGCGACCTCTTCCTCGCCCATTACGCTGCGCCGGCGCCCCTGGTCATCGCAGATCTCTTGGGCAGCTCGCATGCGCCACCCTTGGGCCGCCACGTCAAGCCATTCGTCCGCCAGATCAACACCGCCCTCACGCGCCACGGAGCTCCTCCGAGTTGGGTGGCACCCAAGGCCGACTTGACCTTCAGCTTGGATGATCACCCTGCCAACACCGCCTGCTGGGGTGTGCTCCCGATGCTTTGCATGCCCACCATCTGCTAGGTGGCCGTCACCAGGATCCTCATCGACGGCGGTGCAGGCCTTCAGCCTCCTCCACCTGCCGCTGGAAGGACTCCGGCCCAGCAAGCCCTTCTCGGGCGTTGGAGGCAGTTCAACCGGCTCCCTGGGGAAGATCTGCCTTCCGGTGACCTTTGGCACCCACGACAACTTCTGCACGGAGCTGGTCGACTTCGACATCGACCACATCGGCCTCCCATACAACGCCATCCTCTGCTACCCTGCCTTGGCCCAGTTCATGGCAGCGACTCACCCGGCCTACAACTTCATGAAGATGCCCAGGAGCAGCAACGTCCTCACAATAGCTGGAGATATGAAAGATGCTCTGCAGGCGCTCAAGCTTGCCTTCAGGACAGCCGCAGTGGAGCAGCCCACCAGCGCCGACACCCCCAAGGCCAAGGGGGCTGCACCAACCAAGAAGAAGCAACTGTTCACCCAGGACAAGGCGGAGACCAAGCAGGTACCAATTGATGAGGACGGATCCTCCGCGCCACCTTCGCCATATGCGCCAATCTTCACCCTGACCAGGAGGAGGCTCTGGTAAAACTATTGCATGCGAACAAGGAGGTGTTCGTGTGGGAACCCAAGTAGCTAGCGGGGGTCCCAAAGCAGGTGATCGAGCATCACCTAAACGTCTGCCCCAATGTGCGCCCCATGAAGCAGAAAGCAAGGCAGCAGTCCACCGAGAAGCAGGCCTTCATCATCCAAGAAACCCTCAAGCTGGAAGCTGCAGGTGTCATTCGCGAGGTTCGCTACCCTGAATGGCTGGCAAACCCTGATGTTGTGCCGAAGAAGGGAGGAAAGGAGCGCATGTGCGTCGACTTCACCAACCTCAACAAGGCCCGCTCTCAGGATCTACTCCCGCTCCGCCGCATCGACCAAATCGTCGACTCCACCACTGAGTGCGGTCTATTGTGCTTCCTGGATGCCTTCTCGGGCTATCACCAAATCAAGATGGCGATAGAGGACATGGAGAAGACGGCCTTCCTGACCCCGTGCAGGGTGTACTGCTATACCTGCATGTCATTCGGGTTGCGCAACGCGGGCGCAACCTTTCAGTGACTGATGCATATCGCCTTGGGCCGGCTGCTCGGGAGAAACGCTGAGGCCTACGTCGACGACATTGTGGTGAAGTCTCGGGAGGCAAAGACCCTGATACAGGACCTGGAAGAAACCTTCACAAGCCTTCGTGAAGTGGACCTGCGGCTCAACCCGGAGAAGTGCGTGTTTGGTGTTCCCTCTGGCAAGCTTCTGGGCTTCCTCGTGTCCCACAAAGGGATTGAGGCCAACCCGGAGAAGGTCAAGGCAATCGAAGACATGAGTCCGCCCCAAACCCTCAGGGAAATGCAGAAGCTCGCCGGACGCGTAACTGCATTAGGGCGCTTCATCTCCAAGCTGGGGGAACGTGCCCTGCCCTTCTTCAAGCTGAAGAAGAATAAGGGCCCGTTCAAATGGACACAAGAGGCTGACAAAGCGTTCGAAGATCTCAAGAAGTACCTGACCAGCCCTCCGGTGATGGTGGCTCCGCGCACTCAGGAGCCCCTAGTGCTCTACCTCGCCACCACACCCTACTCTGCCAGCGCAGCTCTGGTGGCGGTTCGTGAGGAGCGCCGAGTCAAGGCCGCATAGGCCGCAACCCCGACCGCGGCAGCTCAAAGCCAGGAAGGCCTCGCGAGGGTCACGACATCGGCAGATGGGGACCAGCCTCAATAGGAAGACGCCCTTAGGGCTGACGGGACCTCACCAAGCAGTCAGGAGTCGGGGCCTCCAATGTCTCAGGAGGCGCTCAACTCTCTAGAGGGTGCGGGCTCCGTCGGCGCGCCCACCCTCGTCGAGCATCCTGTGTATTTCGTCAGCACAGTGCTGCGGGATGCAAGGGCATGGTACCCCATGCCCCGGAAGCTCTTGTTCTGTTGGTGGCGTCGCGTAAGCAGTGGCACTACTTCTAAGGTCACCCCATCAAGGTCGTCTCAGCCTACCCATTGGAGAGGGTACTCAGGAGTCCCAACTCCGCTGCAAGGGTCACTGAATGGAACATCGAGCTGCAAGCATTTCAGTTCGAATTCAGCACGACCAGATTCGTCAAAGGAGCCGCACTTGCAGATTTTGTGGCAGAGTGGACAGAGGCGCCAGGGCTCGAGGCAGGCGATGATCGGGCATTTTCCCCAGGAAGCGAGGCACCAGACGGCTGGGTTATGCACTTCGATGGAGCATTCTCACTACATGGAGCGGGGGTTGGCGCAGTGCTTATATCCCCCACTCAGGACAAGCTTTATTATGCTGTGCAGCTTTGTTTCCAGCAGGGCGAGAAGGTTTCCAACAATATAGCAGAATATGAGGGTCTCATAGCAGGCTTAAAGGCGGCGGCCACACTAGGAGTGAAGCGCCTCATCATCAAGGGTGACTCACAGCTCCTCGTCAACTTCTCGAACAAAGTGTACGAGCCCAAGGACGAGCATATGGAGGCGTATCTTGCAGAGGTGCGCAAGATGGAAAATCAGTTTTTGGGGCTGGAGCTGCAGCATGTGCCCCGCGGCACCAACCAAGGGGCTAATGACATCGCCAAGAGGGCATCAAGGCGGCTGCCTCAGGAGCCTGGCATTTTCGAGGAACGACTCTTCAAGCCCTCAGCAGCACCGTCACTATCAAGCACATCGCAATCTCGAGAGGAACTCCCTCAACTGCCTGCCTCAGGAGCTCCGGCATGTGGCCCAACCTCAGGAGCATGCTTGCTCCTGGTGCTGGAGCCTCAGGAGGGATGATGGATGGCGGAGCTCAAGGATTACCTGATGTAAGGGACTCTACCAGAGAAAGAAGAGGACGCGGTACGCGTGGCCCGGCAGGCCACGGCCTACTGCATCCAACATGGAGAGCTCTACCGGAGGCAGCCAAACGGTGTTTCCCTGCGTTGCATCTCTAGGGAACAGGGGAAGGAGATGCTGGCAAACATTCACGACGGAGATTGTGGGCACCACTTATCATCACGGATCCTCATCGGCAAGGCGTTTCGCAGCGGGTTTTATTGGCCTACAGCACTCAACGACGCGATCGAGCTGGTGAAGGCTTGTGAAGCCTGTCAATTCCACGCCAAGCAGATCCATCAGCCAGCTCAGGGCCTGTAGACCATCCCACTCTCGTGGCCGTTCGTTGTCTGGGTGTCACACCCTGCATTTTGCAACATTTCATTTTCATTAATAAAGCATGAAAATTTGGACCAACAAAAACTTTTTGCATTATTTGGCTTTTATTTGGAGTTGGTTTTCTCTCTGTGATTCTTTTCAAGTGCTTCTTGAAGTCAACTACTCTACCCTCTATATTTCATCTCCTTACCCCAAGCTCCTGACCAATGACCATGCCATGTGTATAGTGCTATATGGAATTTTCTTATAATAATTTGGCCAGAAAGTATTTTCTAAATTTAGTTTTCCAAAAACCCCTGAATTGATGTTTTGCACTGCAAGTACTTGATTAAGGGCAGTAAAAATCTTTCCAAAAATATATTTGACTCCTATTAGATATAGGATGCCCAGAAACCACAAAAATATAATTTTAAAAGTTATTTTACTATTTTTTTAAAAGCTTTTTCTTAAGGCGAGAAATGGTCTTTAATAGGGAAAAATTATTTTATTGCTTCAAAAATATTTGACAAAATTTAGGGAAACTCATAGGACATATATTGTCCATATATAAAATTTCAACACATGGTCATGTTCAAAATATTGGTCAAATCCTCTAAAACCCTTTTCGGATATTTCAAGATTTTGAAATATTTACAAAGGAAATATTCTCCAAAAATTCTAGGAAAATTCTATCATGTCACATATGACATCTTAGATGATCTTGCCAAGTCTCATGACTTGGAGAACAAGATATACTCATCAAAACCCTCAAAACCATTTCTGTCCATTCGAAGTTTGATCAACTTTACATTGCCAAATGTGTCCAAATGTTCTCAAACTTGGTGAACATGCTCCAATGGTCTAATTATGCATCTAGACCAAATGGCACAGATTGGAGAAGAGCAAATCTTGGTCAAAGTGCCTCAAAACCCTCTCTGACCAGAATCAACTTTGAACTACTTTGCACTACCAACTTCTTCTCCAAGACCCCAACTTTGGTGAGCCTGATCACATGACCAAATAAGGCTACCACACCAAGTGGTACACCAAGGGGAAGTGATCTACTCCACTGGATCTACACAAATCCATTTCTGCCCATTTCTAGGGTTTGCAAGAGTTACATTGGCAACTTTGTCCAAATAAGCTCAAAATGGGTGGAAGGCCCTAATTATATGTGACATTTCACCCCATGGAGTACCAAGGCCAGTGGAAGTCATTAGCTTATCCAAAACTCCATCAAACACCTTCTGGCAGATAACTAAAATGCCTATTTTGGCCACTTCCACTAATCTCCTTGAGTCCATCTTTTTACCACAACCCCTCCTCGTTCCCCTCTGTCACTTAGATGCTTTTCTACCCGAGGAAGCAATGTGGAAGAAGGGGGGAACCACGTTTGTCCTTTCTGGACAACATTTTCCTCTCTCTCTCACAGCCTCTCTCTCTCCCCTCTGCACACCAGAGCATCCAAGGCTCTTTCCTGGTTTTGCCCACTCCCACTGTAGCTCCCAGACACGAGTGGACGCGCGCGCAACACGGGAAAGCCGCGGATGTCGGCCAAAGTCACGCTCTGGAGCACGTCACTGTGCTCCCGACCGTTGACGCCGCGCCCCCGACCACCTCGTGCTACCCCCGCGCGCCAGTCGATGCCCCTCGGCGTCCGTGACACGCCACCGTGCAGGCCCCCTTGTCTCTCCCCTCTCTCACCTCCTCGCGCGTGCCTGGCGCTTGCCTGGCTCGGCCAATGCCCGGCCTCCTGCAGCATGCGGCCTTGAACCTTCCTGCTCTCTCTACTTCTCCTGGCGCCCTACTCCACCCCCACGAACACCGTGGACAGCTCCATTCCTTCTCCAACGGCCTCCAGAGCCGATCCATGGGCGCCCCAGAGGCCACGCCACGGTGAACCGCGGCCAGCCTATATAAGGCAGCCCCGAGTCCCTCTCTTCCTCCCTGTCGCTCTCCCACACACCCAATCGACCTCCCGCACCACTCCTTCCTCTCCAGAACCACCCGAGCTCGAGATCGAGCTCGAGCTCCGCCGCCTCGGCTCGTCGGGGTCCGCGCGGTACAGGCCTTCTCCGCCCCAGCTCTCTCTCGATCTGGAACCGCGAGGCGCCACTGATTCTTTCCCCTCTCTTTTCCCCTTGTTTTGCAGCCGGAAACGGCCGGAGCCACCGACGCCCAAAGCGCCTCCGCCGCGTGACCTCGTCGCCGGCGAAGCAGGCCACTCCGGCGACCGTCTCCACCACCACCAGAACCGCGACTCCACCCTGAGTCCAACGGTAGCCCCCGCATCCCTTCCGTGCCTTGTATCGCGCCGGCGGGCTCGCGTCGCCTCGGCGGAGGTAGACGGCGGCGCCGTGGGGCGGCCCGTCAACCTCACGCTCGAGCGGGTGGGATCCACCGTCGGGTTTAAAGCGTCTTGTGGCAGCTGCCCAGTCCGTCCGTGGGCTGAAGGCGTATTTTGCCCTTACGCCTTCGACGTGGCGGCCGCATGGGCTGGTTTCCCCTCTGGGCCTGCTGCTGCCGTGGCCTCTCTGGCCCAGTGGCACAGCGCCGTTTTTTTCTTTTTCTTTTTCTGTCTTGTTTCCAAAAATTCCACAGGACATAATATTTATCCAAATGAATTGATTCCAATTTCTAAATTCCTAGAATATTGCAACCTATTTAATGGTGCAACTTTCATTCAAATCCAACAACCTTTTCTTCTCTATAATATTTAAATGTGATTTTTAGCATTTAAATAAGCCTTTGAAAATCTATATCTCCTATTCTGCTACTCCAGAACCAAAACCAAGACTTGTCCCCTTCCTAGCTTTCCTCCTAGTATTTTACAAAAATAAGTTGACATTTTTCTGAGCACTTTGACTTTGCTGTTTTTATTATTGTCTTATTTTCCCGTTGTTTTCTTGCGACGTTAGATCCCGTATTTGACGAGGTAGCTGAGGAAGAAGGAGTAGGGCCTGAAGACTTTGAAGATCACGCCAACCAAGGCAAGCAGCCCTTTGACCATGACTATGAAACCCCTCTTACATGCATGTCATTTATAGCTCCTTATTATTGTTGCTTCGGAATCATGATGAGATGGTGAACCACGTGGTTGGTTGCCTCGGTTACATTCCTCGTTGATACTTGCATTGTGCATGGCCCTACCTTCTTATGAGGGTTATGCCGGTGGGAGTAGATAGGATGCTAAGTAGTGCTACGCGAAAAGGGACGGGGATATGCATGGTGATGGAGGCAAAATATTTTCAAAGCCTTTTGAAAACCCCGTCGGGTGCCACTTATGCCCGAGGGAGATGATGAGATGGGTGACCACTTGATGACGAAGTGGTGTGCCAAGCAAAGGGGTGTGTTGTTTTCAAAACGGATTGGTCGGAGTTGCGACCGTTATTCCAACCTTACATGCGCAACCACTCTACCCTTATATGGGAAAGGGCATTATTGAGTACCTAGACCGATACTAGCTTGGAGCCCGCATTACTAGTGACGGGGGAGAGTTGGTGCTCTCTCTCGGGATGGGGTCGTGCCAGGTAGGGCGGCCATGTCTGTCTTTACAGCACCGGGCACACCGTTGGTACCCCGTGCTTGTGGTATGTGATGAATACGGGAGCGAGGCTCCACAACTTTATGATGTGAAATGTTTGGCACGGGGGTTACTACCAATCGAGTGGACTCCATGTTAGTGTCGTCTAGGGAAAGGTAGTGATCGGGTGCTTACCCCGCGTAGTTGAGGTACCGTGGGTCGTGGATGACATGGAAGTTCCCCGGATCTAGTGGGTAAAGTGTGCAACCTCTGCAGAGTGTAAAACTATTCGAATAGCCGTGTCCACGGTCATGGACAGTTGGGTAACCGCTCTTGGGCTACGTCCACTTGTTTTCAAAACCAGTGTGTGTGAGATGATGGAGATGTCTTGTATCAAGTCAAAGGACTTGACACGATTGAGATGGGTTGGTGCCCACTCTGTTTATGATAAATGGGTTGGTGCCCATTCTATTTATGTTGATATCTGTGACCAGTTCTCATGGTTACTTGAATTCTCTTGATGCATGCTTTATAGGATGTCGAACATGTCATTGCACTCAAAACTAGCTTTATGCAAAAATTTACCTATGTCATGCATTGTTGTACCCTGAACCAAAACATGGGTTGCTTGCGAGTACATTCAAAGTACTCATTGGCTTGCCACTGGTTATTTAATTGACCAGGCATGGAAGAACCGGAGTTCAAGAAGAGTTCTTTGGAGCGATCATGCGAACTAGGGCGTTTCGGTCGAGAATGCTGTAGGGTTAAGGCAGATGGCATGGGTTCTACTTATCAACGATGATTTCCACTTGCTTATGTTTCATTTGATGTTCAGCCCTTAAGGCTTTATCGATGTAAGACTTGACCATAATGGTCACAATTTGTGTAAGACGGTATGTATGGATGTAAGACTCTTGTTATTCAGCTTACGTGTGTTCGGTGAGCATTGATCTCGGGATCCTTTGTACACGTGCATTCGGTGATCACGACTTATGAGTCGGGGTCCCCACAGAGCTGGTACGAGTCATCTGATTGTAGGAAGCCTTAGTTAGCATGGGCGTTAGTTAGAGCGAGACTATCCCTAGATTACCCGTATACCTATGTTTTATGATAGTATCCCGAACATAGGTCACATTCCTTTATTGACCCTTCCCTTCCACTTTTGTAGATGGCACTGCTGTGCGAGGACTTCGACCTTTGGGTTTCCGTGCTCCTTGAGGATAGCCTCGGGAAGTGCCAGTTCACTCGAGTTCCCACCTTCTCCTACCACGAGCTTTGGGTTGACGGCACCAAGAAGGAGTATCACGTGGAGGTAGTCGTGAGGCGAACGACTCCCGACGAGCTGGTTCTTTGAGGGACCCCGGATGGCGACTTGCTCCTCGCCGTGGAGGCTGCTGCCCTCAAAGCTGACTTCGCCTCCGGGATCTCCTGCCAGAGATGGCGAGAGAGCCAGCCACTCGTTACTGCCTTATCGTAAGGAAGGTGATGGCGAGAGCACACACCAGCACCACCCTTGGGACGAGGACTTTCTCTCGCTTCGGACCTACTTCAGCTTGTGTGCCGACATGCGGCACAGCACACAGCCTCGAGTCGACGGAGCTTCGGAAGGAACTCCATAAGACCAAGGAGCTCCTCCGCATAGTTCAGATGAAGGCGGACAGGATCAAGAAGGATGGAGCACCCCCTGGACAGCCCGCAGTAGCTTATCGAGGTGGACGACCCCCACAGGCCGCACATGCCAAGGGATCACCTCAGCCACGCCGTATGACGGCAAAGGAGTACCGCAACCTCTTCACGACGCCACCAGCAAAGCAGCGCCGTGTTCAGATCCTCCACTCCCCCGCTTCCTCAAGCGACGAAGAGACCAAGACTGATGAAGATGAGGAGGAAGACCGAGAGGAGCCAGAATACCCGACCGAGCATTCCACCACTTAGACTCCGTTCAGGACTAGGATAGGCTAGCTCGTAGCCTATGGTAGGATAGGTCGTGTAGCCCTTTTGCGAAGTCGAGTCCTTGTAATGGTTCTTATGAAACCATGTTATGTTGCGTTTGCTTTCAACTTGCTTTGATGAAGTCGTACTTTCCTTGGGAACTTGTGCGACTACATTTCCCATTTGGTTTTAATGCATGAGTTTGGCCCTTAGGCCCTTGTTAACAAATTTTGTGTCACACCACCCCTTACTAGGCATCCCATCTATCTTGCTTTCCCTCATTTTATATTCCCAATCATGAGACCTTGACCGCTCCAACATGATGCCTGTTGTAACACGTACTGGTACCTCTACCCAGCCGCAAGAAGCCGGAGGTTCTGCTGAGGCAGGAGCCAGCCAGGACCAAGCCCAAGGACAGACTCCACCACCACCACCTCCTCCAAACATGGACATGGCTCAGCTTCTCCAAGCCTTCCGAGAGGAGCGCCAAGCCAACACTACAGCCCTCCAGATGATTGCTCAAGCTGTCAACCGCCAGCCGGCGGGACACGGGCATGGACGTTCCACGCTGGTGGAGTTCAAGAAGCATGCACCACCCACCTTCATCGAGGCTGCTGAACCCACGGATGCGCACGACCGGGTCCGCACCATTGAGGATCTGCTGGCACTAGTCGGATGCACCGAGGACCGTGATAAAGTGGCGTATCCCACCCTTGTCTCGGGGGACTGCCAGAGCTTGGTGGGATGGATTCAAGGCTATGCATGTTGAGCAAGACATCACTTGGGACACCTTCAAGACAGATTCCATAAGGCCCACATTCCTACGGAATCATGGCCATCAAGAAGCGTGAGTTCGAGCCACGAAGCAAGGTAGTAGCACTGTCAAGGAGTACATGCGAAGTTCAAGTGTCCTCTCAAGGTATGCCCCGAGGATGTCAAGACCGATGCAGCCAAAGGGCGCTTCATGGAAGGCCTTAACTAGACTCTGCAAGACTCGCTTGTTGTGTGTGACTGCCCAACCTTTCTGATCTGGTGAACAAGGCACTCATGCTTGAGGACAAGCGACATGCCTTGGATGACACTTGTAAGCGCAAGATGATCGGCAAGGGTAGCTCCAACAACGAAGCCTCGTCGTGGCAGCCGGCTCGGTCAAGCCAACCTATCGGCAACCAAGAGCTCCTGCACCCCGCACTAACTATCCACCTCAGCAGTATGCCAACCCAATGCCAGCCTACAACAACCCCAATAACAATGCTGGCAAGGGCGTCATCCCCAACCAAGTCACTTGCTTTGGGCGTGGACAGCCAGGGCATTACTCCAAGAATTGCCCCAACAAGAAGACTAACGCCCCGCGCCCCAATGCGCAGAACTCAGGGCAAGGCCGTGGAATGCCACCAAGGAACCAAGCTCCCCGCAACCTGCCCAACAATGGCAGGGGTCGTGTGAATCATGTCATCTGCGGAAGAGGCCCAGAAGACCGGACGTCAGGCTGGAGTGCGTTCCTTGTCAATTCAGCACCATAGCTGTTTTGTTTGATTCGGAGCCACGCATTCTTTTGTCACCTAAAGTTTTGCATTAAAAAGTGGCATGACCCCTACCCTCCTGTATAACCCTCTGGTGGTACAAACCCCCGGAGCAGAGATGAGGGCCAAGACGGGATGTAAAGGAGTTGGGATTAATATTAACGGGCTAGACTTCCTAGAAGACCTTATCATCCTAAAATCACAAGGCTTGGATGTGATCTTAGGAATGAATTGGCTCAGCAAGCACCAAGGCTTGATAGATTGCGCCAACCGGACTGTCACTATGACCAATGACCAAGGAGTTAAAGTTAAGTTCGCCTCCAACTCCTCTTCTGCTCAAGCCAACCAAGTCAACTGTCTGACCGAAGTTGGATTGGAACAAGTGCCGGTAGTCTGCGAATATCCCGATGTTTTTCCTGATGAGCTACCAGGAATGCCTCCTGACCGAGACATTGAGTTCATCATCGAGCTCATACCCGGAGCGGGACCCATCTATAAGAAGCCTTATAGAATGGGATCAGAGGAGTTAGCAGAGTTGAAGAAGCAGCTGGAAGAGCAGTTAAGGAAGGTATTTATCCGCCCTAGTGCGTCCCCTTGGGGATCACCTGCTACATTTGTAGCAAAGAAGGGCGGTACCATCCGCCTATGCATTGACTACCGCTCCCTCAACGAGGTTACAATCAAGAATAAGTACCCACTTCCCAAGATTGAAGATCTGTTTGATCAACTCAATGGGGCCAAGGTGTTCTCCAAGATCGACCTCAGATCTGGGTACTACCAACTGAAGATCAGACCCCAAGATATTCCGAAGACGGCATTCGTAACCAGATATGACCTGTATGAGTGCACGGTCATGTCCTTTGGGTTGACCAATGCCCCAGCTTACTTCATGTACCTCATGAATAAGGTCTTCATGGAATATTTGGACAAGTTCGTCGTTGTCTTCATTGACGACATTCTTGTCTTCTCGAACTCGGAAGAAGAGCACGAGCAACACTTGAGGATGGTCCTAGACAAGCGAGAGCACCAACTGTATGCCAAGTTCAGCAAGTGTGAATTCGGCTGCGTGAAGTTGGATTCTTGGGTCATGTTTTAAGCGAAGAAGGATTGTCGATCGACCCGCTAAGATTGAAGCCGTGGTGAATGGCAATCCCCGAGCAATGTGAAGGAAGTCAGAAGCTTCCTCGGACTCGCGGGATATTACCGCAAGTTCGTAGAAGGATTCTCAAGCATTGCCCGACCCATGACTCAGCTCTTGAAGAAGGACAAGAAGTTCGAATGGACGCCGAAGTGCGAAGAGAGCTTCCAGGAGCTGAAGAAGAGGCTAACCACCGCCCCAGTTCCGGCCACACCAGATATACACAAGGAGTTTGTGATATATTGTGATGCGTCAAGAATCGGACTGGGAGGTGTTCTAATGCAAGAAGGCAGAGTCGTAGCCTACCTTTCAAGGCAACTACGACCTCACGAAGAGAACTACGCTACTCATGACCTTGAGCTAGCAGCAGTGGTTCATGCCCTGAAGACTTGGCGACATTACCTCTTGGGGAAGCGATGTGAGATATACACGGATCACAAAAGTCTGAAGTATATTTTCACTCAAAGGGAATTGAACATGAGGCAGAGAAGATGGCTAGAGTTAATAAAGGATTATGACCTCAGTGTTCAATACCACCCCGGAAAGGCTAATGTGGTAGCAGATGCATTGTGCAGAAAGGCTTGCTCCTTGAATGCTATGCTAAAGCACAAGCTACCCGCCTTGTATGAAGAACTTGAAAGCTTCGGGTTGGAACTGGTTGCACCAGGATTCTTGGCCAACCTCGAAGTTAAGCCTACCTTGATTGATGATATCAAGGAAGCTCAGAAGGGGCATGAGAGTATTGAAGGCATCAAGAGGAAGATCAAGGCAGGCAAAGCCTCAGGATTCTCAGAAGATGAGGAAGGAATTGTGTGGTTTGGGAATCGCATCTGCGTGCCCAACAAGCTTGAGCTCAAGAACCTGATCTTGCAAGAAGCTCATGACACCCCATATTCCATCCACCCTGGAGGAACCAAGATGTATCAGGACCTGAAGGAAAGATTCTGGTGGCACGGGATGAAAAGGGAGATTGCCACCTATGTTGCAAAATGTGACGTATGCCAGAGAGTCAAAGCTGAACATCAGCGACCCACTGGGTTGTTGCAACCCCTCAAGGTACCTGAATGGAAGTGGGACAAAGTCGGGATGGACTTTATCACCGGTTTACCCAGGTCAAGCAAGGGACATGACTCAATATGGGTCATCGTTGACCATTTGGCCAAGGTGGCCCACTTCATTCCTGTCAAGACGACCTACAAGGGGAACCAGTTAGCCAGTCTCTACATCAACCGAATTGTGAGCCTTCATGGTGTTCCCAAGAAGATTGTGTCGGATTGAGGAACCCAGTTCACCTCAAGGTTTTGGAAGAAATTCCAGGCGGCCATGGGGACCAAGTTGTCCTTCAGCACTGCTTTCCACCCACAGACCGGAGGTCATACGGAGCGAGTGAATCAGATACTCGAAGACATGCTCCGAGCCTGTGTCTTAGCTTATGGAGCTAAGTGGGAAGACTGTCTCCCTTCGCCGAGTTCTCTTACAACAACAGATTACGAGCAAGCCTTCGATGGCACCATTTGAAGTGTTATCTGGGCGGAAGTGTCGTACACCTCTCAATTGGTCGAGACCGAGAAGGACTTGTCTTTGGGCGGATATCCTTCGTGAAGCGAAGAGCAAGTCCAGCTTGTCGAGAGGCGTCTGAAGTCTGCCAAGTCAAGACAGAAGAGCTACGCTGACTCACGTCGAGAGACATAAACTTCCGAGTTGGAGACCATGTCTATCTCCGGTCACCCTCTCAAAGGAGCCCAGCTTCCATGTCAAAGGAAGCTCGCTCCGAGATACATTAGCCCCTTCAAGATCATGGAGCGAGCGAGGAGAAGTGGCTTATCGGTTGGAACTTCCACTGAACTTTCGATGTGCACTGCGTGTTCCACGTGTCACAACTCGGAAGTGTCTCCAAGTTCCGACAAGCCCGATCTCTACAAGGGCGTCAATCACCAAGCCATTGACCTTCAACCTGATTTGACTTATCGTGAGAGGCCCATCTGCATTCGGATGAGGCCGAGCGGCCGACTCAAGCCGCACCATCAAGTACTTCAAGGTCCAATGGAGCAATCACACTAAAGCAGAAGCAACTTGGGAGCGTGAAGACTACCTTAGATCCGAGTTTCCGTATCTCTTTAAAGCCTAGTTTAGGAATCTCGGGGACGAGATTTTTGTAAGGGGGGTAGGTCTGTCACACCCTGCATTTTGTAACATTTCATTTTCATTAATAAAGCATGAAAATTTGGATCAACAAAAACTTTTTGCATTATATGGCTTTTATTTGGAGTTGGTTTTCTCTCTGTGATTCTTTTCAAGTGCTTCTTGAAGTCAACTACTCTACCTTCTATATTTCATCTCCTTACCCAAGCTCCTGACCAATGACCATGCCATGTGTAGTGCTATATGGAATTTTCTTATAAAAATAATTTTGCCAGAAAGTATTTTCTAAATTTAGTTTTCCAAAAACCCCTGAATTGAGGTTTTGCACTGCAAGTACTTGATTAAGGGCAGTAAAAATCTTTCCAAAAATATATTTGACTCCTATTAGATATAGGATGCCCAGAAACCACAAAAATATAATTTTAAAAGTTATTTTACTATTTTTTTTAAAAGCTTTTTCTTAAGGCCAGAAATGGTCTTTAATAGGGAAAAATTATTTTATTGCTTCAAAAATATTTGACAAAATTTAGGGAAACTCATAGGACATATATTGTCCATATATAAGAATTTCAACACATGGTCATGTTCAAAATATTGGTCAAATCCCTCTAAAACCCTTTCTGGATATTTCAAGATTTTGAAATATTTACAAAGGAAATATTCTCCAAAAATTCTAGGAAAATTCTATCATGTCACATATGACATCTTAGATGATCTTGCCAAGTCTCATGACTTGGAGAACAAGATATACTCATCAAAACCCCTCAAAACCATTTCTGTCCATTCTGAAGTTTGATCAACTTTACATTGCCAAATGTGTCCAAATGTTCTCAAACTTGGTGAACATGCTCCAATGGTCTAATTATGCATCTAGACCAAATGGCACAGATTGGAGAAGAGCAAATCTTGGTCAAAGTGCCTCAAAACCCTCTCTGACCAGAATCAACTTTGAACTACTTTGCACTACCAACTTCTTCTCCAAGACCCCAACTTTGGTGAGCCTGATCACATGACCAAATAAGGCTACCACACCAAGTGGTACACCAAGGGAAGTGATCTACTCCTTTGGATCTACACAAATCCATTTCTGCCCATTTCTAGGGTTTGCAAGAGTTACATTGGCAACTTTGTCCAAATAAGCTCAAAATGGGTGGAAGGCCCTAATTATATGTGACATTTCACCCCATGGAGTACCAAGGCCAGTGGAAGTCATTAGCTTATCCAAAACTCCATCAAACACCTTCTGGCAGATAACTAAAATGCCTATTTTGGCCACTTCCACTAATCTCCTTGAGTCCATCTTTTTACCACAACCCCTCCTCGTTCCCCTCTGTCACTTAGATGCTTTTCTACCCGAGGAAGCAATGTGGAAGAAGGGGGGAACCACGTTTGTCCTTTCTGGACAACATTTTCCTCTCTCTCTCACAGCCTCTCTCTCTCCCCTCTGCACACTAGAGCATCCAAGGCTCTTTCCTGGTTTTGCTCACTCCCACTATAGCTCCCAGACACGAGTGGACGCGCGCGCGATGCGGGAAAGCCGCGGATGCCGGCCAAAGTCGCGCTCTGGAGCACGTCCATCAAGCTCCCGACCGTTGGCGCGCGGCCCCGACCACCTCGTGCTACCCCCGCGCGGATCGATGCCCTCGGCGTCCGTGACACGCCACCGTCAGAGCACCCTTGTCTCTTCCCCTCTCTCACCTCCTGCGCCGCGTGCCCAGCGCCGCCCGGCTCGGCCAATGCCCGGCCTCACACGCGCGAGCGCCAGAACCTTCCCCTGCTCTCTCTCCTTCTCCCTGGCGCCCTACTCCACCCCCACGAACACCGTGGACAGCTCCATTCCTTCTCCAACGGCCTCAGAGCCGATCTGCAGGCGCCCGAGGCCACGCCTCTGGTGAACCGCGGCCAGCCTATATAAGGCAGCCCAGAGTCCCTCTCTTCCTCCCTGTCGCCCCCACACACCCAATCGACCTCCCGCACCCTCCTTCCTCTCCAGAACCACCCGAGCTCGAGATCGAGCTCGAGCTCCGCCGCCTCGGCTCGTCGGCGTCCGCAGCAGTCACAGGCCTTCTCCGCCCAGCTCTCTCGTCTGGAACGCGAGGCGCCACCGATTCTTTCCCTCTCTTTTCCCTTGTTTTGCAGCGGAAATGGCGGAGCCACCGATGCCCGGCGCCTCCGCCGCGTGACCTCGTCGCCCAGTGGCGAGCCACTCCGCGACCGTCTCCACCACCACGAACCGCGACTCCACCACGAGTCCAACGGTAGCCCCGCATCCTTCCGTGCCTTGTATCGCCGCCCGGCGAAGCTCGCGTCGCCTCGGCGGAGGTAGAGCGACGGCCGCCGTGGGGCCGCCCGTCGACCTCACGCCCGACAGGTGGGATCCACCGTCGAGTTTAAAACGTCTTGCAGCAGACCGTCCGCCGTCGATTGAAGATGATTGCCTTTACGCTTCGGACGTGGCGGCCGCGTGGGCTGGTTTCCCCTCTGGGTCTGCTGCTGCCGTGGCCTCTCTCGCCCAGTGGCACAGCGCCATTTTTTTCTTTTTCTTTTTCTGTCTTGTTTCCAAAAATTCCACAGGACAGAATATTTATCCAAATGAATTGATTCCAATTTCTAAATTCCTAGAATATTGCAACCTATTTAATGGTGCAACTTTCATTCAAATCCAACAACCTTTTCTTCTCTGTAAATATTTAAATGTGATTTTTAGCATTTAAATAAGCCTTTGAAAATCCATATGTCCTATTCTGCTACTCCAGAACCAAAACCAAGACTTGTCCCCTTCCTAGCTTTCCTCCTAGTATTTTACAAAAATAAGTTGACATTTTTCTGAGCACTTTGACTTTTATGTTTTTATTATTGTCTTATTTTCCCGTTGTTTTCTTGCGACGTTAGATCCCGTGATTTGTGAGGTAGGCGAGGAAGAAGGAGGAGCAGGCCTGAAGACTTTGAAGATCACGCCAACCAAGGCAAGCAGCCCTTTGACCATGACTATGAAACCCCTCTTACATGCATGTCATTTATAGCTCCTTATTATTGTTGCTTCGGAATCATGATGAGATGGTGAACCACGTGGTTGGTTGCCTCGGTTACATTCCTCGTTGATACTTGCATTGTGCATGGCCCTACCTTCTTATGAGGGTTATGCCGGTGGGAGTAGATAGGATGCTAAGTAGTGCTACGCGAAAAGGGACGGGGATATGCATGGTGATGGAGGCAAAATATTTTCAAAGCCTTTTCGAAAACCCCGTCAGGTGCCACTTATGCCTGAGGGAGATGATGAGATGGGTGACCACTTGATGACGAAGTGGTGTGCCAAGCAAAGGGGTGTGTTGTTTTCAAAATGGATTGGTCGGCGTTGGGACCGTTATTCCAACCTTACATGCGCAACCACTCTACCCTTATATGGGAAAGGGCATTATTGAGTACCTATACCGATACTAGCTTGGAGCCCGCATTACTAGTGACGGGGGAGAGTTGGTGCTCTCTCGGGGACGGGTCGTGCTGTAGGGCGGCCATACTCATTTTCTGACACCGGGCTCACCGTTGGTACCCGTGCTTGTGGTATGTGATGAATACGGGAGCGAGGCTCCACAACTTTATGATGTGAAATGTTTGGCACGGGGTTACTACCAATCGAGTGGACTCCATGTTAGTGTCGTCTAGGGAAAGGTAGTGATCGGGTGCTTACCCCAAGTACTTGAGGTACCGCGGGTCGTGGATGACACGGAAGTTCTCCGGATCTAGTGGGTAAAGTGTGCAACCTCTGCAGAGTGTAAAACTATTCGAATAGCCGTGTCCATGGTCATGGACAATTGGGTAACCGCTCTTGGGCTACGTCCACTTGTTTTCAAAACCAGTGTGTGTGAGATGATGGAGATGTCTTGGATCAAGTCAAAGGACTTGACACGATTGAGATGGGTTGGTGCCCACTCCGTTTATGATAAATGGGTTGGTGCCCATTCTATTTATGTTGATATCTATGACCAGTTCTCATGGTTACTTGAATTCTCTTGATGCATGCTTTATAGGATGTCGAACATGTCATTGCACTCAAAACTAGCTTTATGCAAAAATTTACCTGTGTCATGCATTGTTGTACCCTGAACCAAAACATGGGTTGCTTGCGAGTACATTCAAAGTACTCATTGGCTTGCCACTGGTTATTTAATTGACCAGGCATGGAAGAACCGGAGTTCGAAGAAGAGTTCTTTGGAGACGATCATGCGAACTAGGACGTTTCCCAGTCAGAATGCCTATAGGGTTAAGGCAGATGGCATGGGTTCTACTTATCAACGACGATTTCCGCTGCTTATGTTTCTTTGATCTTCAGCCCTTAAGGCTTTATCGATGTAAGACTTGACCATAATGGTCACAATTTGTGTAAGATGGTATGTATGGATGTAAGACTCTTGTTATTCAGCTTCTGTGTGTTCAGTGAGCATTGATCTCTGGGATCACTGTACACGTGCATTCGGTGATCACGACTTATGAGTCGGGGTCCCCACAGTGGGGGCTGGATATCTTGGGCCCGTTTCCTCAGGCGCCAGGGGGCTATCGCTACCTCTACGTCGCCATCGACAAGTTCACCAAGTGGGCGGAGGTGGAGGCTGTTCACACCATCCCTGCTGGCTCTGCAGTCAAGTTCATCAAGGGCCTCATGAGCCGATTCAGGGTGCCTAATCGCATCATCACCGACAACGGTTCACAGTTCACCAGCAATCTCTTCAAAACATATAGTGCTAACCTTGGAACGCAGATATGCTACGCTTCGGAGGCACACCCTCGGAGAAACGGCCAGGCTGAACGCGCCAACGCAGAGGTCCTGAAGGGCCTCAACACCAGGACCTTCAAGAAGAAGATGGGAGCCTGCGGCAGGGGCTGGTACGACGAGCTCCAGTCCGTGCTATGGTCCATCTGCACTACCACCACCAAGTCGACCGGCGAGACTCCGTTCTTCCTCGTCTACGGAGCAGAAACGGTCCTCCCTAACAAGGTCTGGTGTCGCTCCGCGCGGGTCCTGGCATTTGATGAAGTGCAGCAGAACGCCATGCGGGAGATGGACCTCGTGCTGGGGGAGGAACACCGTCGGGAGGCCTTGCTACGAGCAGCAAGATACCAACAGGCGCTGCAGCGATACCACTGCCGCAACATCCGCCCCAGGACTCTCGAGGTAGGTGACCTCGTGCTCAGGCGGGTGCTCTCCAGGGAAGGGCTGCACAAGCTCTCGCCCATGTGGGAGGGCCCGTTCAAGGTTGTTCATGTTTCCAGACCTGGCGCCGCGCGCTTGGAGACCCAGGAAGGGGTGCCCATACCAAACGCGTGGAACATTCAGCACCTCCGGAGGTTCTACCCTTGAAGTAAGGCCCAGTGCCTGTAAAGAAGGCCCGGTGCCTATGAAGAAGGGCCCAGCGCCTATAAAGAAGGCCTGGTGCCTGTGAAGCTCGCCGCCCCAAGAAAATCCCGGTGCATGTGAAGCTCGCCGCCCCAAGAAAAGGCCCGATGCCTGTGAAGAAGGCCCGGTGCCTGTGAAGCTCGTTGCCCCAAGAAAAGGCCCGGTGCCTGTGAAGAAGGCCCGGTGCCTGTGAAGCTTGCCTTCCCAAGAAAAGGCCCGGTGCCTGTGAAGAAGGCCTAGTGCCTGTGAAGCTCGCCGCCCATGACACTCTCACGTAATAATGAGTTGGGGATGTACACGCCCCGGAGTCTCTGGAGTGCCGCCCTTGGGCCTCGGGGGCTCCCGCCCACGCCCAGTGGCAGCACTTAGCTCCACGCTGGTGAGAAGACGTCGAAGACTAGACTAGGTGTTGGACGCGGCTTTTCATTTGCTTTCCGCAGTTGGCTTGTTCACCCTTGTTCGAAACTTTATTGGAGTTGCTTCTAGTGTTGTTTGCCGTCCCCTTCCTGTGATTCTCTGCCTTTGTTTTTCGCCTGGCTTGTTCTCTCTTTCACAAGCCTCACGAGGGGGCTGCGTGGGCGCCCCCGTGAGCACCTTCTTGCCTAATTTCGTGAGGCTCCCTCTGAAGGAAATATGCCCTAGAGGCAATAATAAAGTTATTATTTATTTCCTTATTTCATGATAAATGTTTATCATTCATGCTAGAATTGTATTAACCGGAAACATGATACATGTGTGAATGCATAGACAAACAATATGTCACTAGTATGCCTCTACTAGACTAGCTTGTTAATCAAAGATGGTTATGTTTCCTGACCATAAACAAAGAGTTGTTATTTGATTAACAAGGTCACATCATTAGTAGAATGATCTGATTGACATGACCCATTCCATTAGCTTAGCACACACGATCGTTTAGTATGTTGCTACTGCTTTTATCCATGACTTATACATGTTCCTATAACTATGAGATTATGCAACTCCGTTTACGGAGGAACACTTTGGTGCTACCAAACGTCACAACGAATCGGGTGATTATAAAGGAGTACTACAGGTGTCTCCAAAGGCAGATGTTGGGTTGGCGTATTTCGAGATTAGGTTTTGTCACTCCGATTGTCGGAGAGGTATCTCTGGGCCCTCTCGGTAATACACATCACTGAAGCCTTGCAAGCATTACAACTAATGAGTTAGTTGTGAGATGATGTATTACGGAACGAGTAAAGAGACTTGCCGGTAACGAGATTGAACTAGGTATTGGATACCGACGATCGAATCTCGGGCAAGTAACATACCGATGACAAAGGGAACAACGTATGTTGTTATGCGGTTTGACCGATAAAGATCTTCGTAGAATATGGAGGAGCCAATATGGGCATCCAGGTCCCGCTATTGGTTATTGACCAAGAATAGTTCTAGGTCATGTCTACATAGTTCTCGAACCCGTAGGGTCCGCACGCTTAAGGTTTGATGGCGATGTTATATTATGAGTTTATGAGTTTTGATGTACCGAAGGAGTTCGGAGTCCCGGATGAGATCGGGGACATGACGAGGAGTCTCGAAATGGTCGAGACGAAAGATCGATATATTGGATGACTATATTGGAGTTCGGAAAGGTTCCGAGTGATTCGGTATTTTTTTGAGTACCGGGAGTTACGGGAATACGGGGAAGAGTATTGGGCCTTAATGGGCTTTAGTGGGAAGGAGCAGAGGAGGCGCGCGCCCTCCCAAGCCCAGTCCGAATTGGACAAAGGGTTTGGGGCGCGCCCCTCTTCCTTCCTTCTCCACTTCCCTCTTTCCCCTTGACCTAGTTGGACTAGGAAAGAAGGAATCCTACTCCCGGTGGGAGTAGGACTCCTTGGCTGGCGCCTCCTCCTAGGGCCGGCCTCCTCCTCCCTCCCTCCTTTATATACGGGGCAGGGGCACCCCATAGACACAAGTTGATCTACGGATCATTCCTTAGCCGTGCAGCGGTGCCCCTTCCACCATATTCCACCTCGGTCATATCGTCGCAAAGCTTAGGCGAAGCCTGCGCCGATAGAACATCAATATCGTACCACGCCGTCGTCGACGGATCTCCTCGACACTCGGCTGGATCGGAGTTCGAGGGACGCCATCGAGCTGAACGTGTGCTGAACTCGGAGGTGCCGTGACGTTCGGTACTTGGATCGGTCGGATCGTGAAGACGACGACTACATCAACGCGTTGTGCTAACGCTTCGCCACGGCTCACGAGGGTACGTGGACAACACTCTCCCTCTCGTTGCTATGCATCACCATGATCTTGCGTGCGAGGAAAATTTTTGAAATTACTACGTTCCCCAACAGTGGTATCAGAGCCTAGGTTTTTATGGTTTGATGTTTTGCACGAGTAGAACACAAGTGAGTTGTGGGCGATACAAGTCATACTACCTACCAGCATGTCATACTTTGGTTCAGCGGTATTGTGAGATGAAGCGGCCGGACCGACATTACGCCAGACGCTTACGCGAGACTGGTTTCACCGCCACGAGCACTCGTTGCTTAAAGGTGACTGGCGGGTGTCTGCTCTCTCACTTTAGTTGAACCGAGTGTGGCTACGCCGGTCCTTGAGAAGGTTAAAACGAGTCTATTTGACGAAGTATCGTTGTGGTTTTGATGCGAGGTAAGAACGGTTCTTGCTAAGCCCGTAGCAGCCACGTAAAATTTGCAACAACAAAGTAGAGGACGCCTAACTTGTTTTTGCAGGGCATGTTGTGATGTGATATGGTCAAGACGTGATGCTATATTTTATTGTATGAGATGATCATGTTTTGTAACCGGTTATCGGCAATGGCAGGAGCCATATGGTTGTCGCTTATTGTATGAAATGCAATCGCTCGTAATGCTTTACTTTATCACTAAGCGGTAGCGATAGTCGAGAAGCATAAGATTGGCGAGACGACAACGATGCTACGATGGAGATCAAGGTGTCGCGCCGGTGACGATGGTGATCATGATGGTGCTGCGAGATGGAGATCACGAAGCACAAGATGATGATGACCATATCATATCACTTATATTGATTTGCATGTGATGTTTATCTTTTATGCATCTTATCTTGCTTTGATTGACGGTAGCATTATAAGATGATCTCTCACTAAATTATCAAGAAGTGTTCTCCCGAGTATGCACCGTTGCCAAAGTTCGTCGTGCCTGGACACCACGTGATGATCGGTGTGATAAGCTCTACGTCCATCTACAACGGGTGCAAGACAGTTTTGCACACGCGAATACTCAAAGTTAAACTTGACGAGCCTAGCATATGCAGATATGGCCTCGGAACACGGAGACCGAAAGGTCGAGCGTGAATCATATAGTAGATATGATCAACATAAGATGTTCACCATTGAAAACTACTCCATCTCACGTGATGATCGGTTATGGTTTAGTTGATTTGGATCACGTGATCACTTAGATGACTAGAGAGATGTCTTTCTAAGTGGGAGTTCTTAAGTAATATGATTAATTGAACTTAAATTTATCATGAACTTAGTCCTGGTAGTATTTTGCAAATTATGTTGTAGATCAATAGCTCGCGTTGTTGCTTTCATATGTTTGTTTTTTTGATATGTTCCTAGAGAAAATTGTGTTGAAAAATGTTAGTAGCAATGATGCGGATTCGATCCGTGATCGGAGGTTTATCCTCATTGCTGCACAGAAGAATTATGTCCTTAATGCACCGCTAGGTGACAGACCTATTGCAGGAGCAGATGCAGACGTTATGAACGTTTGGCTAGCTCAATATGATGACTACTTGATAGTTTTGTGCACCATGCTTTATGGCTTAGAATCGGGACTTCAAAGATGTTTTGAACATCATGGACCATATGAGATGTTCCAGGAGTTGAAGTTAATATTTCAAGCAAATACCCGAGTTGAGAGATATGAAGTCTTCAACAAGTTCTATAGCTAAAAGATGGAGGAGAATCACTCAACTAGTGAGCATGTGCACAGATTGTCTGGGTACTACAATCTCTTGAATCAAGTGGGAGTTAATCTTCCAGATAAGATAGTGATTGATGAATTCTCTAGTCACCATCACCAAGTTAGTAGAACTTCGTGATGAACTATAGTATGCAAGGGATGATGAAAATGATTCCCGAGTTCTTCGTGATGTTGAAATCGACGAAGGTAGAAATCAAGAAAGAACATCAAGTGTTGATGGTTAACAAGATCACTAGTTTCAAGAAAAGGGCAAAGGGATAGAAGGGAACTTCAAGAAGAACGGCAAGCAAGTTGCTGCTCAAGTGAAGAAGCCCAAGTCCGGACCTAAGCACGAGACTAAATGCTTCTCTTGCAAAGGGACTGGTTATCGGAAGCAGAACTACCCCAAGTATTTGGCGGATAAGAAGGATGGCAAACTAAACAAAAGTATATTTGATATACATGTTATTGACATGTACTTTACTAGTGTTTATAGCAACCCCTCGGTATTTGGTACTGGTTCAGTTGCTAAGAGTAGTAACTCGAAACGGAGTTGCGAATAAATGAAACTAGTTAAGGGTGAAGTGACGATGTGTGTTGAAAGTAGTTTCAAGATTGATATGATCATCATCGCACACCCCTATACTTTCGGATTAGTGTTGAACCTAAATAAATGTTATTTGGTGTTTGCGTTGAGCATGAATATGATTTGATCGTGTTTATTGCAATACCGTTATTCATTTAAGTAAGAGAATAAACTGTTGTTCTGTTTACATGAATAAAACCTTATATGGTTACACACCCAATGAAAATGGTTCGTTGGATCTCGATCGTAGTAATACACATATTCATAATATTGAAACCAAAAGATGCAAAGTTAATAATGATAGTGCAACTTATTTGTGGCACTGCTGTTTAAGTCATATTGGTGTAAAGCGCAAAAAGAAACTCCATGCTTATGGGATTTTGGGATCACTTGATTATGAATCACTTGATGCTTGCGAATCATGCCTCTTGGGCAAGATGACTAAAACGCCGTTCTCCAGAAATTGGAGCGAGCAACAGATTTGTTGGAAATCATACATACTGATGTATGTGGTCCGATGAATATTAAGGCTCCCGACAAGTATCATTATTTTCTCGACCTTCACAGATGATTTGAGTAGATATGGGTATATCTACTTGATGAAACATAAGTCTGAAAACGTTGAAAAGTTCAAAGAATTTCAGAGTGAAGTAGAAAATCATCGTAACAAGAAAATAAAAGTTTCTACGATATGATCGCAGAGGTAAAATATTTGAGTTACGAGTTTGGCCTTCAGTTAAAACAATGTGAAATAGTTTCACTACTCACGCCACCTAGAACACCACAGTGTAATGGTGTGTCCGAACATCATAACCGTACTTTATTGGATATAGTACAATCTATGATGTTTCTTACCGATTTACCACTATAGTTTTGGGGATATGCATTAGTGACAGCTGCATTCACATTAAAAAGGGCACCATCTAAATCCGTTGAGACGACAGTATATGAACTATGGTTTAGCAGTAAACCCAAGTTGTCGTTTCTTAAAATTTGGAGTTGCGATGCTTATGTGAAAAGTTTCATCCTGATAAGCTCAAACCCAAATCGGAGAAGTGCGTCTTCATAGAATACCCAAAGGAAATTGTTGGGTACACCTTCTATCACAGATCCGAAGGCAAGATATTTGTTGCTTAAGATGGATCCTTTCTAGAGAAGGAGTTTCTCTCGAAAGAAGTGAGTGGGAGGAAAGTAGAAAACTTGATAAGGTAATTGTACCTTCTCCCTTATTGAAAAGTAGTTCATCACGTAAATCTGTTCTTGTGACTACTACACCAATTAGTGAGGAAGCTAATGATGATGATCATGTAACTTCAGATCAAGTTACTACCGAACCTCGAGGTAAACCAGAGTGAGATCCGCACTGAGTAGTACGGTAATCCTGTTCGGAAGTCATGTTACTAGACCATGATGAACCTGCGAACTATGAAGAAGCGATGGTGAGCCCAGATTCCGCAAAATGGCTTGAGGCCATGAAATCTGAGATGGGATCCATGTATGAAAACAAAGTATGGACTTTGGTTGACTTGCCTCGAGGGATCGGCAAACAATAGAAAACAAATGGATCTTCAAGAAGAAGACCGACGCGATAGTAATGTTCTATCTACAAAGCTCGACTTGTCGCAAAGGGTTTTCGACAAGTTCAAGGGATTGACAACGATGAGACCTTCTCACCAGAAGCGATGCTTAAGTCTGTCCGAATCATGTTAGCAATTGCCACATTTTATGATTATGAAATTTGGCAAATGGATGTAAAGACTGCATTCTGAATGGATTTTCGGAAGAAGAGTTGTATATGATGCAACCGAAGGTTTTATCGATCCAAAGGAAGCTAACAAAGTGTGCAAGCTCCAATGATCCATCTATGGACTGGTGCAAGCATCTCGAGTTGGAATATACGCTTTGATAAGTTGATCAAAGCATATAGTTTTATCTGCACTTGCGGTGAAGCCTCAGATTTACAAGAAAGTGAGTGGGAGCACTACAAGATTTCGATAAGTATATGTATGACATAATGTGGATCAGAAATAATGTAGAATTATTCTGTAAAGCACAAAGGAGTGTTTGAAAGAAGTTTTTCAAAGAAAGATCTTGGTGAAGCTGCTTGCATATTGAGCATTAAGATCTATAGAGATAGATCAAGACGCTTGATAAGTTTTTTCAATGAGTACATACCTTGACAAGATTTTGAAGTAGTTCAAAATGGAACAGTCAAAGAAAGAGTTCTTGCCTGTATTACAAGGTGTGAAATTGAGTAAGACTCAAAACCCCACCACGCAGAAGATAAAAAGAGAATGAAAGTCATTCCCTATGCCTTGGCCATAGGTTCTATAAAGTATGCCATGCTGTGTACCAGATCTATTGTATACCCTACATCGAGTTTGGCAAGGAGTACAATAGTGATCTAGGAGTAGATCATCGACATGCGGTCAAAATTATCCTTAGTGGAATAAGGATATGTTTCTCGATTATGGAGGTGACAAAAAGGTTCGTCAGAAGGGTTACGCCGATGCAAGTTTTGACACCGATCCGATGACTCTAAGTCTCTATCTAGATACATATTGAAAGTGGGAGCAATTAGCTAGAGTAGCTCCGCAAGAGCATTGTAGACATAGAAAATTGCAAAATACATAACGGATCTGAATGTGAAAGACCCGCTGACTAAGATTCTCTCACAAGCAAAACATGATCACACCTTAGTACTCTTTGGGTGTTAATCACATAGCGATGTGAACTAGATTATGAATCTAGTAAACCCTTTGGGTGTTGGTCACATGGCGATGTGAACTATGGGTGTTAATCACATGATGATGTGAACTATCGATGTTAATCACATGGTGATGTGATCTAGATTATTGACTCTAGTGCAAGTGGGAGACTGAAGGAAATATGCCCTAGAGGCAATAATAAAGTTATTATTTATTTCCTTATTTCATGATAAATGTTTATCATTCATGCTAGAATTGTATTAACCGGAAACATGATACATGTGTGAATGCATAGACAAACAATATGTCACTAGTATGCCTCTACTAGACTAGCTTGTTAATCAAAGATGGTTATGTTTCCTAACCATAAACAAAGAGTTGTTATTTGATTAACAAGGTCACATCATTAGTAGAATGATCTGATTGACATGACCCATTCCATTAGCTTAGCACACGATCGCTTAGTATGTTGCTATTGCTTTTATCCATGACTTATACATGTTCCTATAACTATGAGATTATGCAACTCCGTTTACGGAGGAACACTTTGGTGCTACCAAACGTCACAACGAATCGGGTGATTATAAAGGAGTACTACAGGTGTCTCCAAAGGCAGATGTTGGGTTGGCGATTTCGAGATTAGGTTTTGTCACTCCGATTGTCGGAGAGGTATCTCTGGCCCTCTCGGTAATACACATCACTCAAGCCTTGCAAGCATTACAACTAATGAGTTAGTTGTGAGATGATGTATTACGGAACGAGTAAAGAGACTTGCCGGTAACGAGATTGAACTAGGTATTGATACCGACGATCGAATCTCGGGCAAGTAACATACCGATGACAAAGGGAACAACGATGTTGTTATGCGGTTTGACCGATAAAGATCTTCAGAGAATATGTAGGAGCCAATATGGGCATCCAGGTCCCGCTATTGGTTATTGACCAAGAATAGTTCTAGGTCATGTCTACATAGTTCTCGAACCCGTAGGGTCCGCACGCTTAAGGTTTCGATGATGCTTATATTATGAGTTTATGAGTTTTGATGTACCGAAGGAGTTCGAGTCCCGGATGAGATCGGGACATGACGAGGAGTCTCGAAATGGTCGAGATGTAAAGATCGATATATTGGACGACTATATTCGGAGTTCGGAAAGGTTCCGAGTGATTCGGTATTTTTCGAGTACCGGGAGTTACGGAATACGGGAAGAGTATTGGGCCTTAATGGGCTTTAGTGGAAGGAGAGAGGAGGAGGCGCGCCCTACCAAGCCCAGTCCGAATTGGACAAAGGGTTTGGGGCGCGCCCCCTCTTCCTTCCTTCTCCACTTCCCTCTTTCCCCCTTGACCTAGTTGGACTAGGAAAGAAGGAATCCTACCCGGTGGGAGTAGGACTCCTTGGCGCCTCCTCCTAGGGCCGGCCTCCTCCTCCCTCCCTCCTTTATATACAGGCAGGGGCACCCCATAGACACAAGTTGATCTCACGGATCGTTCCTTAGCCGCAAAGCGGTGCCCCTTCCACCATATTCCACCTCGGTCATATCGTCGCAAAGCTTAGGCGAATGCCTCGCGCCGTAGAACATCAATATCGCCACCACGCCGTCGGCCGACGGAACTCTCCTCGACACTCGGCTGGATCGGAGTTCGAGGGACGCCATCGAGCTGAACGTGTGCTGAACTCGGAGGTGCCGACGCTCGGTACTTGGATCGGTCGGATTGTGAAGACGACGACTACATCAACGCGCAGTTAACGCTCGCCACGGTCACGAGGGTACGTGGACAACACTCTCCCCTCTCGTTGCTATGCATCACCATGATCTTGCGTGTGCGTAGGAAAATTTTTGAAATTACTACGTTCCCCAACACCCTCACTCAAGTTCACAGCGGGAGCACCCCTCCCGGTCCATGCCCCACGGGCATCACGACGCAGACGCATGACCTAAGCTGGTCACCCTCGTGACAAAGGTTCAAAAGCTATCCCCCAACTGATTTTCGCAGGCCTTAAGATGCTCGGTGAGGCTTCAGGCAAGTACCTCGCGAGGCGAAAACTGCAGCGAACCTCCCAAGCTAAGTTGTTCCTACGCGCAAGCACACAGCCGGGACACCATAACATAGCACGGGAATGGTAGAAATAGCATGATAATTAAGGGTAATAGTCTTGCATGACCCCATAGGGCTCCATACTTCTCTCTCTCCCTCAATGCAGGAAAAAGAGAGAAACAAAATAAATGCGGCACACCCCGCGACAGCTCGCGAGGAGGGATCCGCACCGCCCTCCAGAGCTCAATCAAACTCCTCCTCGCACTTCGGCGAGGCATGATGGCGGGACGACCCGCTACCGCCCTCGAAGCGGGCACGACGATGTGTTGTCTGATCGCGGCTACCGCTGGAGGAGCTGTCACCAGAGGAAGAGCCGCTGAAGCTCGGCGAGCTGCAGAGGCCGCCAGGAGCGGGCTCGCCTTCGCCTTTGTCACGGCCGTCGCCAAGGCCCAACACATCGTCGCCGTCCTGGTCTTCGGGGAAGCACCTGACACGGCGGCCATCTTCTCCGAACACGCTCACGTAGAGGGTCACATCGCCATCGAACTTGAAGTGGAGGGTGCAACGCTAGCCCAGCCATGCGCACGGGCAAACGTATGCCAGCCGCGGGCCAGGGCCACATTCCCGGAGACGGAGATCTCCACCGCGACCCAGGAGGCCCCGCTGCAGCAGCCATCTGCCTGGAACCAGAACCTGCCAGGGGCACCAGCCGGCAGTTCGCTGGCGAAGAAGCAGGGAAGCTGGAGCCATTTGCCGGTCGGATCCGCCGACCACATGACAAACTCCGGCAGCACCTCTGCCGAGTGAAAGCGCGGCCTGGGAGGCCGCGCAGCCACGACGCGCCTTCCCCCGCTCACCGACCGGCCATCATCACGCGAAGGATCACCACCGCGACCACGGGGAGCCGCTGCAAGAGTCACGGGGTGCTTGCAGGGACGACCCCAGCCGCGCTTGGCCGCGGGGGGGGGGGAGCCAGGCCCTTCCTGGCAAGCTTTCACCTTCTTCGTGGCCGAAAACCTCTTCGTCAGCACCATGGGACACAGTAGGCAACTGGAGCAAGGAGGAAGAAGAAGCAGGCAGGGGAAGGGAGATGTGCAGCGGGGGCATGCGCCCCTCCACGTTTATAACCCAAGGGAGGCCAACCATCGGCCTCCATGATCACAGGTAATCATGACTCTTTTTTCATGCAGCAGGGACTCATCAAATCGGGCAGTTGTCCAGGCAGCGTGGGGAAGCAGAGACGCCCACGTCCAATCAACCGCCACGCGGCAACCAAGGTCGTAGACTGTTGGAGCCCGCGGCGCTCCACACTTGCCCTTTTGCTTAGCTGCTAAGCCAAGTCCGAGCGCGCCTTGGGCCCGGGGGCTACTGTCGGCGTTCTGGGAACGGAGGTCCCCAGACTTGCCTATCTGCGGCCTGCAGCATGGCTCAAGCAGAGGCCTAGTACGGCCCGTCTTCATCAACCCAAGCTCAATACCCTCGCGAGGGGCCAAGCCTCGCAGGGCGGACGACGCAAGGCTTCCTCAGGGCGGCCTCACCAGGCAGGCTCACGAGGAGGCGGAGAGATCAAGGCAAGGGGTACCTCGCGAGGTGCTCGTGATGCAAGCCATGATGATCGAGACCAGGCGGGCGCCAGGCGGGTACCAGCCTGCGCGGTGTCCTCGTTTCCTCTTTGGTGCAAAGGGGGCAAGCGCAGGCGTGGAGTACTGAGGCATCAAGCAAAGGTTACCATTTCGGTGCAATGAGACCAAGACCAGCAGAGCGGCAGGACGGAGGTCACCGTGGAGCCCAAGACAGCGTCATCACCAGTGCCTTTGGTAGTCGAAGACCAACTTTAGTCAGGATAACTTGTACCAGCTGTTCCCCTTAAAAAATGGCCATTGTTGGCTCTCTTCCCGATCATTATTTGGGAAGAGGACTAGGGCCCCTATAAATAGAGATAGCCACCACAGTAGGAGAGAGAGATATCATCTCATCTAGAGGCAGGAAGATCCATCCCAAGTGGAACACTGCACCAGCTCAAGAACACCTCTCGCGAGGCTGTGCTTTCTCGGTACTGTTCATCATCAGCCCTAGAGGCAATCCACCACACCACAAACTAGAGTAGGGTATTACACCACAACGGTGGCCAAACTAGTATAAACCTCTTGTCCCTTGTGTTGTTCATCGTGTAGCTTAGATTCACAGCGAGGCGTTGGGACGTGGATCGGTAAGGGGAAGATCTTCGCGCGCACCCTAGAGTTCGAACCTTCAGGGTTTTGCCGGAACCCGATATCCGACAGGGTTGAACCGCCGCCCGACGTCCACGCACGTCTGGGTTTAACTGCGGAATCACCCTTGCATCTAGAGTGCTTGTCCCAGCCCCTGGCGTATTATACAGATACATGGGCTCATACTACAAAGGTAGGTGAGTATGGTGCCTCTGATGAAGAAATGCATTAGAAGCATTGTGATCCAGACTTAAATGCCAAGCTTCCATCCTCACGCACTCTGACTCAGCTGCGATCTGAGCCCGTTCTGTTGCCATCCTGGTATTCTCTGCATCGATATCCTCCTAGGCCTTAGTGATTTCCGCCTGAATCTTTACAATTTCAGCATTGCGCTCTGCTTAGTTCGCCAAAGTCACCTCTGTTACTAGTAAAGTTGTCAAAGTTCCCAAGAGGTTTGACAAAACATGAGCCACCCTATCTGAGCCGCCAGCACCAACCGTTGTAGCTGCCAAACTAGACGTCATAGCTGCAGATGTTGAACCTTGTCGGGACGTGCGCATCGAGCCGACTCAAAGATGTCAGTGCAGATGTCCGGCTCAGGCTCTGATCCGCCAATCTTGCCGATGAAGACGTGAATCCCATCGAAGGGGACCCGATACCCGTACTCGATTGAGTTGGCCTAGGGGCCCCAACTGGCGTCGTCGATGTAGAGCTTGCCGCGGCAACTCTTGGTCATCCTGCCAATGGCATATCCCTCGATTCCAGGGAAAGAGCCCTTCAAGAACTCGAAACCACCGTGCGTTGGCCCCACGATGGGCACCAACTGTCATGGTTTTGTCATGGCAGATGCCCTCGTGAAAGGGATTACGTGTGAGGCCATGGCTACACCGATTAACTTCAAGGATTTTTACATCTGTGCCCCTAGTTCCTTAGTTATACTCATTCATCACCACGCTCTTAACATTTGCTCAATTTTCCCCACTCCCTTGGCTGAAACTCTCACAAATGGGAAAACTGGACGTTGTTGTCGGGTCAATGGCTTGACCTTTAACTCTGACTTGTGGGGATGCGTAGGTGTCGGGCGCGATGGGGGCGCGACACTGGGGCCGCCGGGGACGGCCCCTTCGTGTGTTCGGTACGAGGGCGGAGGGCGCACGGAGAGCAGATCGAGGCGATGCGCGCGGGCGAGGGGATTTTTACCCAGCTTCGGGCCGCGATGGTCGCGTAAAACCCTACTGCTGCTTTGTGTTGTATTTGATCTTGCTCGAGAATGCGAGCGAGTGGTGGTGTGGTGTGGAAATGTCAATCCCAGCGCTAGAGTTGCCAAGGGTTCGAGCCTCGCGAGAGTAGCGAATGATCGGAACCCCCTCTACGTTGTGCATGGGCCTCCTTTTATAGGGCAAGGGGTCACCGACAGGTGTCAACGTAGGGCAGAGGGGTAAAAATGTAAAAGAGGTGGTAGTTGGAACAAAGGGAACAAGGCAGCTACAAGGTTGCTTGAACAAAGTGGATTCTACCTACTTTTGACAGAGGGGACAAGAGCATTAAATGCCCGCCGCCGCCTCTAAAAGCTCCCGCCCTTGCGTTTCCATTTGCCACGGCGATGAAGCCACCACCGTGGAGTGCCACCGCACCTTCATGCAGACAGCCACCCGCCACGCTGCCTCGAGAAGGTCAAGGCGACGCTGGGCGATGAGCTGGAGTGCGGGCGCGTCATATTTCTCCGGCAAGTACCTTGCCGGGTCTTGATCTTGCCGGGCCCGGAGCTTGTCGGGCTTGTAACTTGTCGCCCTCGGCCTCGCCGACGCTGCATGGCGCCGAGGCGTGCCTTTCGTGATGTGATCTTCTAGTCTCCCGGCGAGCTCCTCTCGCCGGGGGCTTGCATGAGCGATATAGCCTTGAGCTCGGGCGGCCTTCCGGCAAGCTCCTCTTGCCGGGTCTTAACCTCTCGTCTTTGTACACTTTGTTCTTGAATGGCTTGGTATGGAGCGGAAATGGTCTCCGCAAGCATTTGGTGGATCCAGCTACGGAAGCTGTGATCGCCGAAAGCACAAGTTGGGGTACCGAGGTACCCTCTACCTTAGTACACCGACAGAGCCCCTGCCTAGGCCATACACGGTGCCGAGCGCTGTTGGGCCAGGCCCAAGACAGTGCACGGGCACACGCGAAGCCCATGGCGCGTCGAATCCGCTTCAGATCCGCCGCTTCAAACGGCACGCCGATTGCGGGCGTCGTGGGAGACGTGGGCGGCGATGCAGTTTTAAGGCATCCACCCCGTGATCGTGGCGCAGAGCGGGTCGCTTCACCCGCCGCCGGCCCGCTTTTTCGCCACGCTGCCCTCATGCATGGGGGTCGGGCGGGCGAAGGTGGGAGGCCGAGCCGCCACGGAGCGGAGAGGGCGAGTCGGCCCGCCCTCTGGCCTCCTCGCTTCGATTGGCTGAGCAGGGCGGTTGAGTTTCACCTCGCCCCTTTAAAAGGGGCGGAAGGGGAGCACAATGGCCACACTCATCCACTTCTCTCTTCACCTTTATCTTCTGTTCTTCTTGCCGCCATGGAAGGAGGGAATCCGGGCTCTTCAACAGTGGCGGCGAGGGTCGCTTAGGCAGCGCACCACTCCCCATCCTGCTCCTGTGGCGGCGGAGCCGGCCCGAGAGGGAGAGGGAGGGGCGTGGTCGTGACGGGCCGAGGGCGTGGCCGAGGCGGCCGGGAGAGGCGGTCGGTGACGTGCCTCCCGCCCCTCCGGGCGCCTCTTGACCACGGCGCGTCCATACCGGAGATGACCCCGGGAGTTCTTCATCAAGCTTCGCGGGCGCCGTCGTCGTCGCCCGGCTGCCGGGTCCCGCTTATGGACGCGATGGGACCGGATCCACCCGACGTGATGGAGTTACGATGAGGGGCTGCGGATCAGCGGCACTCGGGTGAGTGTCGTGTCCCCAGCCCCGCGTGATGTTCTTCGACCGAGGGTGGAAGACATTCGCCGGATCCATAGCTTGACGGCGGGTTCACCCTCCATTTCGTTAATGGATGGTGACCTCGCCGCCAAGGTCTTCGGCGACTATGGAACCCGGTGCGCTGCTGTGGACAGCTCCCTGATAGCGAAGGCCCTCCTCGAGCGAGAGTGACGAGGAGGGAGCGACAGCGACGACGAGGGATGGCGGGTCCGACTAGGCGTCGGACACCGCTGCTCAAGGCCACCGCAACCCCATCTTCCGGGTTGCCGCCTCCTCGAACTCCCCGGGCCGCCTCCTTGGCGGCCGGGCGAGAGAGGCAGCAGAAGAGGAAGAGGGGACGGCGGCAAGGCCGTTAAGTCGAGTACGAGGCGAGGTGCCCCTGTGCCGATGTCCCACCACTCCGCCTTCAAGCTCGCCCCGACGCCCGACCCGCCAAGCTCCTGGCCGGCCCCGGGTGTTCTCTTGGTGTCTTCTGGCGTCGCGGCTCTCCGGCATGCGCCCCATGCCCGCCACCTTGCGCAGCTCTCGCGGCACGGCGGCGCCACCGCCACGCCTCCTAGGCGCTTTCGCTTCTTCCCGACAAGCTCCTCTTCTTGGGCCTCCTCTCCCAGCAAGCTTATCTTGCCGGGGCTCCTTGACCTACCTCCCGAACTCCCGAACAGAGAAACAGGAGAGGGATCACGGCACCTTATCTTTTTAAATTGTAAGCCCTCGGCATTAGCTGCATTTAAGAACTTGTAATCCTCTCTATCATGTTTTTCATCCTCTATGGACTTGTACTAAAACTGGATGTTTTAATGAAAAGAGGGAAAGCTTGCCGGATCGAGTCTTTTACTTGATCTGCGTGCCTTGTGTGTTCTTACGCTATCGGGAGCTTGCCGGGCGAACACGCTTATCGATCAGGGACAGCCCGCCGGTGGTGTCGCTCCGCAAGCAACCTTGTCGGGCCGGGCTATGACGCTTAACTTGCCGAGCATGCTCGAAAGCAAGATAAGGGTGCAGCGGCACACTTGTGTTTGTTGAGCGGACTCGGAAACAAACCAAGTACGCAACTGGGCCACGACTCGGCTCCTCCACGTACGGGTCTTCACAAGACACGCTCGTTCAAAGACGCAGTCCCGCATCTCCCGGTCCATGAGAGGATGCATGACGAGGGATGAAAAACTTATCTGAAATCGCAGCCCCCAGCAACACTAGCTTGCCGGAGACGAATCTCGATGCTTGCAGCCCCATGAGGCTGGCTCGCCAAGAAGAACCTTGGCACCGCAGCCCCGCGCACTTCGGGCTTGCCGGGCCCTGTGCATCGTGTGATCTTTTGGTTCCTCCTTGTCGCTGCAATTGCAGTCATAAAACAGCTGATGTAGATATGCAATCGCTCAACGCACATGTATGTGTATATAAATCTTGACTACGCAATACGATGCCGAGCTTTGTCCTTCAGATGTTGGTACTCTACGCCTTGGGGAGCTTGCCGGGCTTAACACGCTTATCGATCGCGGACAGCCCGCTGGTGGCGCCGCTTCCGCAAACAACCTTGCCGGGCTGGCTTATGACGCTTAACTTGCCGAGCAGGCTCGAAGCAAGATAAGGGTGCAGCAGCACACTTGTGTTTGTTGAGCGGACTCGGAAACAAAACAAGCACGCGAATCGACCACGACTTGGCTCCTCTCGCGACAAGCCTCTCATACGGCGACATCTCACGACAAGGGCTTGCTATGTTACACCTCTACCCACGCCTTTGTGCGCTTTCACCCCACGCTTCTAGGGAACTTGCGGGCGCTTAACGCGCTTTGCTGAGTACGGACATCGGCAGAGTTCGCTGGCTGGCGCCGCTCCGCAAGCAACCTTGCCGTGTCCACCGCGACGCGCTTATCCTGCCGAAAGCGACTCGAACGTAAACGAGGGCGCTGGTTGGTCGCGCTCACTCTTTACTCGCTGAGTGTGTTCAAGCAAAGTAAGGGTGCGGCTGTTCACAAGCAGGCTCCTCAGCGCACAGGTTTTGTGCACAAACGACGAACGCGAGAGGGATATAACGAATAAAAGCGTGGAATTAAGGTGTGCCCTGCACGAAGGCTCGCGCGACTTAGCTTTTTCTTTTTCTTGCTTCTTCGCACTTGTCTGGCGGAACTCAATGGCGCGCCCTCGACGACAGCGCAGCACTCCGGGAGGTGCGCTTGCGGACGAGCACCAATGTTGTCTTTGCCGGGCTTATAGCGCCCGAGGAGCCGCGGCTTGTCGGAGTGAGCGCCAGAGCCGCCCTCGCCGGACTTAGAGCTCGATGGTGCGCCCTCGACGACAGCGTATGCTCAAGGAGACACGCTTGCCGGGCGCGAGGGGAGCGGAGCGAAGCGGCGCAGGAACAGGTCATGCTCGGACTCCTAGTAGCGATAGGAGGAGCAAGGCCCGCCCGCACTTTCGCTGGCTCATGTCCCGACAGCAGTCCGGAGCATCCCGCGAGCCTCCGCCTATTCTTGCCCAAAGAAAGCGGATACCACCTCTCGTGGCATGGCGCCGCTGGGCAGCCGTGGTGCTGAAACGGACGTGGATTCGCGGAGACCGAGGCGCGGTCATCCGCTCCCCTCGATTCGTGGCACCGCGAGTGCCCTCGCCGGTGTCCACCTCCGCTGGCGTCTCTTCCGCCCATCGCCTGCCCGTAGCGGCGGTTGAGACGCAGACGGATCGCGACCCTCAAGCTCTCGCTCGGGGCCATGGCGCAGCTTGTCGGCGAAGCCGCCGATTTAAACCGGAGAGGTTGATGAAGAAAACGGCGCGCGAATGCCGAATCAGGTCCAAGATAACCTCGACGCCTTTACCGGGCGCGCCAAAGATGTCGGGCGCGATGGGGGCGCGACACCTATGGGGCCGCCGGGGACGGCCCCTTCGTGTGTTCGGTACGAGGGCGGAGGGCGCACGGAGAGCAGATCGAGGCGATGCGCGCGGGCGAGGGGATTTTTACCCAGCTTCGGGCCGCGATGGTCGCGTAAAACCCTACTGCTGCTTTGTGTTGTATTTGATCTTGCTCGAGAATGCGAGCGAGTGGTGGTGTGGTGTGTGGAACAAGCCGAATCCCAGGCGCTAGAGTTGCCAAGGGTTCGAGCCTCGCGAGAGTAGCGAATGATCGGAACCCCCTCTACGTTGTGCATGGGCCTCCTTTTATAGGGCAAGGGGTCACCGACAGGTGTCAACGTAGGGCAGAGGGGTAAAATGTAAAAGAGGTGGTAGTTGGAAGCAAGCGGAACAAGCAGCACCAAAGCTGCTTGAACAAAGGATTCTACCTACTTTTGACAGAGGGGACAAGAGCATTAAATGCCTGTCATTGCCGCCCAAAAGCTCCCGCCTTATGCGTTTCCATTTGCCACGGCGATGAAGCCACCACCGTGGAGTGCCACCGCACCTTCATGCAGCACATGCCACCCGCCACGCGTCTCTGGAGAAGGGTCAAGGCGACGCGCAATGAGATGAGCCGGAGGCGGCACGCGTCATAGCTCTCCGGCAAGTACCTTGCCGGGTCTTGATCTTGCCGGCCCGGAGCTTGTCGGGCTTGTAACTTGTCGCCTCGGCCTCGCCGACGCGCGCATGGCGCCGAGGCGTGCCTTTCGTGATGTGATCTTCTAGTCTCCCGGCGAGCTCCTCTCGCCAGGGCTTGCATGAGCGATATAGCCTTGAGCTCGAACGGCCTTCCGGCAAGCTCCTCTTGCCGGGTCTTAACCTTCGTCTTGTACACTTTGTTCTTGAATGGCTTGGTATGGAGCGGAAATGGTCTCCGGCAAGCATTTGGTGGATCCAGCTACGGGAAGCTGTGACTGCCCGTGCACAAGTTGGGGTACTGAGGTACCCCCTACCTTAGTACACCGACAGTAGGCGTGCATGCAATTACCGCGGTCGTGGGGTTGCACGTGTCCATGGAACATGGTAGAAACGTCCCATCGTATAAGAGGGGAACCACCTCGCCCCTACCATTTTCCCCCAAATCCCTCCCTGCCGCATCATCTCCCTCCACCCCACCGCGTCGTCTCGCTCCCCTCCACCGCACCTTCTCGCTCTCCCCCACCGCATCGTCTTCCTCACGTTCATCACCTCCCTTATACTGTCTTGCAGGACATGGCAGCGTCCATGGTGGTGCGGGGAAACTCACAACCACTGTCACGGCTATGGATGTGGAGAACAAGGTAGCGAGCTGCGCCTCAGCGCTGCCGAAGCTAAAGGTGACGACAGCGAGCGGCACAGTCCATCCAGATGCGCAGCCTGGCAAGGAGAAGGTGGTACAGGAGGTACATACATTTGCTTGTACCCTAGTTGCAATATTTAGATGCGTTGTAGAGTTAGTTCCATTGGTTGGATTGTCATTCATAGGGTAGTACAGATGGTTAGGGTAGTTGGTTTGAGGGATGGGGTTTTCTGTATGCGGGGGTGATTTTTTTATGGTTTTTTTGGATTATGTTTGTTGCAAAAATGCTAGACAAATCTTAATGAGAGATAGGGATCTCTGTGCTTAAATGCTACACGTGATTATTAGATTTGTTTTTGAATGCTACAAGATTGGGGTTTTGAATGCTAAATGCATGTATGCTTATATTTGTTTTTGAATGCTACACAGATTGGTGTTTTGAATGTCATATGCCCACATGGAATGCATTAATTTTCATGTACCTATCAATTGATTAAGAACTAACTTGATTCATCAATATATAAATTTGTCCACAATATGTATATTAGCTTTGTTGTTCAATGTGTGTGCATGACAATGGAAAATGCAAATAGGATCATAGTATGGACAATATGGTCAATGTGTCATGTGTGCATATCTAAATTATCAGTTGGCTTTTGTATTTACTAGTAATGGATGTAATTGTATATTCAGGAGAATGATTCTATGGGTAATAAGAGGAAGCTGGGCCTTACTGCTTTTCACCTGTACGATCTAGAGTATAGTGACGATGAAGGATATAGGGTAAGCCTACTTGAAATTTATATTGTTCATTTAGTTCCTTTGACATGGTGTATATGAATCTATAATGTATTAATATAATTCATTCATGTGTGTAGTGATTTAGGAGAAGATGTGTACAACGGCAACATCGCGTCCTTCACAGCGAAGGAGGTGGAGAAGATCAAGGCCAAGGGAGTTGCTTCCTTCTACAACTTCAAGATCAAGAAGTGGCATTGCCCTACTGCACCACCAAGCCAAATCCAAAGGATAGCCGCTTCAATCACCTTGTGTCTCATGCAGAGGATGTAGCGATTCGCGAGGAGGACTACAAGATCAGGGGGCAGCATGCTTCCCTCGCAAAGGCCCTGACTCCAGTGTGATGTGATGATGTTTTATCTTTTACTTTTGCTAAACTGAATTTGGCTGTTTGAAAAATTTGTGTGGTGGTATCTAAACTTTGTGTGTGATCTATGGTAGTAATGTATTATGCTATCTATATTGGGTTCTATATTTGTCTGTCCATAAATTTGCCTGTGGTGTATGGTATGTTCTGTTTAGATGTTGTGAGCTATGAGTTTAGGTGCTGCAATGATCACACATGCTGCTTCAGTGTTGCTTCACTTATTTGACATGCTGCAAAGAATAAGCAAAAAGAGTAAATAGTCCATCATTTGATCAAATATTCCAACAACAGAGCAAAAAACTACATTTGAATGAAGACAGTCCATCATTTGATCAAGTATTCCAATAACAGATCAAATATTCCAATAACAGATCAAATATTCCAATTTGAATTACAGGCAAAATTTGAATTGAACCAACACTTGAAGTCCATTGCCCTGTGGTGTGATGTTGCAAAGTTTGCTGAACTATTATAAAGGTTAGGTGATTAATCCAATCTCTTTTGTGTGGTAAAACTTATAGTCATGAGAAATGTGCTCCAAATGAGCTCCATTTGTAATCAATTTCTTGGGACCTACTACAAATGAGCCAAATATTTTTTATTACCACCTATTCAATATATATAGTGTAGATTCGAAATCCCACTATTTATTGAATTAATCTTCATGTTTTTACATTTTTTTTGAAGAAATTATGCTTTAATAGAAAGCCATTAAAAACACGTTAAAAATATGTAAATGGAAAACTAAGTTCAGGACCTTCTTATTCACTTTGAAATCAAGCTTTGGTTATTTTTTTGATTTTTGAAAAACCTAAGGGAACATTGCAGACAGTTCAAGGAGACGAGCTCATAGGTGTACATGATAGCTCTGAAATGTGCTCCAAATGATCTCCATTTGTAATCAATTTCTTGGGACCTACTCCAAATGAGCCAAATATTTTTTATTAACACCTGTTCAATATATATAGTGTAGATTCTTGGTCTCCTTGAACTATCTGCAACGTTGTACATGATAGCTCATATGTGTGAAGGTTTTTTCATGAAAATGTCCATAGACCAAGTTTATGATTTTTGGTTGGTAATATGTCACATAAGACAACATCTTGCGTAGGTTATATATTTTTGTTTTTTTAAATTAATGGTGCTCATTTGACCTCGATCGTGCCACCTAGGTTTTTTTTTGAAAATTTTTGTATACCAAGTTTAGTATTTTTTCCTCGTTAGTGTGTCTTATAAAACGATGAACGATGATGGTTTCATATTTTTTTGAAATTAGTTATGCTCAGTCAAAGGCTAGATAAGCCCATTGACCAGCTCAAAACACCTCTAAACCCTGCGGGGTTTCTCCTAACCCTAGCTCCGAAGATCAGTCATCCGTCATACAATAGTGCCAAGTGACATCCCTCAGATGTGGTCTTCTAGAAGGGTTGGCTGCATGCAGGCTCCATGCTATTGGATCCGACGGATGGCTACACATCATTAGATCATGGGGTGATCCACGAGATATTCTCCATTGGTTGTGCCTGGCCACCATTGACTCCGTGAAAAAAACATAGTTATTGGGCCCAAAATGAAACCGGTTGGGCCGTTGCATTGGCTCTATTTTTTTGCTTGACCCTTGTTTTGATTGCACCTACAGGATTGAGTTCCCGATGCCATGGTGGGTGTGAAAATGAGCTAGTTCACATTTGACCCATTACTGCCAAGACAAAATAACACATCACACTACGGATATTTAAGCCACCCATCATCTTATTCTTCCTCTCACATCCTTCATCTATCTCCCGTCCTCTGCCATCTGCCCTACTTGTTATTCGGCCCCTTCTCCTTCTTCTTCACACCCCTCAGCCATGCAGCACACCGGAACAACCTACCGCTTCCCACCCACCATGCCAGAGAGGCTCTACCTTGCCAGCATGTACGTTGAGCGTACACTACGTGTGTGGGCGATATCAAGGTGGACGGCCGCAAGAGACTTCACCGAGTTCTTCCTTGCAGCCGGCTACCGCCACCTCCCACGTGGATCTCCAAGGATGTTCCGGGCCGAGGAGGTTATCCAAAACTGGGTGGTGGTTGCTATCCTTGCCCACTTCACCAACCCCTTCGACGCCATCTACCTCCTATGTCCCGTGTTTTGGTGTGGCTGCGAGTTCGTCGCTTTCACCACCCACAACATCTTCACAGAGTACAACAACATCTTCCCCATCGCGACGCGCATGCACACTTTGCCGTACCCCATCGACAACACCCCAGAGGAGTAGTGATGGGCGCCCAGAGGAGCGAGGAGGAGCGAGGTGGAGAAGGCGGCGGCAAGGGTTTAGAACCCTCTATTTTTGTTCTTTTTTTGAATCTATGTTATGTTATTAAGTTGTAATTGAACTATATGATCGTGCTCTGGGCTTATTGGCCCTATCTATGTTATGTTATTAAGTTCTATTATTAAGTTTTCTATCTATCCTACTATTAAGTTCTTGCTAGTTTGTACTTTTTTCTGAATTAAATTATTGATTGTTTACTGAGAGAGCTCTCTTTGTTCGTAAGCACCTAGTGCTTGCATAGCTACACAAGCCAGCACCATGTCGAGGAAGCCACAAAGAATTAAGATATGTAGTCACCTAGTGCATGCAGCCAAAAACAATACAAAAATATTGTTCAATTTATTTCCCGTAGCAAAACGGGTGCATATGTGAGTGGATCAAAAAGGATCAAACGATGTTCTAAATCGAGGAGACAAGCATCAGCGGGTGCAGGTAGCGACCGTCGCTACGTCCGTGGCGGCTGGCGTACACGAAAGCGGCTCGGTCGGCATGCATTGGTGCATGCAGGAAGGCTAGCTGCATGCATGCATAGCAGGCTAGCATGCATTGCATGCTTCTGTCGTGGCGGCCTGTGTAGGCATTTCATGCAACGGCCCAACAGTCCAATGAAACCACGGCCCAACGATCGAACAGCGCCACCGTCCAAGGCTGCCCCACTTGTCAGGTCCAATGGGCGACACAATCCAACACGGCCCCACTCGTCAGAGTTAACGGTCAAAGCACTGACCCAACGGCATCCACTTTTTGTGACCATTTATGAGGGTTTCGAACAAGAGAGTGGGGAAAACTGAGCAAACATTAAGAGCTTGGGGATGGATGAGTGTGGCTAAGGAATCAGGGGCACAAATGTAAAAACCCCTTAGCTTAAAGGGGTTAAGCGGGATGAGAGACACACGAGTTTACTCAGGTTCGGCCCCTCACCAACGAGGTAAAAGCCTATGTCCTGCTTTGTGTTTTATTGATTGAGTATCGATTACAAGGGAGCGGAATCGCTTAACCTAGCTATCGATTGATTGTAACTTGAGTTAACCTGCCGCAGTGTCTCGCCTTTATATACACAAGTTGTCGGTGTACTAATGTAGGGGTACCTTAGTATCCCGAACTTGTGCACGGGCAGTCGCAGCGTCCCGCGGCAAGGCTTGCCGGGCGTCCGCCAAGATCCTTCGCTATTCCTATTACTGCCATTCAAGAACAAAGTGTTTAACTAAGAAGACAGAGCCCCGGCAAGAGGAGCTTGCCGGGAAGGACAAGGCCCCGGCAAGAGGAGCTTGCCGGGAAGGCCAACCAAGGCGTTTCAAGAGACTTGTCACGACGCGACCGCTGGCCCCGGCAAGACCCGGCGGCGGCAAGCTTGCGGTGCAAGAAGACAGCGATCATGCAAGGTGCTTGTCGCGGCGAAGCAACCACTCTGCGCCCACGCTCCAGCACTTTTGTCGACGTGTCGCCGCTGACCATCCCAGAGCACGTGGCGGGCGCCAGGCAAGAAAGCGGTGCGAGGTGGCAAGTGGAGATGATGAGAAGGCCATCGTGGCGATCGGTGGCGCCCTAACGGTCGCTTTTCTGACTGCTTGGGCGACCAGACGGGCATTAAATGCCCTTGTCCCTCGCTGTCGAGTTAGGTAGGGGAATGTTGATAGCGGTTGTACCAACCCCATTTTTACTTTTTTACCCTCTCTCAGATTGCCACCTGTCGGTGACCCCTTTAGCCTATAAAAGGAGGCCCATGCGCACGAGAGGGGTTGGACTCATTCAAACTACAACACACCCACGCCTCGAGCAAGAACAGAATAGAAACACAAAGCAGCAGAGGAGTTTTATCTCTCCGAGAGCTCCGGCTGGGTAAAATCCTCGTGTGCCTCGCCCGATCCGCTCTTCAGGCCCTCCGCCGCCTCGCCGAATCAAAAGGGCCCCGCCCCATAGGTGTTCGCTTCCCACAACATCTTTGGGCGCGCTGTAGGGTGCGTCAAGGCCAGCGAACCTGATCCGTGTTCGTGCGCGCTACATCAACATCTTCATCGACATGCCACCAAGAAGAAGACTTTGAGGTGGCTGGTCCGTCTGCTGCCGATCCCACCGCCACCGAGCAAAGGCGGTGGGGTAGACGCCGGCGGAGGAGCGGGCGCCGACGGGGACTCACGCCGTCACAGGTCCAAGGACAAGGCCCCGCAAGCTTGGCGTCAGACATACACGCACACCTCCCAGAGGTGCAGGATCGACAACGCCATGGTGCTCCTAGCACCGTACTCGCGTTGGAGCAAGGCCGAGCTGGTGGATCGCGAGACGCTCAAGGCCAACATGCGCGTCAACATGTTGGCACGAGCACGGTACGGTCGCCGGGACGAGATGTTGCTCCTTCTAACATTGTTAGAAGTCCGAGCATATCTCGCTCCTCGCGTCGTTCGCCGCCACCGCCCAAGACTCCAGAGGAAGCGCTGGACCGAGCCCAATCGCTTAGATTACCCTCGGCGCCGGATAAGATCGACGATCGAGGGCCACCATTCGAGCCTCATTCGCCGCTAACGGCGCATAAGCCCCGCAACCGAAAGCACATCGAAGCCCGGCAAGACGCCCAGGCGCAAGCCGACGCCGACAAGACCGCTGGGGGTGCCACCACCGTGCACTCCCCGCCCCGAAGGCCAAGATCGCCGACTCGCCGGGCTAACCTCGACACCGATTCCACCGCGTCATCGGACCCGCGAGCTCGTCGCGATCAGTGCCAAGTTCTCCAAGAACGACGACACGAAGACGCCAGACTCGATCGAGCGCCAAGAGAAGCGCGCGACGTCACCGACAGCGCCTGGGCCCATCGTTGATATGCATGCGCCGAGGAACCAGCGACTTGTCAGACGTGTAGGTTGCCCTGCGCTCACCCGTGAGCTGCGGCAGGTCGAGGCCCAAAGACCAAGAACTTCAAGCCGATGTACCGAGAAGTACGATGGCAGGATACATCCGTCAGAATTCCTCAGCGTCTACACCATCGTGGTGCAGGCTGCCGGAGGGCGCGACGAGAAGATCCTCGCCAACTATTTACCGGTGGTACTCAAGCCCATCGTCAGATCTTGGCTCATGCACTTGCCGGACAACTCCATCTCTTCGTGGGCGGACCTGTGCCATCAGTTTGTCGGCGCCTTCACGGGCGGCCACAAACCCCATGGCCAGGAGAGCGATCTTCATCTGCTCGCCCAGAAGGAAGGAGCACCCCTGTGCAAGTACATACAGAGACTCAGCCAGGTGCAGCGCAACATCCCAGACGTCCACCCTGCCGCGGTTATCAGCGCGTTCCATCAGAACGTACGTAACCGCAGGATGAGGGAGGAGATGGCGATATGCAAAATCAGAGATGTCAGCGAGCTATATGCTCTTGCCGACAAGTGTGCACGTGCTGAGGAGGGGAGGAAACTCCCCGGAGAGAACGCAGGAGCAGAAGGATCTGACAGTGAGGATGCCGCCGCGGCAAAGAAGAACCGGAGGCGGAATAACAGAAAGAGGAAAGCCAAGGATGTGCTAGTTGTCGAGCAGTCCGGCAACGGAGGTGGCGCCGAGAAGGCCAAAGCTGGTGACTCCGGCGAGGCTGTGGTGGCCGCCAACAAGCAAGACGGCTCCGGCAAGCAGTAGTGCAAGATCCACCGCACCAAGGGCCATGACCTCCAGGCCAGCAAGAAGGTTGAGCAGCTCGTAGAGCTGCAGAAAGCTGAGTACGAGCGCCGCGACAAGGAGAAGGCCCAGGAAGGTGGGGGAGGATCCGGCAAGAAGCGTCCCGCCCTGGGAGGGCGCCAGGCAAGGCCAAGCAGCGGCAGGAGACAGCCTCCCAGCGCCGCGACAAGGACGAAGATGTGGACGAAGATGAAGAGATGGATGAGGATGAGGCCGACGAGCAGGAGTTTCAGAAGGCAACGGAGGTTTTGTGCGTAGATGTCGGTGCTTCTCTGCATACCTCGCACCGCCAACTCAAACAGTGGATGCGGGAAGTGAACGCAGCAGAACCGTCCGTTGAGTCGCGCAAGCCCCTGAAATGGTCCAGCACGCCCGTCGTCTTTGACATTGAGGATCACCCTGATCGCATAACTGCGGTCGGGTGCTTGCCGATGTTGGTTTCGCCAACAATCCGCAACCTCAAGGTCATGAAGATGCTGGTTGACGGCGGGGCCGGCCTGAATCTGATCTCTTCCGCGGTGCTCAAGAAGCTCCAGATCCCTGACAGCGAGCTCGAAGAGACTGGTACCTTTCAAAGAATAAATCCGGGAAGGAGCAAGCCTAAGGGGAAGATTACACTGCCAGTGACATTTGGCAGCAAGCTGAACTTCAGGACAGAGAAGGTCACCTTTGACGTGGCTGATTTCCCATTGCCATACAGTGGGATACTTGGCCGTCCAGCGCTCGCCAAGTTCATGGAAGCCTCTCATTACGCTTACAACGTTCTCAAGATGCCCGGTCCAATAAGTGTCATTTCTGTCCATGGTGACAAGAAAGATGCCCTTATCTGTACCGACAAGATCTACCGGGAAGCACCAGCTGCAGTAGAACGCAACCCACTTGCCGCTGAAGCTCCCGGGGGGAAGAAGAAGACCAAGTCAGGCAAGAGTAGCTCTGATGCCCACTCCGGCAAGCGCACCTCTTCGGAGTGCTGCGCTACCGTCGAGGACGCACCATCGAGCTCCACCGGCAAGTGCAAGAAGGCAAAGAGAGCTTCACCAGAGACCAAGAAAGTGTCCGCCAAGGAGGACGGCACTGGTGGTACCTTCACCATCAGTGCCACGCTTGACCCTAAATAGGAAAGCACGCTCGTTGCTTTCCTGCGGGCGAATGTCGATGTGTTTGCATGGCAACCATCTAACATCCCCGGTGTTCCCAGGAAAGTAATTGAGCACCACCTTGCCGTCTACCCTCACGCGCGGCCCGTCAAGCAGAGAGTCAGGAAGCAAGCGGTGGAACGTCAAGAGTTCATTGCAGAAGAAATCAAGAAGTTGGAAGCAGCAGGCCTGGTCCGAGGAGTACTCCATCCAACGTGCTTAGCCAATCCAGTAGTCGTGCGCAAAGCAAACGGGAAGTGGAGGCTTTGTATTGACTTCACTGATGTTAATAAAGCTTGTCCTAAGGATCCATTTCCTTGCCGCGCATTGACCAGATTGTCGACTCCACGGCAGGATGTGATCGCTTTCATTCCTTGATGCATACTCAGATATCATCGATCTTCATGGCGAAGAGGATGAAGAAAACCGCATTCATTACTCCATGTGGTACGTACTACTTTGTATGGATGCCTTTCGGACTAAAGAATGCTGGTTCAACATTTGCGAGAGTAGTCAGTCATGCTTTTGAGCCACAGCTGCACAGAAATGTAGAAGCTTACATGGATGACATAGTGGTCAAGAGCAAGGACAAAGAAACTTTGATCCAAGATTTGGACGAGACCTTTGCAAATCTGCGCAAGATCAATCTCAAGTTGAACCCCGAGAAGTGCGTGTTTGGAGTTCCTTCCGGCAAGCTTCTCGGGTTCTTTGTATCCCAGAGGGGGATTGAAGCCAATCCCGACAAGATCAAGGCCATTGAGCAGATCGAAGCACCAAAGCGAGTCAAGGACGTACGAAGGCTTGCCGGCTGCGTTGCCGCTCTCAGTAGGTTCATCTCCAAGTCCGCTGAGCGCGCTCTGCCATTTTTCAAATTTTTTAAAAAGGCAGGTCCAATGAAATGGACTCCGGAAGCGGAGGCCGCGCTGCAGGACTTGAAGAGATACATGTCCTCCACTCCAATACTTGTCGCACCTAAGCCACAAGAGAAGTTGCTGCTGTATCTAACGGCAACCAATCAAGTGGTTAGTGCTGCGTTAGTGGCGGAGAGGGAGTCGGATGATGAGCCAGCGGCCACGGCAATCAAGTCCAGCGACAAGCAGGGGGCTTCCCCGACAAGCTCTGGTCCCGACAAGGATGGATCTGTGCAGCCGCAGGAAGAGAAACAAAAGAAGATGGTGCAGCGCCCAGTGTATTTTGTCGGCCCTTATGCAGGGGCTAGATCAAGGTACTGGAGTCTGAAGTTGCTTTTCGGCCTTCTCATGGCCTCGAGGAAGCTGCGCCATTACTTTCAAGCACATGAGATCACAGTTGTCACTCGCTTTCCGTTGAAGAGGATATTGCAGAATCCAGAGGCAACAGGCAGGATCGTCGAGTGGGCACTGGAATTGTCAAGCTTTGGCCTCAAGTTTGAGAGTACCTCAACTATCCAGAGCCGAGCATTGGCAGAATTCATAGCAGAATGGACGCCAACACCTGATGAAGAAACTCTAGAGATGAGCATCCCCGTCAAGGAAGCGAGCAAAGAATGGATCATGTACTTTGATGGTGCCTTCTCGCTAGAAGGCGCCGGTGCGGGCGTACTACTTGCCGCACCCACCGGAGAGCACCTCAAGTACGTGGTCCAGATGCACTTTCCCAAGGAGCAAGCAACAAACAATACTGCAGAGTATGAAGGCTTGCTTGCCGGACTCAGGATCGCCGTGGACCTTGGGATCAAGAAGCTTATTGTCAGGGGTGACTCGCAGCTTGTCGTCTGTCAAGTGAACAAAGATTATCAAAGTCCGTTGATGGAAGCCTACATTGATGAAGTGAGGAAGCTAGAAGAACATTTTGATGGCCTGCAGATGGAACACGTTCCAAGAGCTCAGAACGACATTGCAGACGGCCTGTCAAAATCGGCCGCACTCAAGTTACCTTTGGAACCAGGAACTTTTGTGCTCAAGCTGACTCAACCATCTGTAACACCATCAATTGGACAGAGCAAGAAGAGGAAGTTGGTTACTGGCGACTACTTTCCGGCAGAGCTCCTCAAAGCCGCCGTCAAGAAGGTCCCCAAGATCAACACAAAGAGTGCTGAGGGGCAGTCTGCTCCGACAAGCCCTAGGGTTTGTTTCGTTGAAGCAGACGCTCCCGACAAGTTGTGTCCCGACACGCTTGCCGGGGATCATCACGCTCCGGCTGAATCATAGATTCTTGCCGTGGAAGCAGATGTTCCCGCAGCAGCATTTGCGCCTTTAGTCCTCGTTGTTGAGCCACAAGCTCCGGCATGGGCACAGCAAATCGTCCATTTCCATCAAACAGGAGAACTCCCCGAAGAGCAAGAAGAAGCAGAGAGAGTAGCCCGGCAATCAAGTATGTACCAGTTTGTCGATGACATACTGTACAGAAGAAGATTCAACGGAGTGAAATTGAAGTGCATTTCCCGGGAAGAAGGACAAGAGCTGTTGGCGGAGATACATGGAGGCGTATGTGGTCACCACTTTGGTGCAAGAGCACTTGCCGGCAAAGCCTTCCGGCAAGGTTTCTTTTGGCCGACAGCCCTCCAAGATGCAACTGCACAAGTAACCAAGTGTGAAGCGTGCCAGTTCCACTCCAAGCAGATACATCAACCAGCTCAAGCTCTCCAGACGATCCCTTTATCCTGGCCATTTTCAGTCTGGGGGCTCGACATCCTCGGCCCCTTTCCCCGAGCTGTCGGGGGCTTTGAGTACTTGTACGTTGCAATCGACAAGTTTACAAAGTGGCCTGAAGTGGAAGCAGTGAGGAAGGTGACAGCACAGTCAGCAGTCAAGTTCTTCAGATCAATTGTTTGCCGTTTCGGGGTCCCTAACAGGATCATCACCGACAATGGCACACAATTCATGAGCCGCACCTTCATGCAGTACGTCCAAGATCTTGGCGCCAAGATCTGCTTCGCTTCTGTTGCTCACCCGAGAAGCAACGGTCAAGCGGAGAGGGCAAACGCTGAAGTGCTGCGCGGGCTCAAGACCAGAACTTTCGACAGGCTACGCAAGTGCAGAAGAAACTGGATCGAGGAGCTGCCGGTGGTTCTTTGGTCGATCAGGACGATGCCAAATCGAGCCACTGGCCAAACACCTTTTGCTCTTGTCTACAGAGCGGAGGCAGTTCTCCCCACGGAACTCGTATACGGATCGCCTCGAGTGCTCGCTTACGATGAGCTTGAGCAAGAGTAGCTGCGGCAAGATGACGCGCTGCTCCTCGAGGAAGATCGTCTTCAGGCTACTGTACGAGCTGCTCGCTACCAGCAAGCTTTGTGTCGCTACCATAGCCGCAAAGTTAATGCCAGAAGCTTCGAGGAAGGCGACCTTATTCTTTGGCACGTTCAATCCGCCAAGAATTCCAACAAGTTGACGCCGAAGTGGGAAGGCCCTTATCGGGTGAAACGAGTCGCTAGGCCTGGCGCTGTCCGCCTTGAGACTGAAGATGGCTTTCCGGTGAGCAACTCCTGGAACATAGAGCATCTTCGTAATTTTTGAAGGAAATATGCCCTAGAGGCAATAATAAAGTTATTATTTATTTCCTCATATCATGATAAATGTTTATTATTCATGCTAGAATTGTATTAACCAGAAGCATAATACATGTGTGAATATATATACAAACAGAGTGTCACTAGTATGCCTCTACTTGACTAGCTTGTTAATCAAAGATGGTTATGTTTCCTAACCATGAACAAGGAGTTGTTGTTTGATTAACAAGGTCACATCATTAGTTGAATGATCTGATTGACATGACCCATTCCGTTAGCTTAGCACCCGATCGTTTAGTATGTTGCTATTGCTTCCTTCATGACTTATACATGTTCCTATGACTATGAGATTATGCAACTCCCGTTTACCGGAAGAACACTTTGTGTGCTACCAAACGTCACAACATAACTGGATGATTATAAAGGTGCTCTACAGGTGTCTCCGAAGGTACTTGTTGAGTTGGCGTATTTCGAGATTAGGATTTGTCACTCCAAATGTCGGAGAGGTATCTCTGGGCCCTCTCGGTAATACACATCACTTAAGCCTTGCAAGCATTTCAACTAATGAGTTAGTTGTGAGATGATGTATTACGGAACGAGTAAAGAGACTTGCCGGTAATGAGATTGAACTAGGTATTGGATACCGACGATCGAATCTCGGGCAAGTAACATACCGATGACAAAGGGAACAACGTATGTTGTTGTGCGGTTTGACCGATAAAGATCTTCGTAGAATATGTAGGAACCAATATGGGCATCCAGGTCCCGCTATTGGTTATTGACCGGAGACGTGTCTCGGTCATGTCTACATTGTTCTCGAACCGTAGGGTCCGCACGCTTAAGGTTTCGATGACAGTTTCATTATGAGTTTATATATTTTGATGTACCGAAGGTTGTTCGGAGTACCGGATGTGATCACGGACATGACGAGGAGTCTCGAAATGGTTGAGACCTAAAGATTGATATATTGGACGGATATATTTGGACACCGGAAAGGTTCCGGGTGAGATTGGAAATATACCGGAGTTCCGGGAGGTTATCGGAACCCCCCGGTATGTATATGGGCCTTATTGGGCCTTAGTGTAAGGGAGGAGAAGGAGCAAGGAGGCGCCCCAAGCCCAATCCGACTGGGAGGGGGCCGCCCCTTTCCTTCTCTCTCCCCCCTTCCTTCCTTCTCCTACTCCGAATAGGAAGGGGGGCAAACCTACTTGAGTAGGTTTGCCCCCTAGGGCGCCTCCCCTTGTCGGCCTCCTCCTCCCACCCTCCTTTATATACTGGGCGGGGGCACCCTAGACACACAAGTTGATCATTGAGATCGTTCCTTAGCCGTGTGCGGTGCCCCCTCCACGATATTACACCTCGGTCATATTGTAGCGGTGCTTAGGCGAAGCCTGCGCGACAGAGAACATCAAGATCGCCACCACGCCGTCGTCTTGTGGAACTCCTCCAGCGCCTCTCGCTGGATCGGAGATCGGGGTGCGCCATCGAGCTGTACGCGTGTCAAGAACTCGGAGGTGCCGAGTAACGGTGCTTGGATCGGTTGGACCGGAGGACGACGACTACTTCCTCTATGTTGCGTCAACGCTTCCGCTTCGGTCTACGAGGGTACGTAGACAACACTCTCCCCTCTCGTTGCTATCCATCACCATGATCTTGCGTGTGCGTAGGAATTTTTTTGAAATTACTACGTTCCCCAACAAATGGTATCGAGCCAGGTTTTATGGTTTGATGTTATATGCACGAGTAGAACACAAGTGAGTTGTGGGCGATATAAGTCATCCCGCTTACCAAAGATGTCATACTTTGGTTTGGCGGTATTGTTGGATGAAGCGGCCGGACCGACATTACGCAGACGCTTACGCGAGACTGGTTTTACCGCCGTGCTTTGCACACAGGTGACTAGCGGGTGTCAGTTTCTCCAACTTTAGTTGAACCGAGTATGGCTACGCCCGGTCCTTGCGAAGGTTAAAACAGCATCAACTTGACAAACTATCATTGTGGTTTTGATGCATAGGTGAGATTGGTTCTTGCTTAAGCCCGTAGCAGCCACGTAAAACTTGCAACAACAAAGTAGAGGACATCTAACTTGTTTTTGCAGGGCATGTTGTGATATGATATGGCCAAGACATGATGCTATATTTTATTGTATGAGATGATCATGTTTTGTAACCGAAGTTATCGGCAACTGGCAGGAGCCATATGGTTGTCGCTTTATTGTATGAAATGCAACGCTACGTAATTGCTTTACTTTATCACTAAGCGGTAGCGATAGTCGTAGAAGCAATAGATGGCGAAACGACAACGATGATACGATGGAGATCAAGGTGTCGCGCCGGTGACGATGGTGATCATGATGGTGCTTCGGAGATGGAGATCGCAAGCACAAGATGATGGTGGCCATATCATATCACTTATATTCATTGCATGTGATGTTTATCTTTTATGCGTCTTATCTTGCTTTGATTGACGGTAGCATTTTAAGATGATCTCTCACTAAAAATTATCAAGAAGTGTTCTCCCTGAGTATGCACCGTTGCCAAAGTTTGTCGTGCCCAGACACCACGTGATGATCGGGTGTGATAAGCTCTACGTCCATCTACAACGGGTGCAAGCTAGTTTTGCACACGCAGAATACTCAGGTTAAACTTGACGAGCCTAGCATATGCAGATATGGCCTCGGAACACGGAGACCGAAAGGTCGAGCGTGAATCATATAGTAGATATGATCAACATAAGATGTTCACCATTGAAAACTACTCCATCTCACGTGATGATCGGTTATGGTTTAGTTGATTTGGATCACGTGATCACTTAGATGACTAGATAGATGTCTGTCTAAGTGGGAGTTCTTTAGTAATATGATTAATTGAACTAAAATTTATCATGAACTTAGTACCTGATAGTATCTTGCTTGTCTATGTTGTTTGTAGATAGATGGCCCGTGCTGTTGTTCCGTTGAATTTTAATGCGTTCCTTGAGCAAGCTAAGCTGAAAGATGATGGTAGCAACTACGCGGACTGGGTCCGTAACTTGAGGATTATCCTCATTTCTGCACAGAAAAATTATGTCATGGAAGCACCACTGGGTGCCAGGCCTGCTGCTGATGCAACTGACGACGTTAAGAATGTCTGGCAGAGCAAAGCTGATGACTACTTGATAGATCAATGTGCCATGCTTTATGGCTTAGAACCAGGACTTCAACGACGTTTTGAACGTCATGGAGCATATGAGATGTTCCAGGAGTTGAGGTTAATATTCCAGAAGAATGCCCGGATTGAGAGATATGAAGTCTCCAATAAGTTCTATAGCTGCAAGATGGAGGAGAATAGTTCTGTCAGTGAGCACATACTCAAGATGTCTGGGTATTGTAATCACTTGATTCAACCGGGAGTTACTCTTCCGGATGATAGCGTCATTGATGAATTCTCAATCACTTCCACCAAGCTACTAGAGCTTCGTGATGAACTATAATATGCAAGGGATGGATAAGGCGATTCCGAGCTCTTCGCAATGCTAAAGGCTGCGGAGGTAGAAATCAAGAAGGAGCATCAAGTGTTGATGGTGAACAAGACCACTAGTTTCAAGAAAAGGGCAAAGGGAAGAAGAAGGGAACTTCAAGAAGAACAGCAAACAAGTTGCTGCTCAAGAGAAGAAGCCCAAGTCGGACCTAAGCTGAAATCGAGTGCTTCTACCGCAAGCAGACGGGTCCTTTGGAAGCGGAACTGCCCCAAGTATTTGGCGGATAAGAAGGATGGCAAGGTGAACAAAGGTATATGTGATATACATGTTATTGATGTGTACCTTACTAGAGCTCGCAGAGCACTGGGTATTTGATACTAGTTCATTGCTAATATTTGCAACTCAAACAGGACTACGGATTAGCTTAACACGGCAAAGGACGAGGTGACGATGCGCGTGGGAAATGGTTCCAAAGTCGATGTGATCGCGATCGGCACGCTACCTCTACATCTACCTTTGGGATTAGTATTAGACCTAAATAATTGTTATTTGGTGCGGCGTTGAGCATGAACATTATATCTGGATCTTGTTTGATGCGAGACGGTTATTCATTTAAATCGAGAATAATGGTTGTTCTATTTATATGAGTAATATCTTTTATGGTCATGCACCCTTGAAGAGTGGTCTATTTTTGATGAATCTCGATAGTACTGATACACATATTCATAGTGTTGAAGCCAAAAGATGCAGAGTTGATAATGATAGTGCAACTTATTTGTAGCACTGCCGTTTAGGTCATATCGGTGTAAAGCGCATGAAGAAACTCCATACTGATGGACTTTTGGAACCACTTGATTATGAATCACTTGGTACTTGCGAACCGTGCCTTATGGGCAAGATGACTAAAACGCCGTTCTCCGGTACTATGGAGAGAGCAACAGATTTGTTGGAAATCATACATATGTATGTATGTGGTCCGATGAATGTTGAGGCTCGTGGCGGATATCGTTATTTTCTCACCTTCACAGATGATTTAAGCAGATATGGGTATATCTACTTAATGAAGCATAAGTCTGAAACATTTGAAAAGTTCAAAGAATTTCAGAGTGAAGTTGAAAATCATCATAACAAGAAAATAAAGTTTCTACGATCTGATCGTGGAGGAGAATATTTGAGTTACGAGTTTGGTCTACACTTAAAACAATGTGGAATAGTTTCTCAACTCACGCCACCCGGAACACCACAACGTAATGGTGTGTCCGAACGTTGTAATCGTACTTTACTTGATATGGTGCGATCTATGATGTCTCTTACAGATTTACCGCTATTGTTTTGGGGTTATGCTTTAGAGACGGCCACATTCACATTAAATAGGACACCATCGAAATCCGTTGAGACGACACCTTATGAACTATGGTTTGGCAAGAAACCAAAGTTGTCGTTTCTTAAAGTTTGGGGCTGCGATGCTTATGTGAAAAAGCTTCAACTTGATAAGCTCGAACCCAAATCGGAGAAATGTGTCTTCATAGGATACCCAAAGGAGACAGTTGGGTACACCTTCTATCACAGATCCGAAGGCAAGACATTCGTTGCTAAGAATGGATCCTTTCTAGAGAAGGAGTTTCTCTCGAAAGAAGTGAGTGGGAGGAAAGTAGAACTTGATGAGGTAATTGTACCTACTCCCTTGTTGAAAATAATACATCACAGAACCGGTTTACGTGGACGCCAAAACCGACTAGTGAGGAAGTTGATGATGATGATCATAGAACTTCAGATCAAGTTAGTACAAAACCTCGTAGGTCAAATAGAGTAAGATCCGCACCAGAGTGGTACGGTAATCCTATTCTGGAAGTCATGCTACTAGATCATGATGAACCTACGAACTATGAAGAAGCGATGGTGAGCCCAAATTCCGCAAAATGGCTTGAAGCCATGAAATCTGAGATGGGATCCATGTATGAGAACAAAGTATGGACTTGTGTTGACTTGCCCGATGGTCGGCAAGCAATTGAGAATAAATGGATCTTCAAGAAGAAGACTGACGCTGACGGTAATGTTACTGTCTACAAACCTTGACTTGTTGCAAAAGGTTTTCGACAAGTTCAAGGGGTTGACTACGATGAGACCTTCTCACCCTTAGCAATGCTTAAGTCTGTCCGAATCATGTTAGCAATTGCCGCATTTTATGATTATGAAATTTGGCAAATGGATGTAAAAACTGCATTCCTGAATGAATTTCTGGAGGAAGAGTTGTATATGATGCAACCAGAAGGTCTTATCGATCCAAAGGGGGCTAACAAAGTGTGCAAGCTCTAGCAATCCATTTATGGACTGGTGCAAGCCTCTCGGAGTTGGAATAAACGTTTTTGATAGTGTGATCAAAGCATTTGGTTTTGTATGAGACTTTTGGAGAAGCTTTGATTTACAAGAAAGTGAGTGGGAGCTCAGAGCATTTCTAATACTATATGTGGATGACATATTATTGATTGGAAATGATATAGAATTTCTGGATAGCATAAAGGGATACTTGAATAAAAGTTTTTCAATGAAAGACCTCGGTGAAGCTGCTTACATATTGGGCATTAAGATCTATAGAGATAGATCAAGACGCTTAATTGGACTTTCACAAAGCACATACATTGACAAAGTTTTGAAGAAGTTCAAAATGGATCAAGCAAAGAAAGGGTTCTTGCTCAGTTGCAAGGTGTGAAGTTGAGTAAGACTCAAAGCCCGACCACCGCAGAGAAGATAGAGAAAATGAAAATGTTCCTATGCTTCAGCCATAGGCTCTATCATGTATGCAATGTTGTGTACTGACCTGATGTGTGCCTTGCTATAAGTCTAGCAGGAGGTACCAAAGTAATCCAGAGTGGATCATCGACAGTGATCGAGAACATCTGAAATACACGAAAAGGACTAAGGATATGTTTCTCGTATATGGAGGTGACAAAGAGCTCATCGTAAATGGTTACGTTGATGCAAGCTTTGACACTGATCCAGACGATTCTAAATCGCAAACAGGATACGTGTTTACATTAAACGGTGGAGTTGTCAGTTGGTGCAGTTCAAAGCAAAGCATCGTGGCAGGATCTACATGTGAAGCGGAATACATAGCTGCTTCGGAAGCAGCCAATGAAGGAGTCTGGATGAAGGAGTTCATATCCGATCTAGGTGTCATACCTAGTGCATCGGGTCCAATGAAAATCTTTTGTGACAATACTGGAGAGATTGCCTTAGTGAAGGAATCCAGATTTCACAAGAGAACCAAGCACATCAAGAGACGCTTCAATTCCATCCGGGATCTAGTCCAGGTGGGAGACATAGAGATTTGCAAGATACATACAGATCTGAATGTTGCAGACCCATTGACTAAGCCTCTTCCTCGAGCAAAACATGATCAACACCAAGACTCCATGGGTGTTAGAATCATTACTGTGTAATCTAGATTATTGACTCTAGTGCAAGTGGGAGACTGAAGGAAATATGCCCTAGAGGCAATAATAAAGTTATTATTTATTTCCTCATATCATGATAAATGTTTATTATTCATGCTAGAAATGTATTAACCGAAAACATAATACATGTGTGAATATATAGACAAACAGAGTGTCACTAGTATGCCTCTACTTGACTAGCTTGTTAATCAAAGATGGTTATGTTTCCTAACCATGAACAAGGAGTTGTTGTTTGATTAACAAGGTCACATCATTAGTTGAATGATCTGATTGACATGACCGATTCCGTTAGCTTGGCACCCGAACGTTTAGTATGTTGCTATTGCTTCCTTTATACATGTTCCTATGACTATGAGATTATGCAACTCCCGTTTACCGGAAGAACACTTTGTGTGCTACCAAACGTCACAACGTAACTGGGTGATTATAAAGGTGCTCTACATGTGTCTCCGAAGGTACTTGTTGAGTTGGCGTATTTCGAGATTAGGATTTGTCACTCCAAATGTCGGAGAGGTATCTCTGGGCCCTCTCGGTAATACACATCACTTAAGCCTTGCAAGCATTTCAACTAATGAGTTAGTTGTGAGATGATGTATTATGGAACGAGTAAAGAGACTTGCCGGTAACGAGATTGAACTAGGTATTGGATACCGACGATCGAATCTCGGGCAAGTAACATACCGATGACAAAGGGAACAACGTATGTTGTCGTGCGGTTTGACCGATAAAGATCTTCGTAGAATATGTAGGAACCAATATGGGCATCCAGGTCCCGCTATTGGTTCTTGACCGGAGAAGTGTCTCGGTCAAGTCTACATTGTTCTCGAACCGTAGGGTCCGCACGCTTAAGGTTTCGATGACAGTTTCATTATGAGTTTATATATTTTGATGTACCGAAGGTTGTTTGGAGTCCCGGATGTGATCACGGACATGACGAGGAGTCTCAAATGGTCGAGACATAAAGATTGATATATTGGACGGATATATTTGGACACCGGAAAGGTTCGGTTGAGATTGAAATATCCGGAGTTCCGGAGGTTACCGAACCCCGGTATGTATATGGGCCTTATTGGGCCTTAGTGGAAGGGAGGAGAAGGAGCAAGGGGGGCACCCCAAGCCCAATCCGATTAGGAGGGGGGGCCCCCTTTCCTTCTCTCCTCCCCTCTTCCTTCCTTCTCCTACTCCGAATAGGAAGGGGGCAAACCTACTTGGAGTAGGTTTGCCCCCTAAGGCGCGCCACCCCTTGGGCGGCCTCCTCCTCCCTCCCTCCTTTATATACGAGGCGGGGGCACCCTAGACACACAAGTTGATCATTGAGATCGTTCCTTAGCCGTGTGCGGTGCCCCTCCACGATATTACACCTCGGTCATATTGTAGCGGTGCTTATGTGAAGCCTGCGACAGAGAACATCAAGATCGTCACCACGCCGTCGTCCGACGGAACTCCTCCAGCGCCTCTGCTGGATCGGAGATCGGGTGCGCCATCGAGCTGTACGCGTGTCAAGAACTCGGAGGTGCCGGAGTAGCGGTGCTTGGATCGGTTGGACCGGAGGACGTCGACTACTTCCTCTACGTTGCGTCAACGCTTCGCTTCGGTCTACGAGGGTACGTAGACAACACTCTCCCCTCTCGTTGCTATGCATCACCATGATCTTGCGTGTGTGTAGGAATTTTTTTGAAATTACTACGTTCCCCAACAAGTTTTACCCCTAAGGCGCGATTGCCGGAACCAGCTGTTCCGGCAATCACCTTTTGTACAAGCTTTGCCGCTGTTGCATGTAACCCTTTGTACAAAGCCGGGCGCAGATCCCGTGCATAAATAAAGATCAAATGCTCAGCACATGTTGTCAAATTTTATGCCTTTTTCTTTTTGCATATATTATCTGACATTTTGTGCAGCACTTGCCTCCGGTAAGCAATAGCGAGCCCTAAGGCACCATACCATTATTTTCTCTTCTTTCTTTTTTCTCAAAAGGAAGGTTCCTTCGCCCACAAGTTCATGGGGGGGGGGGAGAAGGAGAGGATAAAGCTGTGGACCGGGCGTCGTTCAAAGGAATCTAGCCTTGCCGGGACACAGACGACAGAAAAGCTAAGTTACCAAAGTTTGAGCATGATCAGTTTTTAAAATTTTAAGTTATCTTCCTTGAATGACCGTACTTTGCATGGAAAACCTGTGAGCAGAGGAACCTCCTCGTAGCTAGTTGCGCCCTTACTTTGTTTCGAGTCTGCTCAACAACTTAAGTGTGCTGCAACTAGTTGCAGCAAGGTTTCTTGCCGAACTGCACTGCCAAAGAAGCTGCCGATGTTCATAAACAGCGCTTCATGACAAGCGTGCTCTGCAAGCAAGTTCCCTAAAAGCATAGGGTAAAAACATACAAAGAAAGGAATCAAGTAAAGGAGATAGCATAGCTAGCATTGCCCAGAATAAAGTTATATTACAAAAGTAACTTTTTGCGGCACTGACAAAATTGTTCTCATGACTTAAATAACAGCGACAAGGAAGGGAGAAGAAGAGTGGCCTAATCCATGCGCTCGCCGTCAACCCTCCTGACCTCATTCACCTTGTCCACAATGGGTGCGACAATGGCTTTGAGTTCTTCAAGATCAGCACCCGCCGGCAGCTTCTTGAGGACGCGGGTGAGGTCGAGGCCCGGATTGCGGAAGAGTATCGTCACCAACACCTTCTCCAAGACCTTGGCGCAGATTGCGCGCGACTCGTCGACCAGCTTCTTTGGGATCCTTTCCGGAGCTTTGGTGAGCCGTCGCCACACCCTTGAAGAAAAGAGTAAGCTTGGCGCTGGGCTGAGATTCTCGCCGAGGAGTACCCAAGCCCGCCAAGTCGATTCCGCCACTCCTCGCCGATGGTTGCGGCAATGTTCACGAGGCCCTCTGTCCAGAGCTCCACCGTGGCCTTGAAGGTATTTTGAGTCTCAGCAGCCCTCGTCAGCAGCTCCTCGTTGCCCTTGATCTCTTTCTTCAAGCCATCCTCTCGCCTCTTGGCGGCATCCAGCGTCTCCGTCAGTGTGGACAACTTCAGCTCCAGATCAGCACTTGAGTCCTTGGCAGCGTTCAGTTCCCTGACCTTATCGGCGAGCTGAACTTGCAGATCGCCATGAGCGAGGGCATCCTTCTCGCGTTCACGCTGGAGTGCGGCAAGCTCCTCATCCTTCCTTTTCATGTCAGCTTCCAGCTGTGCCACCTTCATCTCCAATTCCTTCTTGGCGGCCTCGGCAGCTGCGGCAGCATCCTTTGCTTCCTTGAGCGCCCCGCCAAGTGATTGCTCCCGTGCGGCGAGCTCCTCCTCGTGGCTGTCCAGGTTAACCTTTTTCTGCGTCAGTTCACCTTCCCGCGTGGACAGCTCCTCGGCAGCGAGCCTCTGCTGCTCCTCGGCTTCAGCCTTTTCTAGGATGAACGCCTTCTTCGCCTCCGCAAGTTGCGCCCTCTCCTCAGCAATAGACCGGAGGGCCTCTTGGTTGCGGCTCTGGAGCTCCTCCGCATGCTTCTCTATGTCAACTCCCTCCCGCGCGACAAGCGCTTCCCGGGACTCTAGCTTCGCTTGCCGGGCGCGGTAGAGTGACACCAACTTCCGGAGCAACTGCTCCTCCTTGGACTCGCCGCTGCTGCTGCTTGGCGCGTCAACCACTGCCAGCCCAGCAGAGGCGAGTACTTCCCCGTCAAACTCCTCTCCTTCGACCGGCGCCCTGGAGCTCGACGCCCAGGGAAGCTTGATGTAGACACCCTCGCCGGCCTTCAAGTAGGGGCCTGGCTGGGGCTCCTCGGAGCCCGGCGCTGCATCAGCGGTGGAGGGGTCGGCGGTCGGTGTAGCGCCCTGCGCTCCTGCGCCCTCGGGGTCGTCAGTGCGATTGCCGGACCCCTCGCCACCTCCTGCGCCACCAGCCTTGGCGGCTTCTTCGTCGGCGGGTTCATGAGCGCCGGCCTCTCCCTCGTTAGCGGCGGCGTCTTCAGTGTTGCCGCGTGCGTCTTCCTCACCGGTGGCCTCAGTCTCCATCGGGTCTGTGAGAGGGGGATCTGAGGACAGGAAGAGGAAGGAAAAGTCAAGCAAAGATAAAGAAGATCAGAAGAAGAACCCAAGGGAAGATTTCCGACAAGAAGGGTTACCTGTGCTGGGCTCTGTGACCATGGGCTCCACCACTGAAGGCTCACTGGTTCCGTCCCTTGCCGGGGACCTCTCCCTTGCCGGGGAGCGCTCCCTTGTCGGGGAATCACCCCTTGGCGGCGTAGTCGAAGCAGACAGCACCTTTGGAGTGTCTTCTGGTTGCTCCTGATAGGCCTGCTCTGCTCCTACACAAGCAAGTCAGCAATCAAGATGTCAGCAAAAGGAAGAGCACCCAGGCACGCCCCACAATAGGAAGTGAACAAATACTTACGTTGGGGGCTGTGCTGGGGGCTGCTTCGAGGAGATAGTACCGGGTCCGTCAAGGTAGTCTCGGACGTGTCCTCTGCCATCACAACAGGATCGTCCTCGATGACAACCACGGGGACCTTGGCCCTCTTCGCCGCTCTCTCAGCCAGAGTCCTGAAATGGAACAAGGATTCAGAGGGAAGCAGATCAGATGCAAGACAAGAAACAACAAAGATTGAAGAAATACAAGTACAGCGAGGAGAAAGCCTTACTCCTCCTCCTCTTCTTCCTCCTCGTCGGAGCTCAGCGCAGAGAGGTCAAAGTCTGGTACCCTTTCTGCGCGGTGAGGCGGAGGAGTAGGCTCCCTTCGACGTTTACCGGGAGCTGCGGCAGGATCAGGCGTGGCGGCCCGGGAAGATCCCGCCTCAGTTGCCGGCACGGCCTGAGATGCTCCCGCGGCAACGGTACTTGCCGCGGTGGAGCGTGTCCCACGGCGCTGCGGCTGTTGGCCTGCCTGCCGCCCTGCTATATCTCCAGTTCGACGGAGGCGCCTTCTTGGTTGAAATTGGGGCTGCGCTGGGGGCTCCGCCCGCGGCAAGCTGCTCGAAGACGGCTGGCCGCTCGCGCCCTCGGCGGGCTCGCTCGCTTCGGCTTCGGGCTCCCCCTCGCCAACGACCCCTCCGGCAAGGTCCTCTCGGTCGGCAAGGCTTGCCGCCTCGGCCGCCTCTGCCTCCTCCAACGTGAAGCCAAACTCGCCCGCGGCAGCGGCTGCTGCCGCCTCTTCGGCCCTGGTGGCGATGTACCGCATCTCGTCGTCGGTGGTGTCGCGGGTGAGGAGCCTCTGCTCGTCGGCGCGGACTGCTACCTCCGCCAAGCCGTCGAAGAATTGCCGCACGACGTCGTCGGCGGGCTCCATCCAAGTTGGGTTTATCCCGTGCGAGTCGCACTCCGGCATCATTGCACAGATGCGATCACGCTGGGAGTTGTTGCACAGTGGGATGACGCCCTGCGGCAGCCTGAACCACTCTGGATGGTTGGCGTCATGCTTGAACAGCTCCTTGAGCATCCCGTCAAGCTCCAGAACTATGAAGTTGAAGTTGAGGCCTGGACGCAGCCTCATGATATCCGCCAGGCCGCTAAACAGCCATGCGGGCCTCCCCCTCTTCTGCAGAGGGGCAATGCGACGGCGAAGGAAATCCGCGCCAACGGCTCCTACTGTGAGCCCGGCAAGCCTGAGCCGCAGGATTCGGGTGGTGGCCGATCTTCAGCTTGGCATCATCCGGCGACAGGGCGCTCCAGTCGCCGCCGCGCACTACCCGGGTCTGGCGCAAGTTAGTAAATGGCTGCGGATTGGCGTCAACAATCCAGCACCACTCCGCCCTCCACTCATCCCACTTGCTGCGGAGCTCGCCCTCCAGATACACCTCCTTCATGCCGACTTGTCAGATCCAGGCGATTCCGCCAGCCAATGGCTCTCCTTTCTCGGCTCGGGGGATGAAATAGTGGCGAAAAAGAGCAACATTTGGGTGGATGCCAACGAAGTTCTCGCAGAGGTGTGCGAAAACCGCCATTGTCAGAACGGTGTTGGGGGTGAAGTCAAGAAGATGAAACCCGTAGGTATTCATGATATCGCAGAAGAAATCGAGAAAAGGTGGGCGAGCCCGCAGAGAAGAACTTCGAAAGAAATGGTACCCTTTTGGGCACCGCTTCGAAGTAGAAGCCTCGGCGGAGAGCACCGGCGTGCGCGGATGCGCCCGCGTCTCTGTCGACCAGAAGAGGTAGAACTCCTCCCGCAGCGCCTTCGGGGTGAGCTCGAGGGGGGAAGCACTCGCTCCTTACGCAGCGCCTCAAGCCGCAATGCCTCGGCAGACTTCGTGCTCTTGCCGGTCTTTGGAGCCATGGCGGAAGCGGCGGGGGAGCGCGGAGGCGTTGGGGGCGGCGGCGGTGACGGGCGGCGGATCGCTGCTCTCTTTCGGCTTGGGAAGCAGAGGGGAGCGGCGGAGCTTTCTGAGGAAGAAACCGCAAGTGGCGAAGGTGGGGGGAACGGCCCCTGTTTTCTCTGCTTATAAAGAGGAGAGGCGAACGCTATGCTTTTCCTTGATTTAAGAATTGCCCACGATCTCTCCCACGACGCCGCGTTTGACGCGTGCCGTTACGGGAGGGCGCGGTGGATACGGAGTTAGATTTGGTGTGGACCCAGGCCGCGCGTTCCCGTGCCCTGCTTTGGGCCTGGCCCAACAGCGCTCGGCACCGTGTATGGCCCAGGCCCGGGGGCTCCTATCGGTGTACTAAAGTAGGGGTACCTTAGTATCCCGAACTTGTGCACGGGCAGTCGCAGCGTCCCGCGGCAAGGCTTGCGGGCGTCCGCCAAGATCCTTCGCTATTCCTATTACTGCCATTCAAGAACAAAGTGTTTAACTGAGAAGACAGAGCACCGGCAAGAGGATCTTGCCAGCAAGGACAAGGCCCCGGCAAGAGGAGCTTGCCGGGAAGGCCAACCAAGGCGTTTCAAGAGACTTGTCGCGACGCACCGCGCGTCCCGGCAAGACCCGGCGAGCGGCAAGCTTGCGGGTGCGGCAAGACAGCGACCGCGGCAAGTCACTTGCCGCGGCGAAGACACCACTCTGCGCCCACGCTCCAGCACTTTCGTCGACGTGTCGCCGCGGGACCATCCCAGGAGCACGTGGCGGGGCGCTGTGCAGCCAAGCGGTGCGAGGTGGCAAGTGGAGATGACGAGAAGGCCATCGTGGCGATCGGTGGCGCCCTAATGGTCGCTTTCTGACTTTGCTTGGGCGACCAGACGGGCATTAAATGCCCTTGTCCCCTGCCGTCAGAGTTAGGTAGGGGGCACTGCTGATAGCAGTTGTACCAACCCCCATTTTTACTTTTTTACCCCTCTCTGCATTGCCACCTGTCGGTGACCCCTTTAGCCTATAAAAAGGAGGCCCATGCGCACGTACAGGGGGTTGGACTCATTCGAAACTACAATACACCCACGCTCTCGAGCAAGAATAGAATAGAAACACAAAGCAGCAGTAGGAGTTTTATCTCTCCGGAGAGCTCCGAAGCTGGGTAAAATCCCTCGCGTGCCTCGCCTCGATCTCCTCTTCGTGCGCCCTCCGCTCCCTGCCGGACCGAAAAGGGGCCCTGCCCCATAGGTGTTCGTTTCCCACGACACAAGTCGAGGCCCTAGGCTTACAAGAGTCCAGGTCGGCTCATACTCCGTGACCAATCTTGGTTCTAAATCGCCTTGCCTCGCTAGGCAAGTCACTATTGGGCGGCTTACACCTCCCGGTCTCACGCCATCTCTGGGTCTTGGGCCTTCAGTCGGCCCGCTTCCTAAGCCGCCTCCAGGCTTCACGTCTTGGCTTGTTGGGCCTACTCATGCTTCATTATGAGTCGCCAACAGCGTAAGCGGCCCCTCCTGGGTGGGTCACACCATGGGGTTATATCCCCAACACTGGTGGTCAGTAAGCATCCATGTTTCCCTTCCCTATTCATCTCAGATATAAGATTTTTTGGTACACGGTATTGTGGTTGACTGTATTATTTACAATACTAATCTTTTGGTCAATTAAACAAGTATTTCTTTATGCCGTGCAGATTCAGTTTCACATATGGGGATTCTAATGTGGACATTTGATTTTCAAGTCATGTAATTGGGAAGGTTCCAGGCTGTATTACCATTTCTATCTGCATGGACATCCAATTTCCAAGCAGCAGAGGCACACAGTCAAAGCCAAGAATGAGGCATAGTATTCTTCATGTGTGCATGCTCCTTCGGCCATGGACGAAGTGGACATGGTAATTCAGTCAACTTTCTTCCAATTTGGTATTGGTTAGTCATGTATGATAACTAAGATTTGTGTACCATTTATAACATTGTTAGTGTTGATGCAATCGCCACCTTCACAGTCATGGGTCCAAGCGAAAGCCGCTGTGGTGACTCTCCCAACATGCAGTCCATAATTTCGGTCACCGGATCTGCACTAAAAGACATTTGTAGCCGCAGGATCTATTTCTTTTTATCTCGCATGGGATTTAATGACAAATAGAGGTGTGGTTTGATTAGTTGCACGCTTCTCTCACTGAAGTTTGTATATGGCCTTAGGAGGTTAGCTTTGTTTATTCCTTGTAATTATTTATCTCTGTTCCTTCCAAGAAATATGCTAAGTCTATCATGTGCCACTGATGTTTGTATAAGGCCACAATGTTAGATGAAGGTATCATGTGCTATGCAATTCTACATAATTCAATTTGAAATCACATTTTCTATATGGTCTCTTACTTTTGCACTACCTATTGTTCCATAAACTCCTTGAGCACGACCTTATGGACAATGTCTATAGCAACAATGATATCACTGTTATGGAAGGAAGTGAACACCCTCACATTTACCTAAATTCTTCGGCATGTAATCTGCAAAATCATCGTATGTTGTTATTGTTTTTTACGAGCTATTGGTCTTTGTTTATATTTATATTGCACACGCTTGTTGCGTAATAAATGTGAGTTTTCATTCTTTGTGATTGGACGAGCGCCAGATATCTGAAAATAATTATGCCCAAAAAAGTGACAAAGATGCATACACCATTAAGTAGTTGACTTCAACTATGATGGCATATGAACAGTTCATGAAAGGAGCATAGGCAAGGACACTAGATAATTTTATTAGGACAATGGTCGTTTAAGTGTACAACCGACAATATATTAAAGTGCTACAGCTAGGAGATGAATCCCCATATTCATTGACCTTTAAAGGTAAAAAACGGAAATATAGAATGTACCTAAATGTGATGTGCATAGTACACCTATTGCAAGTTTGTGACATTTGTTCCATCCTGATAACCACATTGTGCAATTGTAGCCTGATTTGGCTTTCCATGCTATTCGATAGAAATTGTTGGGAAACATCACCTTGGTTGCTAAATTATGACATGTATATTCTATTACATCAACCAGTGTTCTAATGTTGTACATTGAGTACCTCACTTCATTGTTTGCATATTTAGAACAGATTGTGTTTGTCCATATATTTAGTAAAATTGTTCCTCATTGATGTCTATACTCATGTGATATACGCCAAGTAATTGGTCATTTCACTCATTTGTGCCTGAGCTTGTGTTATCTATGTGGCAAATTGTCTTAGGTATTTCAAATGTTGTTGCTTTTTTCTTGCTCTTTACAAAATAAAATACTATGAAGGCCGGAGCGTTGGTTACATTGTTTTCATTCAATTGCTAATAATAAACAACACATGTTTCCCGCAAAAAGAAAAACAACACAGGTTGGTGATAAATCATGTATGATAATAATTTAACATCAATCAATTATAAAATATATCAATACATTTTTCCGAGTTCTAACCATTCTATTGGCAAAATGAACGGGCACAGCAACGTGCGCCGTCATGATCTAGTTTGTGTTAAGGTTTGTGATTCCCTAAGCATGCACGTATGGTCTCTAGTTATGCGATGAAGTTGGAGCATGATTTATTTTTTATTATCTTTCTTATGAGTGGCGGTCAAGGACGAGCAATGGTCTTTTCCTACCAATCTATGCCCTAGGAGCATGCATATTAGCAGTTTGTTTCGATAGCTAATAAACTTTTGCAATAAGTATGTGAGTTCTTTACGACTAATGTTGAGTCCATGGATTATACACACTCTCACCCTTCCACCGTTGCTAGCCTCTTCGGTACGGCACTTTGCCCATTGTCACGTTGAGAGTTGGCGCAAACTTTGCCAGTGAATCCAAACCCCGCGATATGATATGCTCTTTCACACATAAGCCATGTTATATCTTCCTCAAAATAGCCACCATACCTACCTATTATGGCATTCCCATAGCCATTCCGAGATATACTACCATGCAATGTCCATTGTTCCGTTTTATTACGACACACAACATCAGTGTCATAGTGCTTTCATATGCATGAAGCATTCATGTAGAGTCATATCTTTGTTCTAGTATTGAGTTGTAAGTAAATTAAAGTGTGATGATCATCATTATTAGAGCATTGTCCCATGTAAGGAAAGGATGGTGGAGCCCATGATTCCCCCACAAGTCGGATGAGACTCCGGACTTAAATAAATAAAAGAGGCCAAATAGCCCCCAAAAAAGAGGCCAAAGAACCCAAAAAGGAAAAAAGAAGAAAAAAATTAAATAAAAAATAAAAATGAGAGAAAAAGAGAGAAGGGACACTGTTCCAATCCTTTACCACACTTGTGCTTCAAAGTAGCACCATGTTCTTCATGACAGAGAGTCTCCTATTTTGTCACTTTCATATATTACTAGTGGGAAATTTTCATTATAGAACTTGGCTGGCATATTCCAATGATGGGCTTCCTCAAAATGCCCTAGGTCTTCGTGAGCAAGCGAGTTGGATGCACACCCACTTAGTTTTCCTTTGAGCTTTGATACACTTATAGCTCTAGCGCATCCATTGCATGGCAATCCCTACTCCTTACATTGACATCAATTGATGGGAATCTCCATAGCCCATTGATATGCCTCGTCAATGTGAGACTTTCTCCTTCTTTTTCTTCTCCACACAACCTCCACCATCATATTTTATTCCACCTATAGTGCTATATCCATAGCTCATGCTCATGTATTGCGTGAAAGTTGAAAAAGTTAGAGAACGTCAAAAGTATGAAACAATTGCTTGGCTTGTCATCGGGGTTGTGCATGATAAATACTTTGTGTGATGAAGATAGAACATGACAAGATTATATAATTTTGTAGGGATAACTTTCTTTAGCCATGATATTTTGAGAAGACATGGTTGCTTTATTAGTATGCTTGAAGCATTATTGTTTTTATGTCAATATTAAACTATTTTTGAATCTTGTGGATCTGAATATTCATGCCAAACAAAGAAATATTACATTGATAAACATTTTAGGTTGCATTCCACATAAAAAATTCTGTTTTTATAATTTACCTACTCGAGGACAAGCAAGAATTAAGTTTGGGGATGCTTGATACGTCTCTAGCGTATTTGTACTTTTTGATTGTTCCATGCTATTATATTATCCATCTTGGATGTTCTATATGCATTATTATGCTAATTTATTCCATATTTTGTAACTAACCTATTAACCTAGTGCCCAGTGCCAGTTGATGTTTTCCCCTTGTTTTTGTCTTTTACAGAAAATCAATACCAAACTAAGTCCAAATGGAACAAAACTTTTTGATGATTTTTCTTGGAGAATAAGACACCCATGAAGCTTCGGGAGGAGGCCATAGGAGCCACGAGGTGGCCACAAGCCAGGAGGCTATGCCCTAGGGGGTTGTGGCCCCCTGGAGCTCCTCCAACCCTAATCCCAGCTCTATAAATTCCGAAACTTTCCCCGTATACCAGAGGGCACACCAAAAATACTTTTCTGCCGCCGAAAGTTTCTGTCCTCATGAGATCCCATCCGGAGACCTGTTCTGGTACTCTGTCGGAGGGGGATTCGATCCTGGAGGGCCTCTACATCAACATTGCTACCCTACCGATGATGTGTGAGTAGTTTACCACAAACCTATGGGTCCATAGCTAGTAGCTAGATGGCTTCTTCTCTCTCTCTCTCTCTCTTTGATCTTCAATACAATGTTCTCCTCGATGTTCTTGGAGATCAATTCGATGCAATCTTATTTTGCGGTGCATTTGTTGAGATCCGATGAATTGCGGATTTGTGATCAGATTATCGATAGATATTATTTGAGTCTTCTCTAAACTCTTTTATGCATGATTAAGATAGCTTTGTATTTCTCTCCGATCTGTTGATTTGGTTTGGCCAACTAGATTGATTTTTCTTGCAATGGGAGAGGTGCTTTGTGATGGGTTCAATCTTGCGATGTCCTCACCTAGGGACAAAAGGAGTAGCGAGGCACATATTTGTGTTGTTGCAATTACGGAAAAAAAGACGGGGTTTATTTCATATTGATTGGATCTGTCCCTCTACATCATGTCATCTTGCTTAAGGCGTTACTCCATTCTTGTTAACTTAATACACTAGATGCATGCTGGATAGCGGCCGATGTGTGGAGTAATAGTAGTAGATGAAGGCAGGAGTCGGTCTACTTGTCATGGACGTGATGCCTATATTCATGATCATTGCCTTAGATATCGTCATAACTTTGCGCTTTTCTATCAATTTCTCAACAGTAATTTGTTTAGCCACCATAGGCGTTCTTTCAAGAGAGAATCCTCTAGTGAAAACTATGGCCCCCAGGTCTATTCTTGTCATATTATTTTTCAGATCTATAAAATCAAAAACACCAAAACACCTTGCCGCAATCTATTTACGTTTTCTTCATTTTGCACTTTTATTTATCTTTTATACCTACCTCTATCAGATCTCATCCTCGCAAGTAACCGTGAAGGGATTGACAACCCCTTTTATCGCGTTGGGTGCAAGTATTTGTTTGTTTTTGCAGGTGCTATCATTGGAGACTTGTGTGTTCCTCCTACTAGATTGATACCTTGGTTCTTAACTGAGGGAAATACTTATCTCTACTTTGTTTCATCACCCTTTCCTCTTCAAGGGAAAAAGCAACGCAAGCTCAAGAAGTAGCACGTAGCGGGTGTTGGACAGGCTTGGTATCCTTGCAGACGTGGGGTTTGTGCTCGGTGTACTTCCTCGGAATAACCGACATGTGTTTGGGGGACCATGCAAAGATATCCCGATTCTCACGGAGGAAGTCGACGAGCTCGCCTTCCTATTTGCTGTTGAGGCGGGTGCCCACAATGATGCACTGGCTGGAGCTGGGATCGGCCGGGTTGAGAGGGATGTTCTTGGTATCCTTGGACGGCTTGAATGAAGCCTCATTGGCCGGCTGCTTGGGCATAGCCGGAACATCAGGCTGCTCGCCAGCTAGTGCTAGGATCCAGTCGAGCTGGCGCTCTCCTAAGAGACGACCAACGACTCAGCTAGCTTGGAGCCAGCTCTGGCGCACTCAAGAGACTTCTTGTAGTCACTGATGACCCACAAGTATAGGGGTTTATTGTAGTACTTTTCATAAGAAGAGTGTCGAACCCAACGAGGAGTAGAAGGAAATGACAAGCGGTTTTCAGCAAGGTATTCCATGCAAGCACTGAAATTATCGGTAATAGATAGTTATGTGATAAGATAATTTGTAACAGGTAACAAATAACAAGTGTAACTAAGGTGCAGGACGGTGGCCCAATCCTTTTGTAGCAAATGATATGCCTGGACAAACTCTTATATAAAGCAAAGCGCTCCCGAGGACACATGGGGATTATTGTTAAGCTAGTTTTCATCATGCTCATGAGATTCGCGTTCGTTACTTTGATAATTTTATATGTGGGTGGACCGGTGATTGGGTGTTGTCCTTACTTTGACAAGCCTCCCACTGATGATTAACCCCTCTCGCAAGCATCCGCAACTATGAAAGAAGAATTAAGATAAATCTAGCCATAGCATGAAACATGTGTATCCAAATCAGCTCCTTATGTAGCAACGCATAAACTAGGGTTTAAGATTCTATCACTCTAGAAACCCATTATCTACTTATTACTTCCCAATGCCTTCCCCTAGGCCCAATTCATGGTGAAGTATCATGTAGTCGACGTTCACATAACACCACTAGAGGAAAGACAACATACATCTCATCAAAATATTGAACGAATACCAAATTCACATGATTACTTATAACAAGACTTATCCCATGTCCTCAGGAACAAACGTAACTACTCACAAAGCATATTCATGTTCATAATTAGAGGAGTAATAAATATCATTAAGGATCTGAACATATGATCTTCCACCAGATAAACCAAATAGCCTCAACTACAAGGAGTAATCAACACTACTAGCAACTCACATGTACCAATATGAGGTTTTGAGACAAAGATCGGATATAAGAGATGAACTAGGGTTTGAGAGGAGATGGTGCTTGTGAAGTTGTTGATGGAGATTGACCCCCTCTCGATGAGAGGATCGTTGGTGATGACTAAGGCTTCGTTTACCCACTCCGGGAGGGAAGTTTCCCCAGGAGAACAGCTCCACCGGAGCCCTAGATTGCTTTTGCCCAGGTTCTGCCTCGAGACGGCAGCGCTTCGTCCCGAAAGCATCCTTATGATTTTTTCCACGTCAAAAGACATCATATAGTAGAAGATGGGCACCAAAGGCCTTCGAGGGGGGCCACAAGCCCTAGAGGCGCGCCCCAGGCTTATGGCCACCTGGTGGGTCTCCTCTGGTATTTTCTTCGCCCAATATTTTTCATATATTCCAAAATATTGTCCATAAATTTTTAGGACTTTTGGAGTTGTGCAGAATATGTCTCTTAGATTTGCCCCCTTTCCAATCCAGAATTCCTCCTTCCGGCATTCTCCCTCTTCATGTAAACCTTGTAAACCTTGTAAAATAAGAGAGAAAAGGCATAAGTATTGTAACATCAGGTGTAATTACAACCCATAATGGAACAAATATCAATATAAAAGCATGATGCAAAATGGACGTCTCAACTCCCCCAAGCTTAGACCTTGCTTGACCTCAAGCGAAAGCCGAAATTGATAATCATATCCACATGTTTAGAGATAGAGGTGTCAATAGAATAAAATACGGACATGAGAGCATCATGATCATCTTTAGAATAGCAACATATATTGTCTATAATTTCTTATGCTAAAGTAACAATTTGTTCACAAGGTAAAGTATGAACAAGAAACTTTATTTGAAACTAACAAACTATGATCTCAATCATTGAAGCCACTGCAATTTATCATAATACCGGAAAGAGTCAATATAAGAGCTTTTGTATAGAAATTCGACATACTCAAACTTTTAGTCTTTTATAATTGCTAACACTCACGCGATACTTATAGGTTCAAAGCCTCAGTTGGAGACAGAGAAAGATAGGGGCTTATAGTTCACCATGGCTATCGCCCATGAAGGGTCCACGAAGAAGCAACCTTGTCTATCCCACCATGGCTATCGCCCACGAAGGACTTGCCTCACTCGTGTAGATCTTCACAAAGTAGGCGATCTCCTTGCCTTTTACAAACTCCTTGAATCAACTCCACAATCTTGTGAGAGGCTCCCAAGTGACACCTAACCATTCTAGGGGACACCACTCTCCAAAAGGTAATAGATGGTGTGTTGATGATGAACTCCTTGCTCTTGTGCTTCAAATGATAGTCTCCCCAACACTCAACTCTCTCTCACAGATTTGGCTATTGTGGAAAGATGATTTGAATGGAAATCAACTTGGGGAAGGCTAGAGATCAAGATTCTTGTGGTTGGATTGGAATGTCTTGGTCTCAACACATGAGTAGGTGGTTCTCTCTCAGAAAATGAGTAGTGGAAGTGTAGGCACGTTCTGATGGCTCTCTCTTGAATGGAGATGGTGGTGGAGGGGTATATATATAGCCTCCACAAAAAATCCAACCATTACACACATTTGACACAACTCGGTCAGACCAAAAATATGAACTCGGTGAGACCAATTAAGTTTGAAATGTGAATGTTAGGAATCTCGGTGGGACTGACATGATCAACTCGGTGGGATCGATGTGCTAGGGCTATGGCAAAACCTCATCACAGTGAGACCGATTGCATGAACTCGGTGAGATCGATTTCAGCAAGGATCAAACAGGGAGTTGGTCAAGCAAACTCGGTGGGACTGATTGCACATTTCGGTGAGACCAAAATAATTACAACAGGCAACAGAGAGTTTGCAAGGCCATCTCGGTGAGACCGAGATCCGTATCGGTGAGACCGAATTGTCGAGGGTTTCTGGCAGTGACTATGTCAACTGAACTTGGTGGCGCTGGATAGATAAAATCAGGTGAGCCGAGTTTGACTTTGGGTTTTGGACATATGTGTAAATGAGAAAGTAGTTGAGAGTTTTGGAGCAATATCACTAAGCACTTTGAGCAAGTAGACCATTAAGCAACACCTTATCCCCTTTCAATAGTATTGGCTTCCCTATAGACTCGATGTGATCTTGGATCACTAAAATGAAAATGAAGAGTCTTGAGCTTTTTCCAATCTTTTTCCTTAGCATTTTGAAGGGGTACCACATCCTCTTGTCCTTGCCGTGCCATTGCTGAACTAATCTAAAATATACTAGATAAAGGTATTAGTCCAACAAGAGATATGTTGACATTAATTACCAAAATCACCCAGGGAGCACTTGTGCTTTAAGTCTCCCCCTTTTTGGTAATTGATGACAACATACATCAAAGCTTTAGATAAAAGATATGAAGAGTAACACGTAAAGCTTTGGAAAGACATGTAACATGCATAGGCCCCCCTACATGTGTGTGATACGTCTCCAATGTATCTATAAATTTTGATTGTTCCATGTTATTATATTATCTATTTTGGATGTTTAATAGGCATTTATAGGCTATTTTATATAAAATATGGGACTAACTAATTAACCGAGAGCCTAGTGGCAGTTTCTGTTTTTTGCCTATTTTAGAGTTTCGCAGAAAAGGAATACCAAACGGAGTCCAAACGGAATGAAACTTTCGCGATGATCTTTCTTGGACCAGAAGGAAACCAGAAGACTTGGAGATGAAGTCGGAGACGCAATGAGGCGGCCACGAGGTAGGAGGGCGCGCCCCCTACCTCGTGGGTCCCTCGTGGGTCTCCTGACCTAGCTCCTTCGCCTATATATACTCTTATACCATGAAAACATCCAGGGGAGCCACGAAACCACTTTTGCACCGCCACAACCTTCTGTACCCGTGAGATCCCATCTAGGGTCCTTTTTCAGCGTCCTGCCGGAGGGGGATTCCATCACAGAGGGCTTCTACATCAACACCATTGCCTCTCTGATGAAGCGGGAGTAGTGTCCCACAGACCTATGGGTCCATAGCTAGTAGCTAGATGGCTTCTTCTCTCTCTTTGATTCTCAATACCATGTTCTCCTCCATGTTCTTGGAGATCTATTCGATGTAATATTCTTTTGCGGTGTGTTTGCCGAGATTCGATGAATTGTGGATTTATGATCAGATTATCTATGAATATTATTTGGTTCTTCTCTGAATTCTTATATGCATGATTTGATATCTTTGCGAGTCTCTTCGAATTATCGGTTTAGTTTGGCCTACTAGATTGATCTTTCTTGCAATGGGAGAAGTGCTTAGCTTTAGGTTCAATCTTGTGGTGTCCTTTTCCTAGTGACAGTAGGGGCAGCAAGGCACGTATTGTATTGTTGCAATCGAGGATAAAAATATGGGGTTTTCATCATATTGCTTGAGTTAATTCCTCTAGATTGTGTCATCTTACTTAATGTGTTACTCTGTTCTTCATGAACTTAATACTCCAGATGCAGGCAGGAGTTGGTCAATGTGTGGAGTAATAGTAGTAGATGCAGAATCATTTCGGTCTACTTGACACGGACGTGATGCCTATGTTCATGATCATTGCCTTAGATATCGTCATAACTTTGCGCTTCTCTATGAATTGGTTGACATTAATTTGTTCACCCACCATAATATTTGCTATCTTGAGGGAAGCCACTATTGAAACCTCTGGCCCCTGGGTCTCTTTTCCATCATATAAGTTCTCTTTTACATCATACTAGTTTGCGATCTACTATTTTGCAATCTTTTACTTTACGATCTATAAACCAGAAATACAAAAAATATTTATTTTACCGTTTATCTATCTCTATCAGATCTCACTTTTGCAAGTAACCGTGACGGGATTGACAACCCCTTTATCACCTTAGGTGCAAGTTGTTGACTATTTGTGCAGGTATTCGGTGACTTGTGCATTGTCTCCTACTGGATTGATACCTTGGTTCTCAAACTGAGGGAAATACTTACGCTACTTTGCTGCATCACCCTTTCCTCTTCAATGGAAAACCCAACGCAAGCTCAAGAGGTATCAAGAAGGATTTCTAGCGCCGTTGCCGTGGAGATCTACGTCAAGTCAAGCCATACCAAGTGCCCATCATAAACTCTTCTCTCTTGCATTACATTATTTGCCATTCGCCTCTCGTTTTCCTCTCCCCCACTTCTAAAACGATTTTCAAAAACCTTTGACTTTTTCTTCACCCCTCTTCCATTCATTTTATTCACTTGCCTCTAGTGTGCTCGTTTGTTAGATTGGTTTGTTGCCACTATGTTTGAAATTGGGGAGATTATTGCTGAAAAGGATAGAGTTACGATGGGGGGAACTTTGATGCTTTTGATAATACTAATCCTCATGAAGAACCTACTATTTTCCACACTAAAAAGTTCCGCATTGGTAGTGGTAATATTATTGAAAAAGGGGTTATTCAAGATTTCTTTACTTGTGCTGGTGCTTTACCCGCTATGGGTGGTTCTATTCTCCATAAAACTAGTAGTCTTATGGACGCTATATCTTTGCTCGTAGTTGAACTTGAAAGACAATTTATTCACATGCATCCTTCATACAAAGAATCTTTCTAGAGTTTTCTAATATCGAGCATTCTTCTGTTAAGCGCGCAGCTACCATCTTTGTAGCACATGAGTTTAGATTTATAATGAAAGAGGCTAATGAAATTTTTGCGCATTACAGGGTGGACGCTGATCGTCCTCCCATAGAAGCAATTCTCTTTAACCAAGAAGACATAATGCATTTACAATCCTTAGATCATGTTGCTTATAATGAAAATTTAAGAAAGAGGGTTCCTACCGATGTTCTAGTTGATAGGATTTCCAAACTTAACGATGATTTTGATATTTAGAACAATAGGTTGGGTTTCTCTCTTGAACAAAAGCTCATGACTTTTTGCCAAAAGAATGCTTATAATGATGAGTTGGTTGTACAATATGAAGGGCCAAAGGAGGAACCAATTCCTCCCGAGCTTGTTCTTGGGGATTTCTGTCCCGTTAAATTTAGCCCTTTTGATTACTTTTTCTTGCCATAAAGTAAACTTGCTGCTGAACGTAGAGAGTATGTGTAATACCCCGGATGTAACTTTCCATAATTGTAACTCCAACTCTTGCCATTTCCGGCTATGTGTTGTGGTATTTCCTCCGTGGTTGGGTTTTTGTCTTTTGTTGTGCGTTTTGTTCATGTCTTGCATTTCATCTCATAGCATCATGCGCATTGCATCCGCATGTTTTTCATAAAACTCATCCCCGTTCGTAGTTGCCACGTTCCGCTTTGCCTTCGTTGACCGTTTCAGACCAATCGAGGTTTCACTTCCCTCCCGACCGTGACCGCCTACCCCTCTCTGCACAGCCACCAACCCCTTTCCGCGCGTCCGAAACTGCCCCGAACCCGAACCGGTCGGTCGTGACCGATGAGTCCGGATCATCCCCAAACATCCATTTTCTTAGTTGGACTTCCCTAGCCATATTTTTCGTCCGCCCAATCCCGAACCGATGATCCAAATCCTCCCTCCTTTTACTACCTGCTATATAAGCAATCTAACCCTAGCCCCTAGTTATCCCATCCATCAAATCCTCCGCGCCGCCGCCACCCACTGACCATCTCCCTCGGGATCCCTCACGATCCACCCACCTAGTCTCCCCCTTCCTCGGGTCTTGTCCGATCCATCCAATCGATCCAGCCAACCAGCTAGTCTCCTCCTCTCCCTTGAATTCCCTATCGAGCCAACCGCCTTCAGCCACCCACCAACCAGTGCAGCCCCAGCCCCGCTTGATCTGGATCGAACCGAGGCAACAGCCTCTCGCCTGAGCCTCTCCTCCATTTCCGTTGCTGCCGGCGACAATCGCAGCTTGCCAGGGCACCCAAACGCCATCGGCAACGAATCCTGCAGGAGCCCGAGTTCCTCGCCTCCTATTCGTCGAAACGAGCAGGAGCTCGTCCATGGCGCCTCATTGTGCTTCCTCTCGCTGCCCAAGACGAACGCCTCCATCCCTCGACCTACCCCGAGCCTTCTCACACCGGCATCCCAGCCACCTGCACCGTGCCCGTCGACCCTGCAGCAAAACCAGGTCGCGACGCCCCTGCCCTTCATCTTCTCTTCTGCTCTGTTCTCTCCTCCCTGTAACCTCTCTCTCCCTCTCCAGGAACTTCTCCACCACGCCATGGCCGCGCCTGAGCTTGCCTCGTTCCCCGGGCGTCCTCGCCGGCCTTCGGATTTGACTCGTCCACGCCGGGGTTTCCCAGCCGTCGCCCGCCTCGTCGTCATCGCGCCAAGGCCGGCGCCCATCTGCTCAGCCGGAGCTTGCTGCTGCCTCATCCAAGCCACCGTCCAAGCCCGTTCCCGGCAGGATCCACCCCGTGCCGTCCTATTTTCCTTCCTGAGCTCCACCCGTACCTCTCATCCCTCTCCTTGGTTCTCTGTAATAGCTCCAGGGAGCTTCTCGAACTCTGCCACGTCGCCGCTCCTTCTTCGATCCGGCGAGGACCGGCCGTCCCAAGCTCGGATCCGCCCGTTCGCTTCATCCCCGCCATCCCACCGGAGTCCCCTGCCTCGCCGGCCCTGTTGCTGCCTCCCGCTCGTGCGTCGCTGTCCTCTCCATCCCTGCTTCAGTTGCAGAGGAGGACGAGTGCCCCGGTCCTGTACGCGCAAGCAAGTTGACCTGCATCGTGCGCTGCCTCGCTCGTCGACCACAGCCCCACGTTGACTAAGGCCCAGCGCGCCCCAACCGGCCTCCTCCAGCCTCGCGCCCTCTTGGGCCTCCTAGACCGACTGGGCTAAGCCCATGGGTGAGCCCCCCCCCCCCCCAGCCCCTCCAGATTCAGCCATGCATGTTTTTTTCCTGTTGTGTTTTTTCTATTTTCCAGAGAAACTGCATATTTACAGATTGACCCCTGTTGTTCATGCATTTAATATCTCACAAACCATGCATCGGATTAAAATGATTTATATATGTAAAATGCTTAGAATTTTGTGTACATTAATAATTTGCCACTTTCATCCATGTTTAAAATGTATAAAATGTTGTTTGTTTAAATTTGCTCAAATCCCATGTTAAAATGATTTATTTCATAACTAAATAACCGTAGCTCGGTTTTAAATAAACTTTATATGTAAATGGGGTGGAAAAATGTCTAGTTTGACATGGTGCACCTTATTTTCCTGTTTAACAACAAGAAAATATGTGTTAGGGCAGAACAGTACCGAATCTAAAATATGCACATGGGGATTTTCCGGAATTGTTCTTTGTTGTTCCGGCCTCATTTAAACTTGCCTAGATAGGTAGTTTTCTTATGCTTCACCCCTTGCCATGTTTAACAACTATTGTTGGGTGCATAAACTAGATAGAACTAAATAATTGATGTGCTATTTCGTCAATATGCAACTCGTTGCATATTGAGCTCCACTTAATTTGTAGTGTTGTTTGCTGCACTTTGCCATGCCATGCTCTTTAAACCGGACATGCATCATACTTGGTTGTGCATCATGCCATGTTTATGCTTGTGTGTTTACCATGTTGTTTGTTTCTCTCCGGTGTTGCTTCTTAGTTCCGGTAATGTTGCGATTGTGAGGATTCGTTCGACTACTCCCGTTCGTCTTCTTCATCGACTCGTTCTTCTTCCTAGCGGGATTTCAGGCAAGATGACCGTCACCCTGGATCTCACTACTATCATTGCTATGCTAGTTGCTTCGTTCTATCGCTTTGCCGCGCTACATATCTCTTGTTGATCAAGCCTCCCAAATTGCCATGTCACCCTCTAACCTTTTCACCCTTCCTAGCAAACCGTTGCTTGTCTATGTTACCGCATTTGCTCAGCCCCTCTTATAGCGTTGTTAGTTGCAGGTGAAGTTGAAGATTGCTCCATGATGGACAGGATTATGTTGGGATATCACAATATCTCTTACTTAATTAATGCATCTATATACTTGGTAAAGGGTGGAAGGCTCGGCCTTATGCCTGGTGTTTTGTTCCACTCTTGCCGGCCTAGTTTCCGTCATACCGGTGTTATGTTCCTTGATTTTGCGTTCCTTACGCGGTTGGGTGATTTATGGGACCCCCTTGACAGTTCGCTTTGAATAAAACTCCTCCAGCAAGGCCCAACCTTGGTTTTACCATTTGCCTCACCTAGCCTTTTTCCCTTGGGTTTCCGGAGCCCGAGGGTCATCTTTATTACCCCGGGCGGTTCTCCTCCAGTCTTTGGTCCAAACCGAGCGATGTCCGGCGCCCCCTGGGCAACCAGGGTCTATTGCAACCCGACGTCTTGATCATCCGGTGTGCCCTGAGAACGAGATATGTGCAGATCCTATCGGGATTTGTCGGCACATCGGGTGGCTTTGATGGTCTTGTTTTACCATTGTCGAAATGTCTTGTAAACCGGGATTCCGAGACTGATCGGGTCTTCCTGGGAGAAGGTATATCCTTTGTTGACCGTGAGAGCTTGTGGTGGGCTAAGTTGGGACACCCCTGCAGGGTATAAACTTTCGAGAGCCGTGCCCATGGTTATGTGGCAGATGGGAATTTGTTAATGTCCGGTTGTAGAGAACTTGACACCAGATTCGAATTAAAACGCATCAACCGTGTGTGTAGCCGTGATGGTCTCTTCTCGGCAGAGTCTAGGAAGTGAACACGGTTTTGGGTTATGCTTGACGTAAGTAGGAGTTCAGGATCACCTCTTGATCATTGCTAGTTTCACGACCGTTCCGTTTGCTTCTCTTCTCGCTCTTATTTGCGTATGCTAGACACCATACTTGCTTAGTCGCTGCTGCAACCTCACCACTTTACCCCTTCCTTTCCCATTAAGCTTTGCTAGTCTTGATACCCATGGTAATGGGATTGCTGAGTCCTCGTGGCTCACAGTTTACTACAACAACAGTTGCATGTACATGTTGCAATGATCATGACGCGAGAGCGATGTTTGCTTGTTTTGGAGTTCTTCTTTTGCTTCTTCTCCGATCAGGGGATAGGTTCCAGGTCGGCATCCTGGGCTAGCAGGGTGGATGTCGTTTGAGCTTTTGTTTGTGTTTCATCCGTAGTTGGATGTTGATCTTATGGATGATGTATTCATGTGGCATTGTTTGCCTCTGGTATGTATCCCCATCTATTATGTAATGTTGATGTTATGATATCCACCTTGCAAAAGTGTATCAATATGCGGTCCTATCCTTGGTGGGACCTTTGAGTCTCTTTAGGATAGTATCGCATATTGGGCGTGACAGTATGAGATGAGCTTTCGAGATTTTCCCTATCATTATTATGGCGATACCTAGATCTATTCGTGTTTTTATGCATAGCTAAGGGCATTAAACGATAGCGCTTGTTGGGAGCAACCCAATTTTATTTTTGTTCTTTGCTTTTTGTTTCTGTTTAGTAATAAATAGTCCATCTAGCCTCTGGTTATATGTGGTTTTATGTTTTAATTAGTGTTTGTGCCAAGTGAAACCTTTAGGATAGCTTACGGTGATAGTTGTGTTGATCCTGCTGAAAATCAGAAACTTTTGCACTTAGTAAATTAGTTTTGAAAATTCACAGAAACATGTTTTTGATCTGATTCCTTTTTCTATGGATTATTACACAAATTTGTCAGGTTTGCATAATGTTTATTGAGTTTTGGAGTTATAGAAGTATTTGAAAGTTACAGAGTACTACAGACTGTTATGTTTTTGACAGATTCTGTTTTTCGTGTGTTGTTTGCTTATTTTGATGAATGTATGGGTAGTACCGGGGGGTATGAACCATGTAAAAGTTGGTATACAGTATATATTACACCAACATAAATAAAGAATGAGTTTGCGACAGTACCTTAAAGTGGTGATTTATTTTCTTATACTAACGGAGCTCATGAGATTTTCTGTTGAGTTTTGTGTTGTGAAGTTTTTAAAGTTTTGGGTAAGGATTTGATGGACTATGGAATAAGGAGTGGCAAGAGCCTAATCTTGGGGATTCCCAAGGCACCCCAAGGTAATATTAAAGGACAACCAAAAGCCTAAGCTTGGGGATGCCCCGGAATGCGTCCCCTCTTTCGTCTTCGTCTATCGGTAACTTTACTTGAGGCTATATTTTTATTCACCACATGATATGTGTTTTTCTTGGAGTGTCTTGTATGATTTGAGTCTTTGATTTTTATTTTACCGCAATCATCCTTGTTGTACACACCTTTTTTGAGAGGCACACATGAATCGTGATTTATTAGAATACTCTATGTGATTCACTTATATCTTTTGAGCTAGGCAATATTGCTCTAGTGCCTCACTTATATCTTTTTAGAGCATGACGGTGGCTTTATTTTATAGAAATTGTTGAACTCTCATGCTTCACTTAAATTATTTTGAGTGTCTTTTAGAACATCATGGTAATTTGCTTGGGTTATAAAACTAGTCCTAATATGATGGGCATCCAAGAGGGATATAATAAAAAAAATCATATGAAGTGCATTGAATACTATGAGAAGTTTGATTCCTTATGATTGTTTTGAGATATGAAGATGGTGATATTAGAGTCATGCTAGTGGAGTAATTGTGAATTTTAGAAATACTTGTGTTGAGGTTTGTGAGTCCTGTAGCATGCACGTATGGTGAACCGTTGTGTGACAAATTTGAAGCATGCTATCTCTTTGATTGTCATCCTTTGTTTTGGGCTCGGGATCACGTGATGGTTAACTCCTACCAACCCTTCCCATAGGAGCATGTGCGTAGTTCTTGGTTTTGATGACTTGTAGATTTTTGCAATAATTAAGTGAGTTCTTTATGACTAATGTTGAGTCCATGGATTATACACACTCTCACCCTTTCATCACTGCTAGCCTCTCTTGTGCCGTGCAACTTTCGCCGGTACCATACACCCACCATATACCTTCTTCAAAACAACCGCCATACCTACCTATTCTGGCATTTCCATAGCCATTCTGAGATATATTACCATGCAATTTTCTACCGTTCTATTTATTATGACACACTTCATCATTGTCATATTACTTTCATGATCATGTAGTTGAAATCGTATTTCTGGCAAAGCCACCTTTCATAATTCTTTCATACATGTCACTCTTGATTTATTGCACATCCCGGTACACCGTCGGAGGCATTCACATAGAGTCGTATTTTGTTCTAAGCATTGAGTTGTAATTTTTTGAGTTGTAAGTAAATAGAAGTGTGATGATAATTATTATTAGAGCATTGTCCCATGTGAGGAAGAAAAATGGGAGGCCAAAGAAGCCCAAACAAAAAAGGGAGGCCAAAGAAGCCCAAAAAAATTAGAGAACAAGAGAGAAGGGGCAATGTTACTATCCTTTTTCCACACTTGTGCTTCAAAATAGCACCATGATCTTCATAATAGAGATTCTCTTGTTTTGTCACCTTCATATGCTAGTGGGAATTTTTCATTATAGAACTAGGCTTGTATATTCCAATGACGGGCTTCTTCAAAAGCCCTAGGTCTTCATGATCAAGCAAGTTTGATGCACACCCACTTAGTTTCTTTTTTTGAACTTTCATACACTTATAGCTCTAGTGCATCTGTTGCATGGCAATCCCTACTCACTCACATTAATATATATATTCATGCACATCTCCATAGCCCATTGATACGCCTAGTTGATGTGAGACTATCTCCTTATTTTTGTCTTCTCCACAACCACCATTTTATTCCTATAGTGCTATGTCCATGGCTCACTCTCATGTATTGCGTGAAAGTTGAAAAAATTTGAGAATACTAAAGTATGAAACAATTGCTTGGCTAAAACCGGGGTTGTGCATGATTTGAATATTTTGTGTGACGAAGATGGAGCATAGCCAGACTATATGATTTTGTAGGGATAAGCTTTCTTTGCCCATGTTATTTTGAGAAGACATAATTGCGTTGTTAGTATGCTTGAACTATTACTGTTTTTATGTCAATATTAAACTTTTGTTTTGTAACATCCCAATTTTCAATTTGGATGTTATACATAGATCATCAAATGCATATCATATTTTATTTTGCATTTTTGTTGTGATCCTAGAAAGCTTAAGCAACTCAAGGACCCAAGGAGAGAGTTGGAGGTTTCACAAAAATCATATTTGAATTTATTTCAAATTTGAAAAGAGGATCAATTTGATTTTACTATTTTTCTCTCCAATTATTTCCAATAATAAAAATAAATGAGAGAAGATATTATGACTTCTTCAACAGAAGAGAAATATTGGAGAAGATATTTTAAAATCCAATTATTTGTATTTTATTTGAATTACAGAAAACGTGCATTTTTGAAAATTGCATTTTAGTCCAGAAAAATGTTCATCTTGTCCTAAATATTAGGTTTGGACGAAGAAAATTGTTTCAGGAATTTATAGAATTTTTTATATTAATTTAGGATTTTTCTCTACGGTGAAAATTATTTAAAAAAAAGTTTCCCGGACCGAACTCGGCCAAAGCTCAGCCGGCCCGTCTGAGCGACGCCGCATTCCCGCTCGGGGAGTCTGACCCCGAGCCGCGTCGCGCCGCCCCTTGGACTCCGGGTCGCCTTGCCCCTCCTCCAAGGCCGCCGCACCCCATCTCCTTAAATACCGCCCCGCCGCTGCCCTCTCCTCCTCACCCAAGCCGCCGCCACCGCTCGCAGCACCCACCCCGCCACGCCTTGGCTTGTTGCTAAGCGTCGCCGCCTTCGTTCTTGCCATTGCCGCCCTTGCCGGACCCGAAGTCGCCTCTTAGTCGCCTTTGCCTTGCGCCGCCGCCGACTCGCCTCGACGCCAGAGCCGAGTCGCCGCCGCCGCCTCGCCTCGCCCCCGTAGCCGAGTCGCCGCCGCCGGACCCCACCTCCTGCCATTGACCAGTAAGAACCGGACGGTTCTTACGGTTTTTTTGGTTTTGTCGTTTAGTTTTTAGATTGGTTTTTTCGGTTTAGGTTAGATCGGTTTATTTTTATTAGGTTAGTTTAGATCTGTTAGTGAACGTTTTCTTTTGTTAGTTTCTGTTAATGAACGTTCGCGCGGTAGATTTTTCTTTTTTTTCTTTTTTTTCGGCTAGGGACCTATCCGCGAATAGTTTTATCGCGATTTAGCCCCTAGTCTTAAATCTAGCGTAACTTTTTGCTCGTTAGTCCAAATTAGATGAAACCAACGCCTAAATCTTCGTAACGATCTCTTCTTTCCATTTAACCAACTTGAACATGTTTTTGACACTTTACAATTTGTCTTTAGTTCAGATTAGTGAACGATCTTCTTTCTTTCATATCTCGAGTTTCGTTTCTCCGTTTGAGTTGTTGCCTTTTGTAAATCATAGCTAATCACCTATGCCTATAGCTAAGATCTAATCCACATGATAATAATGCTGTTAGGTTTTGTTTCTGTTTAGTTTAGTTGTTTGCTTGTTTCATGTTTGATTTGGATCTTTTCTCGATTTTGCTCATTGTTTCGTTTGAGTGATTGCTTATGTATGCTACTGTTTGTCTATGCTAGATTACCCGGAGTGCGAAGCTTGTTACTACGAATCTCTAGAGTTTTCCGCTCGTGAGCAAGGCAAGTTACACTATGATCATACTCTTCTATACCCAGTTTTTACTATGCATTAGTTATGCCCTCAAATATTTGCATGAGTAGGATTGGGAACATGTGGTTTGGTTATAGTACTTGAGGTAGAAACCTAATACCTTTTTGATCACCCTGGCAATATACGTTATGCTTTATTATTGCTTAGCCATTCTTGTAGACGGGGATTGGATCGTGATTCACATGGAAGTTATGACAGTTGTTAATCCTGGATAACATTAAGGTGGCAACTTTAATACACATCTGGGTGGTTTGGTCGGGGCACCTGGGGAACCCAGTGTTGTTCATTAAGGGAAATCCTGGGGTATCCGTGTGATTTTTCCTCGGTTCGCCACCCAGGCTCAAAGGGATCATATGATATCTCATGCCTAGAAACTTCCGGTGGAGCCACAAGCCATTATGGGCTCTGGCATAGTTGAGTAAGTTGTATGAGCTCTCGAAGAGGTCGACAAGAAGATGTAGAGGGAAAGTAGGTATATCAGTCTGCCCGGAGTAGAGAGTTAATGCTTTAGAAGACTATATCTCGATCATCCGATCATGGATACAGTCAAGTCTTGTGGGTAAAAGTGCCCAACCTCTGCAGAGTGTATAAACTAATCATGGTTAGCCCTGTCACCGGTTATGGACATCTTGAGTATCTGGAATTGGATATTATTGTTGATCTCACCACTCTTTAATTCAATTGAATTGGGTTAATGATGATACTTGTTTAATTTGGATTTTGAGTTGAGGGAACCTTCTCGAATATTGGAACAACCTGGGAGTAGTTTAAAAAATTTATTCCTTTCTTTTAGGGAAAAACTAGCTTTATGCAAAATCATAAACTTAGAGTCTCCACCAGCCAAATATTGCATGTAAATATAGTTCTTGCATTCATTGCTTTACAGTGTAACTCTGCCAACAAATTCAATGTGCTAACCTACACGGTTGCAACGTCTCATGTTGCAGACTACTCAGATGACGAATAAGGTGCGATAGGTCGTTGTCTTGAACTCAGCTATGCCGTTGGAGTTGATGGACTCATTTACCTTTGAAGCTTCCACAGTTAATTAGTTTAGATGGCCTTCAGCTATATATTTTTTTGTAATGATACTCTTTATGAGCACTCGATGTGATAAGTGTGTGATTGAACTCTGTTATAATTCCTCAAGTACTATGTGTGTCAGCATTACCGATCCAGGGATGACACTTAAGCACAGAGACTTCGGTCCATTTGGATCGTGGTTGCTACAAGATGGTATCACAGCACACGCTGACTGTAGGACACGACCACTAGAATAAGCCATAGGCGATTAAAGAGAAGAAAGATTGCTTCACACGCCTATACCTGGATAGGAGTGCAGACAACATAGAGAAGTACAAGATGGCGAAGAAGGCCGCAAAGCGAGCTGTTGATGAAGCAAGGGGTCAGGCATATGAGGACCTCTACCAACGGTTAGGCACGAAGGAAGGTGAAAGGGACATCTACAAGATGGCTAAGATCCGGGAGAGGAAGACGAGGGATATTGTCCAAGTCAAATGCATCAAGGACGGAGCAGGCCAACTCTTGGTGAAGGACAAGGAGATTAAGCATAGATGGCGGGAGTATTTCGACAAGCTGTTCAGTGGGGAGAATGAGAGTTCTACCATTGAACTGGACGACTCCTTTGATGAGACCAGCATGCGTTTTGTGCGGCGCATACAGGAGTCTGAGGTGAAGGAGGCTCTAAAAAGGATGAAAGGAGGCAAGGCGATGGGCCCTGATTGTATCCCCATTGAGGTGTGGAAAGGTCTCGGGGACATAGTGATAGTATGGCTAACCAAGCTTTTCAACCTCATTTTTCGGGTAAACAAGATGCCAGAAGAATGGAGACGGAGTATATTAGTACCAATCTTCAAGAACAAGGGGGATGTTCAGAGTTGTACTAATTACCGTGGAATTAAGCTGATGAGCCATACAATGAAGCTATGGGAGAGAGTCATTGAGCACCGCTTAAGAAGAATGACAAGCGTGACCAAAAATCAGTTTGGTTTCATGCCTAGGAGGTCGACCATGGAAGCCATTTTCTTGGTACGACAACTTATGGAGAGATATAGGGAGCAAAAGAAGGACTTGCATATGGTGTTCGTTGACTTGGAGAAGGCCTACGATAAGATACCGCAAAATGTCATGTGGTGGGCCTTGGAGAAACACAAAGTTCCAGCAAAGTACATTACCCTCATCAAGGACATGTACAATAATGTTGTGACAAGTGTTCGAACAAGTGATGTCGACACCGATGACTTCCCGATTAAGATAGGACTGCATCAGGGGTCAGCTTTGAGCCCTTATCTTTTTGCATTGGTGATGGATGAGGTCACAAGGGATATACAAGGAGATATCCCATGGTGTATGCTCTTTGCGGATGATGTGGTGCTAGTTGACGATAGTCGGACGGGGGTAAATAGGAAGTTAGAGTTATGGAGACAAACCTTGGAATCAAAAGGGTTTAGGCTTAGTAGAACTAAAACCGAGTACATGATGTGTGGTTTTAGTACTACTAGGTGTGAGGAGGAGGAGGTTAGCCTTGATGGCCAGGTTGTACCTCGGAAGGACACCTTTCGGTATTTGGGGTCAATGTTGCAGGAGGATGGGGGTATTGATGAAGATTTGAACCATCAAATCAAAGTTGGATGGATGAAGTGGCGCCAAGCTTCTGGCATTCTCTGTGACAAGAGAGTGCCACAAAAGCTAAAAGGCAAGTTCTACAGGATGGCGGTTTGACCTGCAATGTTGTATGGCGCTGAGTGTTGGCCGACAAAAAGGCAACATGTTCAACAGTTAGGTGTGGCGGAGATGCGTATGTTGAGATGGATGTGTGGCCACACGAGGAAGGATCGAGTCCGGAATGATGATATACAAGATAGAGTTGGGGTAGCAACAATTGAGGAGAAGCTTGTCCAACATAAATGCGAGATGGTTTGGGCATATTCATATGAGCCTCCGAAGCTCCAGTGCATAGCGGACGGCTAAAGCGTGCGGAGAATGTCAAGAGAGGGCGGGGTCGACCGAATTTGACATGGGAGGAGTCCGTTAAGAGAGACCTGAAGGTTTGGAGTATCGGCAAAGAACTAGCTATGGATAGGGGTGCGTGGAAGCTTGCTATCCATGTGCCAGAGCCATGAGTTGGTTGCGAGATCTTATGGGTTTCACCTCTAGCCAACCCCAACTTGTTTGGGACTAAAGGCTTTGTTGTTGTTGTTGTTGTTGTTGCTCATTTCTAATTCTCTTCTATTTCTACTCTATAGATGGCGGACCTCAAGAACAAGTTCACCCAGCCGGATGACGACACCCCTTTCGGACAACACTTGAAGGAAGTCACTATGTACCTAAACATCGGACTACCAAGCTTCATCAGGACTTTTTCTGCAACTGTACTGGAAGAGGAGCACTGGAAGATCAAAGTCTATGTACCTGGGAGGACGTTCGCGCCAACAACGGAGCCTATTGATTTCTACCTGGATGCACCAAGCTAGAGTTTAGGAAGAGCATGGCGTCCCATATCTCCTTTGGACGCATAGGTGATGTGTATCACAACGAGCTGGAAAACACTATTTACCAAATATGTGGCCGATGAGACGAAGAATGGGAGATGATTTGTACCGGGAAGGATGGATCAATTGCTGCTTACATTCAGGAGATGGGTGATCACATTCGCCGACAAGAGAATCAACTGTGCTTCAAAATGAAGAAGATCAAGAAGCTGATGAAGAAGAAAAACGAGCTAGAAGAGGAACTCAAGTTTACACGCGATGGATATGAGGAATAAATTGCCGTACTACTAGAGAAGCATGAAGATATGAAGAGGAAGCTAGGACTAGCAGTGGAGAGTCATAAGCGAGAACCAGCAAAGGAGATTCGTTCGGAGGACTACATCATCTTGGACGACACCGACACAGACAATGATGCAAATGATGACAGTGATGATGAATATGTTGACGAAGCTGGAGCAGATATCATGGAGTCTTCCTCTGATCAAAATTTCTAGACGACCACCATGTTACTAGTAGTATTCTTCCAAGTAGTTACCACCGATTTAGTTGTAATCGTAGTTTAGATCGTTGTGTGAACCTTGTGTGTTATTGAATGAAGTGAATTGATTGTGTTTGTCTCATGAGCATATGGGTAGTGAATCTCTCTTAGTCCTTATTCTATTCTGTTTTCTCACCTGTCGGTGTCAAAACCGGCAGATCTCGGGTAGGGGGTCCCGAACTGTGCGTCTAGGCGGATGGTAACAGAAGACAAGGGACACGATGTTTTTACCCAGGTTCGGGCCCTCTCGATGGAGGTAAAACCCTACTCCTTCTTGATTGATATTGATGGTATGGGTAGTACAAGAGTGGATCTACCACGAGATCAAGGAGGCTAAACCCTAGAAGCTAGCCTATGGTATGATTGTTGTAATGGTTGTTGTGTCCTACGGACTAAAACCCTCCGGTTTATATAGACACCGGAGAGGGCTAGGGTTACACAGAGTCGGTTACAATGGTAGGAGATCTATATATCCGTATCGCAAAGCTTGCCTTCCACGCCAAGGAAAGTCCCATCCGGACACGGGACGGAGTCTTCAATCTTGTATCTTCATAGTCTTGGAGTCCGGCTGACGATGATAGTCCGACTGCCCGGACACCCCCTAGTCCAGGACTCCCTCAGTAGCCCCTGAACCAGGCTTCAATGACAATGAGTCCGGCGCGCATATTGTTAGGCATTGCAAGGCGGGTTCCTCCTCCGAATAATTCATAGAGGATTGTGAACACCAGGATAATGTTCGGCTCTGCAAAATAAATTCCACATTCCACCGTAGAGAGAATAATACGTACACAAGTTCAATCTGATGACGTATTTTGTGGCATGACGTCGTACCACCACCAAGCCTTTACTTGAATAGTTTTTTATTATACTACCTCAGCGCGTTTAGCGAAGCGGTTTCCTTGGCAAGTCTTGTCGAAGCACGTCCGGGATTCCCATCAATACGGACGTGGGTAACCCAACCGCGCCCGTCGCCACGCCCCCTCTATCGGAGGCGAGTCCCGAACAGTCACGGGGACAGCTCTTGGTATTCTCCTTCTTTATAATGGGACCAAGGCTCGTTTCTTTTCTTCAATCCTCCATCGAATCTTCTCCTTGCCCCGAGTTCCAACACCCAGAGCCATAGATTCGAGCGCTTCGGACCTTCAACAATGTCTGGCTCCGGCCTACAGGGCTAGTGGATGCCCTCCTCCGTCACGGAAGAAGACGTGCTAAAGCTGCGAGAGGCCAAGTACCTGTCTTATGAGATTTCGCATAGGTTTCCCGCCGAAGGGCAAGTCATCCCCACCCCCGAGCCCGGCGAGTACGTCGTTTTTGTATCCCACCTCCGTCGGGGTTTAGGCTTCCCAATGGATCCTTTTGTGAGAGGGCTCATGTATGGGTTGGAGATCCACGACTTGGCTCCGGAGTCCATCCTCCATATTTCCGCATTTATTGTCGTCTGCGAAGCCTTCCTCCGCATCACCCCTCACTTTGGCTTGTGGCTTAAGACCTTCAACGTGAAGGCGAACATGATCGAGGGGCGTCAAGCAGAGTGCAGCGGGGCAGTTGTGAGCAGAAGGTCGACGCTCCATGCCCCGAGGGCTCTTTCCAGGAGGAGCTCGGCTTGTGGCAGCAGGAGTGGTTCTACATAACCGCTCCCAGGGGCAGCAGGTAGAAGGCGCCGCCCATCTTCCGCCCAGGCCCTCCACAGCGGCTGATGTCATGGGTCAGCCAAGGGCTCAACTGGGGGCCATCAAAGGACGTGCCCCTATTGCAGGGCCGGATTCGAGACCTCCAAGCGACGGAGATCGATCTGGTTGTGGTGATCACGAGTCATGCTGATTAGGTGTCTCCTGCCCTGCAAACGCCGCCCTCTCCAGTTGTGGGAGTTTAATCCGGAGGGACCACGAATTCTCCAACACTTCATGGGTACAACACCCGTGGAGATGTACAAATTGTTCTTCGGATCACAAGAGGTGTGTCCGGAATTGACCGAGGATGCCGTCCTGAGCTGCAATCGCCTGGATACACAAGTAAGTAGCTCCGCGTCCAGACATACTGTTTGTTTGACTTTCTATGATTCGCCTTTTGACCAACTGCCCTCTAAACAGGAGTGGATAAGCGCAATGGCCCGTCTGATGTCCGGCCCCATCCTGAGACCGCGCGGATCCGTCTTTGGTCGAGATCTTTGGAGGTTGCGCCTTCAGAGGAAGGCGAACGGGAGAACAGAGGAACTACTGCCTCAACCAAGGAGGCTTTTGAGGAAGGGGGGATCGAGAATCCCTCCTTCCAGGGGGAGAAGAGGACCGCCTCCGAAAACCCGGAGGCCAAAGCCCCGAAGCGGGGGAAGAGGTCTTCACCAGAGGGTCCGACATCCGGAGAGGCTCCAGCCGCACAATCTCCCCTAAAGAATCAGCCCTCCAGCGAGCCGTAAGTAGAAAAAAGGGAGTTTTGTAATAAGGGACATCCCTATTTGTGCTTCTGAGGATAACTTAAGTTTTTACCTTGTAGTTCGGATCTTCGTCCTTCTCAGATGAGCTCATCTTCGGGGGAACGCCGTCCGGAGGTGATGGAGAGCGAGACGCCTCCCTCCGCCGCACCATCGGATAGGGCGGACGAGCCTGAAGTGTCATCACGGAGGGTATCCCCGAGTCCGGCAGGGCCGAATAGTTCGGTACCAGCCGGTGTGCGGCCGGGGGAGCTGAAGGGTTAGCTTGAGAGGGCGTCCATCTCAGAAGGTCACCGTACACTGATGAGTATGGTGATTGAAAGAATTTCATCCGTCGAATACGGATTGCATGATACCGTCAGGAGTTTGCTGGTGGGGTTTGAGGTACGTAAAAATGACATACCCTTTGACAGTTTTACACATAAAGTGCGCCCTGTATAGATAGTAGCTCCTGAGACTCGGTAGGGTGTCGAGAACGACAGCGTGCCAAGGATCAAAATCCCAGGTATTGATTTTTGCCTTTCCTAAGCAGGTGGCGGATAGTTCGGTGGCTAGCCGGACTGATGGAGTTGCCGAACTAAAGCGACAACTTGATGTTGCGGATGCAGACATCGCGCTAGTCAACAGGCGACTTGACGAGTCGCAAGGTAGGTTTCTTCTCCATGGTCACCTAGTAAGGGAGCCGAGGTCCACTCCTTACAACATGTGTGCGAAATGCAGATGGTGCCGCTGCTATGGAGAGCCTTCGGGCAGAACTTTCTCAAGCCAAGGAGCAAGCCAGAAGGAGTGATGCGGCTGCCTCGAGGGCGGTCGAAGAGCTGGAAGCGAAGGGCTGCACTGCCGAAGTTAGGAGGAGATGGCGAAATGGCCGTGAAGTTAAAAGATGCTACCGACCGCAATGAGGTTCTCGAAAAGGAGCGCCTAGCGGAGCGAGAAGACCTGGGGAAGGCCACCGCCGAAGCCAAGGATGCCCGTTCTGCAATGCGGGCTATAAAGGAGGAGCTGCGCCAGGCCGGAGACATTGAGGCTGGCAAGCCCTCTCTGCTCCGCCGAAGGTTTACAGATCCAAAGTATGCTCAGCTTGGCCAGCTGTGGGGTCCAGAGGATCCTTATATGGACTTAGCGGCGAGTGTGACGGATGCCGTTGTGCACTTCCGAAGTCAGAAGGATCACAAGCGGAAGGGTTGTTTTGGTCTCAATTCCATAGTCCGGAGCGTTCACTTCCGTTGACCGATCGGTTGGCCGAGTGGGCTGAGCTGAATAGATTATCCGAACTTGCCATGACGGATATCGTGACTCATGTCTGGCCAGATAGGCCCAAGCCGAAGAGTTATTTTGGCTTATTGCAGCAATTCCTTGGGGCGGTGCCGCATATCAAGGCGATGAAGCGGGCGGCCTGCATAGAGGGTGCACGGATGGCCCTCGCCCGTGTGAAGACATATTGGACGGAGATGGATGCCACGCTGTTGCGACCTGTGGTTGGACGAGCGGTTACCGCCGAGCACTATTTTGGTGAAGTTCTGCGTGGTGCTCATGTAATAGAGTCGCAGTGCTCAAAAAATGTCGTGTTCAAATGAACTGTATGAATTGTAAAACGATGTTTATAATATAAGCGCTTTTGGTACTTGTGCGTGCAAGTATTGGAGTATCTCCTGTGCGGTCGTTTAATGTATACTTGTGAATAACCTAAAACATGGCAGTCTTCGGCTTCAGCCCCCACGCACATAGTGCGGGGGTGTTTGCAAAATAGCGCCTTTTCACACTTAATCCAACGTCTTGGTCCTGTAAAGGAGGTGGTAGCGTAGCAAACGAGGCAACCGGACTATAATGCTTTATCACTTTCACTTAGCCATAGGAGTTCGAGGGTGGGGCTACGATATAGCCCCTAGGGGCACCGCGCTCTCCGAATTCGGGGCGCGTATGTGCCTGACCGGGAAACGGTCCTTCGTCAAAGTGGAGGAATTCTAAACATTCCGGTAGTCGATCGAGTGGTTGACCAGTCTCTCGCTATATCATGACAGTCAGTTTTCGGCTTTCTCTACTGAGGTGCTCGCCCGGCCGAACCGGGGCACAATCGCAGTAGTTCTCACGTGCCGCATTAGCCGATGATACGGAGCGTAAGGCAGCAAAACACGGAGCCGGAAAACCCAACATTTGACCAAAGACATGATTCGGAGCTGATGCATATAAGGCCTAACTCGAGACGCCGAACACTCCCTAAGGTATTCGGTCTTTATGATAACAGGCAGAACAATGCCCTAAGCCCCTAGTGTCGGTACACGCATGGTCCTCTCGACGCGCCGATGCCAAAACGTCGATCTCCTCTCTGGTTATAATGAGAAACCAGGGATATATAGCAACAAGAGGCAAGAAAAAGGTTTACGCAGGTCTTAATCTGAAAAGAATCCTTGCCATGGGACCCTCCGCGTCTGCGCTTGTGTCTCCGTTGTCTTTGTATCTGGGACGGTGTAACACGATGTTCATCTGTAAAAGAGAGGAACTTAGTTTGAAAAGTAATCATGCAAAAAATGAATTAAAAATCGCAATATAAATGAATGAATAAAGCTGAGCTTATATTAGCTCATACGCACAGCCCCTTGTAAAGGGGTGTGTGGCTAGGGAGCCCCTAGCTTATTTATGCCAGACTCGTCTAGCCGTGTCTGGGGTCTTGAATGACCTTTTAATGAGATGATGCCGCATGGACCGGGCATTTTAAGTGTAAGAGACGCGTAGTGTGGTATTGCATTAAAGCGGACAAAAGCTTCACGTCCCAATAGTGCTTGATGGCTACTTTTGAATGGTGCGACATGAAAGATTAGCTTCTCGCGTCGGAAGTTGTCGGGTGATCCAAACACAACTTCTAGTAGTAAGGAGCCCGTGCATTTGGCGTAAGGGCCTGGCGTCACTCCTTTGAAGGAAGTGCGACTATGTCGAATTTTAGTAAGGTCTATCCCCAACTTGCGGATTGTGTCTGGGTATAGCAGGTTTAAATCACTGCCGCCGTCCATCAGGACTTTTGTAAATTTTAGTCCGTCAATTATAGGACCCAATATCAAAGCAGTCCATCTTGCATCTCGAATACTTCTGGAATAGTCCCGGTGATCGAAAGTAATTGGTTTTGACATCCAATCTCGAGGTTCCGCTGGGGTGGACTGTGCGACACCTGCTTTGGTGAGTGCCACATTGTTTTTCCGTATTATCACATGAAGTGAGTTTACTGTTTTGACTTCTTGCGGGAAGGTCTTCTGTTTTCCGGCGCTCTGCTGGTGGGGTTCGTCACCATCCTCGCCTGGCGCATCGAGCCCCCTGTGTTCGGCGTTGAGTCGGCCGGACTGTTTGAAAACCCAACAATCTCGGTGGGTGTGGTTTGCGAGCCTTAGGAATCTTGTGGATTTGACATATCCGATCCAAAATTTTGTTTAAGTTGGATAGCTCGTCACTGTTGTCCTTAAGAGGCAGTGTTTTGTTGTTCGGCCGCAAGCTTTTGAATTCGGCGTTGACCACCGTGTTCTTTGGGCTTTTTCTTTATTTCAGCACTGATCCTTTCTGCGCCGTGATTTTCCGTTTCCATCTCTGATCTCGGATGTACTCGGGTCGCTGGAGCTGCATCTTGCTAGCCAGCTGTCTTCCCCCGCGCAAAAGCGGGTCATGAGGCTTGTTAGCGCGGCCATTTTTCTCGGCTTCTCCTGGCGAGGTGACTGGCGAGCCATTCGTCTCAGACATTATGTTTAAAAGCTGCTAAGGCTTCGGCGTCCGGACAGTCGACTATTTGGATCTTTTTGGTAAGAACCTGTTCCAGAATTTGCGCGCTGACTCTCCGGGCTGTTGAGTTATGTGACTTAAATCGTCTACATCCGGAGGGCGGACATAAGCCCCTTGAAAATTAGCTCTAAACGCGTCCTCAAGCTCTTCCCAGCTTCCAATAGTGTTTTCTGGGAGGCTTTTGAGCCAATGCCGAGCTGGCCCTTTGAGCTTGAGGGGTAGATATTTTATGGCGTGGAGATCATCTCCTCTGGCCATGTGCATGTGGAGGATGTAATCCTCAATCCAGACTCCAGGGTCTATTGTTCCGTTGTATGCCTCTATGTTTACGGGTTTGAACCCCGCTGGGAATTCATGATCCAGCACCTCATCGGTGAAACATAGTGGGTGTGCGGCGCCCCTGTATTTAGGTGTGCCGTTGTCTTCGAATACTCGGCGTGTTGCATTGCTTCCTAGGACCCTCTTTTTTGGCCCATAAATGGACCTGACCGGGCCGTCTGTTTTCCGAGGATCAGGAGTCGGCTTGTTTGCGGCGCCGCTTATCGCTTTTGGCCTGTCATCTGGTCGTCTATCCGGCTAGGCGGCCTCTCTGCCTTTTGACTGTGGGGGCTCTATGGCCTCCTCGTCGAATTCTGGCAGCAGCTTGCGCTTCGGGTAGCTCTTTGTTTGGTGGCCGTTGCCATATTTGTCCGTGGTCTTGAGTACTTTGCTCCACCTCATTCTGAGTATGTCTTCCGCTGTTTTGAGCTTTCGTTTATCCTTTTTCAGACTTCTTGTAGTGGTGACAAGTCTTTTGTGAAGGTTCTTATTCTCCAATGGTGTGTCCGGCGTGAGATCATCTAGATTGTTGTTTTCGCCGGGCGTGGATTGATTATCTGATTCATCCTGTTCGGATGGTTGCTTGGTTGCGTGTTTGTCGTCCACTGGCTTGTCCTGCTCTATTGCTGGGTCATTAGGAGTGCTGTTTTTGTCGAGGCGGGACTTAGGGCGGCGTCTGCGTTGCTATTTTGGTTGTTTGTTGGTGGAATTATCCTTTGCCACGTCCCGTTGTTCCTCGTTATTGCATCCCTTTGGGGTGTCCACCATATATACATCATGGGTTGGGGTGGCCTTCCAGTGTTCGATGAGCGCTGGTTCTTGGTAGTCTCCGGCATCGTCATCCATACCGTCGATGTCTTCGGAGTTGTAGTCTAGTATGTCGGTTAGATCGTCGACAGTGGCTACAAAATGGGTGGTGGGTGGGCTTTGAATTTCTTCGTCGTCCGTATCCCAACCATCCTGACCGCAGTCCGGCCAGGGTTCTTCTGATAACGAGAGGTGCTTTAGCGAATTTAGGATGTCGCCAAAGGGTGAGTGCTGAAAGATGTCGCGGCGGTGAACTCCATGATTTGGCGTAATCGGATTCGATTGGCAGGCGCGAGGAGGTTGAGTCCGCAAGGAGTCCGGCACCTCGAGTCACGAGCTTTATAAGGGACAAGGTCGATTCGGCTCCATCGCCCTAGAAGTTGCAGCCCGGCGGTGTCCAGCCACATCCTCGTCTGCGCGCGGGTCTGCTCCGAACTATGGGTTGGAGCGGACTCGTGTCTTGACCTCGAGGCACTTTGTCCGTGGCGAGTTAAATCATGCCCATCGTGACAGCGCAGCACGCCAGTACAGGCTCGAATCCGTCGAAGATCAAGTCTCGCGGATGTTGGCCGTGAAGTTTAGGCTTCAAACCTGACACGATGGCGGGCGTAGCTTCGATCTGCTCGGATGGCTGCTTAATTGGCCCATGAAGGCGAAGCCGCCGAGTCCGGGGAGAAAAGTCTCACCCTGGACAGCATTGTTGTTGATTGAAGAAGCCATCAAGCCTATCGGTGACGACACAGAGGAACTCTCAATGAAAGCACCAATGTTGGTGTCAAAACCGGCGGATCTCGAGTAGGGGGTCCCAAACTGTGCGTCTTGGCGGATGGTAACAGGAGACAAGGGACACGATGTTTTTACCCAGGTTCGGGTCCTCTCGATGGTGGTAAAACCCTACTTCCGCTTGATTGATACTGATTATATGGGTAGTACAAGAGTGGATCTACCACGAGATCAAGGAGGCTAAACCCTAGAAGCTAGCCTATGGTATGATTGTTGTAATGGTTGTTGTGTCCTACAGACTAAAACCCTCCGGTTTATATAGACACCGGAGAGGGCTAGGGTTACACAGAGTCGGTTACAATAGTAGGAGATCTATATATCCGTATCACCAAGCTTGCCTTCCACGCCAAGGAAAGTCCCATCCGGACACGGGACGGAGTCTTCAATCTTGTATCTTCATTGTCTTGGAGTCCATCTGACGATGATAGTCCGGCTGTCCGGACACCCCCTAGTCCAGGACTCCCTCATCACCCCTTCTAACCCATCAGATGCCTCCGAGATGTGACAATGGATTTGTGTTCCCACCGGATCTCACTCAGTTGATCCAGCAGCAGAATGCCTTGATGCTGATGCTAGTTCAGAACGAGAACCAAGGCAACAACAACAACAACAACCCACCGCCACCACCCCCTATGGACAACCTAGCCTGTTTTCTGAGGTTGAATCCACCGGTGTTCTCTAGCAGCATCGAGCAGATTGTTGTAGATGATAGGCTCTGCAAGATTGGAAGAGAGCTGACCACTATAGGATGCACAAATGCGGAGAGGGTGCGCTTTGCCGCACATCAGCTTGATGGACCCGCAGCATCTTGGGGGGGGGGGAATTTCACCGCCACTTACCCCATTGATACAGTTACATGGGATCGGTTTCAGCACGCTTTCCGCACCGCCCATGTTTCAACATGAGCTATGAGCATGAAGAAGCGTGAGGTTTGCAACTTGCGCCAAGGAGGTCGTACAGTGGGACAGTATGTGGATGAGTTTAGCAAGTTAGCATGCTATGCCCCGGATGATGTGGCCACAGATGCCACCAAGCAAGAGAAGTTTCTTGAGGGACTCATTGATGAGCCGAGTATGCAGTTGATGGTGGAAACATTCAACAACTACCAGGAGTTGGTAGACAGGGCCCTCATGATAGAAGGCAAGCAACATCAGATTGACAATCGCAAGAGGAAGTATGGACAGGGGAGGCATACTTCTGGAGCTCAATAGAAGCCCCGCTATTCCCCGTACTCGGGAGGACATACTCACAACCATGAAGGCCATAACCATGGAGGTCATGCGCACAATGGAGGAAGTTCGCACAAACATAGTGGCCCCAAGAACGGCAATGGAAATGGAGGAAGCAGCAGTCAGAACCGTTGCAACACCTCAACACCAGCCAAGAGGGATCTGAGCCACATTACTTGTTTCAAGTGCCAGAAGACCGGACATTATGCCAATGATTGTCCTGAAGCCAATAATGGAAATGGAAATGGGGGTTCTGCCAAGAATCCCAACCCCTTCACCAAAGGTCATGTGAACCACATTAGTGTGGAGGAGATTGAGGATCAACCCGACGCAGTTATCGGTAAGTTTTGGATTAATGCATTACCGCACTTGTTCTTTTCGATACTGGTGCATCGCATTCATTCATATCAAGGGGATTTGTGGATAAGTATAAATTGCCAATAGTAGCCCTTAAGTCACCTATATTAGTAAGATCCCTAGGAGCGGAGTATATGGCTAGTAGGGGATGCTCTCAGTTGCTAGTAACCATAGGTAGACATGTTTTCCCCACCGACCTGATTATTGTGGAGTCATTGGGATTGGATGTGATACTAGGCATGGATTGTCTATCCAAGTTTGAGAGAAACAAAGATTGCACCATTAAATCAATTCTTCTCAGCACACCGGAAGGAAAGAGGATCAAGTATGTATCCAGGCATGCACCAAGGAGGACTCAAGTGAATTCCTTATCAGGAGTTGTACAGGAATTAGTACCAGTGGTGAAGGAATATCCCGACGTATTTCCGGAAGAGTTGCTAGGCATGCCACCAGCTCGAGACATTGAGTTTTTGATTGAGCTATTGCCAAGCACCGGACCTATGTCCAAGATACCGTACCAGATGCCCGCAAAGGATCTTGAGGAAATTAATAAGCAGATAAAGGAGTTACTGGGGAAAGGTTACATTCGACCATGTTCATCACCTTGGGGAGCCCCAGTGCTTCCAGTGGAGAAGAAGGATGGATCTTTGAAGATGGTTGTTGATTATCGTGCACTGAATGAGGTGACGATCAAAAACAAATACCCTCTGCCGATGATCAATGATTTGTTTGACCAGTTGCAAGGAGCTAAAGTTTTATCCAATATTGATCTTTGACCAGGTTATCACTAGTTGAAGATCCGAGAGTAGGATATACCTAAGACAGCTTTTGTCACGAGGTATGGGCTAAATGAGTATACAGTTATGTCATTTGGTTTAACTAATGCCCCTGCCTATTTCATGAGTATGATGAACAAGGTGTTCATGGAGTTTTTGGATAAATTCGTCCTGGTGTTCATTGATGACATATTGGTCTACTCGAAGAATGAAGAGCAACATACGGAGCATTTGCGTTTGGTTCTTGAGAAGCTTAGAGAACATCAGTTGTATGCCAAGTTCAGCAAATGTGAGTTTTGGTTAAAGGAAGTGGGATTTCCCGGACATGTTATATCCGGAGAAGGAATAGCAGTAGACCCTACCAAGGTTGCTTCTATCACTAAATGGTTGGCACCCACCTCAGTGGGAGAGATCAGAAGTTTTCTTGGACTTGCAGGTTATTACCGGAGGTATATTGAGAATTTCTCCAAGATTGCAAAGCCATGACAGAGTTATTGAAGAAGCACACCAAGTTTAAATGGACTTAGGATTGTGAGGCCAGTTTTCAAGAGTTGAAGAAACGTTTGGTTACATCCCTAGTGCTGATTCTCCCAGACCAACGCAAGGAATTCCAAGTGTATTGTGACATTTCACGTCGAGGACTTGGAGGTGCGTTTATGTAGGAAGGAAGAGTTGCTTCATATGCCGCACGACAGATTCGACCTCATGAGTTGAATTATGCTACGCATGATTTGGAGTTAGCAGCCGTAGTGCATGCTCTCAAGACAAGGAGGCACTTTCTCGTCGGAGACCGTTGTGATGTATACACGGATCATAAGAGTTTGAAATACATCTTCACGCAGAAGGAGTTAAACCTCAGGTAAAGGAGATGGTTGGAGCTCATAAAGGATTATGATATGAGATTGCATTATCATCCAGGAAAGGCCAACGTCATAGCAGATGCATTGAGCCGCCAGAGTTATGTTAACACGCTCAGAACCGGAGGGTTACCAAAGGAGCTAGCAGACGACCTTCGAGAGATATGCTTGGAGATAGTCCCGAGATGTTATGTTGCAGCATTGGAAATTCAGTCCACTTTGTTGGGTAAGATTAGGGAAGCCCAGAAGACGGACAAGGATATTGCTGAGGTAAAGTAAAGGATGAGTAAAGGAAAGGCTAAAGTATTTCGTGAGGATGAGCACGACACTTTATGGTTTGAGGATCGTATATATGTGCCTAATGACCCTGAGATCAGGAAGTTGATCCTTTAGGAGGCTCATGATTCACTTTACTCGATTCACCCAGGCAACACCAAGATACACCTGGATTTGAAGGAAAGTTTCTGGTGGATAGGAATGAAGAAGGATATTGCCGAGTATGTAGTAGTATGCGATATATGTCAGAGAGTTAAGGTAGAGCATCAAAAGCTAGCAGGATTGCTACAGCCATTACCAATACCCGAATGGAAGTGGGATAAACTTGGCATGGATTTTATCACTGGATTACCCAGGACTCATTCTGGCTATGACTCTATCTGGGTTGTAGTTGATCGCCTAACGAAAATATCCCATTTGATCTCGGTGAAGACAAGTTATACGAGTGCTAATTTGTCAAAGATACACATGACCAGGATCGTATGTCTGCATGGAGTTCCGAGGACCATCATATCAAATAGAGGAACATAGTTTACTTCAAAGTTTTGGAATCAGTTGCATGAAACTTTGGGTACCAGGCTAGAGTTCAATATGGCCTTTCATCCATAGATAGATGGACAGACCAAGAGAGTCAATCAGATTCTGGAGGACATGTTGAGAGGTTGTGTGCTAGATTATGGATCTAGTTGGGATGTGTAGCGACCCGACCCAAATGTATCAAGTCTTTGTTCTTAAGTGTCATCCCTGGATCGGTATGCTGACACACAAAGTACTCGAGGACTTATAATAGAGGTAAATCACATGTATACAATAACGTAAGTACTATTACCTCAATCCAAATATAGCGGAAGTAACAAGGTTGTGGATTCCCATCAACACCAACGGCAAAGTTGAGTATAGGAATCGTAACCCTAACGTATCACTTACTCGTCGTAAGATCCTGCAACATGAGACGTTCCTGCCACAAAGGGTCAGTACATTGAATGTACTGGCAAATTCACACCATAGAGCAATGATGAATAATAACTATCACTACATGCATATATGGCTGGTGGAGGCTCTATGCTTATAATGTTTTTGCGAAAAGCCAATTTTTCCCTACTGCAAAGGAATAAATTTATTTAACTATCATGGTGGTTGTTAACATTGAGAATGGTTGACAGCATTCTCAATCCCAATTAAGTATCATCATCATTAAAAACCCAACAATATTAATTATAGTAACATGATGAGATTCACTTGATAATCCAAGTACTAGATACTCAAAACGTCCATAACCGGGGACACGGCTAATCATGATTAGTTTATACACTCTGCAGAGGTTTGCGCACTTTTCCCTACATGACTCGATCTCCTCCATTGGGATTCTCGCACTACATGTTGTTTGAGAAACGGATGACTGAGACATAGTCTTTCAGAAGCGCTAGCACCTTACGATGGGTAGACCGTACCAACCTACATCCCCTACATCTGCTAGTCTACCACTGTAAGAGTTCGCACAACTTAGTCAACTATGCTAGAGCCCATAATAGCATGTGGTTGCACACGGAAGTTTCTAGCATGAATAATCTTATGATCCCTTTGAGCCTGGGTGGCGAACCATAGGATGATCACACGGTATATCCCCGGGATCTCCTAGGACAACACTGGTATATCCCGGTGTCCGAGCAAGTCCATCGGTATATCCTGTGGTGCCCCTACCAATCCACCCAGGTGTGTATTAAAGTTGCCACCTTAAGTTGAACCATTAAGTAAACAATCTCACATCTGTCATGGAATACACTCAAACCCAAACCACGTCTACGAGCATAGCATGGCAATAAGCATAACGTTGAAGTAACTCCCAAGGGTTTAATAATAAAACAAGTAATAGGTACTACCTCATCTACTTCCCAAAACCCACAATTTAATTCAGATCCTAATCATGCAATGTTTGAGGATTGATCTAATGCATAAAAACTGGGTAATAAGGGATAAGATCAAAGTGTGAACTTGCCTGCAACGTTGATGAAGATGATTCGCACTCAAAACTCTTGATAGTTCAACTCGTCACACTCCGGTCAATCTATCGTGAGCAAGCAATTGTAACCACACATAAGCAATTGTCAGGACCCCGACTCAATGTCACATCGATCTAGCCTGTAACACCTCATATCACTTTGCGGCCTCACGCACGGTATTCCCACGGGTGTCGCCTTACCTTTGCCCGGGACCGTTTGCGCCTTTTGGCACACGTATATGATAGAGTTGCTAGCATCCATATGATAAGGAGCCCGGGCTGACATGGCTAGTCGTAAACCCAAAGTGGCATGGACTTACAGGGACAGGCATCCATGACCCAGCATCGAACGTGTCGGTCATCAGCGAATAAGTTCCGGGCTGTAGCAGCTAGCAGGACTCGATAAACCGGCTGTAGCGGCTAACGGGACTCCGGTACTCAAACGCGTGACATTTCCCGAAGGACGTATACGAGAACGAAGAAGGACACATGCGGCCAGCCTAAGTGTTAGGAGCAGTAGCAAGCTACCATGGCTCGATGGAAACACTAGGAGACATTTCCGTAAGAGAGGCTACTAAAGATAAACAACTAGATAGTCGATCCCACACATACCCAAGCATTTCAATAACATACACACAATATGCCGATATGTGCAAATACAACATGGCATCACAACATGACTCTCGACTCAAGTATTTATTCATTAGGCCCGAGGAGCGAGATATTACAAACATGGGTCTCATGACCCAACATTGAAACATACAAGTCAAAGCACAAGCGGAAGCTAACATGTCCGAAAGTAGACATCTACAAATGAAAAGGGCTTAGAAGCCCGACTATCTACGAGATCTGCCGAGGGCACAAGATCGTAGCTGAGATAACAAGCTAAGCGTCAAGTCCACGTGGAACTACTAGCGAGACTGAAGTCTCTCTGCAAAAACATAAAATAGGCAAGCGTGAGTACAAATGTACCCAGCAAGACTTACATCGAACTAACTACATATGCATCATTATCAACAAAGGGATGGTGGGGTTTAAGCTGCACAAGCCAGCTTTGACTCGGTGGCTATCTGAACTACATTGCAATGTAACTCTTTTGAGGTGGCACACGAGTCCACATATTCACCATATCAATACACCACTATGGATCCGCTCCGTCTCCCTCACGAGAACGCCATCCATAGCACTCACACTATCTTGCGTATTTTAGAGTATCCACTTTCACTTGTCTATGAACTGTTATAGGCAACCGAAGTCCTTTACGCGGACACGGCTATTGAATAGATCATATTAACCTGCAGGGTGTACTTCTTCATACATGTTTCCACCACTTAGCGTGCGCACACGACATGTGCTCGGCGGACTTCAAGCGAAAGCCGGCGTGGGTGTAGACCACGACCTACCTAGACACTCAAGTCTCTAGTCCGGGTTTATCGCCTATTTGGGTTCCATCTATGAGGAGTTCGGCCAAGTTTCGCTCACAGCCCCAAACGATGTGAACAGGGTTCCCGAGATACCAAGCGGGCATCCGGTACACCGTGCCACGTACCTACCGCATCACAGCCCACCCCTACGGTCGGCGCTGTCCACGGCCTCCGATGAGGGCTACAAACACCGAAACTACTTGCAACTCCGGACAGAGGACTAGGGTGAATAAGAAGTCGGCGGGGTCATATTTCAGGCCCAATGCATGGTAGTAGCTGAATCATGGATCACAAACACGAACTCAGTTCACGAGGGCGGCTTCAATGAGACAACCCACCATGTACTCCTACATGGCCTCTCACCGATACCTTTACCAAATCGTGTTCACACACTTAGCTCACACACAGTAGGACATGTTCACGCACCTCTGGTTCATCCTCGATGAATCAGACCTGACTCAACTCTAAGCAGTAGCAGGCATGACAAACAAACATGAATGAGTAGGCACAACAGGGCTCAAACAACTCCTACTCATGCTAGTGGGTTTCATCTATTTACTGTGGAATGATAGGTCATGCAAAGGATAAAGGGGTTCAACTACCGCAGCAAGTAACAAATGATTCGTTGTTGTCCTAATGCAGTAAAAGAGAGCAGGAGCGAGAGAGTGGGATTATATCGGAATGAACAAGGGGGTTTTGCTTGCCTGGCACTTCTGAAGATATTATACTTCTTCATCGGTGTCATCGAACTCGTCGTCGGAACCACGTCTATCGAGAGGGGACAAACACCAGCAAAGCGAGTGCAGCGGTGGCCTCGGCGTGCTCGGGGAAGGCTTGGAGACGACGGAGTGACGACGGCGATCGCCGGAGTCCGAGGAAGAAGACGGAGCCGATGGCGGCGTTAGAAGTTGCTCAGCGGGCGTGGCTGCGTGAGGTGGAAGAGGGAGTCGGCGGAGCCTCTAAGCGCGCCGGTGAGGCGTGGGCTGGCGGTGGCGCGGTGGCGGCGTGCGGCGGCGACGGAGGCGTTCGGGCGCGAGAGGGGAAAAGAGCAGAGAAGGGAAAAGGGTCGGGGGAGAGTGAGAGGGGCCAGGGGGGGCTGCGTGGCGCCTCCAGACGCGGATCAGGGCGAAGGAGCGGCCGCCAGCGCGAAGCAGGAGGTGGCCTCGCGCGTGCTCGGCGGCGGTGCGCTGTCCCCCTCCTCTGCCTACTGGCAAAGGTAGGTGGTGACTGGCATGGGCCAGGTGGGCCGGCCCAGTCCAGGTGAGTGGCCTGGGGCTTCTCTCTCTCTCTCTCTGTTTTCTATTTATTTCAGTTTTCTAATATTCTGTAATTGTTTTGCAAATAAAATACTAACCAAAACACTTTGGTTAATTCTGTAAATTTTTGTGAGGAATATTTGAATTATTTTCAAACCACACAATAAATTTCAGAATATTTGGAGCAACCAATATTTAATGGTAACTTTTAAACTCCAACTCAAATACCATAATGATTTAATTCAGTGACCAAAATGTCCTAGAAAAATATGCATTATCTCTGGTAGAGGCTTTCACCTTTTTCCATAAATCATGAACATTTTAAAAGAATATTTTGAGATCATTGAAAATATTTTGGTTGAACCTATTTGAATTGCATTGATGCTAGGGTTTGATCAATCCCCATTTAAAATTCAAAAGAATTTAAACATGATGCAACAGATGACTAGCTAGCCTAGAGCAAACCAGAACTAGGGATGTGATAGCTCACCCCCACTAAACAAGAATCTCGTCCCGAGATTCTAGCGTAGGGTAAGAAGACACAGGGACACAAGCTAACACGATCTTCACGATCCAGGTTGCACTTTATAAGAACGTTGATTCGATCACCATCTTGTTTCGATGTCTTGCTTCAGGAACTCTTACCAACATGACAACGAGAAGGAAAAGAAACTCTAGAAGGGTCGATCTTTTCGAAGATCAACAACTTAGGATCAACTCACGGGGTGAGTTATAAAAATATCTCTCGAGCGATTGTTTGGAGGGGGGGGGGTTCGGTAGATTGGCATACTCGGACTAATATGGATGATGTGGATTACCTTGTTGAAGACAACGCCAGGATGATCTTTCTTATCATCGGAAATGGATGGGACCCATGGTAGGACCACTTTTGAAGATGATCATGATCAGTAATTACCGAGAAGGTAATCCAGAGTAGGGTGGCACGATGGCAGTGCAAGCTGGGAACAACATGCAAATGATGGGAATGATTCTGGTAACTGGGGAGTAACTCAATAGTAGAGAGTGGGTCTACTGTTGAAAGGGTTATAGCATAACCGAGGAAACTGAGAGCACTATGCAATTAATGCCGATGATAAAACCTAGCACCTACGCGTGCCCTCAAGAGCTTGAGCATTTCCATATTCATCAAGGTTTTATCAACATCCGTGTCAAGGGTGCTGACAACACAACATACTACCATGATGAATAGCGATGGACGATGCAGATGCAAAGGAAGATAACACTTTCTCAGATTCCATCTTAGCGAGGCCAAGAACAAAATCTGGATGATCGACCGAGAGACATTTAGCACTCCGCTTCTAATGTTCTCCTTGATGTGCTAGCATATCCCATTCATTGATATGGTTTGATATCTAGAACATCAAGTAACAGGTCGGACTTCGGGAGCACAAAAATCATAAGGCACATAAATAGGGAATAATTCCTATGAAGTCCTTATGGAGAGGTGGCCAACTTCTCAATCAAGATACTACAATAACAGGTCTTCCGGTTGGGTGTGTTGACCACGACATTCACCTTGCCGGTTACAGAGAGATCAATATTATAGTTCTTGGGAGATGTTCCATCCATCATATCTGCCTGAGATTCAGATCTGGTTGGCGTCAGAGTATTCCAGACTCATCAAGTCTAGAAAGTAAAATGAAAGTTTGCAACACAAGTCGACAAGAAGACGTTGCGAGATTCTCGGGAAATGGACTACGGTAGTAAGCTCCAAAACATGAGTTGGTTCTGCTACAAACATGTGAACACATTGTCCCAGACAAACATGACCACGTAGTAGTCTTACAACAAAACACTACCGAGTTCAGGAGGGAAACCATCAACGAGGATAGCGAAGTCCTAACATAAGTCATGATTCTTAAGAAGGAACTTCTTCTCCTTGAACAAATCAATCAGTGGCTTGGTGTGCTAGGAATACATATAGAATGAAGGTTGCAAGTCTTGAACCACGAATACTTCGACGTATGCATGACTGATTTGGGGCGAATCCAAAGGAAGCAACTTTGACTTTCTCGAATCCACGGCGGCAACTTGCATCAAATACACATGAACTAGAGGAAGTCACTTCTTACATCCGAACATATGCTTCATGAGCTAGCATGAACAAATGCTTTTAAAAGTTTCCAACACTAGCTTAATGTTCAACAAAACTATGAAGAAGACAAGGATGTTGTCGATGGGCTCAACAACAATTCATCCTGGTTTTCCATGAAAATGGAATTCCATAATTATGAGAACAAGTGATAGCATTGGTCAGACCCAAAAGATATAATGGTGTATGCTCGAGGAAAATCCACGAGTAAGACAACATTACGAATATCGTTGGTTCTGACTTGATTTGAGGATAGCCCACACTCAAATCAAAGTTTTGGCAGGACAAAAGCTCCAACAACTGGCCTCGAGGATCAATTGATGAAGATATCATCTTTCTTCAACATACATACAAGATATCCCTTAAGATGAACTAAATTGGACAAGCTTTCATCTTCCAACTCTCCAAGTTGTTGTTTAGCTTATCCAAACAGCTCAGGGGTATGCAACACAGATTCTTGGAGAAGGGGTGGTTTATATGAAACCAACTTGATCACGAGCTCAACATAACAGTCAGGTGACAACCTAGTAATACTTCCGAGAAGATATTCGGAAAATCACGAACCACCGATATGTTACTAAGCTCGAGAACAATCTTGCTTTCAGAGCAAGATGATATGATCAAATAAGCAAGGGACTGAATAATTCTAACTCATTGATTGAAGAGTGCACCGGAAATAAGGACTAGGTAGCACGATCAATCTTAGGATGATGATTCAATAACCAACACGCTAAGAATGAGAATATTGTCCATTTACTACCAAGCAACTAGTTGCTAGGCGTATTGATTTCACACATCACTATTCACTTGTCGGCATTCCGGCTGCAACAACACGGGAACCGAGAAATGAATAATGATGGCGAGAAGTATCACTGTATCAAGAGTTCATAAGAGTGTGTGCAATTCTCACGATACTCTTGTTATGAAAGAGGGCGATACTCCAAGGTAGAACAGAACAAAAGCTGGACTGGCATTTTGATCTGTGGAATACAACTGCTTTGACCCAATCCTAGAAATGGATGAGGTACCGGAGTTTGTTTCTCCTAGTCATTCTGGAATAGAATGGCTTGACGGACCACAAGAATAATAGGCACCGATGAACGAATGCACACATAATCTTGACTATCAAATGATAGACGAAGGTCAGAATACCACTAAAGAAGGACAACTCAAAGGAACATATAATTTTCTGAGTTGTGGATGCATAGATTAGCATGTCGAGCGAAGCTCAACTTTTCTTCCAGATAACCCATGCAGGAAGGTAGAACTGGCAGAGTCACAATATAAAATGGAGGACTCATCGAGAGCACTCTTGTTGTGATCTTTTGGTTTAACAAACTTCTGCCAAAAGTGGTTCATAGTATTTGGAAGAAGGAAATACCACGGACCTCGAGGACTAATGCAAAGGTTACTAATTACCTAAAGGAACTAGCAACACTATCAACATGAAGCAAGAATCTCGGGTTCAAAACCCACGAGTAGAATACCTACTAACTAAATGGCATCACGGGATGCTTTCGAGAATGAAGGCCAGAGTCATCACACTGGGATACAAATCATGGCTAGATTACTAGATGATCCCCTAAGACACCTAGGGTCATAATAATAATTCCAACATATATGTCGAGGCAATAGAATACCTCAACTCAGCATTTAGCGTGATTAACCTGGCCCAAAGGAGCATCAAAACCAGAGGAAAAGGATTTGCAAGTACATCAGATTATTTAGAGACCTGGGATAACTCGGACAGCATAACGGCTGTAAATGCTCAAAAGATTGAAGACATGCTACAAAAATGGTGGCATAGCCACTCCGAAGCACAATATCAAGGTTTTCGAGATCAACAGTTAACATATGGAAGTAGTATAAACTGAACTGGGGCGTAAAACCAACAATCTCACAAGTCCATGGGTTAGTAACACGTCATCCTGACAGATAGATGAGAAGGCCTAGTTCTTAATCCCCGTAGAAGAGAAGAGGTTGACTCAGATCAGAAGGCCATGAGGTATAAGGAGTAAAAAGAGCCTTACGTTCCAACCCACAATCAATTCCCCTATATATAACTAAAGCATTTCTAGACACAACTTCGACCAGTTTGGCTTGGTAATCCTGAGCAATCGAGCTCGATACCAAAGCTGTCGGGACCCGACTCAATGTCACATCGATCTAGCTGTAACACCTCATATCACTTTGCGGCCTCACGCACGGTATTCCCACGGTGTCGCCTTACCTTTGCCCGGGACCGTTTGCGCCTTTTGGCACATGTATATGATAGTGTCGCTAGCATCCATATGATAAGGAGCCCGGGCTGACATGGCTAGTCGTAAACCCAAAGTGGCACGGACTTACAGGGACGGGCATCCATGACCCAGCATCGAACGTGTCGGTCATCAGCGAATAAGTTCTGGGCTGTAGCACTGGCTAGCAGGACTCCGGTAAACCGGGCTATAGCGGCTAACAGGACTCCGGTACTCAAACGCGTGACATTTCCCCGAAGGGACAGACACAGGAACGAAGAAGGACACATGCCGGCCAGCCTAAGTGTTCCGGAGCAGTAGCAAGCTACCATGGCTCAGTGGAAACACTAGGAGACATTTCCCGGTAAGAGAGGCTACTAAAGATAAACAACTAGATAGTCAGATCCCACACATACCCAAGCATTTCAATAACATACACACAATATGCCCGATATGTGCAAATACAACATGGCATCACAACATGACTCTACGACTCAAGTATTTATTCATTAGGCTCCGAGGAGCGAGATATTACAAACATGGGTCTCATGACCCAACATTGAAGCATACAAGTCAAAGCACAAGCGAAGCTAACATGTCCGAGTACGACATCTACAAATGAAAAGGGCTTAGAAGCCCGACTATCTACGAGATCCGCCGAGGGCACAAGATCGTAGCTGAGGTAACAAGCTAAACGTCAAGTCCACGTGGAACTACTAGCGAGACTGAAGTCTCTGCAAAAACATAAAATAGGCAAACGTGAGTACAAATGTACCCAGCAAGACTTACATCGAACTAACTACATATGCATCATTATCAACAAAGGGGATGGTGGGGTTTAAGCTGCGACAAGCCAGCTTTGACTCGATGGCTATCTGAACTACGATCGCAATGTAACTCTTTTGAGGTGGCACACGAGTCCACATATTCACCATATCAATACACCACTATGGATCCGCTCCGTCTCCTCACGAGAACGCCATCCATAGCACTCACACTTATCTTGCGTATTTTAGAGTATCCACTTTCACTTGTCTATGAACTGTTATAGGCAACCCGAAGTCCTTTATCGCGGACACGTCTATTGAATAGATCATATTAACCTGCAGGGTGTACTTCTTCATACATGTTTCCACCACTTAGCGTCGCACACGACATGTGCTCGGCAGACTTCAAGCTTAAAGCCGTGGGTGTAGACCACGACCTACCTAGACACTCAAGTCTCTAGTCTAGGTTTATCGCCTATTTGGGTTCCATCTATGAGGAGTTCGGCCAAGTTTCGCTCACAGCCCCAAACGATGTGAACAGGGTTCCCGAGATACCAAACGGGCATCCGGTACACCGTGCCACGTACCTACCGCATCACAGCCCACCCCTACGGTCGGCGCTGTCCACGGCCTCCGAAGAGGCTACAAACACGAAACTACTTGCAACTCACGGACAGAGGACTAGGGTGAATAAGAAGTCGGCGGGGTCATATTTCAGGCCCAATGCATGGTAGTAGCTGAATCATGGATCACAAACACGAACTCAGTTCTCGAGGGCGGCTTCAATGAGACAACCCACCATGTACTCCTACATGGCCTCTCACCGATACCTTTACCAAATCGTGTTCACACACTTAGCTCACACACAGAGGACATGTTCACGCACCTCTGGTTCATCCTCGATGAATCGGACCGACTCAACTCTAAGCGAGAGCAGGCATGACAAACAAACATGAATGAGTAGGCACAACAGGCTCAAACAACTCCTACTCATGCTAGTGGGTTTCATCTATTCTTGTGGAATGATAGGTCATGCAAAGGATAAAGGGGTTCAACTACCGCAGCAAGTAACAAATGATTCGTTGTTGTCCTAATGCAAGAAAAGAGAGCAGGGCGAGAGAGTGGGATTATATCGGAATGAACAAGGGGGTTTTGCTTGCCTGGCACTTCTGAAGATATTATACTTCTTCATCGGTGTCATCGAACTCGTCGTCGGAACCACGTCTATCGAGAGGGGACAAACACCGGCAAAGCGAGTGCAGCGGTGGCCTCGGCGTGCTCGGGGAAGGCTTGGAGACGACGGAGTGACGACGGCGATCGCCGGAGTCCGAGGAAGAAGACGGAGCCGATGGCGGCGTTGTAGTTGCTCCCGCGGGGCGTGGCTGCGTGAGGTGGAAGAGGGAGTCGAGGCGGAGCCTCTAGGCGCGCGTCGGCGTGGGCTGGCCGGTGGGCATGATGGCGGCGTCGGCGGCGACGGAGGCGTTCGGGCGCGAGAGGGAAAAGAGCAGAGAAGGGAAAAGGGTCGGGAGAGTGAGAGGGCGGGGGCTGCGTGGCGCCTCAGACGCGGATCGAGGCGAAGGCGGCCGCCCGCATGGCAGAGGTGGCCTCATGGCGTGCTTTCGGCGGTCTGCTGTCCCCCTCCTCGCCCTCTTGGCAAAGGTAGGTGGCGACGGCATGGGCTGTGGGCGGCCCATCTGTGAGTGGCACAGGGCCTCTTCTCTCTCTCTCTGTTTTCTATTTATTTCAGTTTTCTAATATTCTGTAATTGTTTTGCAAATAAAATACTAACCAAAACACTTTGGTTAATTCTGTAAATTTTTGTGAGGAATATTTGAATTATTTTCAAACCACACAATAAATTTCAGAATATTTGGAGCAACCAATATTTAATGGTAACTTTTAAACTCCAACTCAAATACCATAATGATTTAATTCAGTGACCAAAATGTCCTAGAAAAATATGCATTATCTCTGGTAGAGGCTTTCACCTTTTTCCATAAATCATGAACATTTTAAAAGGATATTTTGAGATCATTGAAAATATTTTGGTTGAACCTATTTGAATTGCATTGATGCTAGGGTTTGATCAATCCCCATTTAAAATTCAAAAGAATTTAAACATGATGCAACAGATGACTAGCTAGCCTAGAGCAAACCAGAACTAGGGATGTGACAGCAATCACTCAAAAGATCGGAAAGAACGAAGAGTACGATTCAGAAAACATCAAAATCAAACAAATGACTCTTGCAGCATAAAACAATTTCTAACTGTACCAAAACTATGTGAATTTTGCCTTATCAGAAAGTTTAGGTCAAGAGCTTCGATTTGCAAAAAGAATCACTCAAATCGGAGTTATAAAACTCAAGTTACAGACGAAACAAGTTTGAATACTAATCTGAACTAAACTTAATTTTTAAATTGTCAAAAACATGTTTGAGTTGTTTATCTGGATAGAGGGGATCATAACAAAGAAGTGGGCATTGGTTTCGTTGGATTTGGACTAACGAGTAAAAAGTTGTGAGTGATTGAAATCCAGGGGCTAATCTGTAAATAAAATATTCACAGATGGGTCCCTGGCCGAAATTAAAAAGAAAAGAAAAACTCTACCGAATGAATGTTCGCTACGAAATCCTAACAAACGAAACCGTTCACTACAGAGGCTAAACTTGTGAGTGTTCGCTATATAACTAAACCATATTAAAAAAACGATCTAACGATAAAAACCGAAAACGAATAAAAATAACCAGGGTGGTTTGCGGTTTATACCGGTTCAAGAATTTAAACCGATGGCAGCGGTTTCCGGCGAAGCGGCGAACTCCGGCGAGACGGGGCGGCGGCGCGGCAGCTCCGACGAGGTGCTTGGCGTGTGCGCTTGGCGTCGGTCTGGCAAGCAAGCGTCGGGACGGCGCGAAGGCAACGGCTACGGCGCGGGGAGGCGAGGAGATGGCGGCGGCGGCGGCTCTCATCAGGGCGGCGGCGGTGACGTGATGCGGCCCGAGGCGGCGGCGAAAACGGGATCCAAGGGGTCTCGGGGTGCGCTTTATAGGAGGGGGAGGGCGGCTCAGAGGCTTGGAGGAGGGGGCAAGGCGCGAGGTGGCGAGGTCGGGCATGGCGGCGGCCGTGCGTGCTCGCTCGGGACTCCGTCCCGAGCTGGAAGACGAGCGAGGCGCGGCGTCGGGCCGGCTGGGCCGTGGCCTGGCGATTTGCTGGGCCGGCCCAGTTCGGTGGCCTAGAAGTTTTTTTTAGAAAAAAAACAATTTTCCAAACAAACAGAAATAACAAAAACAAAATAAAGAATAAAAGTATATAGGCATATAATATATCAAAATTTTCAGAAAAAAATTTCCTACAAGATGAACATTATTCTAGAGTCAAATAAAATACAAACAAATTCAAATAAAGCAAGGAGTGCTTCTGCTCTAGTAAAGTCCAGTAAAAATCATTTTAAGAAAAATACCAGAATTAATTCAAATTTAGTTATCTCCAGTTTTCTGATGTAGGGAATCATGTTACCCTATTTTCCATATATTTTATTTTTGGAGAAAAATAATTTGAATAAAACTCAATAACTCCAAATTGAAAATAAATTCAAAAGAACTTTGAATTTAATTCTTTGAAACTCCCAACTCATATTTCATATGATTTGAAGAAGTCATTTTATCTTCGCTCGTGAAAATCATTGAGTTGCATAGAGTTCCTGGGTTTGAAAATAATTCCAAATAAAATTCAAATATTTTCAAATACCCCTTTCATTTAATTAAACGGAAGAAGTCATATCATCTTCACTCAAGGGTTTTGTATTTGAAAAGAATCTGAATTCATGGAGATCAGAAAACAAAGGTGAAATTTTGGGAAAGTCCTTTTATTCCCTCTCATTTAACTTTCAGAAAGTTTCGAATTTCACTCAATTCACACAATCAATCAAACAATCAATCAAATCTATCTATTTGATATAACATTCCAAAATTTAGAATTTTGGGATGTTACAGGATGACAATTTTCCCTATGCAGAGTTCTCTTATAACAACAGTTATCAAGCTAGTTTGAAGATGGCCCCTTTCGAAGCTTTGTACGGAAGAAGGTGCAGGACACCGTTATCGTGGGATGAAGTTGGAGATCGACAGTTGTTCGGACCAGACTTAATCAGAGATTCTAAGGAGAAGGTTAAGTTGGTTCGAGACAGACTCAAGGTAGCCCAGTCAAGGCAGAAGAGTTATGCAGGTACTGAACGCAAGTTGATGGTCTACGAAGTCGGAGACAGAGCATATCTTTGTGTGTCCCCACTTTAAGGAGTTAAACATTTTGGAGTCAATGGCAAGCTAGCACCACATTTTGTGGGACCATACAGAGTTTTGGAACGCATGGGAGAAGTTGCGTACAAGTTGCAATAGCCCGAAGGATTGTCAGGACTTCATGATGTGTTTCATATTTCCCACCTAAAGAAGTGCCTCGCCGAGAGGGCCGATATTCCTCTGAGAGATACAGTGCCACTGGAAGCAATTCAGTTGGATAGTGATCTGACCTATGAAGAGAAGCCAGTCAAGATTCTCGAGTTTTCTAGCCGAGTTACTTGTAGAAAGATTATCAAGTTTTGCAAAGTTTAGCGGAGCCACCATGCCAAGGAGGAAGCCACCTGGGAGCGAGAAGAAGATCTTCGCAAGGACCACCCGAACCTTTTTGGTGACCAACCTGAATCTCGAGGGTGAGATTCGTCTTAAGGGGGGTAGGTTTGTAACATCCCAGTTTTCAATTTGGATTTTATACATAGGTCATCAAATGCATATCATATTTCATTTTTCATTTTGGTTGTGATCCTAGAAACTTTAAGCAACTCAAGGACCCAAGGAGAGAGTTGGAGGTTTCACAACATTCATATTTGAATTTATTTCAAATTTGAAAAGAGGATCAATTTGATTTTACTATTTTTCTCTACCTTATTTCCAATAATAAAAATAAATGAGCGAACATAATATGAATTCTTCAACAGAAGAGAAATATTGGAGAAGAAACTTTAAAATCAAATTATTTGTATTTTATTTGCTATTTTATTTGAATTAGAGAAAACGTGCATTTTTGAAAACTGCATTTCAGTCCAGAAAAATGTTCTTCTTGTCCTAAATATTAGGTTTGGACGACAAAATTGTTTCTGGAATTTTTTGAAGTTTTTTAGTGTTTATTTCGGATTTTTCTCAGCGGCGAAAATTATTAAAAAAAAGTTTCCCGAACCGAACTGGGCCGAAGCCTAGCCAGCCTGTCCGAGCGCCGCCGCCTTCCCTCTCGTGGTCCGACCCCGAGCCGCCTCGTGCCGCCGCCGGAGTCCCCTTGGACTCCGTCGCCTTGCCCCTCCTCCAAGGCTGCCGCACCCCCTAACCTTAAATACCGCCCCGCCGCCCTCTCCTCCCCACCCAAGCCGCCACCGCCTGCTAGCGCCGCCGCCCTGCACTGCTGCCGCCGCCGCCGTCACCCCCGACCGTGCCACCTAGCGTCGCCGCCTGCCACACTCGCCGCCGCTGCCTCGCCTCGCCGCCGTAGCCGAGTCGCCGCCGCTGGATCCCGCCGCTCGCCGTTGACCGGTAAGAACCGGCCGGTTCTTACGGTTTTTTTCCGGTTTTGTGTTTATTTTTAGATCAGGTTTTTTCGGTGTAGATTGGATCGGTTTATTTTTATTAGGTTAGCTTATTTAACGAATGTTCATTCATTTAGATCTGTTAGTGAACTTTTTCGTTCGTTAATTTCTGTCAACGAACGTTCACGCGGTAGATTTTTCTTTTTTATTTCGGCCAGAGACCTCTCCGTGAATAGTTCTATCATGATTTAGCCCCTGATCTTAAAACTAGCGTAACTTTTTGCTCGTTAGTGCAAATTAGATGAAACCAGTGCCTAAATCTTTGTAACGATCTCTTCTTTCCAGTTAACCATCTTGAAAATGCTTTTGACACTTTGAAATTTGACTTTATTTAGATTAGTAAACGATCTTGTTTCATTCGTATCTCGAGTTTCGTTTCTCCGTTTGAGTTGTTTCTTTTTGCAAATCGCAGCAAATCACCTATGCCTACTGCTAAGATATAATCCACATGATAATAATTCTATTAGGTTTTTTCTGTTTAGTTTAGTCGTTTGCTTGTTTCATGTTTGATTTGGGTCTTTTCTCGATTTTTCTCGTTGTTTCGTTTGAGTTATTGCTTATGTATGCTACTGTTTGTCTATGCTAGATTACCCAGAGTGCGAAGCTTGTTACTATGAATCTCTAGAGTTTTCCGCTCGTCAGCAAGGCAAGTTACACTTTGATCATACTCTTCTATACCCAGTTTTTACTATGCATTAGTTATGCGCTCAAATATTTGCATGAGTAGGATTGGGAACATGTGGTTTCGATGTAGTACTTGAGGTAGGAACCTAATACCTTTTGATCACCCCGGGAATATATGTTATGCTTTATTATTGCTTAGCCATGCTCGTAGACGGGGATTGGATCGTGATACATATGGAAGTTATGAGAGTTGTTAGTCTTGGATAACATTAAGGTGCAACTTTAAGACACATCTGGGTGGATTGGTTGGGGCACCTGGGGAACCCAGTGTTGTCCATTAAGGGGTATCCGTGTGATTTTTCCTTCGTTTGCCACCTAGGCTCAAAGGGATCATATGATATTTCATGCCTAGAAACTTCTGTGTGCAGCCACAAGCCATTATGGGCTCTGGTATAGTTGAGTAAGTTGTATGAGCTCTCGAAGAGGTGGACTAGCAGATGTAGAGGGAAAGTAGGTGTAACGGCGTGCCCGAAGTAGAGAGTTAATGCTTTAGAAAGACTATGTCTTGATCATCCGATCATGGATGCGGTCGAGTCTTGTGGGGAAAAGTGTGCAACCTCTGTAGAGTGTATAAACTAATCATGGTTAGCCGTGTCCCCAGTTATGGACATCTTGAGTATCTGGAATTGGATATTATTGTTGATCTCATCACTCTTTAATTAAGTTGAATTGGGTTAATGATGATACTTGTTTAATTGGGATTTTGAGTTGGGGGAACCTTCTCAAATATTTGAACAACCTCGGAGTAGTTTAAATAAATTTATTTGTAGGGAAAAGCTAGCTTTATGCAAAATCATAAACTTAGAGCCTCCACCAGCCAAATATTGCATGTAGATATAGTTCTTGCATTGACTGCTTTATAGTGTAACTCTGCCAGCATATTCAATGTGCTGACCTACACGGCTGCAGTGTCTCATGTTGCAGACTACTCAGACAACGAATAAGGTGCGATAGGTCATTGTCTTGCACTCAGCTATGCCGTTGGAGTTGATGGACTGATTTACCTTTGAAGCTTCCGCATTTATTTAGTTTAAATGGCCTTCATCTATATATTTTTATGTAATCATACTCTTTATGAGGACTCGATGTAATAAGTGTGTGATTGAACCCTGTTATAATTCCTCAAGTACTATGTGTGTCACCATTACCGCTCCAGGGATGACACTTAAGCAAAGAGACTTCGGTCCATTCGTATCGTGGTCGCTACATGTTTTGAATCATTCGGATCTGAACATTCATGCCACAATAAAGAAAATTACATGGATAAATATGTTAGCTAGCATTCCACATCAAAAATTCTATTTTTATCATTTACTTACTCGAGGACGAGCGGGAATTAAGCCTCGGGATGCTTGATATGTCTGCAACATATCTATAATTTTTTATTGTTACATGCTATTATATTATCTGTTTTGGATGTTTAATAAGCATTTATATGCTATTTTATATTATTTTTGGGACTAACCTATTAACCGAGAGCCAAGTGTCAGTTTCTGTTTTTTTGCCTATTTTAGAGTTTTGCTGAAAAGGAATACCAAATGGAGTCCAAATGGAATGAAACTTTCGCGATGATCTTTCTTGCACCAGAAGGAAACCAGAAGACATGAAGATGAAGTCGGAGACGCAATGAGGGGGGTAGGGCGCGCCCCCTACCTCGTGGGCCCCTCATGGGTCTCCTGACCTAGCACCTTCACCTATATATACTCTTATACCCTGAAAACATCCAGGGGAGCCACGAAACCACTTTTCCGCCGCCGCAACCTTCTATACCCATGAGATCCCATCTAGGGTCCTTTTTCGGCATCCTGTCGGAGGGGGATTCGATCGTGGAGGGCTTCTACATCAACACCATTTCCTCTCCGATAAAGCGTGAGTAGTTTACCACAGACCTACGGGTCCATAGCTAGTAGCTAGATGGCTTCTTATCTCACTTTGATTCTCAATACCATGTTCTTTTTGACCGTAAACAGTAGGGGAACCCCCTACTATGAAAGAATTAAGTTAATGATGGTGTAAAGTTACATGGATAATTTACATCTCCATTTTCCCTTTGGGAAAAGGCTAAGAGGCTACTCTAGTGAAGTGATGAGAATAGCAGAGGGATGAGGTTTTTGTGCTTCTCGTTGACCCTATAGGTTAGGAGAGGAAAATCAGACTTGAATCTATTAATCCAAGCTAAACGGGATGGAGCAATTCCCCTAAAGTATTTATTGTTGCATTCTTTCCATATACTCCATGCCGCCAAGAGGAAAACTTCCATGAAAAGTGGCCTCCCCCAAGCATCTTTAGCCATTGAAACCTTGGTTAAGCATGTCACCCCTTGTTGCCATCCAATTCCACGTGTGGCCCAACATTGTGTGCTGATAGTACATTCAAAGAACAAATGTTCCAAAGTTTCTTCTATGGGTTGTCCATAGAGAATGCAATCATGATTATTCCCGATGCTATAGTGGCGCCATTTGTTCCTTGTGTTTAAGCGGTCCGATAGTAGTAGCCAGGCGAAGACTTTAATCTTCATGGTTGATTTGGATTTCCAGATCCAATGAAAATCTTGATGCCCTTGGATATCTCGAAAGCAGAAAGCATAGTATTTATGAGTGGTATATTCTTTGTCTCCCCAGGTATATCTCCAGATATCATTGTGTGGCGTAGCATTCGTCAATACAACTTCCCTAGTGTCCATTTGAATTTGCCTTACTTCATCATATGCTTGTGGAGATAGAGGAAGATGAAACGCTTCATGTAGTGATGTGATGGCCAAGAAATCTCTAACCGAGACATCTTCCTCAGTGGCATACGAAAAAGCACGTGGGTATACATCTGCTAGAATGTCACCACACCAGTCATCTTTCCAAAAGAGGACCGTGCTACCAGTCACTACTTGGACCTTAGTGATCCCACAAAAGATAGGGATGAGTTTGGTTATGTCCCTCCACCAGAACAAGCCGCAAGAGTCTGATGCATGTGGGATCTGGCCTTCATAATATGTATCCTTAATAAGCTGAACCCAGGGTATGTCCCAATTGTTGTAAAACTTATGAAGAAATTTGAGAAGAAGTGCATCCCCTTGAATTTGAAGATTAATGACTCCCAAACCTCCACTTGCTTTGGGCTTGCAAATCATATCCCAAGATGCCAAGGAATTTCATTTGTCGCCCAGATCCGTTTCTTCGGTCCATAGAAACTTTCGATGGATCTTGTCGAGCAATTCAATGATTTGGGTTGGTAAACGCAGAGTGCATAGGACAAATATGACCAGGGAGGTAATCACTAAGTTGAGAAGAGAGAGCTTTCCACCATAGGAGATCATATTAAGGGTAGAAGATAGCCTTCTTTCAACCATGCAAACTAGGGGCATAAGATGTTGAACGGTGGGTCCTGTTGTTCCCAGTGGCAGCCCAGGTATGTAAAGGGCATTTTTCCAATGACACATCCAAAAATGCGCGCCAACTGATCACAACATCCGTAGCACAGTTGGTAGGAATGATGGTTGACTTATGGAAGTTGATTTTCAGTCCAATGGAGTTGGAAAAATCAGTTAAGATGTTTTTCAGAACCAAAGCTTGATGCGGGCAGGCTGGGAGCACAAGTATGGTGTCGTGCGTTTTGTATGACTGGATAATCTTTTTGGTTGCATGCGGGAAAAGGAAGTTGAATCTCATTGCACGCAAAAGCATCATTAATGGCCGCTTGGAGGAGGTCTGCTGCGAGGACAAAAATAAGAGGGGACAGCGGATCACCTTGTCTTACGCCGCATTTATAATGAAACTGCCGTCCCGGGGTGCCATTAAGGAGGACAGAAGATTTGCCCGAGGAGAAAATGCATCTTATCCAGTTCAACCATTTGTCATTGAAGCCCATACTTGCCATAATTTCAATCATTGCTTCATGTTCGATGGTATCAAACGCCTTGGCAAAGTCTAACTTTAGAAGAATGATTTCCTTTTTTGAAGATTGACATTGATAAATATATTCGTACACCCAAGCGAGGCAATCTTGAATGGATCTCCCCTTGAGAAAACTGTACTGGTTGCTATGTATTATCTTTAAGATAACCTTTTGCAGGCGGTTTGTCAGATTTTTGTGACAACTTTCAGATAGCAGTTAAGCAAAGTGATCGGTCGGAAGTCATTAAGTGAGGTTGGAGAATTAATCTTAGGGATTAGAGTAATGAATCCATCATTAATACTCTCCTGGTTAAGACCGCCGTCATGGAATTGATTGCAAAGTCGATAAAAGTCCTCTTTGATGATGGGCCAACAACGTTTCAAGAAAACTCCGGTGAAACCATCCGGGCCAGGTGCTCGATCCACTGGCATTTCCATAATGACCCGATCAATCTCATCATGTGTGAATGGTAGGGTAAGTTGAACAAGCCCCTCAAATTTTTTAATGATACGGGACAGGTCAAATTTCATATTATGCAGTTTGGTTGTGCCCATTCTTTCTTTGAAGGTTTCAAAAATAACTGATTCTTTCCCTACATGGTCATCAACAGTGTCCCCATTAGCTGTAGTGAGAGACGCAATATTATTCCTTCTGTATCTCTCAGAGGCTAGGGCTTGAATTTTTTTTGAATTCTCGTCTCCAAATTTGACCCATCTCACCGTGCAACGTTTCTTCCAGTAGAGCTGCTGGTATTTAAGGAGTCTCAATATGTGAATTTTCAGTATTTTTCTAAAGTTGCCTTCTGGAATTGATAAAATTCTTTTGTTTTCTAGTTCATCAAGTTCATTAAGGGCTTTGTTATAGTTTGCAATGGCCACTGAAAGTTTGGATATCCCTTTACTCCAATGCTTGAGATCACGTCGTAGGTTTTTGAGCTTGCGACAGAAGACAGTAGCATAGTTCGTTGATTTGACCTACTTAGCCCATGATTTTGCTACAGTCTCCATGAACCCAGGATGATGAATCCAGTATGTTTCAACTCTGAAAAGCTTAGATCTGGGGATAGGCATTTCAATAGTGACAACACAAGGAGTATGGTCCAAAACAGGTTTCCCCAAGGGTTTTACCATGGTTTTGGGATATGTGGTAGTCCAGTTATTGCTGGTGAAGAACCAATCTAGATGTTCGAGTAGTGGATCTACCTGCATATTGCTCTAGGTGAAATAACGTCCCTTAATTGGAAATTCAATGAGACTATGTTCTTACAAAATCATTAAATGTTACCATATCATTAACATTACCCCCAGGTTTATTACGATTATCAGGTGCATGGATGAAGTTAATATTCTTTTGTGGTGTGTTTGCCGAGATCCGATGAATTGTGGATTTATGATTAAATTACCTATGAAAATTATTTTGTTCTTCTTTGAATTCTTATATGCATGATTTGATATCTTTGCAAGTCTCTTTGAATTATCGGTTTAGTTTGGCCTACTAGATTGATCTTTCTTGCAATGGGAGAAGTGCTTAGCTTTGGGTTCAATCTTGCGATGTCCTTTCCTAGTGATAGTAGGGGAAGCAACGCACGTATTGTATTGTTGCCATCAAGGATAAAAGATGGGGTTTTCATCATATTACTTGAGTTAATTCCTCTACATCATGTCATCTTACTTAATGTGTTACTCTGTTCTTTATGAACTTAATACTCTAGATGCAGGCAGGAGTCGGTCGATCTGTGGAGTAATAGTAGTAGATGCAGAATCGTTTCGGTCTACTTGACACGGATGTGATAACTATGTTCATGATCATTGCCTTAGATATCGTCATAACTTTGCGCTTTTCTATCAATTCCTTGACAGTAATTTGTTCACCCACCATAATATTTGCTATCTTGAGAGAAGCCACTAGTGAAACCTATGGCCCCCGGGTCTCTTTTCCATCATATAAGTTCCCTTTTACATCATTCTAGCTTCTGATCTAGTATTTTGCAACCTTTTACTTTCTGATCTATAAACCAAAAATACCAAAAATATTTATTTTACTGTTTATCTATCTCTATCAGATCTCACTTTTGCAAGTAACCATGAAGGGATTGACAACCCCTTTATCGCGTGGGTGCAAGTTGTTGATTTTTTGTGCAGTGTAACACCCCAAGTGTCAAGCTACAGTAACTCTGTGTGATTAAGCCTAATCATTTGGCTAAAGAATGCTTAATCACCTTTGTTCAATATCTCTTTTCAACTCCCATCTGAATTCAAATTCACATCATAAGTGAAATTTGAAGTTGCACAAAAGTTGCTGAAAAAATGTTCATCATTTAGCAAATATTACAATACAATTTGCTGTAATTAAAAAACAACATCACTCCTATGCTAAAATGGACACTAACATTTATAACAGTGTCCTTCCAGCAATTTAAAATGCAAATTCATTTATGAAAATTCCAAATGAATCTAAAACTATCCCAAAAATAATTGTGGCAGTGCCTAAAAATGGACTGGACTTTTATGATCTAGTTACACATTTTTCCTAAATCATTAGGGTCCCTAGATAAATCATTTTCCTTATCTGGTAATTAAAGAAAACCAAAGAAAAGGAGAAAAGGAAAAACAGAGGGGGGCGAAAGCCCCTGCCCCACTTGGGCTTCGGCCTACCCGCACCAGCTGGCCCAGCTTGGCCGGCACATGCCCCCTCCCCGGTCGTCTCCCCACTGTTCCCCCGGTGCGCGTCGCTACAGGAGGCTGGTTGCTGCCGAACCACCTCGTCGGCGACGACCCCCGCGAGAGGATAAGGCCTCCACCACCCCGACGCCTCGGGCTCCCTCCCCACTCACCCACTCCATCATGCTCTCCCACTCCACCTCTCCCTCTCCCCACCAGATCCTCCTCGCCCAGATCCGCCATGGCCACCACTGCATTTGCCATGGCCGACACCATCTACGCGCTCTCCGCCGTCCCTTTCGCCTAGGACCGGGCCAAGGGCTCCGCCGTCGACCTCTCCTTCACCCGCGACCAGCACTCGAGCTCGGCGCCCCTGCATCGATGGCGACGCCTTCTTCTTCTTCCTCGGCAGCCACCGGCGTTCCTCTCCGATTCCGGTGCCCTGCTGCTCCTAACCTTCCAACAAGCCACCGTGAGCTCCTACGTAAGCTCCCCGACCTTTCCCCTATGCTAGCACCGTCGACCTCGCCCCCTAGTTGCCGTCACCATTGGTGACGCCCCGCCGCCATGGTGAAGCTCGTCGTCGTGGCCACCGTTGCCGCAGCTCGCGTTCGAGCTCGTAGACGAGCTCGTGAGGTTCCCAGGAGCCCAACGCGCACGCGACTGTGTTTCCCCGAGCCCGCTAACGCCGATTACGTCCACGCCCGAACAACACCGCTGCCACGGCTTGTCGTTAGCGCCACTCCGGCCACCCTCGCCCCTGCTGCTTGCTCCGTCGGATGCGCCGCATCGCCAGCTAGCTATAGCAGCAAACCGCGCACGTTTTGGTGCCCTGTAGCGGACGCGCGGTGAAGTTCCGCCGTCGGTTGCATCGTCGCCGACATAACTCCGGCGGCGCTGACGTGTCCGTCGTTATTAGGCGCTAATGATGCTGATTAGGATAACCTAGAGTGAATGACAACCGGGCCCCACCGCTAAGTAAACTCTGTTTAATTTTCTGGTAGGATTAGATTAATAACCGTGGGCCCATGCGTCAGCTTTGACGCTGCTGACATGGCATTTGACTGGGCCCAGCGGTCAGTGACTGCGGCCAGATGACATGTGGGCCCCTTCGACATCGTTGACCAGTCAACGTTGACTGCTGACTGGGTAGTCAACGGGGCCCAATGTCAGCCTCTATGCTGCTTTGCTGTGTATATTTTGTGTGTGCACGTAGCAATTTAATCTTTATTTTCGAATTAGTTTTAATTACAGAATATTAATAAAACTTCGAAATTTAATAGAAATTAAATCATAACTCAGATGAAAATGTTTCTACATGAAAGTTGCTCAGAAAAACGAGACGAATCCGAATACATGGTCCATTTACCTGTCAGATGCATCTAACTATCTGAACATGGAACATTCCCCCTCCGGTCATCTATCTGACACAGGTCCGGAACCAGGAAAACATTCCCGGTTGACTTCCCCCTTCGGTGGTATCGTGTAGCACTGCGTTAGAACACGTCTAGCTCTGCCCGTTTTCCTGTTATGCACTTGCTTGCTATGTATTTACTATTTCTCCCCCCTCTCCTCTTCGGTAGACGCCGTGACGATGTTGATGCCCCTGTGATCGACTACCTCGATGACGACCCCTCCTTGCCAGAGCAACCAGGCAAGCCCCCCGTTTGATCATCCCAATATCACCCATTCCATTCTCTCATGCTTGCATTAGATTTTGTTACTTTTATTGATTGCTCCTATTCTGATGCATAGCCTGCTTTTGTAACCTGCTCATTGTACCTTACCTGCTTATCCTAAACTGCTTAGTATAGGTTGGTTAGTGATCCATCAGTGACCACCACCTTGTCCTTGTTGCCCCTGCTTCATCATCGAAGACCCGATCGACGGGATCGAAGACCAGGCCCGGGCACCACACATCACTTTCCCCTTAGTTGCTCGACACTACTGGGTTACTATTGAGTGTCAAGGGTGAGACCTCTACAACACTTCTGATGTTAACCCTGTAGTGTAGCTATTCGGTCGTGGTCATCGAGGGTGATTCCGCCTTAACCACTTCCGATACGACTCTGTCGTGCAACCCCTCAAGTGTGAACCTCGGGGGTGATTCCTCTTACGTTCACCTTGATGATTACATCGAGTGGAATTCACCGGGGGTGATTCCTTGGGTTTTCCCCTTGATGTTTAGACACACAGTTACTATCATTACTATGACTTTACACTGAACCATGTTACTAAAGACGGGTCGACCCTGAGGGGTACCCGCACGAGCATAATTGCGAATGATGTGGAGTCGGGTTGACCTGGAAGGTGCCTGAGAGATAATTACGAGGCATGGCCGGGCATTCTTAGCCCTTGCCGCAAGTCCTTGAGACGGGGCAACGGGGTCACATCTTTCGTGAGTCTCTGCTTGTTACCGCGCGTTCCTAATCCACTACGATTTGGATATTTGATCCGAGGGGCCTCTGGCCTGATAGCACTAACCATCACGTGGGCATAGTATGGGCGTTCTGCGTCGTATGCATCGGCCGAAGCTTAATAGACGTCAGCGGCAGAGCGGCGCGTGCCGGGTTGGACTGCGTAAGCACCTGCCTTGTTGAAGGAGGTAGCTAGGTCTGCTCACCGGACGCGTACGCAACGTGCAGAAGTTCCCGGGGAGATGGCCCATGACCCCTGGGGGCATAGGTTTAGTCTGGCGTGCTGGCCTCTCTATTAAGCCTAGGTCAGGTTGTGGCATATTGTTTGGCCGAGGCCGGGCATGACCCAGGAAAGTGTGTCCGACCGGAGTTAATCAAGCATGGTGGGTAAGTTGGTGCACCCCTGCAGGGAAGAAAACATCTATCGATAGCCTGTCCTACGGCAACGGACACTTGGAGTTGTATCCCGATCGATACAACTAGAACTGGATACTTGTGATGAGAATTGGATTGTGATGAGAAATGGATAGTATGGCTCTGGGATTGCTTTCTCACAGGGAGTCGTGAAAGGATCTCTAGCCGAGGTTGATAACACTACTACTACTTTACTTTATGCTACTCTACTCCCTCCTGTTTGCTGCAAGATGGTGGTTTCCAGAAGATGCTAGTCTTCGATAGGACTAGGCCTTCTCCCTATTCTAGCATTTCTGCAGCCCAGTCCACATATACAACCTTCCTTTGATAATGTTGCATATGTAGTGTAGATCCTTGCTTGCGAGTACTTTGGATGAGTACTCACGGTTGCTTTGCTACCCCTTTTCCCCCTTCTTTCTTCTTTCTGGTTGTTGCAACCAGATGGTGAAGCCCAGGAGCCAGATGCCACCTTTGACGACTACTACTACCCGAGGGTTCCTACTACCACGTGACGGATGCCGACGACCAGGAGTAGTTAGGAGGCTCCCAGGCAGGAGGCCTTGCCTTTTCGATCGATGTTGCTTTTGTGCTAGCCTTCTGAAGGCAAACTTGTTTAACTCATGTATGTACTCAGATGTTGTTGCTTCCGCCGACTCTTGTGTATTCAAGCTTATGTATTCGAGCCCTCGAGGCCCATGGCTTGTAATATAAAGCTTATATTATTTCAATTTGTGTCTAGAGTTGTTTTGTGATATCTTCCCGTGAGTTCCTGATTTTGATCGTACACATTTGCGTGTATGATTAGTGTACGATTGAATCGGGGGCGTCACATGCAGGTATTCAGTGACTTGTGCGTTGTCTCCTACTAGATTGATTCATTGGTTCTCAAACTGAGGGAAATACTTACGCTACTTTGCTGCATCACCCTTTCCTATTCAAGGGAAAACCCAACGCAAGCTCAAGAGTAGCAGTATGCAATCATGTAAAGATAGAATATAAGAACATGTGAATGCATAAGCATGTCAGAGCAAGCAATGAGTTACATGTATCTTGGCTATATCCATCAGAGCTAATGATGTAGATACGATAACTGTACCTTCATGTTCATGAATCCTTCTTGCAAAATAATATGTACGTTAGCAAGGGATCATCATTTACATGTGTGTGATGCATATATTTACCTTGTGGTCTTGAGCTGGCTTTGGAAGAGATGATCTTGAGAAAACATGGTTAGATAACACAAGAATATTCTAATTAAAGCAATTTCTGGAAACCACAAGAGTACCAAGACTGGGATGACATTTAATGGGTGAGTACTTAGTACTTCATTTGGATATAGTCATGTCCCCAAAGATTAAAGATATGCAGTGAGTTCCAAAGATTTTCTACCCTAGATATGGACTCTATCTCCCCCTAAATCTGATATTGGATAATGGGAGAAGGTAGGGCATGAAACAAACAACCATATATTAATATGTCTTTCAGCTCTTGAAGACATGTGACTTCTCTCCTATTTTATTAACAAGCATTTGGAGAAGCTAAGATGTGCTCTCTCTCTCTCCCATGTGATAAGCTTTGATGTGCTCTCTCCCCCCCTTTGACATCAATTTCCAAGAAGGGAACTTCTAGAGCATGAGTCAAATAGGTTTGGTCCTTGAGACACACTACAAAGCAGCATGTAGTGTAAGATGCAGACAGAGGATAAGAATCATTGAGTGGAGCTAGAGAAGCAATGAAAATATGCAATGGCAAAATGTTTTCTAAGTAGTGAGATCGGTAACACCAACCTGTTTTTCATCTGTGACACCGAGTGGGCAATTTCATAGATGATGCATATTGGTCAGACCGGGTTAGTCCACGTTGGTTGTACCGATGAACAGTCTTCAAGATATTTTTGATGTTCGGTCTAGCCGATAGGCATGAATCGGTGAGGCCAAGTTCAATGGAGAGGAATTTTTTGTCAACTCAGCTCACTTAAAAAATTTAATCTCACAAGGATTTGCAACAAATTAAATGCTGAAAATACAAAGAAAATACACAAAGGAAAATAATCTAGATGAAGTTTTTTTGAATGGGGAAATAAGATAGCAAGAAACATATGCAAAAACACAAATTAAGTGAACAAAGAAACACTAGAGAACTTCATCTAGAAGGGGTCGGCGACAAGGTCACCTATGTTAGAGTATATTGACTGAGGAGTCTAGTGATAACACTTGATCGTAGGTCATACTCATAGTTTAAGCTCAAAATGGGATTACTATTTTTCATTTAAGCATTTTGATGTATCCACATCTCATTGAGTTGCTTTGACTCATGTCTTGGGTCAAAGCTTCTGTAAGATGGAATAACATACCTTGGGTTGTGTTGATCTTGATCATGTAGTCGAACTTGTGTTGGATGGTCAAGGTTGATGTAGTCCATCAAGTATTTGGAGCTCCACTTGTAGTTTGATTTCATCTTCCTACATGGGTTAGTCTTGCAAGGAAGAGCACTTGTGTATCCAAAATGCCAATCATGAAACTTGATACCAAATGAAATTTGATATATAGAAATTGTCAACGGGTATGTTGAGTGGATTCATGCTTCCTTTTATTCAACAACCATATAGTAGGAACTTGGTGATGTAGAGATTGCTAAAAATGTGAGTGGCTTGCAGTCTCATCGATTTGAATTCATCCAAGTACCTGCAAGGGTTATATAACATGCAAGGGTACACAAATAGATCCAAGACATATGATCATCATCATAATAGAACTATCAAGGATTAGTGATAGAAAGCTCATTCCTTACATGTATCCAAATGGAGTTTCTACTCCAAGTTTGAGGCACCAATGATGTTTAATTCACCACTGAAATGGCAAAATACTTTCTCATCAAGCGGTGTGGTGAATATATCTGCCAATTGCTTATTGGTACAAACATGCTTAAGGTTGATGTCTCCTTTAGCAACATCTCGAATGAAATGATGACGAACTTCAATATGCTTAGTTCGAGAATGTTCCACGGGATTGTGAGCAATATTAATAGCACTTCCATTATCACAAAGCAATGGAACATGTTTCACATATATCCCATAATCCTTAAGGGTTTGGGTCATCCAAAGTAATTGAGCACAACATGATCGGGCGGCAATGTATTCCGCTTCGGCGGTGGATAAGGATACCGGGTTTTGTTTCTTGGAGGACCAAGACACAAGAGATGTACCAAGAAATTGACAAGTACCTGAAGTGGAGTTGCTATCAACTTTGTCACCGGCATAGTCCAAATCTGAGTAGCAAACAATATCAAAAGAAGACCTCTTAGGATAGCAAATGTCAAAATTTGGTATATGAATTAAGTATCTCACTATCCTTTTCACAGCCTAAAGATGACATTCTTTAGGGTCTGCTTGATATCGTGCACAGATGCACACACTTAGCATAATATCAGGACAGGAGGCACATAGATATAACAATGAACCAATCATAGAGCGGTAAACCTTTTGGTCAACCGGTTTGGCATCCTTAGTCAAGTCAAGATGTCTACTAGTAGGCATGGGTGTTTTTATACATTTGCTTTCTTGCATTTTAAACCTCTTGAATAAGTCCTTGGTATACTTTGTTTGGGAAACAAAGGTACCCTCCTTAGTTTTCTTGATTTGCAAACCAAGAAAGAATTTGATGAGTTCACTCATCATAGACATCTCAAACTTCTCCGACATTAGCCTTCCAAATTTTTCACTAAAATGAGGGTTAGTCGAAGCAAATATGATATCATCCACATAAATTTGGCACACAAATAATTCACCATTAACCCTTTTAGTAAAAAGTGTAGAATCAACCTTCCCAATTTCAAAGTCTTTTTCAATAATAAACTTGGTCAAGCATTTATACCATGGTCTAGGAGCTTGTTTAATACCATAAAGAGCTTTGTGAAGTTTGTAAACATGATCACGTATTTCTTAGGATTAACAAAGCCGGGAGGTTGTTTAACATAAAATTCCTCCTCGATTTCAACATTTATAAAAGCAATTTTTATGTCCATTTGGAGCACTTTTTATGTCCATTTTGTACAAAGTGATATCATGATGATTGGCATAAGCAAGTAAGATGCTTATGGACTCAAGTCTAGCAAAGGGGACATATGTCTCACCATAGTCCATACTTTCGACTTGAATGTAGCCTTGGGCGATGAGATGGGCCTTGTTGCATACAACTTGTCCATCCTCATCTTTCCTATTCCGAAACACCCATTTGGTTCCAATGAAATTGTGGTTATCGTCTAGATTTTCAACCAATGTCCACACTTGATTCCTCTTAAAGTTGTGTATCTCTTCATGCATAGCATTCACCCAATCCGGATCATCAAGAGCTTCTTCAACCTTCATAGGTTCAATACTAGAAATGAATGAGTAATGTTCACAAAAGTTAGCCAAACGAGTTTTATAGCGAGTAATTCTCCTAGTTTGAATAACATAAAAGATTTGTTCGACGGGATGATCTCTTGAGACTCTTGCTCGAACTCGTGAGAGCTTTTGTTTGGGTCGGGGTGGAATATCCTCTTCATTGTCTTTTTCTTCTTCTTGTTATTCTTCTTGTCCTTCTTCATTGTTGTTTGCTTTGTTTTTCTCTTGTGGAGGTGGAGAAGGAGATTGATGGGGTTCATCTTGTTGTACTTCCTCGTTTCCTTCATCTTGACGTGTTCCACTTGTGGATGCCTCCAAGTCAACTTGTGGTTCACCTTGGTGTGAAGTTGAGGCTTCCACTTGAATGGGCGAGGTACTCTTGTTCACCTCCACTGGGCGAATCTTGCCAATAGACAAGCCTTGAATTGCTTCCGAGGGATCTTTATCTCCTACATCAATTGGCAATTTCTCTACTTGCGAGCTGTTAGATTCATCAAACTTGACATCTACCACCTCTTCAACCTTTCGGGTGAAATTGTTGTAGACATGGTAAGTGTGAGAATTTGAGCCATAACTGAGTAGGAAACCTTCATGATATTTAGGGGCAAATTTTAAACAATGATGCTTATCAACAATGTAACACTTTGAGCCAAATACTCGAAAGTATCCAACTTGGGGTTTGTTACCGGTGAGAAGCTAGTATGCCGTCCTGCCAAGAAGCTTGTGAAGATATAGTCGATTTGTTGCATGAAAAGCTGTCTCAACCGCTTCCGCCCAAAAGTGTCTTGGCGTCTTGTATTCATCAAGCATTGTTCTCGCCATCTCAATAAGTGTACGGTTCTTTCTCTCAACAACTCCATTTAGTTGAGGTGTGTACGTAGCCAAGAACTCATGTGAAATCCCTTGTTTGTCAAGAAAGGTATCCACATTGGCGTTCTTGAACTCCGTTCCATTCTTGCTCTGAAGCTTCTTAATCTTCACTTCAAATTGATTTTGTGCCTTCCTCGCGAAGTTCTTGAAGATCTTTTGGACCTGCAATTTACTATCGAGAAAGAACACCCACGTAAATCTTGAAAAATCATCAACGATGACCAAACCGAACGAGTTACCCCCGACAATCTCGTAAGCATTGGGGCCAAAAAGATCCATGTGAAGTAGCTCGAGTGGTCATCTCGTGGTCATGATGTTCTTCACGGGATGACTTCCTCCAACTTGTTTTCCTGCTTGACAAGCACTGCAAAGTCTATCCTTGTCAAATATGACATCTAACACCAAGGATACACTACAATAAAAATACACTTCCGTGATGATACGTGTTTGTCATAGTAGGTCACGTTTTCTGTCATGCATGTACATCCATGACGATTTCATGACAGAATCAAGATAGTCATACCTGTGCTATCATAGAAGTGTTCCATGACATTACGAAAATTATCATCACGGAAGTGTCCACTTCCATGATGATAAATTGCGTATCACGGAAGTGCTTTCGTCAAGGGTGACCGACACATGGCATCCACCATAACGGAACACCATTAAGCTATCGGGTCCGGTTTTGGATCCGATAACCTGTTAACATCCCTGACCAATGGGGATTTTCCACGTGTAAAATCATCATTGGCTGGAGGAAACACGTGTCGGCTCACCCTTGGGGCAGATGTCATCCACTCATTGGACACAAGGCGCCTATGATATGTCGACACGTGGCACGGCCCAACACAGGCCCATTCGTGTGAAAAGGCCGACCCATTTGACTTGGTCAAAAGGTGGCGGGCCGGCCCATGAAAAGCCTGTTAGTGGCCTGCTCGCATATAGCTCATTTACATCTCGCTAACCCAGGGCCCGTTACGGCCTATCCGAATTAGGCCCAGTAGCTTCATCTGGGCCGTCCAATATGATTCCAGCCCATTTTAACTTCCGACCCATGTATGGCCCATGACGTCTTTCAGTCCATATGAGGCCCTTTGTAACTCTTGGCCCATTAACGGCCCATGGTGAAACTGGTCCGTAATGAACAATGTATCGATTTATACCCATTAACGACCCATTATTCCATTGGGCCGTTTCCATCCCATGTTATCTTTTGGCCTTCTTAGGGCCCATTTATTATTGGGCTCATTTCCAGCATTTGGTTACTTACGGCCCGTTACTATCATTTTCTGCTTGTGGGCCAAATTCAGCCCGTGGTTACAGTTGGCCCGTTTGTGGCCCGTTAATATGTTGGGCCATTTTCATGTAAAAAAACCCGTTGGGATGTTTTCATAGAGTTATCAAATACGGCCTATTAACGGCCCGTTATGGTCCATGAATAGTATGACCCATGATTGGCGAAATGATTATACGCCCTGTAGAAGGACCATGGATCGTACTGCCCGTAAAAGACCAATGGATCCTACAGCCCGTAGAAGGCCCATGGATCCTACGGCGTATAGAAGGCACACTGATCCTACGGCCCGTATAGAAGACCAACGGATCCTACGACCCGTAGAAGGCCCATGGATCATACGGCCCGCAGGAGGCCCATGGTTACAATAGTCCGTGTGTTGCCATGATTATTGTGGCCTAGTTACCAAAAATAGGTTATTGTGGCCACTAGAAAAACAGGGAAAAAGAACTGCAGTGACTACAAGCAAACAACGAAACAAGACAATAAAGAAATAAATAAGCAAGCAACTAACATAGCCTATTACCGCTATTACACATATTACATCCACTGGGCATCAAAGTTCGCCACCAGTGCAAATATAGGGAACAAAGCAGCTTATTACATACACTGGCCGTCAAAATTGGCCACCAGTGCAAATAAATGTGGCAGCAAAACCAGAGCATAACTGAAACAACTTTAGAATAGCTCAAGAAACGTTATCCTAGGTATCCACCATGCTGGCAATAAGCTTAGCAAGCTTATTAGCTTTGTCCTGTTTGGTGCTAAAATCCTCCAACGCTTGCTGTTGCACCAGAAAGTATGCATTTGAATGCTCAAAGGACTTCCGCAGTCCTTCCACTTCTTATCGCAGCACAGCTGATCGATGTCTTTCAGCGTGTAGTTGAGACTCAAGAAACGAAACTGATTCAGACAGTGAGTTTGAATAGCTTGTGCAAGCGGTAGTGGCCCGTAACTCGAACACTAAACCAAGAGAGGACTTTGGGGTTGTCTCACTGTCTTCAAGATAGTCTTTCTTAGCTATTTTGTCAGCTTTTTTGGAGACCACAAGGATGTCTCACTATCCTGAACCTTATCTGCATTACTTCTTTTACCATTGCTTAATAAGGCACCCTTCTCCAATATTTTTTCAGCACTCCAAAAGAAGAAACAAGCAGACACATAACAGGTTTAGCATGTATTAGTATATGAAACTCATATTGGTGAACCAGTTCATCAGTAAGGTGGATAGGATTAAACTACCAAGTCTTCTATTGCCAAGTACTAGTACATAATAAAAGCATCAAACAAACATATATCTATGTCCTATGGTCACTGCATTGTCTTGCCAAATCAAAATAGAGAAACGATTCAAATCATATTAGTTCAAGACAAAGTAGCAGTGAAAGAGTACAAAGCGTGGAAACTACACGGGACAACAAGATTTCAGATGGGTAGCAAGGGTCTACATGTACAACAACACTATTGGCTCTATTGTGATGCTAGTAATGTGCATGATATGAGAAGTCAACTGTGTACACCATTGAAATTGAAATCAACAGAGCTATTGATAAGAGCAAACCTGCTAAAGAAACATGTGTGAACATACCTGCTGTGCCATTGGAGTTTCGATGGGATCCTTCAATTTAAAAATAAGTTTGTATGAGTAAAAACAGTGCTACAAGAGCAAAGCAGTATGCACGATAGCAATCATAGTTAAAAAAAAAGGCGCGCCTAAGCCAGCGCTTAAGAGCCACTAGGCTCTAGGCATTGGCAAAACGCATTGCGCATAACTACGCTTAATCTATGCGTAACTGCGCATAAGCATGCGCTTTGGTTAGTAAAGCACAAGGCGGTGGCAAAACGCACAATTAACGCGTAGCGCTTTTTTGAACTATGATAGCAATGGAATCTTAAATTAGAACAATTTTTCTTCATGTTTAGGCACTTGTTCTATATGAACAGAGTACAGTAAGACGCAAGAATATAGTGCTTAAAAATAGAAAATGAGCTCATAGACCTTACCACATTCTTGGTTCGAGACCAGTACAGAACAAGGTGTTCCCACTCATCGTCCAGTAAATGTGTCTCAGGAGAACGTAAGGGAATTTGATGAGTTTCTTTGTCAGTGAAGTACGTTTTCTTCAGGTAATTCTGATACTGCCGCCAAGCATTCTTGAAGATAGCATAGGTATTAGCACATGTTACCTCATCCTGAGATTCCAAATCAGTCCTTCTCTATAGAGAAAAATGGGAAAATTTGATGTATTATAACCATCCTGGAGGTAGGATGTATGGGACAAAGCAAAGTAATTGCCATGAAAAACATTACTTACACATAACTCCTGGACAAACACCTGCAACTGGGATTTTCTTTCATCTTCAGTATAATATTACCAAGATGGGAAGATACGCACATAGGATTTAACAACATAAAATGCGATAGATGCTAAGCTACGACTAGCTGGTTGTGCTTCCTCCAAAGGAATAGGCGTACTAACTGGTGGAGTTGGGGTTCGCCGTGGTAGTACTGGCCCTTTGGGCATTGGATCTGCCTTACTAACTACTCTTGTTTGGGAGCTCTGTGGTGGAGATGGTGTTGTGCCAACAGGAACTGGGTTACTATCTGCTGGGGTTGGGGTTAGATTGGATGAAGCTGGTTCTCTGTCCATCGCAGTAGGGGTACAATCTGCGAGAGTTTGGGTTATGTGTGGTAGGGCTGGTTCTTGTCCAAGAGGTATCATTGTTTTATTTGAAGACCGTGTTTTTAGTCCGCTAGATACTGGCATGACCCACTCCAATTCAAATGGCTGATAAATAGGAAACATAGTTGAATGTACATACATTTTATGAGAGACAGATGCAATAGATAGTGTTTAAAAAAGAGGGCATGAAATAGTTGACGTGTATATTGTTTAACTAAAATGGATATCATGACATAATTTCACATATATGATGTCTATCTAAACTGGATAGCATAGCATAACATAATTCAAAGATATGATGAATAACTAAACAGGATCGCATGACATAATTCACCAACATGTTATCTAAGTAATCAGGATCGCATGATTTAATTCACATATGTGATTTATATGCTAAACAGAGGGCATTCGATATGATATCTGAACTAAGAACATGGTGTTGAATATTGTGTATATGATGTCTAAACTATGCAATGCAAGACACCATATGCATGATATGAGCAGTATAACCGTGCCAAGTTAGAGCATACACCTCGGTGGGGGAATAGTCATTTGTCTCTGAATCCATCTCTGAGGAGCTATCGGGACCCAACAAGAGATCTGCTTGACGTGTAGCACTGCCTCTCAAGGCCTTGTTTTCACTCCAGATTTTTCCATCTCCCACCCAAATGGCTGATTCACAGGTACAGTAGTTTAATGTACAAACATTGTCGACAAATGGAAATGTAATGAAGAAAAGGATGGGCAAGATATCATTCAAATATATGATGCTTGGTTAAACAGGATGGCATTGCACATTTCACATATATTATGGCTGGCTAAAAGACATGAGACTGCATAATTCCCATATATGATATAGAAACTAACTACGTGGCATTATAGAACATGTCTAAGCTAAGCAGATGACATATATGATGTCAAAAGTAGGCACTGCAAGGCAACATATGGATGATATGACTAACATCATCATGCCAAGGTAGATCAAACACATTGGGGGGTAAATAGGAGTGGTCAGCTGCGTCTGAATCCGCCTCAGAACAGATATCTTCCTTTGGATTACAATCTGGAGAGGGGGAGGGTTTTCCATCGGACCAACCATGGAGCGATGTCTGCATGACATTTTATTGCCGCTCAAAACTCTTCTCTTTTTCTCTACATGTTCAGCATGACTATGTACAATATCCGACATGCATACGAAAAAATATGGTGAGATTATGTAAGGAGAGCATGCAGAAATTTAGAGTGATGGTAACAACCAGTGGATGGATCCAAAAATAATGATAGCAGGCTGATGATTGCTTTAATTTAATAAAATGACAGATGATGATTGCTTTACTATTTATTTCCCACCCAAGATGAACAACATAGGCATACCCTAGGTGAACCAGATATTAGACAGAGATACTATTCATTGCTGCCTCGATATGTGCCCCACCACTAATTTAGAACTCAAGTTTGAACATTAATTTGGACCTGACTTGGAGTCCAAGAGGTGAACAGGACGATAAAGTAGTAGGTAATTTTAAGAAATGCATAACATAAGCAGAAACAGAAGAGTGCGACCTCTCTTATGGACCCGTGTACTCCTCAGGTTCATCTGCTGAGGTGCCGACGGCAGGGAAGGAGATCTAAGGTGGCGAAAGACGGTCAAGAGTCGTGATGTCTAGTTTGGTGGATGCTTTTGTCGATGGAGCAGCTCAGGTGAGGTTGACGACGTCGCGGCAGGAGCAGGACAAACCACACAAAGTTCCCTTTGACACCTACCTGTAACTGAAGTAATTCTGTAAGGGCTCATTTGGCTTACATGATTCTAAAAACGCAGGGATAGGAAAAACACAAGGAATAGGATAGGAATGCACATGGTAAACTGAGCATTTGTAAACACAAGATTTCTGTCAACTTGGGTGTTTGGTTCACAGGAATTGGAAGATCATAGGAATGCAAAGAAACATGGCCAAAATAAAGTGAAACCATTTGAAAGCATGTACAGTTAGAATGTTATTCTGCCACTAATGCACTTGGTCTTATTTTCATGCATAGGATTTTGAAAAGTAGGTCTAGGTGGATGTTTTGCTCCATTCCTTTCAACAAAATGCATGAATAATTGAATAGTAGAGTGCCATAGGAAAATTCCCTATTGCTATGTTTTTCCATTGAACCAAAATAGCCCTAATGGATCGACATGAATGTATAGTAATAAGTGATGCAACAAGTGTACAACCTCTTTGTCAGTAGCGTGTTAACCTCAAAGATCATTGGGTTGGTCATTGCAAGCGCTTGAGGCAGAGGTGGTTGTCGGAGGTGTGGATGAAGATCTGAGGAATCTGTAGACGGCGTCCAGGTGACTGCTCTGTTCTGATGGATCATTCTATTGTTGGAGCAGCTCTAGTGAGCCGTAAGACATCAAGGCTGAAGCAGCACAAGACAGACATCATCAATTTCAAGTGGGATTCTAATAGCATCTCCAATAGATGATGTAAAATAGATGTAAAATTTATGTCACCAAAAACCACCTGACTACAACAGATGAGGTAAAAATTGTTGACTCTGAACTTAACTGTCGAAACTAAAATTTACTATGGAATCTGAATGTTACTGTCGAAACTGAACACAATGGTAGCAGAGAGGCACTTGACATGTACTTTTGGGAGGACATGCAGTTCATTTTCAACCTGCACCCCCCTGAGCTGCCAGCCACCATCGGACGAAGCGCCAGCCCCAGCGCCGCCTCGCCGCCCCGAAGCAACTCTCCACCGCAGGTCCGCCACCCCGCCGCCTCGGCTAGCCCTCTAGACCCCCCCCCCCCCGCCCCCACCCTGAACCCTAAGATAGGTAGTGGGGTACCTCTCCGGTGAGCCCCCCCCCCCCGCTGCAGGTGGTTCTTCCTTAACTTCGGCGAGCCCCACCCCCTGAAAATCGACTGACCCAAAAGTCGATTCAGTCAACTAAAGTGTAATTAAATCAGAGCAGAGCAGCAGCACGAGCGAGGGGGAGACCAGAAGCAGCAACGCGAGCCGGAGTAGCAGCAGCAGCACGAGCAAGCGAGCGAGAGCCAGAGCAGCAGCAGCTGGACGAGCGAGAGCCGGACCAGCAGCAGCAGCGCGAGCGAGCGAGAGCCGGAGCAGGAGCAGCAGATCCAGCTGGTATGGACACCGCCGCTGAAGGGGCCTCACACCGCCGCGGAGATGTCGCCCACGGCGCCGGCTTCAAGGTAGCCGCTCCATGGGGGTGCGGGATGGAGCACCATCAGCGCTGGGAGGTCGAGTTAAAGATAAGGTGCGATGCGATGAGTGTACAACCTCTTTGGTGGCGCCAAGTAGGCCTCGGCTTCGTCAGAGGAGTCGGTGAGGATGATGCGGTTCTGGTGGAGCAGGCTAAGGCGACGTTTTGGGGATGGAGCGGCCGCGATAGATGAGGCGATCGTCGGAGCACCTCCTTGGAGGTGGAGGACGGGGCGGCTAAACCGGCGGGTTGACGAGATGGACGATGGATCCTCATCTGGGGAGGTGGACGAGGGACGTCGAGCTGTTGCGGTGGACAACGTCGTTGGGGAAGAGGCTCTAGCTTGGCAACAGTGAGATGGCGGACAGAGGAGGGTAGGGTTTCGCGGCTGGAACAGAGAAGTTATGGCGGCCTGGGATTTCGAATGGCGAAATGGAGGCGATGGGAGGGGGTAAGCCATGACTTAGGGATGCACTTGTCCAAAATGTAGGGTGTGTTAGAAAAGTACCCCCACCGATTTTAACTAGCGGCCCTTTCGGCTTAGTGTTAGAAGGAGGATTTCGCGTGTTAGGATTTGGTAGCTGGAGGCAGTTTTCGCGCATGTTGTAGTTTCGGGATAGCAAGGCACGGGTTGTGAAGGCGCCAATTTTGGGAGCACGATATCTGAATTTTCGGGATATAACAAGGCGTGGGTTGAATTTTAGGGACAATCCTAACGTGTAATATTGTACTTGTATGTACCAAATCAATTCAAACTTTCCTCAAACGAAAAAAGGAAAAAGAATAAAACTATTCACACCACACAAAGAGAGAGTCTTTCCCCTTTATACTATAGAAATGATATTCAAAGCTACTCCCTCCTTCCATCTATATAGGGCCTAATGCGTTTTTCGATGCTAACTTTGACCAAATATTAGTGCAATAATATATGACATGCAGCTTACACAAAGCACACCGTTAAATTTGTGTGTCAAAGGAACTTTCAATGATATAATTTTCACACTGTGCATGTCATGTACTATTAATCTTGTCAATAGTCAAAGGCGGTCTTAAAAAACGCATTACGCCCTATATAGATGAAAGGAGGGAGTATGAATCCATGTTATGCCCAATTAAATCTTTTCGCTGGCTGTATAATGCATGTAACCTACTCATACCACATTTTAGTGCATTCCAAATGTCTATACTACCGCTGCAATTCGAACTGAGTTTGAATTTGTTTCTCTATTTCAATAAGAATCTACAATCATGATTGTAGCCAACTTCAACCATCATTCATGTATTACCTTAATAACACACCACGTGATTACTATAGATATAGATATGAACTATGTGTACTACATGAACTCGGATTATATTTTTTTGAATACACTTGATGTTGATTCCAAATAATAGTACATTTGATGTACTAACTATATATTCATAATCTAAACCATGTTCCATACGTACACCGTGTTTATCACACAAAGTATAGTGCCCCGCCCCCTAGATTATGACAAGTATTCAGCCCTGAGCTGCAAAAGCCACACATTAGCCCAAATTATAATCAATGTTCTACATTACGATATCTTCTTCAAGTATCTGTATCCACTTTTTTATAATGAATTATGATCTTTGTTCATCTTTTACACCTTCACGATCCTCTTCTATTTGTAGCTAGCTAGCGCTAACTTCCTATCGTGCATGCGCATGCCCGCCCCCCTCTCACCCTCCCTCAGTGTCCCCTCCATCGCACACGTTCGTTATTTCTCTTTAGGTCGTTCACCCGCGGTGTGTGTAGGCCCCCAGGCTCCTTCTTTCCGGCACACACCAGTCGATATACCTCTCTAGCCAAGTGTGCCTACCACAAACACAGATATACTTCCTCTCTTCTCTTCTCACCGTCCATGCCCCTTATGTACAATACGGTTCCACCCAGGTGCACACTCCCACCCCTTTTTCATTGATCTCATACTCGCACAATACTCCCCCTTGACATGGTAGGCCTCTCGCACCACCTCCTAGCCGCACCCCTCTCCTCATGTCTGTCTCTTCGGACCTTATTTGCTTCTAACACATGCCTGCATGTATATGTACCGATCTCCCTACTTATAGCAGGTCGACTATAATTCGTTTTCCCCACACACACCAATACACTTACCTCGCTAGTTATGTCTCTCCCTTTCTCGGACACACGACGGTTGACCTTCCTATGTAGTTACGTATGCTTACCACAACCATATCATCTCCCCTCATCATCCTTGCATACCCCCCGACCTTTATCTCACACACACGTGCATAGACAAACAGACATCCCCCGCCCTCTCTTATTGATATTGCACTCGTACCCTCCGTTTGTCTAGCAGGCCTCTCCCACCATTTGTGAGACGCCACTCCACCACCAACCCTCCGATGCTCTACCTTTGTCTTTCTCCCAACCTTATTCCTCTGCTACACATATCCATGGATGCCGATCGATCTCCCTCAATACATAGCTAGGTCTCTCTCCTTACCCACACATATACTAGTCGATCGGTCTCTGCCCCCTCCCCCCCCCCCCACACACACCGATAGTCGAACATTGTAGGTAGGTATCCATGCGACGGAGAAAAACTGCACCTTTGCCCTCTCAAATTCCATTAGGTCAGCCGCCCTATATCTTTGACATGGGCAAACACAAATTCGATGGCACTCTTTATCAATCGCGCAGCCACACACTTCATCCCTGTTTTCAATTCTATCGATATCTCACGTCCATGACTCCGTTTCACACACATTGCATATGTTAAGTTTTTTTGTTTGAGATATCATCAACACATTGCCTCTGTTTCACACAAACCATCTCTCTCACACCCACCCACGGACGTACCTTAACCTAAAGAAGAGGTGCACGCAGGACGCACATACTCACGTCTCGTTCCCGGCCACAGCCGCGCGGGTACATGGTGGAGTTCGTTTCTGTACGAAAAGGCAGCCCACATGATAATTTGACGCGTGTAGCGGTTGTTTACTCGAAGGAGGGTCAGGTACCATGCCTAGATGGAACAAAGTTTGACTTGAAACGTTAGTATTAAATAAAGTTATATATTCCTCAATGGCATGTATAGACTATAAAACGATTGTCGTGGGCAAAACGGAAAAATGGGTTTGTCTCTCGTCACACCATCACACACAAGGCGACGGTGGCCTCTCTCTCTCAGCGTTGGTCAGTGATCCGGCTGCATCCTGTCCATCGGTAGAAAGGGAGGGTGTGCATCGTCTCTCCGTTCGACGGCGTTGAGGCAGCACGTCCCGATCTGCGGTACCCGCCGTTCTCTCTGACCAAGCTCTGGCGCGGTAGGGCCTTCGCCACTTGCTCGCTGCCACAGTATAGGCAGATCCCGGCCGCCTGCGCCCTCCTAGTAACATCCCAACGACCCTTAGGTACAGCTTCCTCCGGCCTTGCTCCATTGCCCATCTTCCCACGTTGCTGCATGTGGATCTTCTTTAGTTGTTTGCTTAATACGTATCTCCGCCGGCGTACTTTCCATCTTGTAATCTCGTCCTCAAACCATTTTTGATAAACCACCATGTGCTATCTTTCCCTTATTACATGGAATATGCTTCTTTTTTGTCGGCTTATGTGTCTTCAACTCATGTTATTGGGCAGTAATTGTTTCCTTTCTACCTCCTTTTGCAAACAGGGTTATCCATTTTCACCTCGTTGCTATTGCGACCTTTTGGTGAACTTTTTTCTTAAGAGTGTTTTGTGCAGTTCCGCCAAAATGTCACACGGGCAATGTTTTTACATTTCCGTGGGACTGTAGAAAGCGATATTGGTTTTGCTATCCTCCTCATCCAACTCCGGGCCTAATCTTCTCCTACAAGTAGTTAGTCCTAAAGAGAGATTGTAGAGGTGATCGGCTTCTATTTGTGTGTGTTATGTTTCATCATCTAGTTCCACTATTATTGTAATCACACTGACTGGATATCTTTGCAAACAGGGATGGACTGCTCAATTTTAGTGGAGCTGCACAAAATGATCAAATTGTGATGTCCTCCATACACCTCTTTTTTGGCTACAGAGCTGGGTGAAACTAGCTGCCAATCAATGAACACTATGCCAAGGAAATGGAGCCATGCCTATGAACAACATTGATCAATTATATATTTTTCTTTATTTGTACAACTTCTCACAACTTTGTCTTCAATTGTGATGTGAATATTGGCGCTGATCTGCGAACCATTGAGATGCATTAGCACCCATGGTAGTTTCATTTGTATTTGATGGAATGTTGTAATGAGATAATCTTGAGGCAAGACACATAATCCTAATTTGAAAGCTTTTTTTTCCTGCGGGAACCAAAGTTGAAACCTTCATAGCATCATAGTACAATTTCATTAAAATTATGCGTACATATAAACAAATCCTGAAGGATTGATAGCAATGCTAGAAACAATTCAACTTTGTTTCGCCGACATGTGGGGCGTCCTTCATCCGGCTCCACCTACCATGCAGCAATATTGAGTGCACAACTTCATGGAAAGATTCACCCGGTCGTTGCGCCATAGTGGTAATGACTAGTGAGCAGTCAAATCACAGAGCCCCACCTTCGCCACAGTAAGTTGCTCGGATGAAGCAACCATCATTTCTCTCTTCCTTGAATCCGCTGGTACTCCCATATTCCCAGAGTAATAAGTTGCTCGTGCGAATCAACCATCACTTCACCTTTCCCACAGTAAGTACTAGTACCTCCTTTTTTTTACTCTAGAAACAACCACACACGAATATTTGATGGTAGCAGCACAGCAACTGAACCAAAAATCGAAACCAACCAATGAACCATGTAAAAATTAGCTTATTTTTAAGGCCCATGCAAGCTAATTGAAATAGACTTCAATTTTTTGAAAGTGTGCACACCCTTCATTTTATTTCTAGGTCCGCCACTTCAATGAACTACTACTACTGGTGAGCGTTTGCTAGTACGTATCATGTACTCCGTCTGTCCATGTATATAGGGCTTAACGCGTTTTCCGAGACTAGGAAAACCCATTAAGCACTATATACATGGACAGACGGAGTACATGATATGTACTAGCAAACGCTCACCAGTAGTAGTAGTAGTAGTTCATTGGTTGGTTTCGATTTTTGATTCAGTTGTTGTGCTGCTACCGTCCAATATTCGCGTCTGGTTGTTTATAGAATAAAAAAATGGAGGTACCCCTACTTATGTTACTCCCACTACGCCTAGCCTAAGGTTAGTAGGTGACCTTGCGCTTGGCTCTTCGCCTCTTCCGGAAGTCGATGGTTCTATAGTAGTACTTCTGGCAATCTGACACCAAATGAACAGCTGCACGTCTACTGCTTGTAAGCAAAAGTTTCTCCTCATGCTACGAGCCACCACGCACGCGTTGGCGAGGGAGAAGGCGTAGTAAGCAAGCTTCTCATCATTATGCGAGTTGACGGGACACATCAAAGTTATTTAGCACGTACTCTCTCCAAAAACGGGCTGACCATGTCATGGCTACCATCTTGTGCTGCGTTGTTGAGTACATGCACTATTCACGTGCCATCGAGGAGAAAAAATATTGCGTAGTAGGTGCCATCAAAGTGCACGACTCACTTACGCACTGCTTATCTGATTATCTCCATTTTCTTGCATGACAGGTGCACCTTGATGCTAGATGTCTCGCGTGTTGGAAAAAGGATGAACAAAGCTCATGTAAAAAAAGAGTTGAAGAACATAGATTCCCGATGACCGAGAAGGAGCAAGGAACCTCGCGGTGGAGCGTCTGCAAGGAACCTTGTGCATTTTCCCCTTATTTTGTCGCCCGCCCACCTATAAACAAATAAAAGAACATGAACTCTTCGCTAACCACTAGAGACGATACATCAGGATGCTAAGTTGAAGATGTTTTATAGTTTATATTGATAACCACGCAACAAGCCACGCATGTACAGGACGCATGCAACCATGCATGTACACACGCCAATGCACTAAATCCATCCGATCCAACTCATGCACATACGCGCACAGCATGGAGCACACAACGCACGTACACAACGCGTGCATGCACACACACTCGGTCGCAGAATAAACGTGAATAACACATGCATGCACACACACTCGGCTGCATGGAGGCGTGCGCCATCTACGGTGACGTCTGGTTCGTCGTGCTACGGCGAAGCTCGCACACAATGGCGCTTACGCATCTCTTGCAATACCTCTTTGCCGTGGTTGCTCAACAACTAGTCGGAGATGAAGACGACCGCAGCCTTAGAGCTAGCACCGATGGAAAAACATGCACGCTGCACGCACACGAGCACGTACGGAGTGCCCACGACGTGGTGCGTCCCCAGTCACCTCTACTCCTTCTGCGCGCGTTGTCTATCAAGGCGGTTGCATGCCTAATGATGATGTGGGTGAGATCTTCTAGGACTCAGATGATGACGAGGAAAATTATGAGACTACCCACAGTGGGAGTAACATAGGTCGTAACATCACACATTTCTAGATAAAGTAGATGATGTGGCAAGCAATAAATGAAGAAAGATAGGAAAGTAGTAACATCACACATATCAAGGCAAGATGTGTCTATAGCCTAATAAATGAAGTGTTGCATATTAGCACAAATATGTTAATATAGAGGTAGTAACATAGACTAGTAACATGAGCTTGTTACTAGTCTATGTTACTACCCATTGTGGCTAGTCTAAGGGGGGGTGTCTCCAACAGTGTTCCTCGGCTTGCACCTCTTGCATCACGGTGGTCGAGCTTGGAGTCATTCATCTGGTACACGTTGCATCTCAGATCTGGACACCAGGTGACGTACACCATCAAGGTCCACGGTCAAGGGGGTGCTAAGTGCTAAGTGCTTAGATGTGCTTAGATGAGGTGCTAAGTGCATTAAATGGCTTACCAACTCAAGTCTCCAATGCATAGGTGCTTAGTTTATTGCTGCTAAGCTTGCTTCATTTAATTAGCTATAGACTCAAAACTATCTTTCCAACGTTTCTTCCTACGGTCACCAAACTAGTCTCTCTCTTCTTAATGAACTTGCCACATCATATTTTATGCCTACGTGGCAGGCTTAGCAGCTATACATGGTGGAGCACTGGGAGAGGACAAGGCTGGTCATAGTGGGGAGTAACTTATATTGTAACATATTACTATGTTACTCTAGACATCTCTATAAACCGGAAAGGAGGGAGTAGTAACATAGACTAGTGTCATATGCATGAAACTACTAGTGAGTATGGGAGCACATGATATTTCCCCGTCTGGACCGATCGCAAGTTGGCTTCTCACCTTCTTGGCCCAACAAAAACCCCTCCCCCCTCCCGCGCGCACTTCCTGCCTGGCGCCAGCTGAGCCTGCCTCTCCACATTGATGGCAAGTCAGGGCGACACGACCTCTCACTGCTTCCGCCGTTGAAGCGGCATGCCGACCGAGGGCACCGCCCGCTGCATGCTCGGCATTTCAGACTACATAGTGGAGAGTAACTTTAGAGCAAGTACTACAATTAGATGACATAAGCAGGCTATAAGGATTTAAATATAGTATTTGTGCTTAGTTGAAGGAGAGAGAAGAGAAGCGGGTTGTAAACTTATAGCCGGTTGTAGCGGGAGCCCCAACATACTTTGTGAGACAAAAGGTGGGGACATTATTAATGATATAGTATATATTATTCTAAAGGGACTAACTATTGTACTAGCAGGCTATTATGCTAGTTTTAATGGAGAGTATCATATGCTAGTATCATGCATATGATATTAGTGTATGATACTACATCCGTAATGCATAGTATCATATGTTGGTATCATAGAGGACTACATTTATTGCCATGCATGACACAAAGTAGCACATTATTTAATATGATACGGTATCAGATATGATACTCAAGCTTCTCTTTCTTCATTTAATTTCATGTCATTTCATAAAAATTGCTTAGTTGGCATGCATGATACTACCTATGATACTCCCATTACGAGCAGCCTTAGGTTGGTTCTAGATGATGTGTCAACTCCATATAGCCGGATGTTGGCTATACTATTAACCATGCTCTAAGTGTGGTGTGAGTGGGACTAAATTTTAGTCCCATACTGCTAGGTGGGTGTGAGTTGCACCACTTTATAATGTGATCTATTCTAGTATTTGCATGCGCATGATAATAGGAAACCTACACGCGCGCTCTTCGGGAATGAGCCTGTCTAAGGACAAAAGCTGTCCACGTGGTCTATATTTTTGTTGGTCGGAAAATTTATATGAAGTCATTAATTAATAATTAATGGATGCCTTAATTACTTAGTTTCTTATGAAGAACCTTGGTGGGGCTATTATTGACTTGGACGTGGGGTTTGGGTGCCAACGGCCTACTATTATAATCGGTCTTAATCGCACGACCGACCTGACATGCTCTACCCTAGCGGCCGCTGTATCATATGGTTTCGCACCGTTCCAGACCTTACTACCACCACGCAATTCTTCTCCATCCCTCCTTCCGGCGTGCACCGTGAGAAGGGACAACAGTCCTCCGAACCCCGCCTTTCGTGATCCTGTACGGGAGAGGGGCGATCAGGTTTTTGGGGACCACACTCCTATGACCGCTGCCAGCGGCGACTTCCTCAACGACAACCTTCTTCCTCGACCTCGGTAACCTCTTCATCAACGACATGAGTGACAACATCAACCATAGCGGTTCTGCTCCCGCTGTACAGTATGTGGTTCTGTTCTCCTAGTTTAGTCCGCATCATTACTCTGATCTTCGCAATTGTCATCATGATCTATTTACTGCTGATCCGAATTAAATCTCATAGTAAATTGCTCATTATTCAAAAATCCAATCCAAAAACCTAATTATAGGCAATTTACTCCGAGTGGTTTTGCTGCGCATTTGAAGCCGCCTACTTTTAAGGGGGTGCAATATAAAAGGTGCCTCACAAGAGCAGTATATTGGTTTCAGATCATGTACTGCTATGACGCCACTAAGGGTAAGCCTGAGGGCGATCTTAATCCTACACAACAGAAGCTTTTGAGAACATGGATACCCTCTTCAAAGCCGCCCTGCTGAGTGTTCTTGACGATTCGATTGTGGATTCATATATGTCGTTTGACAGTGGCAAAGACATGTGGGGTGCGCTCGAGGCCACGTTTGGGGCCTCGGGCGCTGGCAACGAGTTGTACGTCACGGAGCAATTCTGTGACTACATGATGACTGATGAGCGCTTTGTTGTTTAACAGACTCATGAGATACAGTCACTCTCTAAGGAACTTGAGTACTTTAAGTGTGTCTTGCCGGAAAAATTTGTTGCTGGGACCATCATTGCCAAGCTTCCACCTTCGTGGAACGATTTTGCTACTTCTCTATAAAAAAAGAGACATGAGTTTTCTGTTTTGGATCTCATTAGCACTCTTGATTTTGAAGAGAAGGCGAGAGAAAAAGACACACGTGCTCGGGTCGCCGAGGGAGCTTCTAGTGCCCACATGGTACACAAGAAAAACTTCCAGCAAAACCAGCCCCAAAACAACAAGAACAAATCTCAGGGGAAAGGCAAGTTTGATGCAAAGAACAAGCCGTCACATTCTACCAACTTCAAGAAGAATTCTCATAACAGGAAGGGATACAAACCTCAATTTTGGTAGCACCACACAAAATTTATATGTGTGCATCTACCTGTTGTTAGTTAACCTCATGGTGCTCCAGGTATTCCTACATTTGTAACTAGGTACAATGACCACCACAAGATGAAATAAGCTTGTTCGTACGTTGACTTGCTGATTGCAGTGCGGAATGATCTTGTCATGTGTGGAGAAAGCAATCAGTGCAACCGAAGGTGGAAATCAGCCAAGGACTTATGAAATTATATATAATCCTCCTCAGGCAGGCCAGTATCCCTTCGTCTAGATGATCGTGTTTTGTAATGCCGAGCTATTGATATGTGCTATTGTTTTGCAACACCGTTTAAGTATAGCTATTGTTTCCCTATCTTTTCAAATTCAGGACAATCTAGATGATTTCAGGGGAACTGCACAATATGGTCTCATGTTGAGTCATCTCTATTGCCTCTTGAGTTTGCTACAAATGTGTCAGCATCAATTGCAAGATGAGACAGCTAGCTAGCTATGGAGTTGCCAACAAGCTCAAAGTGCTCGCAACACTGAGAAGAAACCAGCATGCCCAGGAAATTAATGTGTGCGCAAGGAGGCCCTTTGCTCAGAGAAGCATCGACCGATTTTCTTTATTTCCACACCTTCTCACAGCTTTGTATTGGTTATAGTATGGTGAATCATTGAGATGCATAAACATGCTGAACATTTGTTCTTCTGAATGTTAGTATGCATACCGTATCTTCTAAAGCTTAGTTTAATGTGAGTGTCTGCATCCAGTACCGCATCCTCTAATTTGGTGGATGCCAAGTTGAAAAAGGTTACCGATGAGTAGCCATAAGCTAGGGGCGTCTCTTTTTTTTCTTTCAAATGGGCAATAAGCTGGAGAGTGTCTCGGGCTGCCTCTAGCACAAGGCCCTCCAGTACGAAAACAGGTAGCCGTCTGGGCCGATACAAAAGCCTATCCATCCTAAAGCCCATTTGTTTTTGTTTTTTGCGAGGAGAATCCAATATTTCTTGAAGAGGGGGCGATCCCAGAAAAAAACCCTCCTTCTTCCTCGCTTCCACTTATACTCCCTCCGTCTGGGCTTATTAGGCCCATGAGCCAATTGCTAAGACCAAGAAGATGCACATAGAGAAAATAAATCTCCCTAATTTACTCCATAACCACCCTATTAAATAGGCCTAGTAACAAACCAGGCGCATGCAGTGGTCGGTGGGCACATGCATCCTGCATGCATGGCCAGTACGCCAAGTCCATGCGCCAGCTCCAATGCAGCAACGCAAAAGAAGAGAGCGATGCTTGGGAAAAAATGAGTAGTTAGTGCAGCGGGCCTTATAAGCACGAACAGCTCGCTCTCCCGCTTCCGTCTCCCCCCAATTCCCCCCACTCCCCAACCTTCTCACTCGTCCAGAGAACCCCCGCTCACCTTCTTCCTCACTCGCACAGAAAATGCCTGCTCCTCTTCTTCCACTCCTACAAAAATCCTCAGCCCTCCTTGTTCCCCACTCGCACTGCCACTAGGCTCGTCTCTGGGTCTGCTCAAACCCGTGAGCTCGGTGCGACGCCCACAAGGAAAATGGAGTCGGCTGGCCCTAGCACCAAGAAGATGAGGCTCCCGCCAGCGGCGACGTCGGTTGTAGATCCCGCACCCCGTAGCACGGGGAGAAGCGGTGAGCCGCCCCCACCCGGATCTGAGGAACCGGTAGAATCTTTGGCGGACCGCATCAACGATCTCCCGGATGTCATACTTGAGGAGATCATCTCACTTCTCCCCACCAAGGATTGCTACCGCACACAAGTCCTCTCAACTCGGTGGCGCGCTCTATGGTGCACCGCGCCCCTCAATCTCGACTGTCGTCAGATATCTGTTCTTCCTGAATTTGATCTCCTCAGAGCCATCATCTCCTCTCACCAGCAAGGCACCATTCAATGCCTCTGCATCCTGTCATGCTACCTGATGTCCATACCTGGCATGGTGGACGCTTGGCTGACATCCCCTGAATTCGGAAAACTCCAGCAGTTTGAGTTGTTCCATTACCACAAAAGTTTCATACCACAAACACACCAAGAATTCGTGCCCACACCACCGTTTTCCATCTCGCGGTTTCATCCTCTCTCTAGACTGCCACCTTCGCCCGATGCCATCTACCAGATATGATCTGGTACAAATGCTTCGACTCACACTACTAAAAAAACTTTCGCTTGTGGTGGTTTATCTGTCGGAGGCCTCACTACACAGCATCATCCACTCCAGTTGCCCTGCCCTGAAGCGCTTGCTGATTGTTTTGGCAATAGAAATATGTATCAGTTGTCTCCAGATAAGGTCTCCTCATCTTAAAAGCATTGGAATTTGTTTTGAAGGACAGCAGCTCATCATCCCCCTTCACTTCAAAGGTTGCTCCTTGATAATTGTTATAAACCTTCACAAATAACTGTCGTCTCTGCGCCCAAACTGGAGACCTTGGGTGTAATTCGTGACCCGTTTAATGATCACAAGGAATTGGTGTTTGGCTCCTCACTTTTTTAGGTACCGTATATTATCATCTACACATTTGTAATCATAAGATGCATTTTTCATTTGTGCGCATAAGTTTTATATCATCTTGGAGTACACTTTGGGTACTAATATTATGTTATATGCTCAATGAAGAGTTCGTCCATTGATAGCCTATCAATGCTGCTAGATTCTGTCAAGATCTTATATATCAGAATGTTTAGTTTTGATCTGAACATAATTATTGGCTTGCTGCGATCCTTTTGATCTTTGGAGAATTTATATATAGAGGTGATGATTTCATGCACATTGAAAGCCCATATATATTGTACTAGAATTAACTGTTCAGCTGTCGTTCTTTCGACATACTCTTTTTTCAGACCTTAACTGTTTTCAATCTTCATGTCTACTTAGGCACAACCACATGGAGCAAATCATATAACCAATCGGTGGCGTAATAAGCACCAGGATTTTCTCAGTTCTCATGACATTCGTTTGAGGACAATAACGATGGAAGGATATGCATCCAACCAGGCAAACAGAAGCTTTGTCACCTTCTTCCTATTGAATGCGAGGTTACTATTTTCCATGAGGCTTAAGTTTTACCGCAAGAGATTTCTCACGGATGGACATGTTGAACATCAAAGAAAGAAGTTTCAGATGGACAAATGGGCTTCTAAACACGCTCGGCTTCTATTTACAACAAGTTGTAGTCATCCTGAAATAATTTGTTTTGCACAGGATGTTGATTTTATGGATCAGACCGATCCATTTGTTTGTGACTGCAAAAAAGAGTTGTTGGGTTAGATGTTACTACCATGTTCAATCTGGGTTTTGTCTTAATATTTGATGAACAATTAATCCTTGGGCCTTTTGTACCATTTGTAAGCTTGAGTTGCATGTTGTTGCCCTTGTACTCCCCTCCACCTACCACTACACTTCTGCATCTTCCATGGTTATTGTTCATTCCTGTCTGAGGCCTTGCCGTGGTTCTCCACCTTGGTTCGCTCGCTGTGCCCACCCCCATCTGGCGTTGTTAACATGGTCAACAACCAAGAGGAATCAGGAGATGACTGTACGTGGAGAGGCTGACAGTAGGGACCCACCAGGGTCATTGCATTTTGCATGCAGGTGCCTCATTATTAGTACAAGCCAAAAAAATACTTCCTCCTAATTGTTTGACAACTAGGTCCCACGCCATTGTCAATGTAGTCAATAAACGAGAAAATTACACAACGAGCGGATAACACCAGGGACCCAGCAGCTCGCCCAGTTGTTTTTTACTTTCAGAGACGGAGCTCAACAGCGCGTCGTGCGGGGGCTGTCGCCCGTCTAGCCCATGCTTACGCTTTTATTTAAGCACATGACGAGCCTAGTTGATATATTTTTTCTTTCTGGAAATGGCTAGCCCAGTTCTTTTTTTTGGAGAATACCAAAACTGAGGCCTACTTGCTTTTCTTAGCCCTGCTGGGCTGCAAATGTTTCAAGACGAGGAGGGATGTAAGTAGTAAGAAATGGGCTTCCCCAGAAAATGGGCTATAAGTTGTAAGAAATGGGATGTAAATTTTTAAACCAAAGCCAACCGGCTATTGCATTAAAATATCATTTTTCAGGATTTCTCTACTCTCTACTCTTATAAAAACCAAAGCCAACTGGCAATTACATTAAAATATCATCTTTTCTCCCACAAGGTAAACTACTCATACAAATGCATCTTCATGTTCCGTGCAACGAGTGGGGATCTTGCTAGTTAAGATTCTAAATTTCATTCATTTTTTTGCGGAGAATTGTTTTTGAATTTTATTTTGATATAATTTTTTTAATTATTTTTAACGTGACTCGAAATTTGGTGATTAAAAGAGTCCGGACCCCACCGAAATATGCAAAATTTTGTTGAATTTTTTAGCAGTGCCCAGAATATATGGTCTGTAATGCTAATAAAAAGAATATGGGCTTCAAATATCCTTAAGAATTAGCAAATGGGCTATAAATTATTGAAAATAATGGCTAATGGGCTGTATGCTATTTTCCACATATTTGGAGGCTGACTTCTGGGCCTACTAGGTTGACGATGACGTTGTCCTAAAAACAATTGACGCGTACGCAAGGCTTTGTCAACTTAGTCAACACAGAGCAGTGACTATTGGATGTCCATCCAACGGCCGACGTGCTTCTTCAATCTCTGATCTTCCCGCTCTAGCCACTCAAACCAGCGCCGGCGGGACTGCCTGCTCCCTCCTCCCATGGCTGGTTGTGCTGCCGCTAGGCCATCCCTCTACCCACCCACACATCCTATTATTTTCCAGCGACGTCAGCCTCACCCCGCAGCCGACCAGTCATCGCTCATACTCCCATCAGCGTGGGCATCCGCTGCAGTGGCTTCGCCGGCTCCGGGTGGTTCCCTTCCTGAGCCTCGCCCTCGTCCACCACGTTTGTGCTCTTGGCGCGGTGAGGTCAACATGGTCAACAAACAGTAGCCATCGGAAGAGGCTGACAGTAGGGGCCCACACAAGGAAATGCCTCCTTATTACGCGCAAAATAATGATTCCTCCACCTGATAGCTAGGACCCACTGGAAGGGCCTCTGTATTTCATGAAAATAACGTTCCCCCCGCTGTCAGCTTGGACCCACCGGAAGTGTCTCCTTATTACACAAAAAAAAATGAACAGTCCCCCTGCTAGCTAGGACCCACCTTGGTGGCAGGCAGACTTGTGGGCCTACTAAGTTGACGGGGATGGAGGGCTTTGTCAACTTAGTCAATATGAAAGATTCTAGCTCCGGTGACTGTATGATGTCCATCCAACGGCCGTAGTGCTTCTTCAACCTCTGGTCTTCTTGCTCCAGCCGCCCAAAGCAGCGCCGGTCCTGCTGCATGCTCCTGCCTCCCGTGGCCGGCTGTGCTGCCGTGGAGGCCTCACCGCCCCCTACTATTCCCACCGCTGGCCAGGCCCTGCAGCGACCACAGCCTCACACCGCAGTCGAACCAGTGAACCCTCATACTCCACTCCGCGCGGGCTTCTGCTGTCGCGTCTTCCCCCGGCTCCGCATCGTCCCCTTCCTAGGCCTTGCCGTCGTCCACCGCCCTGGTGCTCTCGGCGCGGCGTGGTCAACATGGTCAAGGAATGACTCCCATCGTAAGAGTAATGTATGTAGAGAGGCTGACAGCTAGGTCCACAACAGCCGCAAGGAAGAGCCTCCTTATTACGCGCAAAATAATTATTCCTCCACCAGACTGCAGGGTCCCACCAGACGGGCAACCATATTTCACGAAAAAAAGTCCCCCCGACTGCTGGGACCCACCAGCTACATCTTCGCACTCAAGGAAGTGTGTCCATATTACGGGCAAAACAAAATGATTCGCCCCCCTAACCGCTGGGACCCACTAGCTACATCTTCGCACGCAAGGAAGTGCCTGACAGTCGGAATCCACCTGGTCGAAGCGTACGTAGCGTTGTCGTTCTTATCGCGAACGTGTACGTACATACTGGTCGATGTAGAGGCGCACAAGTGTCGAAGTATAGGCGCGCACGTGGCATGTACACATACATCCAGTGGCTAGGGTGCAAGAAGGTAAATACGGCCACGTACGTACATACGGGTGGGGTCTCTAACGCCTACTCACGCATATGTACGGCCAGGGCTCGTGTACATGGATGGGTTGGAACGGAGAAACTAAGTCGTCGTCCTGTTCATGGGGAGGCAACGGAATGCATCATGTTCATCGGGAGGCAACAAAACGAGTGGGAGCCAACCAGCTTGGACGGAATAGCCGCTGGAAACGAGGCCTCGCGTACCACAGAACGGAGGAAATGGCCTTGTGTTTGACCGGCCATGGTCGAAACGTGATCCTGTTCATCGGGAGGGGTCTGGCGTACCGCAAAACAGAGGAAACAGACTTCTGTTGGACCTCCTATGGTCGAAACGGGGTCCTTTTGATCGGGAGGGGTGTGGCGTACCGCAAAGCAGAGAAACAGACTTGTGTTGGGCGGTGCAGTCAAACGGGGTCCTGTTCATCGGGAGGGGTGTGGCGTACCGCAAAACGGGACTCCGCGGGATACTGTTCATCTCCACCGTTGACCTCCTCCAGCCTCCACGGGCTACTGTTCATCCGCCGTTGACCTCCTCCAGCCTCCACCTGCGACTGTTCATCCACGGGCTCCTGTTCATCCAGCCTCCACTGCGCGCTACTCCGCCGGCTACTGTTCAACCAGCCCTCTCCACGGGATACTATTCAACCGCCCCTCCACAGGCTACTGTTCATCCAGCCCTCCATTGCCTACTATTCAACTAGCCATCCTCGGGGTCGTCCTATTGATCCAGCCCTCCACGGGGTCCTGTTTATCCAGCCCCAACCGGCTCGATCGGGGTCCTGTTTATCTAGAGGCAACACCACGAGGTCCTGTTCATCCACCCCCACCGGGAACTGTTCATCCAAACGCCCCCCAACAGAGCTCAGTGGTCATCAAGGGAAGGAGGCAGCAGGGTTCGATCGGCTTCCGTTAGCAGCAGTAGCGAAGGAATCGCTCGATGGCTCAGATTCAGTAACGCGTAGTCTGTAGTGCAATCGCTCGGGTTCAGTTAGGCGACGCCTCGCTCGGGTCTAGTTAGAGCCCACGCCTCGCACCCACGCGCGTACGGTACGAGATAAACACACATCGCTCGGCCCCCGACCACCCACTATAACCGGGAACTCCCCGATATTTTCCTCGCCCTCGCTTCTGCCACAGTTTTTTCCATCATGGACGGCCCAAAGAATGTCATGCAGCTGCGTCTCCAGCCCGCCCAGGACGAAAAGTCCATTTTCTGTCATGATTTTTTGTCATAGAAGTAGGAGCCCACCACATCTATGATGATACCAGGTTTTGTCACAGTTATCGTCATAGAAGTGTCATAAGTATGACAAAAAAATCATTCGGCCCAAAATGTCACAGATGTGTCTTTTTTTGTAGTGATATGATCACCTTTAATAAGCTGATCAAGATTTCACATGCCCATGTGACCTAACCTTCTATGCCATAACCAACCTTTAGAGGATTTAGCAATTAAGCAACTTCTAGGTTGAGGTCTTTGAGTGAAATCAACAATGTATAGATCACCTCTACGTAGACCAGTAAAGACCATATAATGATTGTCTCTTCGAAACACTTGGCAATCTACTTCTGTGAATAAAACATTGAAACCGAAATCGGCTAGTCTAGATATGAAAAGTAAATTGTAGCCAAGAGATTCAACGAGCGTAACATTTTGGATGGAGCTGTCATGTGAGATGGCCACCATACCGAGGCCAACCACCTTACCCTTTGAGTTATCACCAAAAGTGACATACTTTCGGGAACCGTCGTTCTCAGCAAGCTCACAAGACGTATCCTTGTCTTCAGTCATGTGATCGGTACATCCACTATGAAGAACCCATTCCTTCCTCTAGCCATGTAACCACGAAGGTTAGCCATAAGACCAAAGTGTCTCATCGACTCATCTAGGTCAAAGTCACTAGCATCATCCTCATCATAATAACCATGTGCAGCATCGTCTTGTGATTGATCATCACCTAGAGAGAGTGATTCATTAGATTTATGAACATGACAATGTGCATCTTTGTGAATTCTAATGACTTGTGAGATGATGCTACTAATGACTCCAACATCTTCTTTAGCACGCATGAGGTCATGAAGCTCAAATAGGCAATCACCAAATTTAGGATCACTAGGATTCATTTTATGAAAAGCAATGGACTTTTGGAGAATCTTATCTAGATTTTTGAAAGAGTAGTTTGGAAAGCGTTCCTCAAGATATCTCCATATAGTATCAGAACATTCAAATATGGGCAAGCATACAAGCAAATTTCTAGGCAATCCTCTCGTGATAAGATCAGTAGTTCTAAGATTGCGGGTCATATCAAGATGCTCATCGGGGGTAGGATGCAAGGGATCAATATGAGGCGCACGAAGGCTAGTAATATACTTGTTTAAATTCTCGATCAAGCATAGGCGCTCTACGTATAATACTCCCAATTGTAGACTCATCCATCTTCCTCCAATGGTGATTAAACCAAAGCCATGGAGACCAAAGTTGTGATACCAATTGTAGGATCGAGAAGAGGTGTCTAGAGGGCGGGGGTGATTAGACACTCAACAAGCAAAAGAAGCAATTTTTAAGTTCTTCAAGTTGAGGTGGAATTTTTGCACAAATTTAAGCATTCACAATACATTTCAAGCAAGCATGGCAAGAGTATAAGCAGCGGAAAGAGTAAAGCATGCTAATTGCAAGAAAGTAAAGGGACGGGATTGGAGTGTGCAAACACAGTGACGACATGGAGGTTTTTGGTGTGGTTCCGATAGGTGGTGCTGTCGTACATCCACGTTGATGCAGACTTCAACCCATGAACATTAAGGGTTGTGCGAGTCCACGGAGGGCTCCACCCACGAAGGGTCCATGAAGAAGCAACCTTGTCTATCCCACCATGGCCATCGCCCACGAAGAACTTGCCTCACTCGGGTAGATATTCACAAAGTAGGCGACCTCCTTGCCCTTACAAACTCCTTGGTTCAACTCCACAATCTTGTCGGAGGCTCCCAAGTGACACCTAACCAATCTAGGAGACACCACTCTCCAAAAGGTAATAGATGGTGTGTTGATGATGAACTCCTTGCTCTTGTGCTTCAAATGATAGTCTCCCCAACACTCAACTCTCTCACACAGATTTGGCTATGGTGGAAAGATGATTTGAGTAGAAATCAACTTGGGGAAGGCTAGAGATCATGATTCTTGTAGTTGGATTGGAATGTCTTGGTCTCAACATATGGGTAGGTGATTCTCTCTCAGAAAATGAGTAGTGGAAGTGTAGGCACGTTCTGATGGCTCTCTCTTGAATGGCGATGGGGGTGGAGGGGTATATATAGCCTCCACACAAAATCCAACCGTTACACACATTTGACCCAACTCGGTCAGACCGAATAGACGAACTCGGTGAGACCGATTTAGTTCAAAATGTGAACGTTAGGAATCTCGGTGGGACCGACATGAGCAACTCGATGGGACCGATGTGCTAGCGCTACGGCAAAACCTCATCTCGGTGAGACTGATTGCATGAACTCAGTGAGAATGATTTCAACAAGGATCAAACAGGGAGTTGGTCAAGCAAACTCAGTGGGACTGATTGCACATTCCGGTGAGACCGAAATAATTGCAATAGGCAACAGAGAGTTTGCAAGGCCATTTCGGTGAGATCGAGATCCGTATCGGTGAGACCGAATTGTCTAGGGTTTCTGGCAGTGGCTATGTCAACTGAACTCGGTGGTGACTGATAGATCAAATCATTCACGCCGAGTTTGACTTTGGGTTTGGGACATATGTGGAAATGAGAAAGTGGCTGAGGGTTTTGGAGCAATATCACTAAGCACTTTGAGCAAGTAGACCATTAAGCAACATCTCATCCACTTTTAATAGTATTGGTTTTCCTATGGACTCAATGTGATCTTGGATCACTAAAAGGAAAATGAAGTCTTGAGCTTTTGCCAATCTTTGTCCTTAGCATTTTGAAGGGGTTACACATCCTCTTTGCCTTGCCATGCCATTGTTGAACTGATCTAAAATATACAAATAAAGGTATTAGTCCAACAAGAGATATGTTGACATTAGTTACTAAAATCACCCAGGGAGCACTTGTGCTTTCACTTTATTATGGTGTCTATAGCTTTTATTTCTTCCATATCACAAGTTCGTATAAAGCTTATTTTCCTCACACTAAAAGATCATACATATTTAGAGAGCAATTTTTATTGCTTGCACTGATGAGAACTTACTTGAAGGATCTTACTCAATCTATAGGCAGATATAGAGGACTCTGATGGCAAAACTGGTTTAAGGGATGTTTGGATGCGCAAGTAGTATCTCTACTTTGTGCAAAAATTTTGGCTAGCATAAGAGGGAAAGCAAGCTCAACATGTTGGAGGATCGATGACAACATAAGTTCTATTTGGATATAAGAAAACATAACACATTATGTTGTCTTCCTTGTCCAACATCAACTTTTTAGCATGTCATATTTTAATGAGTGCTGACAATCAGAAAAGATGTTCAAGATAGTATATTTATATGTAAATCCTCTCTTTGTTTATTACTTTCTATTAATTGCAACAATGACCAAAATTATGTTTGTCAACTCCCAACAAATTTTATTCATCATATCCTTATATGTGAAGTCATCACTCTCCATAAGATCATTATATAATCTTTTTACATATTTTATTCTCTTTCTTTTTCTCAAGATCATAGCAAAAAAGCAAACCCTCAATTCAAAACTACTCTTTATTATATCACCCAAGGACTCAATTACATAGATAGGTCACAAAGCAAAAAATTGAAGCTAGATCATACTAAACTTTATTCTACTAAACCAAGATTTAACCAAAAGGATCGAACTAAGAAAAACAATAAAGGTAAAAATATGATGGTGACATGATACTGGGGCACCTCCCCAAGCTTGGTAGTTGCCAAGGGGAGTGCCCATACCCATGTACTCAATTTTCCTTCTTCGAAGGCGGTGATGATGGAGTTGATGATGTTGTAGGCTTGTCCTTTCTCCTCAGCTTACGCTTGAGGATGGAATTTTCCTCCTTCAGGTCATCGACCTCCTGCTCTAGTATTGGTATGTTTTTGCATAATTCTTGCTTATTCTCCTCCAAAAGACGAAAAGAGATAAATTGTATCTTAGGTTTCTTTGCTTAATTAGGGAGACCTGACTTCTTGAATTCCACGTGCATGTCCCTAGGTTGGGGTAATGGAAGTTCATCTTCATCCGAACTTGTCTCTTCTTTCCTCTTCGGATCATAGTCCTCTTCTTCATCCGTGGCCTGACCATAATACTCCACATCCCCTTAGGCCTTTGAGTTTGTGATATAATCAACTATATAGCCCTCTCTCTCTGAATCTTGTGACGACATATTTTTAGATCTGCCAGACAAAACAACACGAAACAAGAATAGAGGATTTTGTCATGGTACGATGGTCAAAAACTCCGGGAGATTATATAATGAACTTTTACTGACCATAAGAAGTATTCTGCAAGAAAACGGAGTCCGGAGGGCACACGAGGTGGACACAAGCCTAGGAGGCGCGCCAGGGGAGTAGTGCACGCCCCCAAGGCTTGCCGCTTCCTCATGCACTTTTCAGATTACTTTTTATTTTCCAAATTTTTTAAGTACTCAAAAATGGAGTAAAATTGCCATTGAAAGAGTTTTGGAGTCGGTTTATACCACATACCTATTCCTTTTCGGAGTCCGGAACATTCTGGTAAGTTTCCCTTATGTACTCCTCCGGTGTTATGGTATTAATAATATTGGTTTCAACATTTATGGGAGTACCTGAGGTATAATGTTTGACTCTTTGCCTGTTTACCACCTTCGGGTTATTGCCTTCGGTGTTGTTAATCTTGATGGCGCCCGAACGGTAAACCTCATCAATAATGTAAGGCCCTTCCCATTTAGAGACAAGCTTTCTTGCAAAAAATCTTAAACAAGAATTGTATAGCAAGACATGGTCACCTACATTGAACTCACGCTTTTGTATCCTTTTGTCATGCCATCTTTTAATTTTTTGTTTAAACAATTTGGCATTTTCATAGGCCTGGGTTCTCCATTCATCAAGTGAGCTAATGTCAAATAACCTATTTTTACCGGCAAGTTTGAAATCATAGTTCAGCTTTTGAACTGCCCAATAAGCCTTATGTTCTAGTTCAAGAGGTAAGTGACATGCTTTTCCATAAACCATTTTATATGGAGACATACCCATAGGGTCCTTATAAGTAGTTCCATAAGCCCATAATGCATCATCAAGTTTCTTAGGACAATTCTTTCTAGATCTATTAACAGTCTTTTGCAGGATCAATTTAATTTCTTTATTGCTTAATTCTACCTAACCACTAGACTAAGGATGATAAGGAGATGCAATTCTATTGTTGACATCATATTTTGCAAGCAATTTACCGAAAGCACCATGAATAAAGTGTGAACTACCATCAGTCAGTTAATATCTAGGGACTCCAAACCTTGGAAAAATAACTTCTTTAAGCATTTTAATAGAAGTGTTATGATCAGCATTACTAGTTGGAATAACTTCTACACACTTAGTAATGTAATCAACAACAACTAAAATATGAGTATACCCATTAGAGGAAGGAAAAGGTCCCATATAATCAAAGCTCCAAACATGAAGTGGTTCAATAACAAGTGAATAATCCATAGGCTTTTCCTGACGTCTACTAATATTACCAATTCTTCGACATCCATCAGAAGACAAGACAAACTTACGAGCATCTTTGAGGAGAGTAGGCCAAAAACCAGATTGTAATACTTTGTGTGCAGTTCTATCTCCAGCATGGTGATAGCCATAAGCTTCAGAGTGACACTTGCGTAGGATTTGTTCCTGTTCATGCTCGAGTACACAACGTCTAATAACAGCATCTACACCTTCTTTATAAAGGTGTGGGTCATACCAAAGTTAATGTCTTAAATCAAAGCAAACGTTTTGTTTTGCTGGTATGTGCAACTAGGTGGTATAAATTTAGCAACAATGTAATTGTCATAATCAACATACCATGGAGTACTACGAGAAGCATTTATGATAGCTAATTGTTCATTAGGAAAGCTATCATTAATAGGTAGTGTGTCATGAAGAACATTTTCTAACCTAGACAAGTTGTCTGCAACGGGGTGTTATGGGGAACCACGGCCACCTATGGGGCCTTGAGCACCTTTTTGGTTTGGCAGGGGAAGATGAGCATGTTGCACAAAGAGCGATGAACATCGGCAACATGACACAGATCACATGGGCAATTTTACCCAGGTTCGGGCCACCGCGAGGCGTAAAACCCTACTCCTGCTTTGGTGGATTGATGGTGGATTGTGGTGGAAAACGCAGTGCTCTTGCCCGACATGGTTGCCTCGGGGCAAGAGCAGCTACGCGCTTATGAGTGTACGGGGCTTCGAATCCTCTCTATGGTTGCCATGGGCCTCCTTTTATAGATCAAGGGGTCACCACAGTGGCAAATCAGTCATTATGCACTGATTAGATAGTGAACAGTGCTAACATACCTAACTTTGCAGACAGGGCAGAGTGCATTAAATGCGCTGCTTAGTGTCACATTGTGGAATGACCGGCAAGTCTTGTCGGGCTGCTCTGCCACCTTCTTCCCTGTCTGCTTGACACACCGCTGGACGGGTGTCATTTGGAGGCGTTTTCTGTAGTAAGTGGCTGCCATGTGGCAAGAAACAACCACTTAGTCACTTGGGGGCTTGACCGCACCGATCGATGACTTGCGTCACCGTGAGGTGGAGTGGTGGAGCCTTGGCTAGGTAGTTTGCCATTGTTGTGCCCGGCAGGCCTGTCGGGATGGTCTTGATGCTTACTCTTGAGGCCACCTCGACCTCGCCAGGCTCGCGTGTCTACAAGGGAGGTTTTTCCTTAGTGGTGTCTTATTGCTTTGGCTTGACTTGGTCCTCTTGATCTGTCCTCTGATTTCTCAAAGAGTTGATCCCTTTAGCTTGACCTTGGCTTCAATGTTGCAACTTTGCTCCTTTAGGCCTGTGCATAGTTTGGGCAATAGACCCACAGTTTTTTGCTCCAACAGGAGCCCCAGGCACCCGAACGTGCTATCGGGCGTCGTCGTGGTAGGCCCTAACCAGTGTACATGCAAGATGGTAGTAGCTGCTTGTCCTTTGACATCTTCTTTGCTTCTCCATTAACCTGTGCCCAAGTCAGTTTCTGGTTCTCCCGTGTGTCACGTAACGTCAATTGCAGTGGGGCCATCCTTGTAATGGTCCATGAATGACTTTGACACACGGGCGAGTAACTGTCAATTAAGTCTTCCCACCATGCCCTTATCCCTGGCAACATATGCTGCATGCATTGAGTGGGGTAGGTAACGGAGGCGCGTGGTGCGGGAGAGCATCAAGGCAGGCACTCGGTCTTCTCGGATTGGCGGAGAAGTGCGGTGGTTACCCGCCGGGGGATCAGCCCCCAGCCATGGACCGCCTATAGAAGAGGGGGCAGGAGGGAGTGGAAATATTCCCACCGATCTCTCCCCCTCTACTCCCGGCTCCTTTCTGGTTATGCTGAAATGGAGAGCCCTGGGCCAAGCCCCGGGCCTATGCTTGGGGTCGATGAAGCTGAATGTTCGCGCCGATGTTCAAGGAGCAAGTCTGGTCCAGGCCCCAAGGGGATGCGGTGACCATAAACGTGGTTGTCGCATCGCCCGTGGTGCGGGAGGAGTTGCGCATCCCCATGGTGTAGAAATGCTCATCTTCTCCATGTAGGCCGTTCATCAGGTAGGGGTGCAGGGCTCAGGATTGTTGGTAGTCCCAGCACCGGTCCTTCTAGTGGAATCGAGGTCGACGTCGAAGAAGGGGGTGCCTTCCTGCCCGCTAAGGTGGGAAGCGGCCCTCCCTGCATACCCCGACCGTCTGGGTCGTCGGCCACTCCTCCGGGGGAGGCGACGGGCCAGGAGCCCGGCGTCCCCCTAGAATAGTGGTGATGGAAAGAAAATGAGGGAAGACGGAGAACGTGGGTGGCAGGGTGTCAGCTCAAAGTACGATGGTACCGACGCCTTTGTATCCTATTGGTGACCTCCTGCCTCGTCTTTCCACTCTTTCCCTCCCTCCCCGGTACCATCATCACCGGCCTCTTGGCTGCCGGGGAGGGCATTGCTCTCTTGGCGCCTTCACCTCTTCCAGCTGAGCCCCGACGGTTCCTTCCACCATCGCCCGTGCTGGGGCTCATCACTGGTCCTGGAGATGGTGACCAGGGCACCGCCGAGCTGCTCCTCCCCCCTCTCCTTTGCAGCCTCTCCACTCCCGATCTTGTCAGGCTATGCCTGACAAGCCTCTGATGAGACCAGGTTGGACATCTGTCGGTGTCAAAACCGGCAGATCTCGGGTAGGGGGTCCCGAACTATGCGTCTAAGGAACAAAGGTAACAGGACGCGGGGGACACGATGTTTACCCAGGTTCAGGCCCTCTTAATGGAGGTAATACCCTACTTCGTACTGATGACCCACAAGTATAGGGGATCTATCATAGTCCTTTCGATAAATAAGAGTGTCGAACCCAACAAGGAGCAGAAGGAACTGGCAAGCGGTTTTCAGTAAGGTATTCTCTGCAAGCACTGAAATTGTAGGTAACAGATAGTTTTGTGATACGATAATTTGTAAGGGGTAACAAGCAATGAAAGTAAATAAAGTCTAGCAAGGTGGCCCAGTCCTTTTTGTAGCAAAGGACAAGCCTGGTCAAATTCTTATAACGAGAAAAGCGCTCCCGAGGACACATGGGAATTATCGTCAAGCTAGTTTTCATCACGCTCATAGGATTCGCGTTCGTTACTTTGATAATTTGATATGTGGGTGGACTAGTGCTTGGGTGCTGTCCTATCTTGGACAAGCATAACACTTATGAATAATCCCTATTGCAAGCATCCGCAACTACAAAAGAAGTATTAAGGTAAACCTAACCATAGCATGAAACTAGTGGATCCAAATCAGCCCCTTACGAAGCAACGCATAAACTAGGGTTTCAGCTTGTGTCACTCTAGCAACCCATCATCTACTTATTACTTCCCAATGCCTTCCTCTAGGCCCAAATAATGGTGAAGTGTCATGTAGTCGACGTTCACAAAATACGACTAGAGGAGAGACAACATACATCTCATCAAAATATTGAACGAATACCAAATTCACATGACTACTAATAACAAGACTTCACCCATGTCCTCAGGAACAAACGTAACTACTCATAAAGCATATTCATGTTCATAATCAGAGGAGTATTAATATGCATTAAGCATCTGAACATATGATGTTCCACCAAATAAACCAACTAGCATCAATTACAAGGAGTAATCAACACTACTAGCAACCCACAGGTACCAATCTGAGTTTTGGATACAAAGATTGGATACAAGAGATGAACTAGGGTTTGAGAGGAGATGGTGCTGGTGAAGATGTTCATGGAGATTGACCCCCTCCCGATGGGAGGATCGTTGGTGATGACGATGGTGATGATTTCCCCCTCCCAGAGGGAAGTTTCCCTGGCAGAACAGCTCCACCGGAGCCCTAGATTGGTTCCGCCAAGGTTCCGCCTCATGGCGGCGGAGTTTCCTCCCATGAGCTTGCTTATGATTTTTTTTCCAGGGTAAAAGACTTCATATAGCAGAAGATGGGCACCGGAGGGCCACCAGGGGGCCCACGAGGCAGGGAGCGCGCCTAGTAGGGGTGGGTGCGCCCCCCACCCTCGTGGCCAGGGTCGGGCCCCCTCTGGTACTTCTTCCGCTCAACAATTCTTATTAATTCCAAAAATGACTTTCATGAAGTTTCAGGACTTTTGGAGCTGTGCAGAATAGGTTTCTGCCGGGGGAATCTGCCCGCCACGGACACCTATGGGGCCGGAGCCCCTTGTCTGAGCGGTACGAGGGCGGAGGGAGCACAGAGAGCAGGTCGTAGCAAGCACGCGGGCGGATTTTACCCAGCTTCGGAGCTCTCCGGAGAGATAAAACTCCTACTGCTGCTTTGTGTTTGTATTTGATCTTGCTCGAGAGTGCGAGCGTATGATGGTGTCGCGTGTGTCGAATGGACCGAACCGAACCGAACCCCTTCTACGTGCGCATGGGCCTCCCTTTTATAGACGGAAGGGGGCGCCAACAGGTGGCAGCGTAGGAGAAAGGGGTAAAAATGTAAAAGAGGTGGTAGTTGGAACAGTGCGGGAACAGTGAAGCTACAGTGCATGAACAGTGGTTGCTACCTACTTTGACAGTGGGGGACAAGGGCATTTAATGCCCGCCCTTGCGTCTCCGTCTGCCACGGCGATGGATCCACCGCCGTGAAGTGCCACCGTGTCCCCCAGGCTGCACAGCCATCCGCCACGCGTCCACGAAAGGCCCAGGCGGCGTGGGCCGATGAGCTGGAGCGCGGCACCTGGCGTAACTCTCCGGCAAGCACCTTGCCGGGTCTTGACTTCTGCGGACCCGGGAGCTTGCGGGCTCTGTAACTTGTCGCTCCCGGGCCCTCGCCGGACGCATATAGCGCCGGCGTGTCTTCTATGATGTAATCTCCTAGTCTTCTGGCGAGCTCCTTTTTGGCAGGGCCTTGCGTGAGTGATGTAATCCGAGCCTGGAACGGCCTTCCCGGCAAGCTCCGCTTGCCGGGGTCTCGATCTTCTGTCTTGTATACTTCGTCTTTGAATGGCTTGATATGGAGCAGGAAAGCCTTCGGCGAGCACGTGGTAAACCCTGCCGCGGGAAGCTGCAACCGCCCGTGCACAAGTTGGGGTACTGAGGTACCCCTACCTTAGTACACCGACAGAGAGCCCGGGCTGGGCCACACGGTGCCGAAGCGCTGTTGGGCCAGGCCCAAAAAGCGATCTGCACACGCGTTGCCCCAGCGCGCCGAATCCACTTCCGCCTCTGCCGCATCCCCCCGTAACGGCACGCGTCGATTGCGGCGTCGTGGGATGCGTGGGCGGCGCATGCGGTCTTTAGGGCATCCACCCCCGTGATCGTGGTGCAGGGCGAGGTCACTTCACCCGTCGCTCTGGCCCCGCTTTTTCGCCACGCGGCCCTCATGCATAGGGGTCGTGGGCGGCGAAGGTGGGAGTCCGAGCCGTCACGGGCGAAGATGGCGAGTCGGTCCCGCTCCTCTGCCTTCCTTGCTTCCCGATTGGCTGGGCAGGGCGGGTGAGCCCCCACCTCGCCCTTTAAAAAGGGCGGAAGGGGAGCACAATGGTCTCACACTTCCTCTTCTCCCTTCGTCTTCAGCTTCCGTTCTTCTTTCTGCCATGGAAGGAGGAAATCCTAGTTCTTCAACGGTGGCAGCGAGGGTCGCCTCCAGGCAGCGCACTTCTCCCTATCCCGCACCCGTGGCGGCGGAGCCGGCCACGAGGGGGAGAGGGAGGGGGCGAGGCCGCGGACGAGGCCGAGGGCGTGGTCGAGGCGGTCGGGGGAGAGGCGGTCGTGGCGACGTGCCTCCCCCGTCTCCTCCGGCGGCTCCTTTCCTCGAGGCGGTCCATACTGGAGACGATCCCTAGGAGTTCTTCATCAAGCTGCGCCGAGCGCCTCGTCGCCGCCTCCGGCTGCCGGCCCCGTTCGTGAGCGCGATGGAACGGATCCGCCGAGGTGATGGAGTTGCGCATGAGGGCTGTGGAATCAGCGGCACTCAGTGAGTGTCGTGTCCCCAGCCCCGGCGTGATGTATTCGATCGAGGTGGAAGGCGTTCGCCGCATCCACAGCTTGACGGCGGGGTTTACCCTCCATTTCAAGTTAATGGAGGCGACCTTCTCGCTGTCAAGGTCTTGAGGATTCCGGGACCGGGCGAGATCTTGTGTGGACAGCTCCTCCGATGCGAAGGTCCCTCCTCGGCGAGAGTGACGAGGAGGGGAGCGACAGCGACGACGACGGGATGGCGGGTCCGACTAGGCGTTGGGCGCTGCCTCAAGACGCCACCGGCGACCCCATCATCCGGTCGCTGCCTTCGAACTCCGGGGCCGTCTCCTTGGCGGGTGGGCAGGAGGCTGCGGAAGAGGAAGAGGGTGGCGGCAAGGCCGTTCGTCGAGTACGAGGGCGAGAGCCCTCGTCGGCGTCCGGCGCCCCACCACCCCGTCTTCAAGCTCGCCTCCGGCGCCTCCGTCTCCGCCAAGCTCTGGCCGGCCCCGGAAGTTCTCTTGGTGTCTTCGGCGCCGTAGCTCTCCTAGGCGCCCTTTTGCCCTTCCCGGCAAGCTTCTCTTGCAGGGGCCTCCTTGACCTACCTCTGAACTCTGAGCAGAGAAAGCAGGAGAGGGATTACTGGGCATCTTATCTTTCAATTTGTAAGCCCTTGGGCCTTAGTTGTATTAAAATATGTAATCCTCTCTATCATGTTTTTCATCCTCTATGGACTTGTACTAAACTAGGATGTTTTTAATGAAAAGAGGAACGCTTGTCGGACCGCGTCTTTTACTTGACTTCGTGCCTTGTATATTCCCATCCCACGCTCTCGGGAGCTTGCGGCGTGAACACGCTTCTTGAGTCGGAACATCGGCAACCGGCTGGCGGTGTTGCTTCCGCAAGCAACCTTGCGGGCGATTCAGCAAGACTTGTGTTTGTTGGCGGACTCGAAAAGCGAAACAAGGCGCGACACTTGTCGCAGCTCACTTAAATCGTTGGCGTGCTCGGAAGCGAAACAAAGGCGCGACACTTGTCGCAGCTCACTTAAATCGTTGAGCGGACTCGAAACAAACCAAGGGCAAGCCCCAGGCCACGACACGCTCCTCCGCGCACGGGTTTTACAAGACACGCTCGTTCAAAGATGCAGCCCCACTTTTCCCGGTCCATGAGAGGATGCATGACGAGGGATGAAAAACTTATCTGATTCCGCAGCTTTTCGGTGCTATCATCCCGGCAGGGAAGGAATCTTGGCACTCGCAGCCCCCGGCAACTCTGGCTCCGCCAAAATCCAGGTGCTGGTATGCTCTTCTGGTTTCTCCTTGTTGCTGTAATTTCAGCCATGAAAACAGCTGAGATAGGTCTGCAACAGTTTCATTATTTACATGTATATGTATATAAATCCTTTCTGTGTAACTTTGCAATACGATGCCGTGCCTTGCCCTTCGTATGTTTATACTCTACGCTGCTAGGGAACTTGCCGGCAAGGGGCCCTTGCCGCGAGCGCTGAGTGCTGAACTCGAAGCAGCCTGCTGGCCAAGGTCTTACCGGCAAGCAACCTTGTTGACTAGTCATAACGCACTTAGCTTGCTGAGCGGACTCGAAAACGAAACAAGGGCGCGAAACTTGTCGCAGCTCACTTAAATCGTTGAGCGTGCTCGAAAACAAGATAAGGGTGCGGCTACCTACGGGTAGGTTCCTCCGCGCACAAGTTTCTCATACGAAGGGCATCTTACGGCAGGGTTTGCTACGTTACACCCTCTACTATATACCCTTTGTACGCTTTTACCCTACGCTTCTAGGGAAACTTGCCGGCAAAGGGGCCCTTGCCGCGAGCGCTGAGTGCTGAACTCGAAGCAGCCTGCTGGCCATGGTCTCACCGGCAAGCAACCTTGCCGCGGCTAGTCGCAACGCACTTAGCTTGCTGAGCGGACTCGGAAACGAAACAAGGGCGCGACACTTGTCGCTGCTCACTTAAATCGTTGAGCGTGCTCGAAACCAAGACAAGGGTGCGGCTATCCACGGGTACGTTCCTCCGCGCACAGGTATTGCGTACAAAGGACGAACGCACGAGGAACATAATATAAAAAAGCATGGAACTAAGGAGTGCTCCGCACAAAAGCTCGGATGACTTAGCTTTTCCGCCTTCTGCGACCCGGCAAAGCCGCACTTCTCCCTTGATTTCCTCCCTTGTACGTTTTCACCCTCACGCTTCCAGGGAACCTACCGGCGCAAACACACTTGCTGAGTGCGGAACATCAGCAGCCCGCTGGCGGTGTTGTCTCCGGCAGGAAGAGCTTGTCGGGCTAGTTGCAGCGCGCCTTCATCGTTGAGCGGACTCGAAGCGGTCGGGGGCGCAACTTAGCCACGATTAAACCCCTATCGCGCTGAGTTCTCCATACAAGGTACGGATTTTCGTGGAATATAACTCAAAAGTTTGAAACTGGCTGCTTTCTTTGCCCTCGGCGGTGGAGCTCGATGCACGTCCTCGGCGGGCGCAGCACTCCGGAGAGGTGCGCTTGCGGAGCAGTACCGAGCTGTTCTGCCGGGCTTAGTCTTTGGCTGGTCTGTCTTTGTTTCCTCGCACTTGCGGTGGAGCTCGATGGGGCGTCCTCGGCGGCAGCGCAGCACTCCGAAGAGGTGCGGTTGCGGAGTGGGACCCGAGCACTTGCGGACTTGGTCTTCTTCTTCGTGAAGTGCCACCGTGTCCCCGGGCTGCCTGACCCGTCCGCCACGCGTCCTCGAAAGGCCCAGGCGGCAGCGTGGGCTGATGGGCTGGGCGCGGCACCTGGCGCAATTCTCCGGCAAGCACCTTGCCGGGTCTTGACCTTCCGGACCCGGAGCTTGCGGGCTCTGTAACAAGCGCCCCGGGCCTTGGCGGGGCGATCTGCGCCGAGGAGCCGTCGTCGGCGCTGCTCCGGCTGGGCGGCGTCTTTTTGCTTCCGCGGCGGGGAGTGCACGGTGGTTGCACCCCCGGCGGTCTTGTCGCCATCGGCCTTCGTCTTCTCAGCTCGCCGCGGCCGCAAGGTCGCCGGCTGCTTGTGAAGAGTCGTTGTTGGCGGCGATCAGGCTCGATGGTAGCCCTCCGGTCTTGGCCTTATCCGCCGCGGAGGAAGTCGAGCGATTCGCGCCCTGCGGCGCTTCTGCCGGAGTGGAGGCGAGGCGGCGGTGCGAGGCGGTATATGCTCGGACTCTAACAGCGTTAGAAGGCGAGGTCCTGCCCGGCACCTTCGCTTTGCTTGTGCGCGGACGGTGGTCGGAGCATCCCGCGAGCCTCCGGTGTGTCCTTGCCCAAGCGGCGGATACCACCTCCCGTGGTGCGGCGCTGCTGGGTTGTCGTATGCTGAGATGGACGCGACGCGTCCACGGAGACCGAGGCGCGGCCATCCGTCTTGTCCTTGGATCTGGCGGCGCCGCGAGTGTCCTCGCCGGCGACCACCCTTCCGACGGCATCTCCTCCGCCCACCGTTGGCTCCGGTGGCGGCGGATGAGACGCAGCCGGGACTGCAACCTCCGAAGCCTTCTTCTTCGGGGCCATGGCGTAGTTGTTGATGAAGTTGCTGATAAAACTGGAGAGGTTGATGAAGAACGCGCCCGCGTGAACGCCGGATCAGGTCCGCACAACCTCGACGCCCCCTACCTGGCACGCCAAAGATGCGGGGAATCTGCCGCCACGGACACCTATGGGGCGGGCCCTTGTCTGGCGGTACGAGGCGGAGGGAGCCTGAGAGCAGATCGTAGCGAGCACGCGGCGGATTTTACCCAGCCGGAGCTCTCCGGAGATAAAACTCCTCTTGCTGCTTTGTGTTTGTATTTGATCTTGCTCGAGAGTGCGGCGTATGATGGTGTCGCGTGTGTCGAATGGACCGAATCAACCGAACCCCTTCTACGTGCGCATGGGCCTCCCTTTTATAGGCGGAAGGGCGCCAACAGTGGCAGCGTGGAGAAAGGGGTAAAAATGTAAAGAGGTGGTAGTTGGAGCAGTGCGAGAACGGTGAAGCTACGATTGCATGAACGATGGTTGCTACCTACTTTGGCGATGGGGACAAGGGCATTTAATGCCCGTCGCCGTCGACCCCAAAAGCTCCGCCCTTGCGTCTCCGTCGCCGCGGCGATGGATCCGCCGCCGTGAAGTGCCACCGTGTCCCCGGGCTGCCTGACCATCCGCCACGCGTCCTCGAAAGGCCCAGGCGGCACGTGGGCGATGAGCTGGGCGCGGGCACACTGGCGTAACTCTCCCGGCAAGTACCTTGCCGGGTCTTGATTCTGCGGACCCGGAGCTTGCGGGCTCTGTAACTTGTCGCTCCCGGGCCCTCGCCGACGCATATAGCGCCCGGCGTGTCTTCTATGATGTAATCTCCTAGTCTTCTGGCGAGCTCCTTTTGCGGGGCCTTGCGTGAGTGATGTAATCTTGAGCACAGGCGGCCTTCGGCAAGCTCCGCTTGCCGGGGTCTCTATCTTCTGTCTTGTATACTTCGTCTTTGAATGGCTTGATATGGAGCAGGAAAGCCTTCGGCGAGCACGTGGTAAACCCTGCCGCGGGAAGCTGCAACCGCCCGTGCACAAGTTGGGGTACTGAGGTACCCCTACCTTAGTACACCGACAGTTTCCAATATTTGCTCCTTTTCCAGCCTAGAATCCCAGCTGCCGGCATTCTCCCTCTTCATGATAAACCTTGTAAAATAAAAGAGAATAGCCATAAGTATTGTGACATAACTTGTAATGGCAGCCCATAATGCAATAAATATCGATATAAAAGCATGATGCAAAATGGACGTATCAACTCCCCCAAGCTTAGACCTCGCTTGTCCTCAAGCGGAAGCCGATATTGAAAAATATGTCCACATGTTTAGGGATAGAGGTGTTGATAAAAATAAAATATGGACATGAGGGCCTCCTGATCATTCTTATAATAGCAACATATATAGATTTTGTCATATGATTTCTTATGCTCAAGTAACAATCTATTCACAATGTCAAGTATGGTTCAGAAACTTCATTGAGAACTAACAAACTATAATCTCAGTCATTGAACCAATTGCAATCTATCATAACACCGGAAAGAGTCAAAAATAGATCTTTTCAGCAAGTCCACATACTCAACTATCATATAGTCTTTCACAATTGCTAACACTCATGCAATACTTATGGTTCTGGAGCTTTAATCGGACATAGAGAAAGATAGGGGCTTATAGTATTGCCTCCCAACGTTTTACCTCAAGGGTAATGTCAACAATAATAGTTCATGCTAACTTACATCCAATTGGATATATATATATATATATATCAGGATCTTTCCAACATGAGGTGCTTGCCAAAGGATAAAATGAAAAGGTAAAGGTGAGGATCACCTTGACTCCTGCATAATGTAAAAGTCATAAAGTAAAAGATAGGCCCTTCGCAGAGGGAAGCAGAGGTTGCCATGTGCTTTTATGGTTGGATGCACAAAATCTTAATACAAAAGAACTTCACTTTATATTGCCACTTGTGATATGAACCTTTATTATGCAGTCCGTCGCTTTTATTAATTTTATATCACACGATTGTGTAAAGCTTATTTTCTCCGCACTAATAAGTCATACATATTTAGAGAGGAATTTTTATTGCTTGCAACATGACAACTTACTTGAAGGATCTTACTCAATCCATAGGTAGGTATGGTGGACTCTCATGGCAAGACTGGGTTTAAGGATATTTGGAAGCACAAGTAGTATTTCTACTTGGTGCAAGGAATTTAGCTAGCATGAGGGGGAAAGGCAAGCTCAACATGTTGGACGATCCATGACAATATACTTTAACTGAGATGTGAGAAAACATAACCCATTACGTTGTCTTCCTTGTCCAGCATCAACTCTTTAGCATGTCATACTTAATGAGTGCTCACAATCATAAAAGATGTCCAAGATAGTATATTTATATGTGAAAACATCTCTTTCTTTATTACTTCCTATTAATTGTAACGATGGCCAAAACTATATTTGCCAACTCTCAACAACTTTTATGAACTCTTTTATTTCCTTTTATTCTCTTTTATGCACTTAAGATCATAGCAAGATAGCAAAGACCTTGACTCAACACTAATCTTTATTATATATAGCTCATGGACTCGATTACATAGAGGGATCACAAAGCAAAACTCAAAACTAAATCATACCAAAACTTTATTCTACTAGATCAAGATATTACTAAAAGGATTGAACTAAGAAAAATGGTAAAGATAGGAGTGTGATGGTGATACGATACCGGGGCACCTCCCCCAAGCTTGGCAGTTGCCAAGGGGAGTGCCCGTACCTAGTGATTATGTCCTCGGAGGTGGTGAACAAGGTGGTGATGATGATGGATAGTCGCACATCGAGCGTAGAAGCTCCTCCAGTTTGCAGATAATGCCCTTGATTGCGATGATATGCTCCTTCAACAAAATATTTTCCTGTGTGAGATACTCGTTTTGTATACGAGCTAACTCAATCATCTTGAAAGCTTCAATCTCAGTTGGGGTAAAGAGGTTAGGTAGACGTTGAGGGATGTTTCTTCTTCCGCCGCCGGAGCTTGATCCTCCATGGCCTTCTTGATCCCTTCATCCTTGTTGATCTCCCCCGGTTCTTCTCTTTTTATCTCTATCTTCAATAGCCAAGCATCCTTGTCTTTATAGTTCGAGGAGGGTGACGTCGTGATGCTCTAGATCTGTCAGAAAAACAGCTTCAAACAAAGACAGAGGTTTTTTGCGTGATACGGTGGTCAATACCTTCGGGATATTATATAATGAATTTTACCCGACTAAAAGAAGTATCGTGCAAGAAAACGGAGTCCGGAGAGCACACGAGGTGCCCACGAGGCAGGGGGCGCGCCCAGTAGGGTAGGGCGCGCCCTCCACCCTCGTGGAGGCCTCGTGTCCTTCTCGGACTACTTCTTATTTTTCTATTTTCTCAAATATTCCAAAACGGAGAAAAATTGCTATTAGAATTGTTTTGGAGATGGTTTAATTACCGTATCACATACCTGTTCCTTTTCGGAGTCTGAAACATTCTGGAAAGTGTCTCTTATGTATTCCTCCGGGGTTACGGTTTCAATTATATTAGTTTCAACATTTATAGGATTACCTGAGATATAATGTTTGATTCTTTGACCATTCACCACCCTCGGACTTGTACCTTCGAAGTTGTTGATTTTTATGGCACCGGAACAATAGACCTCCTCAATAACGTAAGGACCTTCCCATTTAGAGAGAGGTTTTCCTGTAAAAAATCTTTAATGAGAGTTGAATAGCAACACATAATCACCTACGTTAAACTCATGCTTTCGTATCCTTTTGTCATGCCATCTTTTAACTTTTTATTTAAACAGCTTGGCATTTTCATAGGCTTGGGTTCTCCATTCATCAAGTGAGCTAATGTCAAATAACCTCTTCTCACCGGCAAGTTTGAAATCATAATTGAGCTCTTTAATGGCCCAGTATGCCTTATGTTCCAGTTCGAGAGGTAAGTGACATGCTTTTCCATAAACCATCTTATACGGAGACATACCCATAGGATTCTTCTATGCAGTTCTATAGGCCCATAATGCATCATCAAGTTTCTTGGACCAACTCTTTCTGGATCTATTGACAGTCTTTTGAAAAATTAATTTGAGCTCTCTATTACTCAACTCTACTTGACCACTAGACTGTGGGTGATATGGAGATGCGATTCTATGATTAACGTCATACTTAGCAAGCATTTTACGAAACACACCATGAATAAAATGTGAACCACCATCAGTCATTAAGTATCTAGGGACTCCAAACCTCGGAAGAATAACTTCCTTAAGCATCTTAATAGAGGTGTTATGATAAGCACTACTAGTTGGAATGGCTTCTGCCCACTTAGTAACGTAATCAACGACAACTAAAATATGTGTATACCCATTAGAGGGAAGAAATGGTCCCATATAATCAAAGGCCCAAACATCAAATGGTTCGATAACAAGAGAATAGTTCATAGGCATTTCTTGACATCTACAAATATTACCAATTCTTTGGCATTCATCACAAGACAAGATAAACTTACGGGCATCTTTGAAGAGAGTAGTCCAATAAAAACCAGATTGTAATACCTTATGTGCAGTTCTATCTCCAGCGTGGTGTCCTCCATATGCTTCGGAGTGACACTTACGTAGGATATGTTCCTGTTCATGCTCAGGTACACAACGTCTAATAACACCATCTACTCCTTATTTACAAAGGTGTGGGTCATCCCAGAAGTAATGTCTTAAATCATAAAAGAACTTTTTCTTTTGCTGGTATGTGAAACTAGGTGGTATAAATTTAGCAACAATGTAATTAGCATAATCAGCATACCATGGAGTAGTACGAGAGGCATTTATTACAGCTAATTGTTCATCAGGAAATCTATCATCAATAGGTAGTGGGTCATCAAGAACATTCTCTAACCTAGACAAGTTGCCTACAGCGGGGTTTTCAGCTCCCTTTCTATCAATAATATGCTAATCAAATTCTTGTAGCAGGAGAACCCATCTAATAAGTCTAGGTTCAGCAGCTTTCTTTTCCATAAGATATTTAGTAGTAGCATGATCAGTGTGAATAATTACTCTAGAATGAACAATATAAGGTCTGAACTTATCACAAGCAAATACAACTGCTAAGAATTCTTTTTCAGTAGTAGCATAATTTCTCTAGGCAGTGTCTGGAGTTTTACTAGCATATTGAGTAACATTTAATTTCTTATCAACTCTTTTCCCTATAACAGCACCTACATCATAATCGCTTGCATCACACATAATTTCAAAGGGTAAATTCCAATTAGGTGGCTGAACAATACGTGCAGTTATCAAAGCTTTCTTAAGTATTTCAAATGCTTCTACACAATCATCATCAAAGACAAAAGGAATATCTTTTTGCAATAAATTAGTCAAAGGCCTAGAGATTTTAGAAAAGTCCTTAATGAACCTCCAATAAAAACCGGCATGGCCAAGGAAACTTCTTATACCTTTAATGTCCTTGGGACACGACATCTTTTCAATAGCATCAACTTTAGCTTTATCAACTTCAATACCTCTTTCAGAAATCTTATGCCCCAACACAATGCCCTCATTAACCATAAAGTGGCACTTTTCCCAATTCAAGACGAGACTAGTGCCTTCGCATCTCTGCAAAACTCATTCAAGATTGCTCAAGCAATCATCAAAAGAGGATCCATAAACGGAGAAATCATCCATGAATACCTCACAAATCTTTTCACAAAAGTCAAATAGTATAGCCATCATGCATCTTTGAAAGGTAGCGGGTGCATTACATAAACCAAAAGGCATACATCTATAAGCATAAGTACCGAAAGGGCAAGTAAAAGTAGTATTTGCTTGAACGTCCGCTAACATAGGTATTTGAGAGAAACCAGAATAACCATCTACAAAGCAGAAATGTGTATGTTTGGATAGTCTTTCTAGCATTTGATCAATAAAAGGCAAAGGGTAATGATCTTTCTTAGTAGCTTTATTTAATTTATGGAAATCAATTACCATCCTATAACATGTAATAATTCTTTGTGGGATCAATTCATCTTTATCATTAGGAACGACAGTAATGCCTCCCTTCTTAGGAGCACAATGGACAGGACTTACCCACTAACTATCAACAACGGGATAAATTATACCTGCCTCAAGGAGCTTGAGTATTTCTTTTCTTACCACTTCCTTCATCTTAGGATTTAACCGTCATTGATGATCTCTAACTGGTTTGGCATCTTCTTCCAATTTTATTTTGTGTTGGCATAGAGTGGGACTAATGCCCTTAAGATCATCAAGAGTATATCCAATAGTAGAATGGTGCTTCTTCAGAGTTTTCAATAATCTTTCCTCTTCCTGCTCTGAAAGGTTACCACTAATAATAACAGGATATATCTTATTTTCATCAAGATAAGCATATTTAAGAGTATCAGGTAATGGTTTAAGCTCAAACACGGGATCACCCTTGGGTGGAGGGGGATCCCCTAGGATTTCAACAGGCAAGTTGTGTTTCAGAATAGGACCCTATTTAAGGAATACTTCATCTATCTCCCTTCTTTCATTCATAAACATATCATTTTCATGGTCTAGCAAATAATGTTCTAAAGAAACAGTAGGAGGCACGACAATAGAATCAAGACCAATAATTTAATCCTTACTAGGCAATTTTTTATCATGGGGTTCTCTATGAAATTTAGCAAAATTAAACTTATGTGTCGTATTCCCCAGACCAATAGTAACAACATCCTTTTCACAATCAATCCAAGCATTGACAGTATTCAAGAAGGGTCTACCAAATATAATGGGACAAAAGCTATCTTGTGGGGAACCAAGAACAAGAAAATCAGTAGGGTATTTAACTTCCCCACACAAGACTTCGACATCTCTAACAACCCCAATTGGTGAAATAGTATCTCTATTTGCAAGCTTAATAGTAACATCAATATCTTCTATTTCAGCGGGTGCGATATCATGCATAATTTCTTTATATAAGGAAATAGGTATTGCACTAGGACTAGCACCCATATCACATAGGCCATGATAACAATGATCTCCTATTTTAACAGAAATAATAGGCATGCCTACAACAGGTCTATGTATCTTAGCATCGGGTCTAACAATATTAGTAGCTTCCTCACAGAAGTAAATAACATGCCCATCAATATTATCAGCCAAGAGATCTTTAACCATAGCAATACTAGGTTCACCTTTAATTTGCTCAGGAGGTGTATATGTTCTAGTATTACTCTTACGAACAACAGTTGAAGCTTTAGCATGATCCTTTATCCTAAAAGGGAAAGGCGGTTTCTCAACATAAGTAGTAGGAACAATAGGATCATTACAAGTGATAATCTTTTCTTCAACTGTAACAGGTGCAACTACTTTTACTTCAATAGGAGGATTATATTTAAACCACTTCTCCTCAGGGAGATCAACGTGAGTAGCAAAAGATTCACAGAAAGAAGCTAGTATCTCAGAGTCAAGTCCATATTTAGTGCTAAATCCACGAAAAGCATCGGTATCCATAAAAGACTTAACACAATCAAACTTAGATGTCATATCTGACTCCTTACCATCGTCGGAACCCCAATCTTCAGAGCTGCATTTAATTCTTTCCAATAAGTCCCACTTGAATTCAATAGTCTTCAGCATATAAGAACTAGCACAAAAAGTATCGAGCATTGTGTGATCATTGAGATAAAGCCGAGCATAAATTTTTTTTGAATAATCATTTCTCTAGAGAGCTCATGATTGGGGCATGAATATAACATTGACTTAAGCCTCCCCCAAGCTTGAGCGATGCTTTCTCCTTCGCGAGGCCAAAAGTTATATATATAATTACGATCACGATGAACAAGATGCATAGGATAGAACTTCTGGTGAAATTCCAATTTCAATCGTTTATAGTCCCAGGATCCCGTATCATCACATAGCCTATACCATGTCAATGCATCTCCCTTCAAAGATAAAGGGAAGACCTTCCTCTTAACAACATCATCGGGTATACCTGCAAGATTAGATAATCCACAAACTTCATCCACATAGATAAGGTGTAAAGCGGGATGCAATGTTCCATCTCCTGCAAAGGGATTATCTAGCAGTTTCTCTATCATACCCGAAGGAATCTCAAAGTAAACATTTTCAGTAGGTTCAGTAGGTTGAGGAGCAACTCTTTGCTCTACTGGTCGGGGTGAAGATGCCCCAAACAAGCCCCTCAAAGGATTAGTTTCCATAGTAACAAGTGACAGTAAATTTCAGCACACTATATAAATGTTTCCTTACCAAGTTCCACTCACCAAAGGCGCTTCACTCCCCGGCAACGGCGCCAGAAAAGATTCTTGATGACCCACAAGTATAGGGTATCTATCATAGTCCTTTCGATAAGTAAGAATGTCAAACCCAACGAGGAGCAGAAGGAAATGACAAGCGGTTTTTAGTAAGGTATTCTCTGCAAGCACTGAAATTGTAGGTAACAGATAGTTTTGTGATAGGATAATTTGTAATGGGTAACAAGCAATGAAAGTAAATAAAGTGCAGCAAGGTGGCCCAACCTTTTTGTAGCAAAGGACAAGCCTGGACAAATTCTTATAATGAGAAAAGCGCTCCCGAGGACACATGGGAATTATCGTCAAGCTAGTTTTCATCACGCTCATATGATTCGTGTTCGTTACTTTGATAATTTGATATGTAGGTGGACCAGTGCTTGGGTGTTGTCCTTTCTTGGACAAGCATCCCGCTTATGATTAACCCCTATTACGAGCATCCGCAACTACAAAAGAAGTATTAAGGTAAACCTAACCATAGCATTAAACTAGTGGATCCAAATCAGCCCCTTACGAAGCAACGCATAAACTAGGGTTTAAGCTTCCGTCACTCTAGCAACACATCATCTACTTATTACTTCCCAATGCCTTCCTCTAGGACCAAATAATGGTGAAGTGTCATGTAGTTGACGTTCACAAAACACCACTAGAGGAGAGACAACATACATCTCATCAAAATATCGAATGAATACCAAATTCACATGACTACTAATAGCAAGACTTCACCCATGTCCTCAGGAACAAACGTAACTACTCACAGAGCATATTCATGTTCATAATCAAAGGAGTATTAATATGCATTAAGGATCTGAACAAATGATGTTCCACCAAATAAACCAACTAGCATCAACTACAAGGAGTAATCAACACTACTAGCAACCCACAGGTACCAATCTGAGGTTTGGATACAAAGATTGGATACAAGAGATGAACTAGGGTTTGAGAGGAGATGGTGCTGGTGAAGATGTTGATGGAGATTGACCCCCTCCCGATGCGAGGATTGTTGGTGATGACGATGGTGATGATTTCCCCCTCCCGGAGGGAAGTTTCCCTGTAGAACAGCTCATGGGAAATAGATTAGTTCGCCAAGGTTCCGCCTCGTGGTGGCGGAGTTTCGTCCCGTGAGCTTGCTTATGATTTTTTAGGGTAAAAGACTTCATATAGCAGAAGATGGGCACCGGAGGGCCACCAGGGGGCCCACGAGGCAGGGGCGCGCCCAGTAGGGGTGGGCGTGCCCCCAACCTCGTGGCCAGGGTGTGGGCCCCCACTGGTACTTCTTTCGCTCAATAATTCTTATTAATTCCAAAAATGACTTTCGTGAAGTTTCAGGACTTCTGGAGCTGTGCATAATAGGTTTCCAATGTTTGCTCCTTTTCTAGCCTAGAATCCCAGCTGCCGGCATTCTCCCTCTTCATGATAAACCTTGTAAAATAAGAGAGAATAGCCATAAGTATTGTGACATAACGTGTAATAGCAGCCCATAATGCAATAAATATCGATATAAAAGCATGATGCAAAATGGACGTATCACCTTCTTGATTGACTTTGATGAGTATAGGGGTTACAAGAGTTGATCTACCTCGAGATCGTAATGGCTAAACCCTAGATGTCTAGCTTGTATAATTGTTCTTGCACTACAGACTAAACCCTTCAGTTTATGTAGACACTGGAGGGATCTAGGGTTGTACAGAGTCGGTTTACAGAGAAAGGAAGGTGCATGATCGAAATGCCAAGCTTGCTACCCATGCAAAGGAGAGTCCCATCCGGACATGGAGAAAGGTCTTAAATCTCATATCCTCATGGCCCATTAGTCTGCCCCATATCACATAGCCCGGACACCCGAGGACCCCTTAGTCCAGGACTCCCTCAGTAGCCCCTAAACCAGGTTGCAATGACAACGTGTCCAGCGACAGATTGTCTTCGGCATTGCAAGCACTACAAAATAAATACACTTCCGTGATGATACATGTTTGTCACAGTAGGTCGCGTTTTTTGTCATGCATGTACATCCATGACAAATTTATGACAGAATCAAGATAGTCATACATATGCTGTCGTAGAAGTGTTCGATGACATTACCAAAATTATCATCACGAAAGTGTCCACTTCCATGACGATAAATCGCGTCCGTAGGCGCTTTCGTCAAGGGTGACCGACACGTGGCATCCACCATAGCGGAACGCGGTTAAGCTATCGGGTCGGGTTACGGATCCGATAACCCATTAACAGCCCGACCAATGGGGATTTTCCACGTGTAAAATCATCATTGGCTGGAGGAAACACGTGTCGGCTCACTGTTGGGACAGATGTCATCCACTCATTGGACAGAAGGCTTCTATGATACGTCGACACGTGGCACGGCCCAACAGAGGCTCATTCCTGTGAAAAGGCCGGCCCGTTTGACTTGGTCAAAAGGTGGCGGGCCGGCCCATGGAAAGCCTGTTAACGGCCTGTTCGCATATAGCCCATTATCAGCCCACTAACCCAAGGCCCATTACGCCCTATCCGAATTAGGCCCAGTAGCATCATCTGGGCCATCCAATATGATTCCATCCCGTTTTCACTTCTGGCCCATGTATGGCCCATGACGTCTTTCGGCCCATATGAGGCCCTATGTAACTCTTGGCCTATTAACGGCCCGTGGTGAAACTGGCCCGTAATGAACAATGTATCAGTTTATACCCACTAACGGCCCGTGGTGAAACTGGCCCGTAATGAACAGTATATCACTTTATAACCATTAAGGGCCCGTTATTCAGTTGGGCCGTTTCCCGCAAATGTTATCTTTCGGCCCTCTCAGAGCCCATTTATTCTTGGGCTCATTTCCAGCATTCGTTTACTTACGTCCGTTACTGTCATTTTCTGCTTGTGGGCCAAATTCAGCCCATGGTTACATCGGCCCGTTTGTGGTCCGTTAATACGTTGGGCCATTTTCATAGCGCCATCAAATATGGCCTATTAACGATGGCCCGTTATGGTCATACGGCCCTTATAAGGCCCATTGATGATACGGCCCGTAGAAGGCCCATTTTTTCTACGGCCCGTAGAAGGCCCATTGTTTCTCTGACCCGTAGAAGGCCCATTGTTTCTCGACCCGTAGAAGGCCCTCTGTTTCTCGACCCATAGAAGGCCCACTGTTTCTACGGCCCGTAGGAGGCCGAGTGTCACTACAGTAAATATTAGCCCATGGTTATTGTGGCCTAGTTTTAAAAAGAACTGCACTGACTACAAGCAAACAAATAAACAAGACAACAAGGAAATAAAGAAGCAAGCAACTTATGCTAGGCTATCACGGCTGTTACACATATTACATCCACTGGGCATCAAAGTTCGCCACCAGTGAAAATATAGGGAACAAAGCAGCATATCATATACACTGGTTGTCAAAGTTGGCGACCAGCGCAAATAAACTGTAACACCCCGGATGTAGCTTTCCATTTTCGTAACTCCAACTCCTGCCTTTTCCCGGAGATGCGATATATTATTTTTTCCGTGGTTGGGTTTTTGTCTTTCGTTTTGCATTTTGTTCATGTCATGCATTTCATCATCACATCATTCGCATTGCATCGGCACTCTGTTGCCGTCATACTTTAAAACCTGCACCCGTTCGTAGTTGCCGTGTCCCCCCTTGCTTTCGTTGACCGTTCCGAGACCAACCGTGTTTTCGTTTCCCTCTTGTCCGACCACCTAACCTCTCTACCAACCACCGACCCCCTCTTCATTCGTTTTTCAATTCTTCCCGGTGAATCATGCCTTTGCTACATCCATTCTCTGTTCTTATGGTGGTTCGTTCAAGATTTCACCTCTTTCGTTATCATTTAATTCATTTGTTGATTCCAATCCTACCGGTGGTTCGTTGAAGACCTTCTCAAGTTTTGAGATATCTCTTTTAATCCTTTCTACGAGAATAAGTGGTATGCCAAATCCGTTGATTGTCATCAATTTAATTGGTGAGGGATAAGCATAACATAATTCTTATTCTTGTTCATCCTAGTGATTAATTCTTTATTCCGGAGGCCCTTAAAATTCTCGGTCTCATTTGTTCCATCTTCTCTTTTTCCCGGAGTTCCAAGCTCTAATTATCGCGGAGATCCATGTAAATCATTGCAAGGATTCACCCTGTGTTTCCAATTTCTCTTTCTTTTCAATCCTTTTGTTTACCGGAGTTCTTGATGGAGGCTCTACATGGTGGTTCGTCAAGGATTCTCTCCATTCTTCAATTGTTCTTCAAGATTTCTCTTGAAGTTATGACCCGCCAAGCTATACTCAAAAATAAACATGGTGCTCAACACATGTTTTGTTTTGAGGAGCTCAAGTATTCTTCATCTTGCATTCCAAAGTGCAATTCTTTCTACCTTATCTTTTGAGGTGGTGTTATGTCACTCTTGACAATTTCCCTTCGTGATTCATGTTGTCAAGAATGAGGTATTTTAAATCCATCAATCTCTTCTTTGGAGTATCTTGGTATAGATTTCACCTAAAGCCTTCCCTAAGGAATATTGCTATTTGTGGTGTTTATCAATGATCCAAGTTATCTCCTATCCTCTTGGTGAAAGAAGTTTTTCTTCTCTTTGGTGTTCTCAACCAATCAATTGTTTCCATTAGTGGCCGGTTGTCACCTCATAATTTTGAGATGCTTCCATAAGCCCACTACAAAATTGTTCTTTTCGTTGTTGGTTTTCCAACAACTCAGTTCTAACCTTCTTGCAAGGATGCTTTCCAAGTTCATTTGTGGTAGAAGTTGGCTTTTTCCTCTCCGTTCTTTTATTCCAACGATCTAACTTCTATTCTTTCGTTACGGAGGCATTGTGATGTTGTGCTCTTCACCCATCACCTCGTTTTGTGAGGATCATGTTCTTTTCATGCTTATCCATTTAACCGGAGTGTTGTGTCATCTCTTCAAGTTCTTTCATCTCATCAAGTTTTGCCCCCCTTCTCAACCGGACTGCTGTCTGAAATCTTTCTTGCCCCTTGTGCCATTCTTTCAATAGTTAGGAGGCGGTGTGTTGTTGATTTCATCAAGTATCCTCTCATCTTGTCAAGTTCATGTTCAATTCCTTCCATTTACAGTCGGAGTGCTGCCCAAATTATTTCAATCTTCTTCCTCTTCCATCCAGTTCTAACCGGAGTGGTTTCAATATCTATCTTATCACTAAACCTATTGGTTCTCGTTGTATCCCTTGCTCCTCTTTTCTAACGGAGTGTTTTCAACTTTGCTCATCTTCGTTGTTTTCTGCATTTCATTTTGTTCAACCTCTCAAGGTTCTTTGGTTCCACTCATTGGTCGAAGAAGCAACTTAGTTTTACCTCCTCTCTTCCTTTCCGTTTTCCCTCCGGTGCCATCCTAGATCTCGGGACAAGATCCTCTCGTAGTGGTGGAGTGTTGTAACACCCCGGATGTAGCTTTCCATTTTCGTAACTCCAACTCCTGCCTTTTCCCGAAGATGCGATATATTATTTTTTCCGTGGTTGGGTTTTTGTCTTTCGTTTTGCATTTTGTTCATGTCATGCATTTCATCATCACATCATTCGCATTGCATCGGCACTCTGTTGCCGTCATACTTTAAAACCTGCACCCGTTCGTAGTTGCCGTGTCCCCCCTTGCTTTCGTTGACCGTTCCGAGACCAACCGTGTTTTCGTTTCCCTCTTGTCCGACCACCTAACCTCTCTACCAACCACCGACCCCCTCTTCAGTCGTCCGAAAAACTTCCCCGAACCCGACCCGGGCTTTCATTACCGTTGGGTCCGGATCATCCCCTAACGTCTACAAAACATCACCGTTTTCTTATTTGGACTCTCTAGCCTATTTTTTTCTCAACCATCCGATTACGACCGTAGGGTCGGGATATCCCCTAACCTATTTTCATCTGATATAAATATCAGTCTAACATAGATCTTAGGGGCTTGTCCCATCCACCTTCCCACCGCCGCCACTCTCTCCCTTGGGATCCTCCCTGGTCTCCTCCTCGTCTTCCCCACCGAGCCAACCACCATCCGTCTCAGATCCACCTCCAACCCCCGCGTCTCCTCCCGATTTCCATGGATGTTGCATCTCCGGCCTCGTCCCCAACCCCAAGCCCTCCTCCTCGCTTGATCCCTCGCGCCCGAGGAATTAGTGTGCCCCGAGCCCCCCTCGCCGGAGCACGGGACCTCCTCTGCCGCCGGTGAGATGCCCTGCTGCTGCCCCTTCATTTTTTTCCCTGCTCCACCCGTGCCTCACCTCTCCCTCTCGACCTCCTGATGCAGCGCCATGGATGGCCGCAGTCCGAGCTCGCGCCCGACCTCCTGGAGCCCCCCGAGGCCCGAGCTCCTCCAACCTCGCGACCCCGTTCTGGCGTTGCCCTTCCTCGGAACCGCGCCAAGCTGCCGCCTCCCTTCTCGCCGTCCAGTCCCCGCGGTGCCGTCCAGGACCCTGACGGCCTCCCCTGCTTCTGCTGCACGAGGAGGACGACGCATCCAGCATGCGCCCGCTCGTCCCAGCCGCTCGACCGCCGCGCCAAGTTCCGCCGTCCTCGCCCGGATCCAGCCGCCCCTGCTTCCCGTCGGACATCCCCGCCTTGGATCCGGTCGTCCCCGTGACGTCCCGCTGCCGCCGAGCCTCTGCGTCGCGCCGCTGCCTCCCTTTCGCGCCCGGCGGGGAAGCGCTTCGCAGCGCCCGCTTCGCGTTGACGCGCTGGTCATGCGTGGGCTGCCAGCCGTGCCCAGGCCCAGCTCGCTCGCCTCAAGCGCTACAGGCCCAGCGCCCCCTTCCAGCCTCCAAACCGAGCCGGCCCATGAGGCCCAATGTGAGCAGCCCCCCTCCAGTCCTCTCCTGGACACTATCGGGCCAACCAGATTCGGCCCGTAGTGGTTTTTTTCCCGTTGCTGCCATTTTTGCATTATCCATTGTATTAACAGATTTACAGAAAAACCCTCAAAGTTCATGCATATAATAACTTACAAACCGTGCACCGGATGTAAAATGCTCAGAAATTTGTGTAGTTTAATAATATGCCACTTTCATCCATGATCAAAATGTTTAAAATGTTGTTTGATTAAATTTGCTCAAATGCCATGTTAAAATGCTTTATTTCATAACTATTTAACCGTAACTCGGAATTTAATAAACTTTATATGTATTTGGGGTGGAAAAATGCCTAGTTTAACATGGTCCACTTTATTTTGCTGTTTAACAACATTAAAATGGTGTTTAGGGCAGAACAGTACCAAACTTGAATATTGTATATGAGGTTTTTCCGGACTTGTTGTTTTGTTGTTTCCGGCCTCATTTAAACTTGCCTAGGTAGGTAGTTTTCTTATGCTTCACCCCTTGCCATGTTAATCAATATTTAATATTGTTGGGTAGCTTAAACAAGAGAGAACTAAATAACTTGGATGTGGTGTTTTGTCAATATGCAACTCGTTGCATATTGAGCTCCACTTAATTTGTAGTGTTGTTTGTTGCACTTTGCCATGCCATGCCATGCCTCATTAAACCGGACATGCATCATACTTGGTTGTGCATCATGCCATGATTATGCGATGGTTGTTTACTATGTTGTTTGCTTCTTTCCGGTTTGCTTCTCTCGTTAGCTTCGGTTTCGTTCCGGAGTTGTGAGGATTCGTTCGACTTCGTCCGTTTGTCTTCTTCATGGACACTTCTTTTCTAGGGTTTGCACGCTTCACACTCTCTCTAGTATATATATATACACGCTGGAGCCACAGCGCTTGTAGTTGCTCTCTTCACACTCTCTCGCCCTCTCCCGCTGGATCCTCAGCGCTTGTAGTTGCTCTCTTCACACTCTCTCGCCCTCTCCAGATCTAAACAAGACTTCATTGGCCTCTCTCTCCCCTCACTACTGCTCAAAGAGCCAGCAGGATCCGTCCGCCGGGAAGGGAAGGAGGCTTAACGCTGTCGCCGTTGGCGAGGGAGGGAATCCACTATCGGCGCTGTTGTTCACTTTCCACCCAGCGGCGGCACGGGAGGGCCTCCGACCCTTCTTCTTCGCCTTCGTCTCATCGCCCACCGAACCACGCCCCAAGAACCTTAAGGTATATTTTACTTACTCCACATGCATTGCGCTAGCTACATGTATACCATGAATCTAGGACGTGGTTCAAAGCGGAAAGGGGTGGGGGGAAGTAGTGGGAAAAGTTGTATATAGCATGAATCTAGGACGTGGTTCAAAGAGGAAATGAAGGGGGAAAGTTGTATAGCATGAATCTAGGACGTGGTTCAAAGAGGAAAGGAATGGTGGAAAGTAGTGGGGAAAGTTGTATCGTATGAATCTAGGACGTGGTTCAAAGAGGAAATGAAGGGGCGAAAGTACTAGTTCAAAAAGGAAAGGAAGGGACAAGGCTGTAGAGTTTGAGCAGGACTAGATTTGCTGTGCTCACGTAGGGAAAGGTGTCTAAAGATAACAAAACTGGGACCAACACAAATATGCTCCTTGGTTGTTTGTTCTTTGTTGCAACAGACTGTGCATGACCATAGTACATCGGTAGATGCACATGGTGCTGAAAAAAATCCACCGTCCGTGCAACTCATTAGCTTTTTTTAATCTATGGCCCTGTTTGGTTAAAAACTCCCTAGTCCCTACCTGCTTGGTTCCAGGGACTAAACATGGACTAGAGGTTATTAAGTGACATGATAAAAGACCATGTTACCCCTAGTAATGAACTAATAGAAACAAGGTGCGATGCGTGGCAGGGGCAACTGTTGGAAAAAGTCCCAAAAAGACTCCCTCGGGGTCTTCTTTCTTTAGTCCCAAATGCCCACTTTTAGTCCCGAAAAGTCCCTCCTGTTTGGTTTAGATGTGACTGACACGGAGGTTTTTTAGTCCCTACATGAAAATGTCGCTGTAAACAAACACCCTCTAATAATGCCGCTGGAAAATTGATGCAATGCCACAGTTAAAAGCAAATTACATGTTTAACGAATTTTATTGTTAATATAATCTCTGTGTTAATATTAATCAATGCCACTGTTTGAGAAATGCTACTGTCTTGCTTTCTTTCCCATTTAGATAAGGTAGATGCTTCTTTTTGTTGGCTTTTGTGTCATCCACCGTTATTGACCACTAATTGTTTCCTTTGCACCTCTGTGTAAACAGGATTATCTACTTCACCTCGTTGCCATTGTGACCTTTTGTTGCACTGCACAAAACACTTTTGTTTTAAGAGTGTTTTGTGCAGTTCAACGACAATGTCACACCGACAACGTTGCTTGATTGCTTGATCTTAGTGGAACTGCACAAGAGGAGATCTTACTTCCTATCCGTTAACGCGAATTTGGTTCAGATCTTCTTCTTGTGAGTTGTTTAATTCCGCATCATGAGAGGTCGATTACTAGCCTTCTTTCACATGATTCTGCGGTGTGCTTTCATATGTTGTGCTACTTGGGCGATAATGTTGCTTGATTTTAGTGAACTGCACAAATGGAGACAAGACTTCCAATCAGTATGTGCACCGTAATATCCCATTGAGGTAAGATGAGGATATTTCTGGCTGTTGGCCTATATTTTGCCACTTTCATCGAAAATGAATTTTAGTACTATACTTGTGCTCCTAATTGACATGCCAAATCTTACATTGAAGGCAAAGCTTGCATTATTGAACCAAGTGATGACGGGAAGAACAAGCGGAAGGAAAACAAAATCAACTCCGGTCTTTGTAATGAAGCCTTTGGGAACTGTGATGACACAAGTAATGATATAGTTTTGCATCTTAATTTATTGCTATGGCTGGAACGAGCAATTGTTTTGCCATTGATTTGATGCCATACGTAATTATCTCTACTTGTGCAAATAGGGATCTTCTTTGAAGATACCATATATTTTAGTGGAACTGCACAAGAAGATGTTGGAAACATTAAACTAATCGAGAGTATATAGTAAGCATGGCCACCCCGTAGATAGCAGATGGTTCGAGAAGTGCTTCATCTGTATGCTCTACACAATCAGCCTCCTGACAAAGGTTGGTACTCGCCCATTGATTTCATCCATATGATTGAGCTTTGTCATCTCTATTGGTGTTGTGCTACTGTTTAGATACTGTCATGAAAATGTGGTATTGTCCTTGGGAAGTGCTTCATCTGTGCTGTTTTAAATATTTCCTTTCCTTTTTTCGAGCAAACATGGATGCTAGCATTTAGTAGTCCTCTTGTCTTTGCACTGTGGGATCATCTTCCTCGAAGAAGAATATGGAGTATGTGAAGTGACTAGTTCCGATTATGCCAGGATGAAGAAGCACTGTCTATCTTCTCATCAGAAGGAGCAGTTCAAGGATGGTTACATTACTCCCCACAAGACCAAACTAACTTCATCTCAGAAGGACTGACAAATCTCCATTTTTTTGCTATGATGCGCGAGTACAATGTTGTTCTAGGATTCTTTCTGGTGAGTTTCATTTTTCTGAAAGTGTGCTCTACATGGACCATGTATGTGCCTATTGAAACTGTCAATTCATAATACAGTTTGCTTTATACTAATCACTTTTTTGTATTTGTGCAAACATGGGTGCTCAGCTTGATTTCAACGGGAACTGCACAAAATGTTCATGAATACATCGAATCATTCGTTTCCACCATAAGAAAGGAGGTGCCCATAAGTTCAAGGTGTTGCAACATATAAGGGCGAAATCATACAAGCTACGCGCGAATTTGGTTGATTTTGTTGGAACTGCACAAATAGAACAGTTGGTTTATTTAGCACGAGTTGCCATGTCAATGCCCGAACTGATGGCAAACCCTGCCCATTCCACAATCGTAGGCATTTGATATTTTGGAATGGGACAACCTTATCAAATTTTGCTCATTGATTTTAGCAAGATATGCGTTTGATATTTTCGAATGGGACGCCCTTTATTGTCAGCAGCGGCGATCAATTTTTTCTTTATTCTTTAGTTGTGAAGTAAATATTGCCTCTGTCATGTGAGTTGCTGAGATGCATAATCATCGATTGTTTTGAATGTTCTCCATGAATTGCCAGGCCTGTGTGTTTGATTGCAATGTATAGAAACGCTAGAAAGCTGCTCAAACTCTTTGTACTCCTTCTATTCCTTTTTACTTCGCACATTGTGAAAGTGCATACTTTTTTGTATAAGATTGGTCAAAGTAGAGATACTTTATTTGCAGAATAAACTTGTATGCAGACTAGAAAGGACGGAGGAGTACATGTGAAACTTCTGCAAGCGTGGTGATCACCACAGGAATAATGCTAGTACGTATTGTTTTGCATGTTCATCCAATGCCGTGATCAGAATTGAACTAATCGAAATAAATTCATTCATACACAGTCGATTTCATATAAACATGCGGATTTCATTACATTTCATACATTCTTCAACTAAAAGGGGTGTTTGTGGCGCATGCATCTCCCGGATCAGAGGTCAGAGTCATCCTCCTTTTGAAAAAAACTAAAAAGTGCGTTGGAGGTATAATTAATTAAACGAAGCTATCCACTGTGTCCCATCGAGCGAGCAGAAGCTTCAATGACTTAGCTGCGAGTGCGATTGATGCGACATGTGGCTGTTGGGCCCACGTGTCGATCGACCAACCGCACCAGCGATTAAGTAAGCAGCGTTCTTCTCGGCGCAGCTCTCCGACTCACGTCGCCGCCAAGAAGCTAACCGGCCGTAAATGGTCAACCCGCCTAGCTTGGCTTCAACCGGAGGGTAGCAGCGGTGGCCTTACTTGGACCCGAGCAGCGGCGACCTACCGTGTTCTACTCTTCCTCATTTTCTGTGTGGCGTGGCCTCGTTGGCAGCGGGGCAGGGCCTCGGCGGAGCCAGCGATGCCTCTGTCTCGTTGCCGGCGGGCAGCGCCTCAGCGGAGGGGTGGAAATCCTCCCCCACGTTGCCGGCACGGTGGGGCCTTGGCTGAGCTGGCAGTGTCCTCTGCCTCGTTGTTGGCGCAGCGGGGCCTCGGCGGAGCCGGCGGTGTACTCTTCCTCGTTGTTGGCGCCACGGGGCTTCGGCGAAGCAGGGCGTCATCGACGCCAGTGGAGCGGGGACTCGTCAGAGCCGGCATTGTCCTCTGCCTCGTCCTCGGTCTCGCCAAGCAGCGCCTCGCCCGCTTCATCACCCTCTTTGCTAGCCTCTTTGTAGGAGGCCGCAGCCTCCACCACCCGCATGCGGTAATGCCAGCGCTCCAGGCGGCCCTTGCGGGTGGAGCGGTACGAGTCGAGCAGCGCCTCCTGCTCCGCCTGCTCCATGGCGATCTGCTCCTCCGCCTGCAGGTGCTCCTAGAGGAGATGGTGGTTGTAGGCGGCGTCGGACTGCGCCTCCCGGAACTACTCCTCACACATCTGCCTCACCCTGTCCATATATTGGGCACGGGCCACGCTGATGGTCATGGTGCAATGCACCGGCGAGGATGGCACGGAGGAGGGGGTTGGCGCCGGATCGTCGACTACCATGTTCTCCATTGGGACGTCGTCATCCTCCGGCTGCCTGCTGGCCAGCCAGTCGGCAGCAATGGCTTCTATCTCCTTGTGGTCTGTCGTCCGCCCGTCCCGAAGAGCGCTGGAGCGCGAGGAAGCCATGGAGGGCAGTAGTGGTGTGGACAGGAGAAAGGCAACGGATGCGGATGACTGTGGCTATGGCCGGCGCAACAGTTTATATAGCAATGGTGGGCGGGCGGAGGGACGGACGTGTGACGCCGGAGTAGCCGCCTCGGCAACCGTGTATCATTAATGTGTGCGGCAGATGGACGGACGGACGACACTTGTGTCGTTTGAAAGCGAGCAATCGCCTACACCGGAAGCGGGCGGCAAGCCATGTGCATTTGAGGAAGAAGCAGCGGCAAGAGATCACTTTACTTGGATAGGATGACAATGGGGACCCACCAGGTCCATAGCCTCACGTCATAAGTGCCTCCTTATTTTTATATATATATATATATATATATATATATATATACAATAATGTATTTTGCTTCCTCCTGGTTTCCTGACATCACGGTCCCACACCATTGTCTACCTATGTACTCCTTTCCGGTTTATAGGGCTTATCTCAAAATTTTAGTTTTTCCATTTTATAAGGCTCAATTTGGTTGTTTTCCATCACATGTTCAGATTCCAAGGTGCATTAAATCATTGCATGCAAGTATTAAGAAAAATTGACCAATGCATGTACTTTATGCATGCATGCATTACAATTAATGCATTGATAAACATAATTTTTGAGGATAACAAGAGCATTAATTAGGTGCTTTTGCAAAACTAGAAAAGTATTCCACCACTCGCCATCTACCTTGATTGGTGAGATTTTTAAGTGAGCATTATAAACCGGAAAGGAGGGAGTAGTCAATAAGCGAGAGAATTGCACAAGAAGCGGCCGGCAATTTGGGACCAAGAAGCTCGGCGATATTTGTGTTTTTGAGGTGTGAGCACTGCAGAGTTTTTCGATGTTTACCCCAGATATTATTTTTTCTCCTCTGAACAACAACGAAAACATCGTTGCAGGTATTAATTGGGCGGGCTGTGGCCCGTCTAGCCCAGGCTAGATATCCAGCCCAGATATTAATTTTTTTCAAGATGAAAATGGCTAACCCAGCTATACTTTTTTTAAGGAATACCTAGGCAAGGTCAAATTGTTATTCTCCACCCCGCTGGGCTGCAAATCTTTCCTAGGAGGGATGCATTAGGCTTAACAAGAAAATGGGCTTTAAGAAATAATAAATGGGATGTAATTATAAAAACTGGGTAGTAACTATAAAAAAATGCACCAAACAGTGATTACTTTATAAAATATTATTTTTGGAATATTGAAAATTTTAATTTCATTAATTGTTGCAAGCAGAATGTTTTGTTGGATTTTTACGCAATATAAATTTATATTGAAATTGTATTTAATATGACTAAAATTTCGGGATAAAAATATTCGGATCCCATCAAAATGTGGGAAATTTTTATTGAATTCTGCTTTGAACGGTTGGTTGAAATGGGTTGTACTTTTAACAAACTGTAAATGGGCTGTAGTAAATTTCATTAGAATTCAAAAATGGGCTACACATTCTTACAAATCTCAAATGGGCTATAAGTTCTCTACCACACACTTCTGGCCTTACTAAGTTGACGCGTCCCCTACAAAAACAGAGTTGACGGGTATGCAAGGCTTTGTCAACTTATAGTCAACACATGGTTCTAGCAGCAGTGGTCGTTGGATGTCCATCCAACGGATGCCGTGCTTCTTCTTCAATCTCGGATATTCTAGCTTCACCCGCCCAAAAAATGATTCATCCCCCTGACATCTGGGGTGCACCGTTTCGGAAGCTGACCTGTGGGCCTACTAAGTTGACGTAACAAGGGCTTTGTCAACTTAGTCAATATAAACTATTCTAGCTGCAGTGATTGTACGATGTCAATCCAACGGCCGTCATGCTTCTTCAACCTCTGGTCATCTTGCTCCAGCCGCCCAAAGCAGCGCCGGTCGTGCCGCCTGCTCCTGCCTCCCGTGGTCGGCTGTGCTGCCGCGGAGGCCTCGGCGCCCCCTACTACTCCCACTGCTGGCCAGGCCATCCCTCCACTCACCCACTGACCCACACCCCCTGTTATTCTGCGGCGATGGCAGCGTAGCCGAACCAGTGAACCCTCATACTCCTCTCCGCGTGTGCATCCACTGCCGCGTCTTCCCTAGCTCCATGTCGTCTGATTCCTAGGCCTCGCCGTCGTCCACCGCCGTGGTGCTCTCGGCGCGGCGTCGTCAACGTGGCCAAGGAACGACTTCCATCGGATGTGTGATGTACGTGGAGAGGCTGACAGCTGGGTCCACGACAGCCGCAAGGAAGTGCCTCCTTATTACGCGCAAAATAATTATTCCTCCACCTGACAGCGGGGACCCGTCGGACGAGCCACCGTGTTCGCGAAAAAATGATTCGCCCCATTGCTGGGACCCACGAGCTACATCTTCGCACGCAAGGAAGTGTGTCGAAAAAACGATTAGCCCCACATTGCTGGGACCCACAGCTACATCTTCACACGCAAGGAAGTGCGTCCGAAAAAATCTGGTGCCCCATTGCTGGGACCCACCAGCTACACCTTCGCACGCAAGGAAGTGTGTCCAGGCAAAAACGATTCGCCCCCCTGACTGCTGGGACCCAGCAGCTACACCTTCGCACGCAAGGAAGTGCGTCCGGGCAAAAAAACGATTCGCCCCCTGACTGCTGGGACCCAGCAGCTACACCTTCGCACGCAAGGAAGTGCGTCCGAGAAAAAATGATTCGCCCCCCCCCCTGACTGCTGGGACCCAGCAGCTACACCTTCACATGCAAGGAAGTGCGTCCGAGCAAAAAAAACGATTCTCCCCCCTGACTGCTGGGACCCACCAGCTACATCTTTGCAGGCAAGGAAGTGCTTGACAGTCGGGACCCACCGTGTCGAAGCGTACGTAGCATTGTCATCCTGGTCTCGAGCGATATGCGTACATCTTGGTTGATGTAAGCGCGCCGCGTGTCGTAGTAGAAGGCGCCGCGATGTCGTAGTAGAAGCGCGCGCGTGTCGTAGTAGAGGTGCGCGACGTAGCATGTACACGCACGTCGTCTGATGGCGAGGTGCAAAAAAGAAAATCTGACCACATACATTACATACGGGGAGGGTCTCGAACGCCTACTCGCGCATACGTACATGGCTGGGTCAGAACGGAGAAACAGCGTCGTCGTCGTGTTCATGGGGAGCCAACCGGCTGGGTCTGAATGGAATGCGTGGTCGTGTTCATCGGGAGAGCTTGGACGGAACAAGCGATGGAAACGAGGCCTGGCGTACCGCACAATGGAGGAAACGGCCTTGTGTTCGACCGGCCACGTTTGAAACGGGGTATTGTTGATCGGGAGGGGCCTGGCGTACCGCCAAACAGAGGAAACGGACCTCCTACGGTCGAAACGGGGGTCCTGTTGATCGGGAGGGGTGTGGCGTACCACAAAACGGAGGAAACGGACCTCCTACGGTCGAAAAGGGGGCCCTGTTGATCGGGAGGGGTGTGGCGTACCGTAAACGAATGAAATGGACTTGTGTTGGAGCGCTTTGGTCGAAACGGGGGGGAGGGGTACCGCAAAACGGGACTCCACGGGATACTGTTCATCTCCACCGTCGACCTACTCCAGCCTCCACGGGCTACCGTCGACCTCCTCCAGCCTCCACGGGCTCCTGTTCATCCAGCCTCCACCGCGTGCTACTCCACCGGCTACTGTTCAACCACCCCTCCATGGGCACCCCTCCACCGTCTACTGTTCATCTGGCCCTCCACACCACGGGGTCCTGTTCAACCACCCCTCCACGGCCACCCCTCCACCATCTACTGTTCATCCAGCCCTCCACACCACGGGTTCATGTTCATCCGGAGGAAACGCCACCGCTCACTGTTCATCCAAACCCCCCACCCCTGCAACGCTCACTGTTCATCCCAGAGACTTGCTCCATCGGGTTCAGTTAGCAGGAGTAGCGAAGGAATTGCTCCATCGGGTTCAGTTAACAGCCATCGATCGATCGCTCGAGTTCAGTAACGCGTAGGCTACAGTGCAATCACTCGGGTTCAGTTAGAGCCCAACGCCTCGCCCGACTTCAGTTAGAGCCAACGCCTCGCACACACGTGCGTACTTGTACGAGAGAAACACGCATCGCTCTCCACCATAACCGGCAACTCCCCGAAATTTTCCTCCCCCTTGCTTCTACCATGGTTTTTTCCGTCATGGACGGCCCAAAGAATGTCATGCAGCTACATCTCCGGCCCGCCCAGGACGAAAAGCCCATTTTCTGTCATGACTTTTTGTCATAGAAGTAGGAGCCCACCACATCTATGATGATACCGGGTTTTGTCACAATTATCGTCATAGAAGTGTCATATGTATGACAGAAAAAAAATTCGTTCGGCCCAAAATGTCACGGATGTGTCTTTTTTTTTAGTGAAGGCGGGTTCTCTTTCAGAATTCTCCAAAGCAACCTTGAGCACACAAGAGTTGTACCCGGCCTTGCTTAACACGTACAACCATAAGCTGTAAAAAGCAACAATACTTAAATTAAGTCACGTCCACGAGAAACTTTTTTCGGCGGGACATTATGTTTTGGCCTTATTATTATTCTAAACTGTTTTACAACCTCGTTTCGCATTTCGAGGCATGGCTAGTGACATGTCTTGTCAGAGTAGAGATCGTGTCCCCTTATCACGGGATTCTCATCAATAGGCGTTTTGGGTAATCCAACCGTGCCGTTCACACGTCCCCTCGGGAATAGGTGAGATTTAAGGCCTATAAGGGGGCGTTTGATATTCGCTGCCTCTATAAGAGGACAAAGACCCATATGTTCACCTCACGCCTTCTTCCTCCCCTGTCTTTCAATCCCCTGAGCTCCAGCGTCCAAATTCTAAACTTACCCTTCGCCCCAACCTTTCCAGCCATGGCCGGATCCGTCTTTCAGGGAAAGTGGATGGCCTCCTCCGTAACGGAGAAGAACATCTAGAATCTGCGTGAGGCGAGGTACTTGATGGCGGAGATCAACCACAGGATTCCAACCCCGGAGCAGGTCATCCCCACCCCGAAGCCCGGTGAGAGGGTGGTTTTTATCCCCCACTTCCTCCGACGACTTGGGTTCGCCCTTCACCCCTTCATCCAAGGTCTCATGTATTACTAGGGGCTGGATTTCCATGATCTGGCCTCGAATTCCTTCCTCCACATCTCGGCATTTATCGTCATGTGTGAGGCATTCCTCCGCATGCCTCCACACTTCAGCTTATGGCTCAAGGTTTTTAATGTGAACTCGAAGGTGGTTGAAGGCCAACACGCCGAGTGCGGCGGCGCCGTGGTGAGCAAGCTCAACCATGTTACCTGTCCCAAAGGGATATTTGTGGATACTGTCAAGGTGTGGCAGTAGGAGTGGTTCTATATTACCGAACCCCGCGGCACCAAGTGGGCTCCTGCTCCTTCTTTCGGATCCGGACCTCCGCTGCGGCTCACATCCTGGACCAACAAGGGTCTAGATTGGGGATCCCCTGACGGAGTGTCAACGCTGCAGAACCATATCAAGAGCATGATAAAAAAGGACATCACCCATGTTGATCTGATTCTGGTGATGCTCATCCGTCGAGCTCTTCCTTGCCAATGAAGGCCTCTCAAAATGTGGGAGTTAAATCCGGAGGGGCCACGGACTCTGCAGCGCTTCTTCGGAACAACGCATAAAGGGATCTGGAAGCTGCTCTTTAAGAAGCAGAAGACATGGCCAATGACGTATGACGACACCGGCCTCGACTGCAACAATCCGGCATCCCCAGTAAGTATCGTACTTTCCGAACATTACCTAGCATGTCAATCTTAGGGAGGGGTCCTGAAAATTCCATTTCCTGAATAGGACTGGATAAAGAAGGCAAAGCGGATTAAGTGTTCGGCCTCGCTCCCCGAAAACCCAGCCGAGCCTCTGTTAATGAAGATGATGGTCCAGGCGCCCTATCAGGCGCCGGCAAAGTAGGACAATAAGAAGAAGACCAAGGAGGCCGAAAGTGGCCTCCAGCACGAAGAAACATCTGGTGCCATGTCCGGAGGAATCAAAGCTCCTTCCTCTCACGAGGAAGATGAAGACGAAGACAATGACAAGGAGGAGGAGGAGGAGGAGGAAGCAGAGAACCCTCCTCCCAAAGGGAAAAAGAGGGTGTCCTCCATAGATCCGGAGGAGGTGGCGTCCAAGAGGGGAAGGATATCCCTCTCAGATGACTCGAATTCGGGCACCGAGGCCGTTCCCAAGCACCACCCCTGAACCAAGCCCCTTGCCGAATCGTGATCTCCTTAAGATATCCTATATACATCTAATCCTTTTATAGATTTGTAAGAATAATATCAAATTTCATACTCCAGCCCGGCCCGTGACATTCCACAAGAATCATCGTCATTGGGGGATCTTTCGCCGGAGAAGATGGAGAGTGAGACGCCTCCACGAGCTTCCCCACCTCCTAGGGAGAATGATCCCGAGGTGTCCCAAAGGATTTCTCCGAGTTTCGGAGAAGTGCGGGAGGGGACCAAGGCGGCACCGGAGGCTGCCGAGAATATGGGGGGTGCAACCCCCATTGAGACCGGCAACGGGGGTCCTAGATCATCCGACCCTCAGCCGGATACTTTTTCGGAGACCCGAACTGTTCCGGAATCGGATCAGCAACCCCCTCTACAGGAGGGGAAGATGGATATTCTGGCGGCGACCTCTACGGATGTAGAGGCGCCAAACATGTTGATGGATGATCTGCAAAGTGCATCTGTCCTGGAGGAGCACCGTACCTTGATGGGTATGGTGGTTGAAAAGGTTCAGTCCGCAAAGAGCGGACTGAATGAAGCCTTCACGAGCCTACTAACAGGCTTTGACGTATGAGATGTAATGTCTTTTAGCTGCTTTCCATAAAAAATCCACCTAATATATAGATAGTAGCCCCTGAGACTCTGTTTGGCCATTGAAGGAGGGCGAACAGAGGGTCTATAGGTATCCGCAAGAAATAACATACTTATCTTTTTGATAGAAAATCAGGCTCCACAGTTAGCGGCGATCGCTCAGGCCACCGAAGTTTCCGAGCTGAAGTGGAAATTGTAGCTGGTCGATGAGGACAATATCCGGATTAACATGCCGCTCGACGAGGCACAATGTATGTTTTCAAGTGCTCCATATTCAATTGAATTAGTTTGCAAATGCTAAGTTGAAGCTTACACGCTGTTATATGCATAATTGCGGATGGCGCTACTGAGGTTGAGACCCTCAGGAATGACCTTGCCGGCACGAAGGAGCAGGCAAGGGAGGGCGATGCGGCCGCTGATAAAGCAGCTGCTGATTTGAAGGCCGAACAAGCCACCCTGTGCCAGTTCGAGGATTGGGTATCCAACATTGAGCAAGAGCTCAAGGACGCAACTTACAAGTGCGAGCTCATCGAGGAGGAGAAAAGAAAGCTAAAGCGGCCAAACTTCGCTAAGGCCCTTGGGGCGCCCAAGAGGCAAGGTCCAAATCACGAAGCGGCTCACGAGGAGCTCCGCGAGTCGAGCAGATATCGGTTTGGTAAGCCCTTTCTTTTACAGTCTAAGTTTGGCCATCAGAGGTATGCCTTACTTAATCGACTATGGAGTTCTTCAGACACCTTTGCGGATCTTCTGAAGAGCGCCGCTAATGCAGCGCAATTCTACCGGGCCCAGGAGGGGTATGCGAAGGAGAAGCTATTCTCGTCGCAGTTCGTGATGTAGGAGTGCTCGACGCTGCTGAACAACCAAATGGCGCGGTGGTCCGAGTTGCATAAGATGTCCGGAGCGGCCATGAAGCAGGTCATACTCTGGCTGTGGCTGGCAGAACCTGTTCTGAGCAGCAATTTTGGCCTAGTGCAGCGACTCATCGATGTTGTGCCTCGAATTGATGCCATCAAATGGTTGGTGTGCATAGAAGGTGCACAGAGGGCCTTCGCCCGCGCCAAGGTGCACTGGGCCAAGATGAAAGCCGCCGTTGTCGCGGTGGAGGGTCCTCTCGAAGGCAAGGAACACCGCACGCCATAGTATTATTTAGACGACGTCCTAGAGGGTGCTCGTTTGATAGAGGGTCAATGCTGAGAGGACATTACATTCGAATGAATGTATCCAAACGACCCGGTCGTGTGTATTATAGATATTTGTGCCATTATCTGAAGTTGCTTTCCTCCTATGCGACTGTTTTTGTATGCCTGAGAGTTTTCCAGTCGTCGGCTTCGACCCCCATGTATATGCTATGGGGGTGTTCGGAATAGCACATGAGCACTCTTGACCCAACGTCTTGTTCCATGACGGAGGTGTCAGTGCGACAAACCAGGCAATCGGACTATACGGCTTACTACTCTCACTTAGCAATAGGAGTTTGACGATGGGGCTAAAAAATAGCCCCTAGTACGTATGTGACTATCTGAATGCGGATGCATTACGTATATGACTGAAAAAATAGTCCTTCGTTTAATATGTAAAAATTGTTAAAGATTTAGTAAGTCACCGAATGACTGACCAGCTCTCGCCGCATCATGATAGTCAGTTTTCGGCTTTCTCTACTGAGGTGCTTGACCGGATGAACCAGAAATACAATCGCAGTAGTTCTCCCTTTACTACCCTAGCCGAACAAATGGAACGTAAGGTAACAAACACAGGAGCCGGGCAATCCAATTATTGACCAAAGCCATGATTCGGAGCCGATGCATATAATGCCAAGGTCGAGACGCCGAAGTGTGCTACAAAGTTGTTCGGGCTTTTGTTTAGAGGCACATATGTGGCCGTATAGAGTCCCTAGCAATGGGTGTTGAGGTATGTGAGACAACTGGAGAGATGGAGTACTATTTTATGAATAAAGTTGATACTGAAAAATAGTCCCTACTAGGATTTGATTGATACGTCAAGACGTGATCTTACAGAGGATACCATAAGAACCAAAATCATTTTACATGTCGGGGGTCTAATAATAAGGAGAGAAGCTCAGTGCAAGTCCTTTAAATAAGGTTTGGTCCGAAGAGTCCTTTGGATGTCCTGTCGCCTTGTAGAGAGGGGTTCCTTAAAGGGAACGGTCTTCTGTTACCTGCACGAAACCGGGCTCGAGGAGAGTCCCTGTAAGTCCATAGGATATATGGGCTCGAATGCACCTGTGGTAGAGAAGTAATCAAAGAAGAGTGGACGGTCATCCAGGGTCAAGCCGTACTATAGACCTATTCATATTGTTACTGTGCCGATGCCCAAGGTATTTTGAGTGCGTAGTGATGCATGGCTGATGCAATTCTATGGTTGTGTCTGGCAATTGGCGGAGGCAAAACTGCTAGTCTACCTCGAAATCTTGAGCCGTCGACTTGCGGGGTGACCGGACTTTATTAGCAAAGTCCGGGGGCTTAATGGCTGATGAGGTGTGCGGCTTGAAGGGGACGCTCTGTACTTCGGCTGCGAGAGCCGCAGTGTGCTCCTCGGTGCGGAGGGAGCGTTCCATGTTTCCGTTGACCGTTATGATGTCGCGTGGACCGGACATCTTGAGCTTTAAATAAGCATAGTGCGGCACCGCGTTGAATCGAGCAAAAGCGGTCCGCCCGAGCAGTGCGTGATAGCCACTTCGGAAGGGTACAATATCGAAGATCAAGTCTTCACTGCGGAAGTTGTCAGGCGAGCCCAAGACAACTTCCAATGTTATCGAGCCCGAGCAACGAACCTCTACGCTAGGTATCACTCCTTTAAAGGTAGTTTTAGTGGGCTTGATTCTTGATGGATCAGTACCATTTTGCAGATGGTGTCTTGGTAGAGCAGGTTAAGGCTACTGCCACCGTCCATGAGGACTCGCGTGAGATGGAATCGTCGATGATTGGGTCGAGGACCAAAGTTGCCGATCCTCCATGACGGATACAGGTCGGGTGGTCCTTTCGATCAAAGCTGGTCCGACAAGCCGACCATGGGTTGAATTTTTGGGCGACCGGCTCTACGACGTAGACGTCCCTTAATGCACGCTTGCGCTCATGTTTGGGGATGTGGGTGACATAGATCATATTTATTGTTTTGACCTCTGGGGGAAATTGCTCCTGGCCCCCTGTGTTCGGTGGGTGAGGCTCTTCATCGTTGTCCTCGCTGGGCAGCCTTTTCCCCTTGTTTTCGGCGTTGAGCTTGCCAGCCTGTTTAAAGACACAACAGTTTTTGTTGGTGTGATTGGCAGGTTTATCAGGGGTGCCATGAATCTAGCAAGGCCGATCAGGTATTCTGTCCAAACTGGATGGACCATCTTTTTTTCCTTTGAATTGCTTCTTTCGCTAACTGGATTTGGAGCCACTGAATCCGGCGTTGACCGCCGTGTCTTTGCTATTGTTTTGTTCTTGGGCTTATTGCGTTGTGGCTTGCCATTGCCGTCCCTGGCTTCAGAGGTCCCTGGGTCGCTGGTGCTATTGCTTTGACGAGCCAGCCAGCTATCTTCTCCCACGCAAAAGTGGGTCATAAGTGTGGTGAGGGCTGTCATGGACTTCGGCTTCTCTTGGCCGAGGTGTCGAGCGAGCCACTCATCTCGGACGCTGTGTTTGAAGGCCGTGAGGGCTTCGGTGTCCGGACAATCCACAATCTGGTTCTTTTTAATTAAGAACCTGGTCCAGAGCTTCCAGGCTGATTCACCGGGTTGTTGGATTATGTGACTAAGCTCATCGGCGTCCGGGGGCCGAACATAGGTACTTTGGAAGTTGTCTCTGAAGGCGTCCTCCAAGTCTTCCCACTTTCCAATAGAGTTTTTTGGGAGGCTGTTCAGCCAATGCCGTGCTGGTCCCTTAAGTTTTAGGGGGAGGTACTTGATGGCATGTAGGTCATCACCGCGGGCCATGTGGATATGGAGAAGAAAGTCTTCAATCCATACTGCGGGATCTATTGTGCCATCGTATGATTCAGTGTTCACGGGTTTAAACCCTTCTGGGAACTAGTGCTCCATTACCTCATCGGTGAAGCGTAGGGGGTGTGCGGCTCCTCTGTATTGGGAGACGTCACAACGCTGTTCGGACGGAGTCCGTATGCGGTTTTCGGCCTGGGTGAAGTTGTGTTTATCGCGCGAGGCCTGATGGCCATCTTCTTGCACTGGTGCACATCCCCTTGATCCATAAATTGATCTGGTATAACCGGCTCTATTGTCCAGGTCCTATCGCAGGTCATGCGTGTACCCTGCAGTTGCTGTTTCTCAACCTCTAGGGAGAGGAGGCGCGGGTTGGTGTTCGGCTTGGGTTGCCGCTCTGTCCCTGCCATGAGGTGGTCGGTCAGGCCCGTCAGCCACATTACATGCTGTCGATATAGGCTCTGGGACCTCAGCGTCAAATTGGGAGAGCAACCTGCGCTTTGGGTAACTCTTAGTTGGGCGCTCGAGGCTGTATTCCTCGGCTGCCAGGACATTAGTCCATCTGTCATTGAGTAAATCCTGATTGGCTTGAAGTTGCTGCCGCTTCTTTTTCAGGCTTCTTGTTGTGGCTATTAGCCGGCATTTAAACCACTCTTGTTCGAGGGGGTCCTCTGGTAGGATGAAGTCTTCGTCGCCCAGGCTCTCATCCTCTTCGGAGGTCGGTAGGTAGTTACTATCCTCCGAGCCCTCGTTCCCGATAGGATCATCGGGGTTGATTTGCCCCTCTTCACAATCATCCTGTTCGGATGTTGGTTGGACAGGGACATTCTCCGGGGTGTTATTGTCTCCAGTGCCGTTATTGCTGTCTTTTTTGGGATGTGATTTTGATCTGCGTCGCTGACGTCGATGCTTCGGAGGTGCTTCAGCAGGCCCGTCCTCTAGATACTTCCCATCGTCAGTGTCATTCTCTTTGGGTGTGTCCACCATCTATATGTCATACGAGGAAGTAGTCGTCCAGCGCCCGGTAAATGGCGGGTTCTGGCTTTGCTCCTCTTGGGCATCTTTGTTCATACCGTCGATGTCTTCAGAGGCGTAATCTAGCATGTCGGTTAAGTCATCGACAGTGGCTATAAAGTGGGTGGTGGATGGGACGCAAAATTCCCTGCCCTCAGCCCCTAGTGTGGGCTGGGCGGACTTTGACAGCGATCCTTCTGTAATGGTGAGGGATCGCATTAAGTCCAGGGCCTCTTTTAAGAGTGAGGTTTGGACAGGGAAGCGAGAGCCCGTGGAGCAGGGCGGCACAGGAGTTCCTCGGCCGAGCTCGCGTAACACGAACCTCGAGACTTTGGATCTAGTGTTCGGGGATGAGTCCGGCTTCATGTTGATAAAGGGAGCCTGGTATGACTCTGGGTCTTCCGGTGAAATGATCCCCTCCATATCTCCGGTGTTGAGCTCTATGGCTGCGGAGAGTCCAACGGGCTCTAAACTCCCGTCTTCGGACTCGGTGAGGTTTTCCGGATCTAAGGCCGGATCTGCGGTTGAGGCCGCGAACCCTTGGAAGATCAAGTCTCCTTGGATATCAGTGACGTAGTTTAGGTTTCTGAAACTGATTTGATGACCAGAGGCATAGCTGTCGATCTGCTCCAGATGGCCAATCGAATTGGCACGCAGTGAAAGCCACCGAATACGAAGATTTGGCCGGGGAGAAAAGCCTCCCTTGGGGCGGTATTGATGTGGATGGTTGATAGAGCCATCGAGCCTTCTGGTGACGACACAGTGGAACTCTCAATGAAAGCACCAATGTCGATGTCAAAACTAGAAGATCTCGGGTAGGGGGTCCCAAACTATGCATCTAAGGATCAAAGGTAACAGGAGGCGGGGGACACGATGTTTACCCGGGTTTGGGCCCTCTTAATGGAGGTAATATCCTACTTCCTACTTGATTGACTTTGATGAGTATAGGGGTTACAAGAGTTGATCTACCTCGAGATCGTAATGGCTAAACCCTAGATGTCTAGCTTGTATAATTGTTCTTGCCCTACGGACTAAACCCTCCGGTTTAGATAGACACCGAAGTGATCTAGGGTTGTACAGAGTCGGTTTACAGAGAAAAGGTCTTTAATCTCATATCCTCACAGCCCATTAGTCCGGCCCATATCACATAGCTCGGACCTTGAGGACCCGTAATCTGAGGACTCCATCACCGTCCCTTCTCTTCCCTTTGCAATACACAGGGAGGAGGAACAAGAAGGGGATTATGGGGCACTTATCTTTTTCAATCTAAAATTTCTAGGCGTTTGCCAAACTTTAGTTCAAATTATGTAATCTCTTTTATCCATGTTTGTGCTCTATAAGATCTATACTTGTTGATCAGCATATTAATGAAAAAGATAAACCTTGTTGTACTTGTGCATGTAATATGTCCATCAGAGGTGAAATGCCTATATACATTCAAGTAAACAAGTTCCCCAGGAGGCTATCTGGCGGTGTCCTCGGTTTGTTATCGTGGAGCCGAACTGCGGGCACACACCATAAAGAGGAACCAGCCCCTCGCCTTTTAGCCGCAGGCCACTCGACCATCTGACCTAAACAACGTTGATTCAAAGGATGGGAGCACCAAAATATCAAAAGCGGCGGCGCTTTCTTATGCACAAGTACCTACTTACGAACACATATGGATAAGAGAAAGAACTTACCTAATTTTTTCTTGCGGGGATGCATAGCGTAGGCTTGTCTTGTCTTCTCCTTTTGGGACCAAGTCATGGCGAGAGCCTGCAATTTGATGCAGATGAAAATGATGCATCTTGCGATCTTGTCTACATGAACATGCAATTCTCATGATATGCTTATGCATGCATGCAATTTGTCAGGGCCCCCCAGCGCTTCATTATTTCTATGTTGCTCATGGTCTACGCCTGGCTTTGTACAAGGGGTTACATGCAACTGAGGCAAGGTCTGTACAAAAGGGTGGCTGCCACAAAGGGCCTGACAGCCGCACGTTATGGGTAAAGCTTGCGGAGATGCTCAATGTTCCATGAGTTTTGCAATTTAATGCTATCTCCGGTCTCCAGATGGACTGTGCCAGGTCTGGTGACTCATAGTACCCGGTAAGGGCCATCCCACTTTGGCGTCAACTTGTTTGTACCCTTGGCGGACTGAATGCACCTAAGGACAAGGTCGCCTTCCTCAAAACATCAGGCATGAACCCTGCAGTTGTGATAGCGAGGCATGGCTTGTTGTTAGCGTGTAGCACGTATAGCAGCCCGGAGTCGGTTCTCCTCGAGCAGCACATCGTCGTGACGCCGGTGCTGTTCCTGCACTAGTTCATCGTAGGAAGCACTCAAGGTGACCCATAAATGAGTTCCGTGGGGATAACTGCTTTTGCCCCATAGACCGAGGGAGAAGAAAGTGCGCGCATAGCTTCGATTTGGTGTCGTCTCGAGGACCAAAGAATCACCGGCAGCTCGTCGATCCACCGCCTGCCACACTTCTTCAGCTTATCAAATGTTCTTGTCTTGAGTCCTCACAACACTTCAGCGTTTGCCCTCTCAGCTTGCTCGTTGCTCCCTGGGTGAGTAACAAAGGCGAATGAGATCTTGCTTCCGAGGGCATGAACATATTGCATGATGTCGCAACTCGTGAATTGGGTGCCGTTGTCGGTGATGATCCGAGCAGGGACTCCGAAGCGGCAGACCGATCCTTTCATGAACTTGATAGCTGACTGAGCAGTCAGCTTTCACGTGGGCTCAACTTCCAGCCACTTTGCAAACTCGTCGATTGCGACAAATAAGAATTCAAAGCCCGCGGCAGCACGGGGGAAAGAGCCCAAGATGTGGAGCCCCCAGACCGAAAACGGCCATGACAAAGGGATCTTCTGAAGAGCTTGGGTAGGCAGGTGGATATTCTTGGAATGGAACTGGCAGGCTTCACATTTGGTGACCAACTCAACTACATCTTGGAGCCCCTATTGGCCAGTAAAATCCTTGCCAGAAGGCTTTTCCAACCAGAGCCCTCGATACGATGTGTGAGTCGCACTTACCCTTATGTATTTCCGCCAGCAGTTCCTTTCCTTCTTCCCGGCAAATGCACTTCAATTTCACACCATCTAGCCTTCTTCTATATAGCGTGTGTCATGGGGTTCTGCGGAGCACGAGCACCTATGGGGCAGGGGGGCCTTCTAGTCCGGCAAGGGAGCGGAGGGCGCACAAAGAGCAGATCGAGGTCGACCACGCGGGGGATTTTTACCCAGCTTCGGAGCTCTCCGGAGAGATAAAACTCCTACTGCTGCTCTGTGTTGGTATTATGTTCTTGCTCAAGTGTGTGAGCATGTTGTGGTGTTGGATGCGTCGGATGAACCGAGCTAGCTGCGGAACTAAAAATTCCGAACCGCCGAACCCCTTCTACGTGCGCATGGGCCTCCTTTTATAGTCTAAAGGGGTCCTTGAAGCAGGTAGCAGCGTAGAAAGAAGGGGTAGAAAGGTAAAACACAGAGTTGGTACTAGCGGTGTCCATGAGATGTCCCCTACCTAACTCGTGGCGGGGGACAAGGGCATTTAATGCCCGTCCGATCGCCTAGAGTGCAAGAAGCGGCCGTTAGAGGCGCCACCGATCGCCACAATGGCCTCCTTGTAAACTTAACGCCACCTGCGCACCGTATAGCTGCCTGGCGCCTTGCCACGTGCTCACAGGATGGTCTGGGGTGACACGTCGTTGGATCTTGTTGGAGCTTGGGTGCGAGTGGCAACCTTGCCCATGACAGCGTCTTCTTGCATGACTGTTGTTTCTGCCGGCGCCGTGGCTTCGCCCGCCGAGACCTGCCGGGGCAGGCGTCGCGGCATGTTTTGAAGTGCCTTGGTTGGCCTTCCGGCAAGCTCCTCTTGCGGGGTCTTTATCCTTCGGCAAGCTCCTCTTGCGGTCTTGTCCTTCGGCAAGCTCCTCTTCTTGGGGCCTTTCTTCTTTGCTAATACTTTGTTCTTGAATGGCAGTAAGTAGGGATGGCGGAGGATCTTGGCGGATGCGGCAAGCCTTACTTGTGTAGCTACTGTTGCCCGTGCACAAGTTCGGGTACTAAGGTACCCTACTTTTAATCTAGCGAGCAGAGCCCCGGGCTGGGCCATACTGCAGTCTTGGCTATTTGTTGGGCGAAGCCCAAAAGCGAACTGCGAACACCGGCGGCTGAGTCACACAAATCTGGCCCCATATCCACGCGTCCCTACATAGCAGCCGCGTCAATTGCGGCGTCATGGGAGAGAATGTGGTCAATACTTAATTCCAGGAAATGCGTGCGTTCGCATCCCGTTTATAAGCGGAGAAGCGGAACTGTTCCCCACCTTACGCCACTTGCCGTTCCTTCCTCCAAAGCTCGTCGCTCCCCTCACTTCCCAAGAAAAGAAGCAGCGCTCACCACCGTCGCCCGCCGTCGCCCTCGCTTTCCCCATCGCTTCGCCATAGCTCGAAGACCGGGAAGGCTGCGAAGGCTCAAAGCTCTGAAAGGCTGCAAAAGTCGGCCGGCTTTGGAGCTCGGCTTCGCGCAAAAGCAAGCGCTTTTCTCCCAAAACTCACCGGCGGCTGCGGAGAGTTCTACCTCTTCCGGTTGGCCGGAGGCAGGCGCATCGCGCCGCCCGGTGCTCGCGAGGCTTCCAAATCGAAAAAGTGCCCCAGAGGTTACAACTTCTTTCCTGTGTTCTACTATTGCAGGCTCTGCCCACCTTTTTCCAATTTTCTCTGCGACATCATGAACACCTAAGGGTTTCATCTTCTCGATTTCACCCCCAACGCCGTTCTGACAACGGCGGTTTCCTACCTCTCTGAGAACTTTGTTGGCATCCTCCCCAATGTCGCTCTTTTCGTTATTATTTCTCCCCGGGCGAAAGGGAGCCAGCGGCTGGCGGAATCGCTGGACCTCCGGATGGGCATGAAGGAGGTGTACTTGGCCAGGCGAGCTCCGCGACAAGTGGGGCCAGTGGGCGGGTGGTCTTTGGATCTGTGATGCCAATCCGCAGCCATTCACCGAGGCTCGCATGAGACACGGGTGGTGCGTGGCGGCCTGGGCGCTCTGTCGCGGGCGGCATTAGCTGAGATTGCCACCACCCGAATCCTCCGGCTCAGGCATGCGGGCTCTAGCAGGCGGTCGGGTGCTGATTTCCTTCGCCCGTCGCGCCCGCCCTCACGTAGAAGAGGAGGCCCTTTGCTGTTTAATGACCGGCGGATATCATGAGGCTGCGTCCAGGCCTCAACTTCAACTTCACCATTACAGGCTCGGCGGGATCTTTGAGGAGATGTTCAAGCATGGCGCCAACCACCCGAGTGGTTCGAGGTTGCGCTTGGTGTCGTCCCCTTATGCAGCAATTCCCGGTAGCGATCGCATCTGCATAATGATGCAGTCGACTTCGCCGCAGGATAAGTGCAACTTGGATAGAGCACTGCCGCGAAGTCGTGCAGCAATTCTTTGATAACTGACGGAGGTGGCGGTCAACTCAAACGAGCGAAACTCCTCACCGCGCCACCGCGCAAAGCGAGATCTTGTACATCGCCCGGAGGGCGAAGAAGCGGCGACGCCCGCTACATGGCGAGTTTGGCTTCCGCGTTGGCGGAGGTGGATGCAACTGGTGACAAGCCTTACCGGCCGGGAAGATCTTGCGGAGAAGTCGATGGGGAGAAGTCAGGAGGTCGAGCGAAGCGAGCCCGAGGAGCGCAGCGCCAGCAAGCCGTCTTATAGCAGCTTGCATGGTGAGCCCGGCGCAGCCCCAATTCAACGAGAAGGCGCCTCCGTCGAGTTGGAGATATAGCGGAAGGCAGCCGACCAGCGGCATGTGGCCGTGGGACACACTCCACCGCATGACAGAAATCTTGTTGCAGCGGAAGGTCCCAGGCGTGCTCGGCAACCGAGGCGGGGTCTTCCAGACCGCCACACGATCTGCCCGTAACCCTCGGCAAGCGGGAGGAGCCTACTCCTCCGCCACACAGCTGAGAGAGATGCGGAGTTCGACCTCTCCGCGCTGAGCTCCGATGACGATGAAGAGGAGGAGGAGGAGGAGTAAGGCTTTCTTCTTATTGTACTTGTCTTTCTTTGATCCTTGTTGTTGCTTATCTTGTATCTGGTTACCTCCCACAATCCTTGTTCCATTTCAGGACTACGGCGAGAAGAGCAGCGAAGAGGGCCAAGGTCCCTGCGGTTGTCGTCGAGGGCGATCTGCTGTGGAGGCGGAGGACATGTCAAGACTACCTTGCCGGACCGGTTCCTTCCTCGCGGCAGCCCCAGCCTGACCCAGTAAGTGCTTGGTTCACTTCTGTTGTGGGCGCTCATGGGTGCTTCTTCTTTTCTTGACATTTTAGGTTCTTGATTTACTTGTGTAGGAGCGGAACAGGTCCACGAGAACAGCGAAACCGCCCGGAGGTCTTGTCTTGCCGACTACGCCGCCAAGGGGTGATTCTCCGACAAAGGCGCTCCCGGCAAGGGAGGTCCCGTCAAGGGAGCCGAACCGGTGAGCCCTTGGTGGAAGAGCCCATGGTCAGCAGGCCCTTTGAGGTAACCTTCCTTGTCGAAAATCTTCCTTGGGTTCTTCTTACGATCTTCTTTTTGGATATTTGCTTGACTTTTCCTCCCTCTTCCTATCCTCGGACCCCTCTGCATAGGACGATGGATACGAGGCCACCGGCGAGAAGGCGCCTGCAACACCGAAGATGCCGCCTTTGGCGAGAAGAGGCGGCGTGATGAACCAGCATTGACGAGGAAGCCGCCAGGCTCTTGGCACAAGAGCTGGCGAGGTCCGTGATCGTCTTGACGACGGAGGGCAGGGAGCGCAAGCTAGGATGCCGTCATCCGACCCTCCCTTCGCTGATGCAGTAGCCAGACTCCGAGCCCCAGCCCGGGCGTGCTTGAGAGGCGGGGGGAGGCCGTGTATCGAGCTTCCACAGGCGTCGAGCTCGGGCGCCGGTGGAAGGGAGGAGTTTGACGGGGAAGTACTACGCCTCTGCTGGGCTGGCGATGGTCGACAAGCCAAGCAAGCGGCGTGGCGAGTCAAGGAGGAGCAGCTGCTCGGGCTGGTGTCACTCTACCGCGCCCGACAAGCGAAGCTTGAGTCGAAGCGCTTATCAGCGAGGCAGGAGTTGATATAGTGAAGCATGCGGAGGAGCTCGAGGCGCAACCAGGATGCCCTCAGGTCCATTCTTTGAGGAGAGGCGCCTTCGGCGAAGCGAAGAAAGCGTTCATCTGGAAAAGGCTGAAGCCGAAGCGTGAGGCTCGCCGCCCGAGAGCTATCAAGCGAGACGGTGAGCTAATCTGAAGAAGTGAACGGACAGTCACGAAGAGGAGCTCGCTGTCGGGAGCAATCACTTGGCGGGGCACTCAAGGAGGCCAAGGATCTTGCTTGGCAGCCGAAGCCGCCAGAAGGAATTAGTGGCGAAGGTGGCTTGCGGAGGCGGATATGAAAAGGAAGAAGCGAAGAGCTTGCCGCACTCGGTATGGCCTTGGAAGGATCTGCAGCGCCCATAGCGATCTGCAAGTTCAGCTTAAGAAGATCAAGGAGCTGAATACGCCAAGGACTCGAGTCTTGTCTGGAGCTGAAGTAGCCACCTTAAGCGGGGCGGCGGGCGCGCCAAGCGAAAGATGACTTGAGGAAGGAGCTCAAAGACAGCGAGAGCTCTTGGCGAGACGCGAGACCAGAACACCTTCAAGACCACGGTGGAGCTCGGGACGGAGGGCCTCGTCAACATCGCCGCATCCATCGGCGAGGAGCTGGTGGAGCTGGACTTGGCGGGCCGGGTACTCCCGAGGAAAATCTCAACCCGGCGCCAAGCTCACGCTTTTCTTCAAGGGTGTGGTGGCGGCTCTCCGGACAGCTCGAGGAAAGGATCCCAAAGAATGGCTGGCGACGAGTCCGCGATCTCGCCCGAGTCTTGGAGAAGGTGTTGGTGAATGCTCTTCCGCCTTGAAGCATCGACCTCACCGTGTCACCAAGAAGTTCTTGGCGGGTGCTGCTCTTGAAGAACTCAAGGCCATTGTCATACGCATTTTGGACAAGGTGAATGAGGTCGGGAGGGTCGACGGCGGGCGTGGATGAGGCCACCCTTCTTCTCCCTTTTCCTTCTTTGCTTGCCGTTTTGATTATGAGAACAATCTAGTCGATTGCCACAATAAGTCATTCTTGTAATATAACTTTATTACGGGCAATGCTTGCTCGTTATATCCTTTACTCTGTTTACATCCCTTGTATGCTTTTACCCTCGCTTTGAGGGGACTTGCGGTGCAAGCACACTTGCTGAGTCTTGGAACATCAACAGCCCGGCGGCGATCGACCTCCGACAGAAACCTTATCGGGGCTAGTTGCAGCTTCGCTTGTATTGTTGGCGGACTCGAAAACAAATCAAGGGCGCAACTTAATACGAGTCGATTCCTCCGCGCACAGGTTTTTCCATACAAAGACACGGACGTTTCAAAGAGTATAACTTAAAAATTTAAACTTGATCATGCTCAAACTTTGGCAACTTAGCTTTTACGTAAATGCTGCGTCCGGCAAGGCTAGATTCCTTTGAGCGGCCTTTGGTCCACACTTTTATCTTCTCCTCCCCCCTCCGGTGAACTTGTGGGTGAAGGAATCTTCTTTTGAGAAGAAAGAAGAAAATAATGATATGGAACCTTAAGGTTCTCTATTGCTTCGGGGTAAGTGCTGCACAAAGTGTCGGATATACATGCAAAAAAGATGCATTAAATTTGACAAGATGTGCGAGGCACATAAACTTTATTCACATGCGGGAGCTGCGCTTGGACTTTGTACAAAGGGTTACATGCAACAGCGGCAAGGCTTGTACAAAAGGTGATTGCCCGAGCAGGGCACAACCTTGCGCCTTATGGGTAAAACTTGCGAAGATGCTCTATGTTCGAGGAGTTGCTCACGGAATGCCATCTTGGTCTCAAAGCCAGACAGCGCCGGGCCTAGTGACTTCGTTTCACCCGATAAGAGGCCTTCCCACTTTGGCGTCAACTTGTTGGAATTCTTGGCGGATTGAACCGCCAAAGAACAAAGTCGCCTTCTCAAAGCTTCGGCATTAACTGCGACTATGATAGCGGCGCAAAAGCTTCTTTGGTAACAAGCAGCTCGCCTGACGGACTGAAGGCGATCCTCCTTGAGCAGCGTGACACGTCATCTTATCGCAGCTGCTCTTGCTCAAACTCATCATAGCGAGCACTCGAGGCGATCCGTATAGGAGTTCCGTGGGGAGAAGCTGCCTCTGCGCTCCGTGAACAAGAGCAAAGGATTATGCGGCGATTGGCTCGATTTGGCGTCGTCTTTGATCGACCAAAGAACCACCGGCAGCTGCTCGATCCAATTTCTTCCGCACTTGTGCAGCTTTGTCAAAAGTTACGGTCTTGAGCCAGCGCTTGCATAGCGATTGCCCTCTCCGCTGACCGTTGCTTCTCGGGTGAGCAGCGAGAAATGGCGAGATCTTGGTGCCAAGATCTTGGATGTATTGCATGAAGGTGCGGCTCGTGAATTGCGTGCGTTGTCGGTGATGATCTGTTAGGGACGAAAGCGGCAAACAATTGACTGAAGAACTTGTTGCTGGTATCTTGTCACCTTCCTCACGGTTCCACTTGGGCCACTTTGTGAACTTGTCGATTGCAACATACAAGTACTCAAAGCTCCCGACAGCTTCGGGGAAAGGGCGAGGATGTCGAGCCCCAGACCGAAAATGGCGGGATAAAGGGATTGTTTGGAGAGCTTGAGCTGGTTGATGTATCTGTTTGGAGTGGAACTGGCGCTTCACACTTGGTTACTTGTGCGGTTGCATCTGGGCGGTATCGGCGAAGAAACCTTCTTGGGAAGCTTTGCGGCAAGTGCTCTTCACACCAATGTGGTGACCACATATGCCTCCGTGTATCTCCATACTTGACTTACATCCATCTTCGAAATGCACTTCAATTTCACTCCGTTGAATCTTCTTACATACGATATGTCATCGACAAACTGGTACATACTAGATTCGGGCTACTTTCTCCGCTGCTTCTTGCTCCTTGGGAAGTTCCTATGCGAAGGAAATGGACGTCTCTTTATGCCCATCTTGGGAGCTTGTGGCTCGGCGACAAGGACTAAAAGGCGCCAAATGCTGCTGCGGGAACATCGCTTCTCGGCAGAATCTTGGATTCTGCGGGGGCGTGTGCTCCCGACAGCGTGTCGGGACACGGCTTGTCGGGGCGCTGCTTCAAGAAACAAGCCCTAGGGCTTGTCGGATGAAGCGCTCCTCGGCACTCTGTGTTGATCACAGGGGACCCTCTTGGCGGCGGCTCCGGGAAGCTCTACCGGAAAGTAGTCGCCAGTGACCAACTTTCTCTTCTTCCTCTGTCCAGTTGATGGTGTTACGGATGGATTTGAGTCAGCTTGAGCACGAAAATCCCTGGTTCCCACGGGTAACAGGTCTGCGGCACACTTTGACCGGCCATCTGCAATGTCATTCTCGAGCTCTTGGAACATGTTCCATTCAGAGGTCAGCGTCAAAAATGCTCTTCTAGCTTTCTCACTTCATCAATGTATGCTTCCATCAGCGGACTCGATAATCTTTGTTAACTTGGCGGACGACAAGCTGTGAGTCACCGGACAATAGGCTTCTTGATCCCAAGTTACGCCGCGATCTGAGTCCGGCAAGCAAGCCTTCATACTCTGCGGTATTGTTTGTTGGTTGCTCCTTGGGAAAGTGCATTTGGATTACATACTTGAGGTGCTCTCGGTGGGGGCGACAAGTAATGCGCCTAAGACTGGCGCCTTGCAAATGGGAAGGCACCATCAAAGTACATGATCCACTCTTTGTCTGCTTCCTTGACGGGGATGCTCTTCTCCGGAGTTTCTTCATCGGGTGTTGGCGGCCATTCTGCTATGAATTCTGCCAATGCTCGGCTCTGGATAGTCGAGGTACTCTCAAACTTGAGGCCAAAGCTTGACAGTTCTAGTGCCCACTCGACAATCCTGCCTGTTGCTTCTGGATTTTGCAATATCCTCTTCAACGGAAAGCGAGTGACCACTGTGATCTCGTGTGCTTGAAAGTAGTGGTGCAGCTTCCTCGAGGCCATGAGAAGGCCGAAAAGCAACTTCTGCACACCAGAGTACCTTGATCTAGGCCCCTGCAGGAGGGAACTGACAAAGTAAACTGGGCGCTGCACCATCTTCTTCTGTTTTTCTTCCAGCAACTATACAGATCCATCCTTGCCGGAGCCAGAACTTGTCGGGGAAGCCCCATGCCCTTTGGAAAAGGGTCGGGCCCGCTGATCGGGAGGGGTGTGCATCAGAACGAATGAAATGGACTTGTGTTGGAGCGCTTTGGTCGAAACGGGGAGGGTACCGAAAACGACTCCACGGATACTGTTCATCTCCACCGTGACCTACTCCACCTCCACGGCCACCACGACCTCCTCCACCTCCACGGGCTCCCTGCTCATCCAGCCTCCACCGCGCTACTCCACGGCCATCGCTCAACCACCCTCCATGGGCACCCTCCACCGCTCTACTGCTCATCCGCCCTCCACACCACGGGTCCTGCTCAACCACCCTCCACGGCCACCCTCCACCATCTATCGCTCATCCAGCCCTCCACACCACGGGTTCATGTTCATCCGGAGGAAACGCCACCGCCACTGCTCATCCAAACCCCCACCTCGCAACGCCACTGCTCATCCCAGACTTGCTCCATCGGGTTCATGAAGTGAGTAGCGGGCGAATTGCTCCATCGGGTTCGCCATCACCATCGATCGATCGCCGAGTTCAGAACAGTAGGCTACAAAGGCAATCACTGGTTCGTTAGAGCCCAACGCCCGACTTCATTAGAGCTAACGCCGCACACACGCAAGCGTGCATTTGTACGAGAAACACGCATCGCTCTCCACCATAACCGCAACTCCTCAAATTTTCCTCCCCTTGCTTCTACCATGGTTTTTCCGTCATGGACGCCCAAAGAATGTCATGCAGCTACATCTCCGCCCGCCCAGACGAAAAGCCCATTTTCTGCCATGACTTTTGTCATAGAAGTAGAGCCCACCACATCTATGATGATACCGGTTTTGTCACAATTATCGCTATAGAAGTGTCATATGTATGACGTAAAAAAATTCGCTCGCCCAAAATGTCACGGATGTGTCTTTTTTTTTAGTGAAGGCGGTTCTCTTTCGTAATTCCAAAGCAACCTTGAGCACACAAGAGTTGTACCCGCCTTGCTTAACACGCATAAACCATAAGTCGTAAAAGCAACAATACTTAAATTAAGTCACGCCCACGAGAAACTTTTTCGGCGGACATTATGTTTTGGCCTTATTATTATTCTAAACTGTTTTACAACCTCGCTTCGCATTTCGAGGCATGGCTAGTGACATGTCTTGTCGAGTAGAGATCGTGTCCTTATCACGGATTCTCATCAATAGGCGCTTTTGGGTAATCCAACCGTGTTTCACACGCCCCTCGAATAGGTGAGATTTATATAATAAGGCGTTTGATATTGCCTCTATAAGAGGACAAAGACCCATATGTTCACCTCACGCCTTCTTCCTCCCCTGCTTTCAATCCTCGAGCTCAAATATTCAAATTCTAAACTTACCCTTCGCCTCAACCTTTCAAACCATGGCCGGATCCGCTCAGTGAAAGTGGATGGCCTCCTCCGTGAACGGAGAAGAACATCTAGAATCTGCGGAGGCGAGGTACTTGATGGCGGAGATCAACCATGGATTCCAACCCCGAGCAGTCATCCCCACCCAAGCCCGTGAGAGGGTGGTTTTATCCCCACTTCCTCCGACGATTTGGTTCGCCTTCACCCCTTCATCCAAGGTCTCATGTATTACTAGGGCTGATTTATGATCTCGCCTCAATTCTTCCTCCACATCTCGGCATTTATCGTCATGTGTGAGGCATTCCTCCGCATGCCTCCACACTTCAGCTTATGGCTCAAGGTTTTAATGTGAACTCAAGGTGGTTGAAGGCCAACACGCCGAGGCGGGCGGCGCTGCAGGAGCAAGCTCAACCATGTTACCCGTCCCAAAGGGATATTTGTGGATACCGCCAAGGTGTGGCAAGAGGAGTGGTTCTATATTACCAACCCCGCACCAAGTGGGCTCGCCCTTCTTTCGATCCGACCTCGCCGCTCACATCCCGGACCAACAAGGGTCTAGATTGGGATCCCTGACGGAGTGTCAACGCTGCGTAACCATATCAAGAGCATGATAAAAAGGACATCACCCATGTTGATCTCGATTCGTGATGCTCATCCACGAGCTCTTCCTTGCCAATGAAGGCCTCTCAAATGTGGGAGTTAAACCGAGGGGCCACGGACTCGCAGCGCTTCTTCTAACAACGATAAAGGGATCCGAAGCTTAAGAAGCGTAAGACATGGCCAATGACGATGACGACACCGCCTCGACCGCAATAATCCGCATCCCCAGAAGTATCGACTTTCCAACATTACCTAGCATGTCAATCTTAGGAGGGTCCTGAAAATTCCATTTCTCGAATAGGACTGATAAAGAAGGCAAAGCGGATTAAGTGTTCGCCCGCCTCCCCAAAACCCAGCCGAGCCTCTCATAATGAAGATGATGGTCCAGCGCCTATCGCGCCAAAAGTAGGACAAGAAGAAGACCAAGGAGGCCAAAGTGGCCTCCAAAGACTAAGAAACATCTCGTGCCATGTCCGGAGGAATTAAAGCTCCTCTCACGAGGAAGATGAAGACGAAGACAATGACAAGGAGGAGGAGGAGGAGGAGGAAGCAGAGAACCCTCCTCCCAAAGGAAAAGAGGGTGTCCTCCATAGATCCGGAGGAGGTGGCGCCCAAGAGGGAAGGATATCCTCTCAGATGACTCCGGACCACCGAGGCCGCCCTAAGCACCACCCCAACCAAGCCCCTTGTCAATCGTGATCTCCTTAAGATATCCTATATACATCTAATCCTTTTATAGATTTGTAAGAATAATATCAAATTTCATACTCCAGCCCGCCCGTGACATTCCACAAGAATCATCGCATTGGGGGATCTTTTCACGGAGAAGATGGGAGAGACGCCCACGAGCTTCCCCACCTCCTAGGGAGAATGATCCCAGGTGTCCCAGGATTTCTCCGAGTTTTAGGTGCGGAGGGGACAAGGCGGCACGGAGGCTGCCGAGAATATGGGGGTGCAACCCCATTGAGACCGCAACGGGGTCCTAGATCATCCGACCTCACCGGATACTTTTTCGAGACCAACTGCTCCGAATCGATCAGCAACCCCTCTGTGAGGAAGATGGATATCGCGGGCGACTTCACGGATGTAGAGGCGCCAAACATGTTGATGGATGATCTCGCAGTGCATCGTCCGGAGGAGCACCGCACTTGATGGGTATGGTGGTTGAAGGTTCAATCCGCAAAGAGCGGACTGAATGAAGCCTTCACGAGCCTACTAACAGGTGCTTTGACGTATGAGATGTAATGTCTTTTAGCTGCTTTCCATAAAAATCCACCTAATATATAGATAGTAGTTCCCTAGACTCGTTGGCCATTGAAGGAGGGCTAACAGAGGGTCTATAGGTATCCGCAAGAAATAACATACTTATCTTTTTGATAGAAAATCAGGCTCCATAAAGAAGCGGCGATCGTGCCACCAAGTTTCGAGCTGAAGTGGAAATTGTAGCTGGTCGATGAGGACAATATCCGGATTAACATGCCGCCGACGAGGCACAATGTATGTTTTCAAGTGCTCCATATTCAATTGAATTAGTTTGCAATGCTAAGTTGAAGCTTACACGCTGTTATATGCATAATTATGATGGCGCCATCGAGGTTGAGACCCAGAATGACCTTGCCGGCACGGGAGCAGCAAGGGAGGGCTTGCGCGTCACGATAAAGCAGCTGCTGATTTGAAGGCCGAACAAGCCACCCTGTGCCAGTTCGAGGATTGGGTATCCAACATTGAGCAAGAGCTCAAGGACGCAACTTGCAAGTGCGAGCTCATCGAGGAGGAGAAGAAAGCTAAGGCGGCCAAACTCGCCAAGGCCCTTCAGGACGCCCAAGAGGCAAGGTCCAAATCACGAGCGGCTCACGAGGAGCTCCTCGCAGTCAACAGATATCGGCCGGTAAGCCCTTTTTACGCCTAAGTTTGGCCATCGTGAGGTATGCCTTACTTAATCGACTATGGAGTTCTTCGACACCTTTATGGATCTTTTTCAAGAGCGCCGCCACGCAGCAGCAATTCTACGCCCAGAGGGGTATGCGAAGGAGAAGCTATTCGTCGCAGTTCGTGATGTGGAGTGCTCGACGTCAACCATGTGGTCCGAAAGGCATAAGATGTCCGGAGCGCCATGAAGCAGGTCATACTCGCTGTGGCTGCGTAACTCGCTTCAGCAGCAATTTGGCCTAGTGCAGCGACTCATCGATGTTGTGCCTCAATTGATGCCATCAAATGGTTGTGTGCATAGAAGGTGCATCACCGCCAAGATGAAAGCCGCCGTTGTCATGTGGAGGGTCCTCTCTCAAGGCAAGGAACACCGCACGCCATAGTATTATTTAGACGACGCCCTAGAGGGTGCTCGCTTGATAGAGGGTCAATGCCGAGAGGACATTACATTCGAATGAATGTATCCAAACGACCCGTCGTGTGTATTATAGATATTTGTGCCATTATCGTTGCTTTCTCCTATGCGCTTTTTTGTATGCCCGAGTTTTCCAGCATAGGCTTCACCCCCATGTATATGCTATGGGGTGTTCGAATAGCACATGAGCACTTTGACCAACGCCTTGTTCCATGACGGAGGTGTCACACAAACCGTAATCGGACTATACGGCTTACTACTCTCACTTAGCAATAGGAGTTTGACGATGGGGCTAAAAATAGCCCCTAGTACGTATGTGACTATCCTAATGCGGATGCATTACGATATGACTGAAAAATAGTCCTTCGCTTAATATGTAAAATTGTTAAAGATTTAGTAAGTCACCGAATGACCCAGCTCTCGCCGATCATGATAGTCAGCCGGGCTTTCATCGAGGTGCTTGACCGGATGAACCAGAAATACAATCGCAGAGTTCTCCTTTACTACCCTAAGAACAAATGGAACGAAGGTAACAAACACAGAGCCGGCAATCCAATTATCGACCAAAGCCATGATTCGAGCCGATGCATATAATGCCAAGGTCGAGACGCCAAGTGTGCTACAAAGTTGTTCGGCTTTTGTTTAGAGGCACATATGTGGCCGTGATAGAGTCCCTAGCAATGGGTGTTGAGGTATGAGACAACCGGAGAGATGGAGTACTATTTTATGAATAAAGTTGATACTGAAAAATAGTCCCTACTAGGATTTGATTGATACGTCAAGACGTGATCTTACAGAGGATACCATAAGAACCAAAATCATTTTACATGTCGGGGGTCTAATAATAAGGAGAGAAGCTCAGTGCAAGTCCTTTAAATAAGGTTTGGTCCGAAGAGTCCTTTGGATGTCCTGTCGCCTTGTAGAGAGGGGTTCCTTAAAGGGAACGGTCTTCTGTTACCTGCACGAAACCGGGCTCGAGGAGAGTCCCTGTAAGTCCATAGGATATATGGGCTCAATGCACCTGTGGTAGAGAAGTAATCAAAGAAGAGTGGACGGTCATCCAGGTCAAGCCGCATTATAGACCTATTCATATTGTGCTCGCTACCGATGCCCAAGGTATTTTGAGTGCGAGTGATGCATGAGCTGCACGAATTCTATGGTTGTGCGTAAATTGACGGAGGCAAACTGCTAGTCTACCTCCGGAAATACTGAGCCGTCAGCTTGCAGGACTGACCGGACTTTATTAGCAAAGTCCGGGGGCTTAATGGCTGATGAGGTGTGCGGCTTGAAGGGGACGCTCAGACCGGGTCAGAGCCGCGAAGTGCTCCTCGGTGCGGAGGGAGCGCTCCATGTTTCATGACCGTTATGATGTCGCTGGACCGGACATCTTGAGCTTTAAATAAGCATAGTGCGCACCGCGCTGAATCGAGCAAAAGCGGTCCGCCGAGCAAAGGCGTGATAGCCACTTCGAAGGGTAATATCAAGATCAAGTCTTCACCGCGAAGTTGTCCGCCCAAGACAACTTCCAATGTTATCGAGCCCGCAAACTAACCTCTACGCTAGGTATCACTCCTTTAAAGGTAGTTTTAGTGGGCTTGATTCTTGATGGATCAGCACCATTTTGCAGATGGTGTCTTGGTAGAGCAGGTTATACACGCCACCGGCCCATGAGGACTCGCGTGAGATGGAATCGTCGATGATTGGGTCGAGGACCAAAGTTGCCGATCCTCCATGACGGATACAGGTCGGGTGGTCCTTTCGATCAAAGCTGGTCCCATGTTTACCATGGGTTGAATTTTGGGCGACCGCCTACGACGTAGACGCCCTTTAATGCACGCTATGCGCCATGTTTGGGGATGTGGGTGACATAGATCATATTTATTGTTTTGACTCGGGGAAATTGCTCCTCGCCCCCCGTGTTCGTGGGTGAGGCTCTTCATCGCTGTCCTCGCTGCAGCCTTTTTCCCTTGTTTTCGGCGCTGAGCTTGCAGCTGCTTAAAGACACAACAGTTTTGTTGGTGTGATTAAGGTGTTTATCAGGTGCCATGAATCTAGCAAGGCCGATCGTATTCATTCAAACTGGATGGACCATCTTTTTTCCTTTGAATTGCTTTTCGCTAATCGGATTTGAGCCATCAATCAAGGCCACCGCCGTGTCTTTGCTATTGTTTTGTTCTTGGCTTATTATGCTGTGGCTTGCCATTGCCCCCTGGCTTCAGAGAGGTCCCTCGGGTCGCCGGTGCTATTGCTTTGACGAGCAGCCAGCTATCTTCTCCCACGCAAAGTGGGTCATAAGTGTGGTGAGGGCTGTCATGGACTTCGGCTTTCTTGCCGAGGTGTCGAGCGAGCCACTCATCTCGGACGCCGTGTTTGAAGGCCGTGAGGGCTTCGTGTCCGACAATCCACAATCTGGTTTTAATTAAGAACCGTCCGTAGCCTAAAGCGATTCACCGTTGTTGGATTATGTGACTAAGCTCATCGGCGCCTGGGGCCGAACATAGGTACTTTGGAAGTTGTCTCAAGGCGCCCTCCAAGTCTTCCCACTTTCCAATAGAGTTTTTGGGAGGCTGTTCAGCCATGCCGCGGTTGGTCCTCCCTTAAGTTTTAGGGGAGGTACTTGATGGCATGTAGGTCATCACCAAGGGCCATGTGGATATGGAGAAGAAAGTCTTCAATCCATACCGCGGATCTATTGTGCCATCGTGATGATTCAAGGTTCACGGGTTTAAACCCTTCGGGAACTAGTGCTCCATTACCTCATCGGTGAAGCGAGGGTGCGGCCCTCCGATTGGGAGACGCATAACGCTTGTTCGGACGGAGTCCGTATGCGGTTTTCGCCCGGTGAAGTTGTGTTTATCGCACGAGGCCTGATGGCCATCTTTTGCACGGTGCACATCCCTTGATCCATAAATTGATCTCGTATAACCGCCCTATTGTCCAGTCCCATCGCAGTCAGCGCGGTACCCCTGCAGCTTGTCAAGCTCAACCTCTAGGAGAGGAGGCTGGTGTTCGCTTGGGTTGCCGCCTCCGCCCTCGCCATGAGGTGGTCGGTCAGCCCGGCTACATATATTGATGTTCAATCCTCCTGTTCTCGTTCCCCGATTAGGATCATCATCGCTGATTCGCGCTTCTTCACAATCATCCCGTTGATGTTGCTGGGACAGGACATTCGGTGTTATTGTCTCCGAAGGATCATGTTGATTGCTTCTTTTTTTGGTTGTGACGGATCTGCTGTCAACACGCCGATGCTTCGGATGTGGTATTTCAAAGAGTTCGTCTTCAGATATACTTCCCATCGCTGTTGTCATTCTTTTGTGTGTCCACCATCTATATGTCATAACGAGGAAGTAGTCGCCCGTGTCACCGTAAATGGCGGTTCGCTTTGCTCCTCTTGGGCATCTTTGTTCATACCACGATGTCTTCAGAGGCGTAATCTAGCATGTCTGTTAAGTCATCGCATGGGCTATAAAGTGGGTGGTGGATGGGACGAAATTTCTGCCCTCAGCCCCTAGTGGGCTGGGCGGATTTTGACATGATCCTTCAGTAATGGTGAGGGATCGACAAGTCCGTACTTTTAAGAGTGAGGTTTGACAGAAGGAGAGCCCGTGAGCAGGCGGCACAGAGTTCCTCGGCCGAGCTCGCAGAATACCTAACCTCGAGACTTTTGATCTAGTGTTCGGGATGAGTCCGCTTCATGTTGATAAAGGAGCCTCGGTATGACTCTGGTCTTCCCGTGAAATGATCCTCCATATCTCCTGGTTGAGCTCTATGGCAGCGGAGAGTCCAACGGCTCTAAACTCCCGCCTTCGGACTCGGTGAGGTTTTCCTGGATCTAAGGCCGGATCTGTTGAGGCCGCGAACCCTTGGAAGATCAAGTCTCCTTGATATCGCTGATTTAGTTTAGGTTTCAAACTGATTTGATGACCAGAGGCATAGCCGCCGACCGCTTCCAGATGGCCAATCGAATTGGCACGCAGGAAAGCCACCGAATACTTAAGATTTGGCCGGGAGAAAAGCTCCTTGGGGCGGTATTGATGTGGATGGTTGATAGAGCCATCGAGCTTCTCGGTGATTGACACATGTTGGAACTCTCAATGAAAGCACCAATGTCGATGTCAAACTAGAAGATCTCGGTAGGGGGTCCCAAACTATGCATCTAAGGATCAAAGGTAACAGGAGGCGGGGACACGATGTTTACCCGGTTTGGGCCTCTTAATGGAGGTAATATCCTACTTCCTACTTGATTGACTTTGATGAGTATAGGGTTACAAGAGTTGATCTACTCGAGATCGTAATGGCTAAACCCTAGATGTCTAGCTTGTATAATTGTTCTTGCTCACGGACTAAACCCTCCGGTTTAGATAGACACCGAAGTGATCTAGGGTTGTACAGAGTCGGTTTACAGAGAAAAGGTCTTTAATCTCATATCCTCACAGCCCATTAGTCCGGCCCATATCACATAGCTCGGACGCCCGAGGACCCCGTAGTACAGGACTCCATCACCGTCCCCTTCTCTTCCCGCTGCAATACCTGGGGGAGGAGGAACAAGAAGGGGGGATTATGGGGCACTTATCTTTTTTCAATCTAAAATTTCTAGGCGCCACAAACTTTAGTTCAAATTATGTAATCTCTTTATCCATGTTTGTGCTCTATAAGATCTATACTTGTCAGATCAGCATATTAATGAAAAGATAAACCTTGTTGTACTTGTGCATGTAATATGTCCATGCAGAGGTGAAATGCCTATATACATTCAAGTAAACAAGTTCCCCTCGGAGGCTATCCTCGGCGGTGTCCTCGCTTGTTATCGTGGAGCCAGTTCGCCGCACACACCATAAAGAGGAACCAGCCCCGCTTTTTCGCCATAGGTCACACGACCATCCCGACCTAAACAACGCTCGATTCAAAGGATGGGAGCACCAAAGTATCAAAGGCGGCGACGCTTTCTTATGCACAAGTACCTACTTACGAACACATATGGATAAGAGAAAGAACTTACCTAATTTTTCTTGCCGGGGATCGCAACGTAGGCTTGTCTTGTCTTCTCCTTTCGGGACCAAGTCCGGCAGAGCCTGCAATTTGATGCGATGAAAATGATGCATCTTACATCTTGTCTACATGAACATGCACTCATGATATGCTTATGCATGCATGCAATTTGTCAGGGCCCCCCAGCGTTTCATTATTTCTATGTTGCTCATGGTCTACGCCTGGCTTTGTACAAGGGGTTACATGCAACTGAGGCAAGGTCTCCATAAAAAGGGTGGTGCCACAAAGGGCCCGGCTGTACCAGACGTTATGGGTAAAGCTATGGAGATGCTCAATGTTCCATGAGTTTTGCAATTTAATGCTATCTCCGTCTCCTGATGGACTCGTGCTGTGTCCGTGACTCATAGTACCGGTAAGGGCCATCCCACTTTGGCGCCAACTTGTTTGTACCCTTGGCGGATCGAATGTACCTAAGGACAAGGTCGCTTTCCTCAAAACATCGTGCATGAACCCTGCAGTTGTGATAGCGAGGCATGGCTTGTTGTTACGCGTAGCACGATAGCAGCCCGGAGTTTCTTCCTCGAGCAGACATCGTCAGGACGCGCGGCTGTTCCTCGCACTAGTTCATCGAGGAAGCACTCAAGGTGACCCATAAATGAGTTCCTGGGGATAACCGCTGCCCCATAGACCGGGAGAAGAGAGTCCTCGCAGAGTTCGACGGTGTCGCTCGAGGACCAAAGAATCACCGGCAGCTCGCCGATCCACCGTCGCCACACTTCTTCAGCTTATCAAATGTTCTTGTCTTGAGTCCTCACAACACTTCAGCTTTCTCAAATTTTCGTTTCTCTCGGGTGAGTAACAAAGGCGTAATGAGATCTTGCTTCCGAGGGCATGAACATATTGCATGATGTCGCAACTCGTGAATTGGGTGCCGCTGTCGGTGATGATCCGAGCAGGACTCTAAGCGCGATCGATCCTTTCATGAACTTGATAGCGACCAGCAAATACCACGTGGGCTCAACTTCCACCACTTTGCAAACTCGCCGACATGCATAAATAAGAATTCAAAGCCCGCGGCAGACGGGGAAAGAGCTCAAGATGTGGAGCCCTGCATCAAAACGCCATGACAAAGGGATCTTCAAGAGCTTGGGTAGGCAGTGGATATTCTGAATGGAACCGGCAGTTCACATTTGGTGACCAACTCAACTACATCTTGGAGCCCCTATCGCCAAGAAATCTTGCCGTAAGGCTTTTCCAACCAGAGCCCTCGATGTATGTGTGAGTCGACTTACCCTTATGTATTTCCGCCAACAGCCTTTCCTTCTTCCCGCAATGCACTTCAATTTCACACCATCTAGCCTTCTATATAGCGGTGTCATGGGGTTCTCATGAGCACGAGCACCTATGGGGCAGGGGGGGCCTTCTAGTCCGCAAGGAGCGGAGGGCGACAAAGAGCAGATCGAGGTCGACCACTGGGGGATTTTACCTACCGAGCTCTCCTGAGATAAAACCCTACCGCTGCTCAGGTTGGTATTATGTTCTGCTCAAGTGTGGAGCATGTTGTGGTGTTGATGGCTTGATGAACTGAGCTAGCTATGAACTAAAATTCGAATCAATAACCCCTTCTACGCATGGGCCTTTATAGGTCTAAAGGGGTCACCGGCAGTGGCAGCGAGAAAGAAGGGGTAGAAAGGTAAAACACAGTTGGTACAATAGTAACCAACAAAGGTCCCCTACCTAACTCGACGGCAGGGACAAGGGCATTTAATGCCCGGCCAAATACCCAACAAAGGCAAGGAAACGACCGTTAGGCCACCGACGCCACAATGGCCTCCTTTGTTTCTTCATACACCAAGACCGTAGATAGCTGCACGCCTTGCCACGCCCGGATGGTCCCGGGTGACACGCCGCTGATGCGCCTGAGCTTGGGTGCAGAGGAGAGCCTTGTTGCTGTAAGCCGCCTTGTCATGCTGTTGTTTTGCTGCCAACAGCCTCGCCGCCCGCTGGCCTTGCTGACGCTGGGCCACATGCATGTTTTCCAAGTGCCTTGGTTGTTCTCTCCCGAAGCTCCTCTTGCCGGGTCTTTGTCCTTCCTTAAGCCCTCTTGTGGGTTCTGTCCTTCCCGGCAAGCCCTCTTTGCCGGGCCTTTGTCTTTGCAATACTTTGTTCTTGAATGGCGTAAGTAGGATGACGGAGGATCTTGGCGATGCCCTAAGAAGCTTGCTGCTGGGCGCCGCGATCGCCTGCAGACAAGTTCGGGGTACTAAGGTACCCTACTTTAGTACAACGACAGAGCCCCTGCCGGCATACACGTGCCGAAGGCCGGGCTGTGCCCAAAACAGACGCACACGCCCCGGGTCCGCACAAATCTGGCCCCATATCCACTGCAAGGCCCTCGCGAATCGGCACGCGCCACCGGCAAGGCCATGGGAGAGAATGTGGTCAATACTTAATTCCAGGAAATGCGTAACGCTCGCATCCCCGCTTATAAGCAGAGGAAACGGAATCGTTTCACTTCGCTTACTTGCCGCTCTTCCTCCAAAGCTCCGCCGCCTCCCTCCGCCTTGCCGAAGAGAGCAGCGCTCACATCTGCCGCCGCTGCCGCCTCGCTTCTATCGCTTCGCCATGGCTCAAGACCGAAGGCTGCTAAGGCTGCGAAGCTGCTAAGGCTGCAAAGTCGCCGAGGCGCCTGGAGCTCGAGGCGCCGCGCAAGAAGCAAGCGCTTTTTCCCCGAGCTCACCCGCAAAGCGCAAGGAGGAGTTCTACCTCTTCCGGCTGACGGAGACGCGATGATCCACAAGACGCCGTAAGCTTTCCGCCGAGGCTTCCAAATCAAAAGTGCCCCGTAGGTTACAACTTCTTTCCTGTTCTACTATTGCGTGCTCTGCCCACCTTTTTCCAATTTTCTCTGCGACATCATGAACACCTAAGGGTTTTCATCTTCTCGATTTCACCTCAACGCCGCTCGGCAACGCGGCTGACACCTTCCGCAGAACTTTGTTGGCATCCTCCCAATGTCGCTTTTATTATTTCTCCCCCGGCCGAGAAAGGGAGCCACCGGGTCATGGAATCGCCTGACCTCCGGATGGGCATGAAGGAGGTGTACTTGACGGCGAGCCCGCAGCAAGTGGGACGAGTGGAGGGCGGAGTGGTGCTGGATCTGATGCCAATCCGCAGCCATTCAACAAAGGCGCTGCACCTGCGCGTGGTGGCGATCGGAGCGCTCACGCAGACGACGCTAAGCCGAGGATTGCCACCACCCGAATCCTCCGGCCAGGCATGCCGGGCTCACAACAGGCGGCGGGCGCTGATTTCCTTCGCCGTCGTGACCTCCTCAGAAGAGGAGGGGAGGCCCGGCCTGGCCGCTTCGACGCCCGGCGGATATCATGAGGCTGCGCCAGGCCCCAACTCCACCGCCACCTCCGGAGCTCACGATGCTGAGGGAGATGTTCAAGCATGACGCCAACCACCCAGAGGGTTCAGGTCAGCCGCAGGTGTCGCCCCTTGTGTAACATTCTCAGCGATCAAGATCCGCGTTAATGATTTAGAGTTTATGGGGAGGGGGAGTCCAGGCTCAAGCGAGCGAGCCTGGCTGGGACGCGAGCGCCAGCCGCCGAAGAGCAGCTTGCTGCAGCGAGCCCCGCAGCCCCAATTCCACGAGAAGGCGCGCGCCTCCACGAGTTGAGATATGGCAGAGGAGCAGCCACTGCTGATCACCGCTGGCAAGTACTGTCAGCCATGGAGAATCCCAGGCTGCCGGCAACCGGGGAGGCGGGCCACACCGATCCTGCCAGAATCCCCTAAGAACGGAGGAGCTCTACTCCTGCCGCCACACCGCCAATGAGAGGGAAACACGGAGTCGACCTCTCCGCGCTCGAGTCTGGCGACGATGAAGAGGAGGAGGAGGAGGAGGAGTAAGGCTTTCTTCTGTATGTACTTGTCTTTCTTGATCCTTGTTGTTGCTATCTTGTATCTGGTTCGCCCCCGAATCCTTGTTCCATTTCGTGACTCGCCGAGAGAGCAGCGAAGAGGGCCAAGGTCCTCTAGGTTGTCGTCGAGGACGATCCTCCAGGAGGCAGAGGACATGTCCGAGACTACCTTGACGGACCCGGTTCCCTCAAGAGCAGCCCTCAAAGACAGCCCCCAGCTGAAGTGCTTGGTTCACTTCCTGTGGGGCGCCATGGGTGCTTCTTCTTTTTGTCGACATTTTAGGTTACTGACGATTTTTGTGTAGGAGCGTAACAGGTCCACTGTGAGCAAGCGAACCGCCCCGAGGTGCTGGCTCGCTTGACGCCGCCAAGGGGTGATTCTCCCACAAAGGGGCGCCCCTAAGCAAGGGAGAGGTCCCCGCCAAGGGATCGAACCGTGAGCCCTTGGTGGAAGAGCCCATGGTCATCGAGCCCAAGACAGTAACCTTCCTTGTCGAAAATCTTCCTTGGGTTCTTCTTCTGATCTTCTTTTTGGATATTTGCTTGACTTTTCCTCCCTCTTCCTATCCTCGCTCTGCATCTGGTGGATACCGAGGCCACCGGGCGAGGAAGACGCCGCAACATCAAGATGCCGCCCGGCGAGGAAGAGGCCCGCCGATGAACCCATTGACGAGGAAGGCCAGCAGACAGTCATGAGGTCCGCGATCATCGACGACCGGAGGACGCAGAGCGCAAGGCGCCAGATCATTCACCACCCTCCGTTGCTGACAGCGCTGGTCCGACGAGCCCCAACAAAGGGCAGACTTGAAGGCCGGGAGGCTGTGGCTCGAGCTTCCTCAGCGCCGAGCCTGTGGCGCCGTGGAAGGGAGGAGCTGACGGGAAGCCTCACTGGGCTGGCGTGGGTCGACAAGCCAAGCAAGAAGCAGCCAAGAGTCAAGGAGGAGGCCTGTCTGAAGCTGGTGTCACTTATCAGCCTGCAAGCAAGCTTGAGTCTCCGAGCGTTTTATCGCAGGCAGGAGTTGATAGTGAAGCATGCAGAGGAGCTCAGAGCCGCAATCCAGGATGCCCTCCTCCATCCGAGAGAGGGCGAGCCGACGAGGCGGAAGAAGGCGTTCATCCCGGAAAAGGCCAAGCCAAGAGCAGCAGAGGCTCGCCGCCGAGGAGCTATCCAAGCGACGGTAGCTGATATGAAGAAGGTGAATTGGACAGTCACGTAAGAGGAGCTTCACCGTCCGGAGCAATTACTTCATGGGCACCTCAAGGAGGCCAAGGATGTCACGCTGCCGCCGAGGCCGCCAAGAAGGAATTAGTGCGAAGGTGACGAGCGGAGGCGGATATGAAAAGGAAGAATCAAGAGCTTGTCAGACCAGCGAAGCGCCGAGAAGGATGCACGCCGCCATGGCGACCGCAAGTTCAGCCAGAAGATCAAGGAGCTGAATGCCGCCATGACTCGAAAGTGCCGATCTGAGCTGAAGCTGCCACCTTGGCGGGGATGGACGCCGCCAAGAAGCGAAGATGACTTGAGGAAGGAGCTCAAGGGCAGACGAGGAGCTGTCGACGAGGGCCGCAGAGACCGTAACACCTTCAAGACCACGGTGGAGCTCGACGGAGGGCTCGCCAACATCGCCAAGATCCATCGAGGAGCCGGTGGATGACTTGGCGCTTCGCACTCCATCGAGGAAAATTCCAACCCAGCCAAGCTCACGCTTCTTCAAGGGTGGTGACGGTCCAAAGAGCTCCGGAAAGGATCCCAAAGAAGCTGGCCGACGAGTCACGCGATCTCGCTGTGGTCTTGGAGAAGGTGTTGGTATACTTAACTCCGAAAGCATCGACCTCACCCGTGTCACCAAGAAGTTGCCGCGGGGTGCTGCTCTGAAGAACTCAAGGCCATTGTCGCACGATTTTGACAAGGTGAATGAGGTCGAGGGTCGACGGCGAGCGCGTGATGAGGCCACCTTCTTCTCCCTTTTCCTTGCCGCCGCTTCAGCTTATGAGAACAATCTAGTCGCGCAATAAGTCATTCTTGTAATATAACTTTATTCGGGCAATGCTTGCTACGTTATATCCTTTACCACATCCCTATGCTTTACCCCACGCTTTGAGGGGACTCTGCAGTGTAAGCACACTTGCCGAAAAGTGAACATCGCGAGTTCTTCAATATGATGCAGCTCCTAAGAAGAAATTTGTCGGGCTAGTTGCAGCTCACTTGTATTGTTGAGCGGACTCAAACAAATCAAGGGCTTAACTTAGCCATTTAGCCCATTCCTCCGCCGCATGTGTTTTCCATACAAGGCACTGACGCTTTCTGAGTATAACTTAAAAATTTAAATTGATCATGCTCAAACTTTGGCAACTTAGCTTTTCTCGTCGCTCAAGGCCCCAAGGCTAGATTCTTTGAACGACGCCGGTCCACACTTTTATCTTCTCTCCCTCCCGTGAACTTGTGGGTGAAGGAATCTTCTTTTGAGAAGAAAGAAGAGAAAATAATGATATGGAACCTTAAGGTTCTCTATTGCATCGGGGTAAGTGCTGCACAAAGTGTCGATATACATGCAAAAAAAAGAGATGCATTAATTTGACAAGATGTGCGAGGCACATAAACTTTATTTACGCATCGAGCTGCCCGCTTTGTATAAAGGGTTACATGCAATAAGCGGCAAGGCTTGTACAAAAGGTGATTGCCGGAACGGGCCCGCAACCGCCGCCTATGGGTAAACTTCTAAGATGCTCTATGTTCCAGAGTTGCTCACCGGAATGCCATCTTCGGTCTCAAGGCGACATACCGCCCAGTGACTCGCTTCACCCGATAAGGGCCTTCCCACTTTGGCGCCAACTTGTTGGAATTCTTGGCGGATTGAACACGCCAAAGAACAAGGTCGCTTTCCTCAAGCTTCCGCATTAACTTTATGACTATGATAGCGGCGCAAAGCTTGCTGGTAGCAGCAGTCAGATGCGAGCTCGAAGACGATCCTCCTTGAGCAGCAAGACGTCATCTTGTCGCAGCTGCTCTTGCTCAAGCTCATCATAAGCGAGCACTGAGGCGATCCGTATAGGAGTTCCGAGAACTGCCTCCGCCCAGACAAGAGCAAAGGTGTTCCGCCTGGCTCGATGGCGTCGCCCTGATCGACCAAAGAACCACCGCAGCTGCCGATCCAATTTCTTCCGTGACTTGTGCAGCCTCGTCAAAGTTCTGGTCTTGAGCCCGCGCAAAGAACGGGTCGGGCCCGCTGATCGGGAGGGGTGTGCATCAGAACGAATGAAATGGACTTGTGTTGGAGCGCTTTGGTCGAAACGGGGAGGGTACCGAAAACGACTCCACGGATACTGTTCATCTCCACCGTGACCTACTCCACCTCCACGGCCACCACGACCTCCTCCACCTCCACGGGCTCCCTGCTCATCCAGCCTCCACCGCGCTACTCCACGGCCATCGCTCAACCACCCTCCATGGGCACCCTCCACCGCTCTACTGCTCATCCGCCCTCCACACCACGGGTCCTGCTCAACCACCCTCCACGGCCACCCTCCACCATCTATCGCTCATCCAGCCCTCCACACCACGGGTTCATGTTCATCCGGAGGAAACGCCACCGCCACTGCTCATCCAAACCCCCACCTCGCAACGCCACTGCTCATCCCAGACTTGCTCCATCGGGTTCATGAAGTGAGTAGCGGGCGAATTGCTCCATCGGGTTCGCCATCACCATCGATCGATCGCCGAGTTCAGAACAGTAGGCTACAAAGGCAATCACTGGTTCGTTAGAGCCCAACGCCCGACTTCATTAGAGCTAACGCCGCACACACGCAAGCGTGCATTTGTACGAGAAACACGCATCGCTCTCCACCATAACCGCAACTCCTCAAATTTTCCTCCCCTTGCTTCTACCATGGTTTTTCCGTCATGGACGCCCAAAGAATGTCATGCAGCTACATCTCCGCCCGCCCAGACGAAAAGCCCATTTTCTGCCATGACTTTTGTCATAGAAGTAGAGCCCACCACATCTATGATGATACCGGTTTTGTCACAATTATCGCTATAGAAGTGTCATATGTATGACGTAAAAAAATTCGCTCGCCCAAAATGTCACGGATGTGTCTTTTTTTTTAGTGAAGGCGGTTCTCTTTCGTAATTCCAAAGCAACCTTGAGCACACAAGAGTTGTACCCGCCTTGCTTAACACGCATAAACCATAAGTCGTAAAAGCAACAATACTTAAATTAAGTCACGCCCACGAGAAACTTTTTCGGCGGACATTATGTTTTGGCCTTATTATTATTCTAAACTGTTTTACAACCTCGCTTCGCATTTCGAGGCATGGCTAGTGACATGTCTTGTCGAGTAGAGATCGTGTCCTTATCACGGATTCTCATCAATAGGCGCTTTTGGGTAATCCAACCGTGTTTCACACGCCCCTCGAATAGGTGAGATTTATATAATAAGGCGTTTGATATTGCCTCTATAAGAGGACAAAGACCCATATGTTCACCTCACGCCTTCTTCCTCCCCTGCTTTCAATCCTCGAGCTCAAATATTCAAATTCTAAACTTACCCTTCGCCTCAACCTTTCAAACCATGGCCGGATCCGCTCAGTGAAAGTGGATGGCCTCCTCCGTGAACGGAGAAGAACATCTAGAATCTGCGGAGGCGAGGTACTTGATGGCGGAGATCAACCATGGATTCCAACCCCGAGCAGTCATCCCCACCCAAGCCCGTGAGAGGGTGGTTTTATCCCCACTTCCTCCGACGATTTGGTTCGCCTTCACCCCTTCATCCAAGGTCTCATGTATTACTAGGGCTGATTTATGATCTCGCCTCAATTCTTCCTCCACATCTCGGCATTTATCGTCATGTGTGAGGCATTCCTCCGCATGCCTCCACACTTCAGCTTATGGCTCAAGGTTTTAATGTGAACTCAAGGTGGTTGAAGGCCAACACGCCGAGGCGGGCGGCGCTGCAGGAGCAAGCTCAACCATGTTACCCGTCCCAAAGGGATATTTGTGGATACCGCCAAGGTGTGGCAAGAGGAGTGGTTCTATATTACCAACCCCGCACCAAGTGGGCTCGCCCTTCTTTCGATCCGACCTCGCCGCTCACATCCCGGACCAACAAGGGTCTAGATTGGGATCCCTGACGGAGTGTCAACGCTGCGTAACCATATCAAGAGCATGATAAAAAGGACATCACCCATGTTGATCTCGATTCGTGATGCTCATCCACGAGCTCTTCCTTGCCAATGAAGGCCTCTCAAATGTGGGAGTTAAACCGAGGGGCCACGGACTCGCAGCGCTTCTTCTAACAACGATAAAGGGATCCGAAGCTTAAGAAGCGTAAGACATGGCCAATGACGATGACGACACCGCCTCGACCGCAATAATCCGCATCCCCAGAAGTATCGACTTTCCAACATTACCTAGCATGTCAATCTTAGGAGGGTCCTGAAAATTCCATTTCTCGAATAGGACTGATAAAGAAGGCAAAGCGGATTAAGTGTTCGCCCGCCTCCCCAAAACCCAGCCGAGCCTCTCATAATGAAGATGATGGTCCAGCGCCTATCGCGCCAAAAGTAGGACAAGAAGAAGACCAAGGAGGCCAAAGTGGCCTCCAAAGACTAAGAAACATCTCGTGCCATGTCCGGAGGAATTAAAGCTCCTCTCACGAGGAAGATGAAGACGAAGACAATGACAAGGAGGAGGAGGAGGAGGAGGAAGCAGAGAACCCTCCTCCCAAAGGAAAAGAGGGTGTCCTCCATAGATCCGGAGGAGGTGGCGCCCAAGAGGGAAGGATATCCTCTCAGATGACTCCGGACCACCGAGGCCGCCCTAAGCACCACCCCAACCAAGCCCCTTGTCAATCGTGATCTCCTTAAGATATCCTATATACATCTAATCCTTTTATAGATTTGTAAGAATAATATCAAATTTCATACTCCAGCCCGCCCGTGACATTCCACAAGAATCATCGCATTGGGGGATCTTTTCACGGAGAAGATGGGAGAGACGCCCACGAGCTTCCCCACCTCCTAGGGAGAATGATCCCAGGTGTCCCAGGATTTCTCCGAGTTTTAGGTGCGGAGGGGACAAGGCGGCACGGAGGCTGCCGAGAATATGGGGGTGCAACCCCATTGAGACCGCAACGGGGTCCTAGATCATCCGACCTCACCGGATACTTTTTCGAGACCAACTGCTCCGAATCGATCAGCAACCCCTCTGTGAGGAAGATGGATATCGCGGGCGACTTCACGGATGTAGAGGCGCCAAACATGTTGATGGATGATCTCGCAGTGCATCGTCCGGAGGAGCACCGCACTTGATGGGTATGGTGGTTGAAGGTTCAATCCGCAAAGAGCGGACTGAATGAAGCCTTCACGAGCCTACTAACAGGTGCTTTGACGTATGAGATGTAATGTCTTTTAGCTGCTTTCCATAAAAATCCACCTAATATATAGATAGTAGTTCCCTAGACTCGTTGGCCATTGAAGGAGGGCTAACAGAGGGTCTATAGGTATCCGCAAGAAATAACATACTTATCTTTTTGATAGAAAATCAGGCTCCATAAAGAAGCGGCGATCGTGCCACCAAGTTTCGAGCTGAAGTGGAAATTGTAGCTGGTCGATGAGGACAATATCCGGATTAACATGCCGCCGACGAGGCACAATGTATGTTTTCAAGTGCTCCATATTCAATTGAATTAGTTTGCAATGCTAAGTTGAAGCTTACACGCTGTTATATGCATAATTATGATGGCGCCATCGAGGTTGAGACCCAGAATGACCTTGCCGGCACGGGAGCAGCAAGGGAGGGCTTGCGCGTCACGATAAAGCAACTGCTGATTTGAAGGCCGAACAAGCCACCCTGTGCCAGTTCGAGGATTGGGTATCCAACATTGAGCAAGAGCTCAAGGACGCAACTTGCAAGTGCGAGCTCATCGAGGAGGAGAAGAAAGCTAAGGCGGCCAAACTCGCCAAGGCCCTTCAGGACGCCCAAGAGGCAAGGTCCAAATCACGAGCGGCTCACGAGGAGCTCCTCGCAGTCAACAGATATCGGCCGGTAAGCCCTTTTTACGCCTAAGTTTGGCCATCGTGAGGTATGCCTTACTTAATCGACTATGGAGTTCTTCGACACCTTTATGGATCTTTTTCAAGAGCGCCGCCACGCAGCAGCAATTCTACGCCCAGAGGGGTATGCGAAGGAGAAGCTATTCGTCGCAGTTCGTGATGTGGAGTGCTCGACGTCAACCATGTGGTCCGAAAGGCATAAGATGTCCGGAGCGCCATGAAGCAGGTCATACTCGCTGTGGCTGCGTAACTCGCTTCAGCAGCAATTTGGCCTAGTGCAGCGACTCATCGATGTTGTGCCTCAATTGATGCCATCAAATGGTTGTGTGCATAGAAGGTGCATCACCGCCAAGATGAAAGCCGCCGTTGTCATGTGGAGGGTCCTCTCTCAAGGCAAGGAACACCGCACGCCATAGTATTATTTAGACGACGCCCTAGAGGGTGCTCGCTTGATAGAGGGTCAATGCCGAGAGGACATTACATTCGAATGAATGTATCCAAACGACCCGTCGTGTGTATTATAGATATTTGTGCCATTATCGTTGCTTTCTCCTATGCGCTTTTTTGTATGCCCGAGTTTTCCAGCATAGGCTTCACCCCCATGTATATGCTATGGGGTGTTCGAATAGCACATGAGCACTTTGACCAACGCCTTGTTCCATGACGGAGGTGTCACACAAACCGTAATCGGACTATACGGCTTACTACTCTCACTTAGCAATAGGAGTTTGACGATGGGGCTAAAAATAGCCCCTAGTACGTATGTGACTATCCTAATGCGGATGCATTACGATATGACTGAAAAATAGTCCTTCGCTTAATATGTAAAATTGTTAAAGATTTAGTAAGTCACCGAATGACCCAGCTCTCGCCGATCATGATAGTCAGCCGGGCTTTCATCGAGGTGCTTGACCGGATGAACCAGAAATACAATCGCAGAGTTCTCCTTTACTACCCTAAGAACAAATGGAACGAAGGTAACAAACACAGAGCCGGCAATCCAATTATCGACCAAAGCCATGATTCGAGCCGATGCATATAATGCCAAGGTCGAGACGCCAAGTGTGCTACAAAGTTGTTCGGCTTTTGTTTAGAGGCACATATGTGGCCGTGATAGAGTCCCTAGCAATGGGTGTTGAGGTATGAGACAACCGGAGAGATGGAGTACTATTTTATGAATAAAGTTGATACTGAAAAATAGTCCCTACTAGGATTTGATTGATACGTCAAGACGTGATCTTACAGAGGATACCATAAGAACCAAAATCATTTTACATGTCGGGGGTCTAATAATAAGGAGAGAAGCTCAGTGCAAGTCCTTTAAATAAGGTTTGGTCCGAAGAGTCCTTTGGATGTCCTGTCGCCTTGTAGAGAGGGGTTCCTTAAAGGGAACGGTCTTCTTACATTCGCACTAAACCGGCTCGAGGAGAGTCCCTGTAAGTCCATAGGATATATGGGCTCAATGCACCTGTGGTAGAGAAGTAATCAAAGAAGAGTGGACGGTCATCCAGGTCAAGCCGCATTATAGACCTATTCATATTGTGCTCGCTACCGATGCCCAAGGTATTTTGAGTGCGAGTGATGCATGAGCTGCACGAATTCTATGGTTGTGTGCGGCAATTGACGGAGGCAAAACTGCTAGTCTACCTCCGGAAATACTGAGCCGTCAGCTTGCAGGACTGACCGGACTTTATTAGCAAAGTCCGGGGGCTTAATGGCTGATGAGGTGTGCGGCTTGAAGGGGACGCTCAGACCGGGTCAGAGCCGCGAAGTGCTCCTCGGTGCGGAGGGAGCGCTCCATGTTTCATGACCGTTATGATGTCGCTGGACCGGACATCTTGAGCTTTAAATAAGCATAGTGCGCACCGCGCTGAATCGAGCAAAAGCGGTCCGCCGAGCAAAGGCGTGATAGCCACTTCGAAGGGTAATATCAAGATCAAGTCTTCACCGCGAAGTTGTCCGCCCAAGACAACTTCCAATGTTATCGAGCCCGAGCAACGAACCTCTACGCTAGGTATCACTCCTTTAAAGGTAGTTTTAGTGGGCTTGATTCTTGATGGATCAGTACCATTTTGCAGATGGTGTCTTGGTAGAGCAGGTTAAGGCTACTGCCACCGTCCATGAGGACTCGCGTGAGATGGAATCGTCGATGATTGGGTCGAGGACCAAAGTTGCCGATCCTCCATGACGGATACAGGTCGGGTGGTCCTTTCGATCAAAGCTGGTCCCATGTTTACCATGGGTTGAATTTTGGGCGACCGCCTACGACGTAGACGCCCTTTAATGCACGCTATGCGCCATGTTTGGGGATGTGGGTGACATAGATCATATTTATTGTTTTGACTCGGGGAAATTGCTCCTCGCCCCCCGTGTTCGTGGGTGAGGCTCTTCATCGCTGTCCTCGCTGCAGCCTTTTTCCCTTGTTTTCGGCGCTGAGCTTGCAGCTGCTTAAAGACACAACAGTTTTGTTGGTGTGATTAAGGTGTTTATCAGGTGCCATGAATCTAGCAAGGCCGATCGTATTCATTCAAACTGGATGGACCATCTTTTTTCCTTTGAATTGCTTTTCGCTAATCGGATTTGAGCCATCAATCAAGGCCACCGCCGTGTCTTTGCTATTGTTTTGTTCTTGGCTTATTATGCTGTGGCTTGCCATTGCCCCCTGGCTTCAGAGAGGTCCCTCGGGTCGCCGGTGCTATTGCTTTGACGAGCAGCCAGCTATCTTCTCCCACGCAAAGTGGGTCATAAGTGTGGTGAGGGCTGTCATGGACTTCGGCTTTCTTGCCGAGGTGTCGAGCGAGCCACTCATCTCGGACGCCGTGTTTGAAGGCCGTGAGGGCTTCGTGTCCGACAATCCACAATCTGGTTTTAATTAAGAACCGTCCGTAGCCTAAAGCGATTCACCGTTGTTGGATTATGTGACTAAGCTCATCGGCGCCTGGGGCCGAACATAGGTACTTTGGAAGTTGTCTCAAGGCGCCCTCCAAGTCTTCCCACTTTCCAATAGAGTTTTTGGGAGGCTGTTCAGCCATGCCGCGGTTGGTCCTCCCTTAAGTTTTAGGGGAGGTACTTGATGGCATGTAGGTCATCACCAAGGGCCATGTGGATATGGAGAAGAAAGTCTTCAATCCATACCGCGGATCTATTGTGCCATCGTGATGATTCAAGGTTCACGGGTTTAAACCCTTCGGGAACTAGTGCTCCATTACCTCATCGGTGAAGCGAGGGTGCGGCCCTCCGATTGGGAGACGCATAACGCTTGTTCGGACGGAGTCCGTATGCGGTTTTCGCCCGGTGAAGTTGTGTTTATCGCACGAGGCCTGATGGCCATCTTTTGCACGGTGCACATCCCTTGATCCATAAATTGATCTCGTATAACCGCCCTATTGTCCAGTCCCATCGCAGTCAGCGCGGTACCCCTGCAGCTTGTCAAGCTCAACCTCTAGGAGAGGAGGCTGGTGTTCGCTTGGGTTGCCGCCTCCGCCCTCGCCATGAGGTGGTCGGTCAGCCCGGCTACATATATTGATGTTCAATCCTCCTGTTCTCGTTCCCCGATTAGGATCATCATCGCTGATTCGCGCTTCTTCACAATCATCCCGTTGATGTTGCTGGGACAGGACATTCGGTGTTATTGTCTCCGAAGGATCATGTTGATTGCTTCTTTTTTTGGTTGTGACGGATCTGCTGTCAACACGCCGATGCTTCGGATGTGGTATTTCAAAGAGTTCGTCTTCAGATATACTTCCCATCGCTGTTGTCATTCTTTTGTGTGTCCACCATCTATATGTCATAACGAGGAAGTAGTCGCCCGTGTCACCGTAAATGGCGGTTCGCTTTGCTCCTCTTGGGCATCTTTGTTCATACCACGATGTCTTCAGAGGCGTAATCTAGCATGTCTGTTAAGTCATCGCATGGGCTATAAAGTGGGTGGTGGATGGGACGAAATTTCTGCCCTCAGCCCCTAGTGGGCTGGGCGGATTTTGACATGATCCTTCAGTAATGGTGAGGGATCGACAAGTCCGTACTTTTAAGAGTGAGGTTTGACAGAAGGAGAGCCCGTGAGCAGGCGGCACAGAGTTCCTCGGCCGAGCTCGCAGAATACCTAACCTCGAGACTTTTGATCTAGTGTTCGGGATGAGTCCGCTTCATGTTGATAAAGGAGCCTCGGTATGACTCTGGTCTTCCCGTGAAATGATCCTCCATATCTCCTGGTTGAGCTCTATGGCAGCGGAGAGTCCAACGGCTCTAAACTCCCGCCTTCGGACTCGGTGAGGTTTTCCTGGATCTAAGGCCGGATCTGTTGAGGCCGCGAACCCTTGGAAGATCAAGTCTCCTTGATATCGCTGATTTAGTTTAGGTTTCAAACTGATTTGATGACCAGAGGCATAGCCGCCGACCGCTTCCAGATGGCCAATCGAATTGGCACGCAGGAAAGCCACCGAATACTTAAGATTTGGCCGGGAGAAAAGCTCCTTGGGGCGGTATTGATGTGGATGGTTGATAGAGCCATCGAGCTTCTCGGTGATTGACACATGTTGGAACTCTCAATGAAAGCACCAATGTCGATGTCAAACTAGAAGATCTCGGTAGGGGGTCCCAAACTATGCATCTAAGGATCAAAGGTAACAGGAGGCGGGGACACGATGTTTACCCGGTTTGGGCCTCTTAATGGAGGTAATATCCTACTTCCTACTTGATTGACTTTGATGAGTATAGGGTTACAAGAGTTGATCTACCTCGAGATCGTAATGGCTAAACCCTAGATGTCTAGCTTGTATAATTGTTCTTGCCCTACGGACTAAACCCTCCGGTTTAGATAGACACCGAAGTGATCTAGGGTTGTACAGAGTCGGTTTACAGAGAAAAGGTCTTTAATCTCATATCCTCACAGCCCATTAGTCCGGCCCATATCACATAGCTCGGACGCCCGAGGACCCCGTAGTACAGGACTCCATCACCGTCCCCTTCTCTTCCCGCTGCAATACCTGGGGGAGGAGGAACAAGAAGGGGGGATTATGGGGCACTTATCTTTTTTCAATCTAAAATTTCTAGGCGTTTGCCAAACTTTAGTTCAAATTATGTAATCTCTTTTATCCATGTTTGTGCTCTATAAGATCTATACTTGTCAGATCAGCATATTAATGAAAAGATAAACCTTGTTGTACTTGTGCATGTAATATGTCCATGCAGAGGTGAAATGCCTATATACATTCAAGTAAACAAGTTCCCCTCGGAGGCTATCCTCGGCGGTGTCCTCGCTTGTTATCGTGGAGCCAGTTCGCCGCACACACCATAAAGAGGAACCAGCCCCGCTTTTTCGCCATAGGTCACACGACCATCCCGACCTAAACAACGTTCGATTCAAAGGATGGGAGCACCAAAGTATCAAAGGCGGCGACGCTTTCTTATGCACAAGTACCTACTTACAGAACACATATGGATAAGAGAAAGAACTTACCTAATTTTTCTTGCCGGGGATCGCAACGTAGGCTTGTCTTGTCTTCTCCTTTCGGGACCAAGTCCGGCAGAGCCTGCAATTTGATGCGATGAAAATGATGCATCTTACATCTTGTCTACATGAACATGCACTCATGATATGCTTATGCATGCATGCAATTTGTCAGGGCCCCCCAGCGTTTCATTATTTCTATGTTGCTCATGGTCTACGCCTGGCTTTGTACAAGGGGTTACATGCAACTGAGGCAAGGTCTCCATAAAAAGGGTGGTGCCACAAAGGGCCCGGCTGTACCAGACGTTATGGGTAAAGCTATGGAGATGCTCAATGTTCCATGAGTTTTGCAATTTAATGCTATCTCCGTCTCCTGATGGACTCGTGCTGTGTCCGTGACTCATAGTACCGGTAAGGGCCATCCCACTTTGGCGCCAACTTGTTTGTACCCTTGGCGGATCGAATGTACCTAAGGACAAGGTCGCTTTCCTCAAAACATCGTGCATGAACCCTGCAGTTGTGATAGCGAGGCATGGCTTGTTGTTACGCGTAGCACGATAGCAGCCCGGAGTTTCTTCCTCGAGCAGACATCGTCAGGACGCGCGGCTGTTCCTCGCACTAGTTCATCGAGGAAGCACTCAAGGTGACCCATAAATGAGTTCCTGGGGATAACCGCTGCCCCATAGACCGGGAGAAGAGAGTCCTCGCAGAGTTCGACGGTGTCGCTCGAGGACCAAAGAATCACCGGCAGCTCGCCGATCCACCGTCGCCACACTTCTTCAGCTTATCAAATGTTCTTGTCTTGAGTCCTCACAACACTTCAGCTTTCTCAAATTTTCGTTTCTCTCGGGTGAGTAACAAAGGCGTAATGAGATCTTGCTTCCGAGGGCATGAACATATTGCATGATGTCGCAACTCGTGAATTGGGTGCCGCTGTCGGTGATGATCCGAGCAGGACTCTAAGCGCGATCGATCCTTTCATGAACTTGATAGCGACCAGCAAATACCACGTGGGCTCAACTTCCACCACTTTGCAAACTCGCCGACATGCATAAATAAGAATTCAAAGCCCGCGGCAGACGGGGAAAGAGCTCAAGATGTGGAGCCCTGCATCAAAACGCCATGACAAAGGGATCTTCAAGAGCTTGGGTAGGCAGTGGATATTCTGAATGGAACCGGCAGTTCACATTTGGTGACCAACTCAACTACATCTTGGAGCCCCTATCGCCAAGAAATCTTGCCGTAAGGCTTTTCCAACCAGAGCCCTCGATGTATGTGTGAGTCGACTTACCCTTATGTATTTCCGCCAACAGCCTTTCCTTCTTCCCGCAATGCACTTCAATTTCACACCATCTAGCCTTCTATATAGCGGTGTCATGGGGTTCTCATGAGCACGAGCACCTATGGGGCAGGGGGGGCCTTCTAGTCCGCAAGGAGCGGAGGGCGACAAAGAGCAGATCGAGGTCGACCACTGGGGGATTTTACCTACCGAGCTCTCCTGAGATAAAACCCTACCGCTGCTCAGGTTGGTATTATGTTCTGCTCAAGTGTGGAGCATGTTGTGGTGTTGATGGCTTGATGAACTGAGCTAGCTATGAACTAAAATTCGAATCAATAACCCCTTCTACGCATGGGCCTTTATAGGTCTAAAGGGGTCACCGGCAGTGGCAGCGAGAAAGAAGGGGTAGAAAGGTAAAACACAGTTGGTACAATAGTAACCAACAAAGGTCCCCTACCTAACTCGACGGCAGGGACAAGGGCATTTAATGCCCGGCCAAATACCCAACAAAGGCAAGGAAACGACCGTTAGGCCACCGACGCCACAATGGCCTCCTTTGTTTCTTCATACACCAAGACCGTAGATAGCTGCACGCCTTGCCACGCCCGGATGGTCCCGGGTGACACGCCGCTGATGCGCCTGAGCTTGGGTGCAGAGGAGAGCCTTGTTGCTGTAAGCCGCCTTGTCATGCTGTTGTTTTGCTGCCAACAGCCTCGCCGCCCGCTGGCCTTGCTGACGCTGGGCCACATGCATGTTTTCCAAGTGCCTTGGTTGTTCTCTCCCGAAGCTCCTCTTGCCGGGTCTTTGTCCTTCCTTAAGCCCTCTTGTGGGTTCTGTCCTTCCCGGCAAGCCCTCTTTGCCGGGCCTTTGTCTTTGCAATACTTTGTTCTTGAATGGCGTAAGTAGGATGACGGAGGATCTTGGCGATGCCCTAAGAAGCTTGCTGCTGGGCGCCGCGATCGCCTGCAGACAAGTTCGGGGTACTAAGGTACCCTACTTTAGTACAACGACAGAGCCCCTGCCGAGCTCAGAGGTCGTCAAATTTAGCGCCGGGGTCGCGAAGGTAGACGTTGCTGAGGACCCAAGTTAGCACCGCAGAAGAAAGGACGTGAGCTTCAACCTCGGCCATGGGACCGATGCCGGTCACGACCTCCTCAAGCGCTTCGACCAAGAAGGGAAGCAGCTTGGCGGGCCAGTCCTTGGCTCTAGCCAGCGGCTTCTCTAGACCGTCATCGTAAAGTGACTTCAGCGCCATGCGAGATCTCTTCTCAAGATCCGCGAAGGCCGCACGATCTTTGGCCAAGAACCGCCTTCGCGTCAGCTCGAACCTCTCGCCGCCATCAGCTTTCATGAGTCTTCAACAACAAGACGATCAGCGGGTCAGCTGGCGCCGCGGTCCCGATAAGCGGCCTCCTGGCCTCATCTCTTCCTCCCTTGCCTCGCGGTCACGAGCCTCCTTGGCGAGCTCAGGCCCCCCCAGCTCGTCCTACAGCGCCTTGTAGCGGTCCTGGGCAATTGAGACGTCCTTCAGCGCTCCGTCAGGAGCAGCCACGGCCTGGGTGGCAGCTTGCTTTTCCTCCTCGGAAGCTACTGCAGCCTGGCTCGGCACCGCTCGAACGGAGGTCTTGGAATGAACCCAGCCAGAGATCAGCCCCAGGGGCCCAGCCACCAGGCGAGGGTTGGCTCCCTGGAGGTCTTCTCGCAGCCAGCCTAGCTCAACAGCGGCACGGTCCATGACGGTGGAGGAGGCAGAGGAGTCAGGAACCAGTGGAGCAGGAGGAGGAGACGGCAGTGTGATCACGTCTTGGGAGACTGGAAGCTCCTAAGTCTTGGCAACCAAAGAATCTGCATCAAGTGCCTTGGCGGCTCAGGCCAGCCTGAGGGGCCACGAGGGCTGGCACCCACTAAGCGCTCCTCCCGGCCTCGCGGGCGACTTCCAGGTGGGAGGTGCGAGATCCACTTCTTCCCCTTCCCATAGACGAAGGCCCAGCCACAACGGGTGAGCTTGCCCCAAGCGGAGCCACCGTGTCCCCCTTCACCCTCTTCGCCCTTGGTGGCAGCCTACCCAAGTGATGGAGGACATCAAGCCTGACAGAAGAAAAAAACAAGAGCAAAGCGGAGTTCAAGCACTTCATTGGTCAATCGCGGCGTGTTCCGCGGTCTCGAGCCGAACGAGCTTAAAGTCCATGAGCCTCTTAGGGGCGTGAGCCTCGGGAGGTCCAGGCGAGGAGGGCGCACGGAAGGGCTGGAGCTAGCTTCAGCAAAGGCAGGGCCGGAGTAGCCTCTCGAGATCAGCCCCGACCTGTCCTTCCTCAGGATCACGGGCAGGTCCTCTCCCCCTCGCTTGTTGTCGGCCTCGTCGTCGTCTGGCAGGGTGCGGAGGATGTTGGCCCTGTGCCAAGGGGAAGTCTCCCCGTCCCCTAAGTGGTCGCCTCCGAGTCGCACTCCTCTTCTTCCTCGTCTTCCTCCTCTCCTCCACGGGAATCATCGGAAGACAATTCCATCGGCGCCGCCGCCTCCTGGCCCTCAGGAGGCACCTCCGGCACCAGGCCGCTCCCATTGAAGGTGGGCATGGCTTACACCACTTGCTTCCGGTCTTCCTGAAGGAACAAGGGGATAGGAGAGCCCTCCATGCCTTCCACGTCCTCTCCAACCAGGAAGCGGAGAGTTGCGGTCAGATCCTCATCAGCCAGGGCCTCCGAGTTTAGGCGGAGATCGTCATCCTCATCTCCAAGCCTCCATAACAGGCGCTGAGAAGTGCCTGGCGGAAGCCACCCTTGTGCTAGGAACTCCCTCGGGAGCATGGCCCTGGTCAGCTTCACCGCCTTCATGTTGCCCAGCCTCAGGTCGGCGTTCATCTTCTCCAGCACCAGCTTCACCAGTTGGTCGTCAAGCTTTGCACGAGACCACGCCTCGTCAGCCTGGGGCTGCTCCGTGGGCAGCACCAACCGAGAGTGGGTGCATTTGGCGTCCATCATGATCCACTTACTCCAGAAGCCATCAACCCTCTTCCTGGCCTTCGAGATCGCGTTGGCTTTGGAGTACGCGACAAAGCCAGCGCACGCCGAGGTATGGCTGCCGGTGACCCGGAGGGAGAAGAAGTGGCGTGGCAAGGCCACGGAAGGCATCACCCCGACGTGCGCCTCGCAATAGTAGGCAAAAATCAACAGAAGAGGAATGGAGTTGGGATGGAGATGAAGGTCATGTAACCTGTAATGGTGGATGTCGTGGCCGATGGGTGGACGACACCTATGGGGCGCCGGGGCGGCCTTCCGTGTGTTCGATGCGAGGCGAGGATCGCGCGGAGAGCAGATCGAGGCGATGCGCTGGGCGAGGAATTTTACCCAGGCAGACGCGATGGTCGCAGAAACCCTCTGCTGCTTTGTGTTGTATTGTGCCGGAGCTTGAAGAGCTACAGCCAGTAGCTACCCGGCGTGAGAGTTGCAAATGAGTCGATCCTCGCGAGAGTCGCGAATGATCGGAACCCCCGCGAGTAGCGAATGATCGGAACCCCCCACGCTGTGCATGGGCCTCCTTTTATAGGGCAAGGGGTCACCGACAGTGTCAACGTGGGGTAGAGGGGTAAAATGTAAAAGAGGTGGTAGTTGGAGCAGGGGAACAAAGGCAGTCACTTCGATTAGCTTGGAACAAAGGATTCTACCTACTTTTGATGAGGGGGACAAGAGCATTAAATGCCTGGCCACGCCCCAAAAAGCTCCCCGCCCTATGCGTCTCCGTTTGCCACAGCGATGGAGCCACCACCGTGGAGTGCCACCGCACCCTCACGCAGACAGCCACCCGCCACGCGTCTCGAGAAAGTTGAAAGCTGCAAGCGATGAGCTCGAGTGCGGCACGCATGGCGTCTTCGCCCGGCAAGTGCCTTTGCCGGGTCTTGATCTTGCCGCCCGGGAGCTTGTCGGGCTTGTAACTTGTCGCTCCCGGGCCCTCGCCGGACGCTGGATAGCGCCGAGGCGTGTCTTCCGTGATGTAGTCTTCTAGCATTCCGGCGAGCTCCTCTCGCCCGGGGGCCTTGTGTGGGTGATATGATCTTGAGCTCAGGCGGCCTTCGGCAAGCTCCTCTTGCCGGGCCTTGATCTTTTGTCTTGTACACTTTGTTCTTGAATGGCTTGGTATGGAGCGGTGAATGGTCTCCGGCAAGCGGTTGGTGGATCCAGCTACAGGGAAGTTGCGGCTGCCCGTGCACAAGTTGGGGTACCGAGGTACCCCTACCTTAGTCTCACCAGACAGAGCCCCGAACTGGGCCATACACGGTGCCGGCGCTGTTGGGCCAGGCCCAAGACGAAGGCATCGGCACGCCAAGCCCATGGCGTCGAATCTGCTACGCGATCCGCCGCTTCCAAACGGCACGCTGCGATTCTCAGCGTCGTGGGAGACGGGCGGCGATGCAGCCTTTAAGGCATCCACCCGTGATCGTGGCGCGAGCAGAGGGTCGCTTCACCGTCGCTCGGCTCCGCTTTAGCCACGGCCCTCATGCATGGGGGTCGGGTGGGCGGTGAGTGAGGCCGTGCCGTCCGAGGCGGAGAGGGCGAGTCGGCCCGCTCCTCACGGCCTTCTTGCTTCTGATTGGTTGGCCGGGCGGTTGAGTTTCACCTCGCCCTTTAAAAGGCGGAAGGGGAGCACAATGGCCACACTCATCCACTTCTCTCTTCATCTTCATCTTCTGTTCTTCTTGCCGCCATGGAAGGGGGAATCCGGCTCTTCGGCGGTGGCGGCGCGAAGTCGCTTCGTAGCGCGCACCACTCCCCATCCTGCTCCCGTGGCGTGAGCCGGCTCGAGAGGAGAGGAAGGCGTGGCGTGGACGAGGCCGAGGGCGTGGTCGAGGCGGTCGAGAGGCGGCTGTGGCGATGTGCCTCCTCCGTCTCCCCCGGCGTCTCGACCACGGCGCGGTCCACACCGAGATGACCCTGAGGAGTTCTTCATCAAGCCGCGGGCGCCTCGTCGTCGCCTCCGGCTGCGGTCCCGTTCTGCGGATGCGATGGGACCGGATCCACCGGCGTGATGGAGCTACGATGAGGGGCTGCGGGATCAGCGGCACTTTCGGGTGAGTGTCGTGTCCCAGCCTCGGCGTGATGTTCTTCGACCGAGGGTGGAAGACATTCGCCGGATCCATAGCTCGACGGCGGGGTTCACCCTCCATTTCAAGTTAATGGATGGTGACCTCCTCGCGTCAGGTCTTCGGCGACTATGGAACCCGGTGCGCTGCTGTGTGTGGACAGCTCCTCTCCGGATAGCGAAGGCCCCTCCTCGGCGAGAGTGACGAGGAGGAGAGCGACAGCGGGCACGTAGGGGATGGGCCGGCCCGACTAGGCGTCGGACACCGCCTCGCAAGGCCACCGCAACCCCATCTTCTGGGTTGCCGGCCTCCTGAACTCCAGGGGCCGTCTCTTGGCGGCTGGCGGAGAAGAGGCAGCAGAAGAGGAAGAGGGGATGGCGGCAAGGCCGTTAAATCGAGTACGAGGGCGGGTGCCCTCGCCGGATGTCCCATCACCCCGTCTTCAAGCTCGCCCCAGCGCCTCCGCTCCGCCAAGCTCCTGGCGGCTCCCGGGGGTTCTCTTGGTGTCTTCTGGCGCCCGCGGCTCCCGGGCATCGTTCCCCATGCCCGTCACCTTGCGCAGCTCTCGAGGCCTGGCGGTCACCGCCACGCTCTCCTAGGCGCTCCTTCGCCCTTCTCCGACAAGTTCCTCTTGCGGGGCCTCCTTCCCCGCAGGCTCATCTTGCGGGGGCTCCTTGACCTACCTCTGAACTCCTGAGCAGAGAAGCAGGAGAAGGATCACGGGCACCTTATCTTTTAAATCTGTAAGCCCTCGGGCATTAGCTGCATTCAAAACTTGTAATCCTCTCTATCATGTTTTTCATCCTCTATGGACTTGTACTAAACTGGATGTTTTAATGAAAAGAAAGCTTGCGGACTGGAGTCTTTTACTTGATTGCGTGCCTTGTGTGTTCTTACGCTATCGGGAGCTTGCAGGCGAACACGCTTGCCGATCACGCAGGACAGCCGGCTGGCGGTGTCGCTTCCGGCAAGCAACCTTGCCGGGTCGATTCACTGACAGCTTAACTTGGCCGAGCAGGCTCGAAAGCAAGATAAGGGTGCAGCGGCACACTTGTGTTTGTTGAGCGGACTCGAAACAAACCAAGTCACATAGAACCGGGCCACGACTTCGGTTCCTCCACGTCTCGGGTTTTACAAGACCGCTTTCGTTCAAAGACGCAGCCCCGCATCTCCGGTCCATGAGAGGATGCATGACGAGGATGAAAAACTTATCGACATACGGCAGCCCCGGCAACTCTGGCTTGCGGAGGCGAAACTTAGTGCTCGCAGCCCCAGCGAGGCGGGCTCGCCGAGGAAGGATTTTACGCTGTAGCCCCGGCCGACCACTGGCTTGCCGGGCCCAGTGTCAAGCGTGACCTTTCGGTTCCTCCTTGTCGCTGCAATTTTAGTCATGAAAACAGCTGAGGTAGATATGCAATTGCTTCATGTATATGTATGTGCATGTAGATCTTGACTATGCAATCTGATGCGTGTCTTGCCCTTCGTATGTTTGTACTCTATGCTCTCGGGGAGCTTGTCGGGGCGAACACGCTTGCCGCGGGACAGCCCGCTGGCGGTGTTGCTCCCGGCAAACAACCTCGCCGGGCCAGTTGCGACGCTTAACTTGCTGAGCAGGCTCGAAAGCAAGATAAGGGTGCAGCAGCACACTTGTGTTTGTTGAGCGGACTCGGAAACAAAACAAGCCGCAATCGGGCCACGACTTGGCTCCTCTCGCGCACAAGCCTCTCATCTGAAGGACACCTCACGGCAGGGCTTGCCACGTTACACCCTCTACTTTACGCTTCTTTGTGCGCTTCAACCTATGCTTCTAGGGAACTTGGCGCTTAACGCGCTTTGCTGAGTACAGACATCAGCAGCCCGCTGGTGGCGCCGCTTCCGCAAGCAACCTTGCCGCGTCTAGCTCGCGACGCACTTAACTTGCTGAGCAGACTCGAAACGAAACAAGGGCGCGAAGCTGGTCGCGGCTCACTTTTTACTCGTTGAGTGTGTTCGAAGCAAAGTAAGGGTGCGGCTATTCACAAGCAGGCTCCTCAGCGCACAGGTTTTGTGCACAAACGACGAACGCGAAAGGGATATAACGAATAAAAGCGTGGAATTAAGGAGTGCTCTGCACGAAGGCTCGAGCGACTTAGCTTTTCTTTTTCTTGCTTCTCTGCACTTGCTAACGGAGCTCAATGGCTGGCTCCTCGGCGACGAACAAGCAGCCTCCCGGGAGGTGCGCTTCTTGAACGGGCTCTAGAGCTGTCCTTGCCGGGCTTATAGCGTTCCGAGGAGCTGCGCTTGTCGGAGTGAGCGCCAGAGCCGTCCTCGCCGGACTTAGAGCTCGATGGTGCGTCCTCGACGACAGCGTAGCGTTCCAAGGAGACACGCTTGCCGGCGCGGAGGGGAGCGGGAGCGAGCGGCGCGGGGAACAGGACATGCTCGGACTCCTAGTAGCGATAGGAGGAGCAGGGCCCTGCTCCGGCACTTTCGCTTTGCTCATGCATGGACAGCGGTCCGGAGCATCCCGCGAGCCTCCGGAGCGCCCCTGTTCCAGCAGACGGATACCACCTCCCGTGGTATGGCGCTGCTGGGTCGTCGTGCGCTGAGATGGACGCGGATCTACGGAGGCCGAGGCGTGGTCCTCCGTCTCCGCTCCTCGATCTGGTGACGCCATGCGAGTGCCCTCGCCGCATCCACCCTTCCACCGGGTTTCTCCGCCCACCGCTAGCTCCGTGGCGGTGGGGAAGACGGAGATGGTCTGCACCCAAGCTCTCGTCTTCGGGCTATGGCGCAGATTGTCGCACGGTTGTCATTGAACCGGGAGGTTGATGAAGAACGCGCCGCCGCTTAACGCCGGATCAGGTCTCAAGATAACTCGACGCCTTTACTACGGCGCGCCAAAGATGTCGTGGCCGATGGGTGGGCGACACCTATGGGGCCGCGGGGGCACCCGCCTTCGGTGTTCGAGACGAGGGCGGAGGATGCGCGGAGAGCGGTCGAGGCGCTCTTGGCGGGCGAAATTTTACCCAACGGGCGCGATGGTCGCAGAAACCCTCTGCTGCTTTTGTGTTGTATTGTGCCGAGCTTGAAGAGCTACAGCCGTAGCTACCCGAGCGTGAGAGTTGCAAATGAGTCGATCCGCGAGAGTCGCGAATGATCGGAACCCCGCGAGAGTAGCGAATGATCGGAACCCCCACGTTGTGCATGGGCCTCCTTTATAGGGCAAGGGTCACCGACAGTGTGTCAGCGAGGGTAGAGGGGTAAAATGTCAAAGAGGTGGTAGTTGGAGCAAAAAGGGAACAAGGCAGCTACTGAGGCTTGAACAAAGGATTCTACCTACTTTTGACAGAGGGGGACAAGAGCATTAAATGCCCGTCGCCGTCGCCCCAAAAGCTCCCGCCTTTATGCGTCTCCGTTTGCCACGGGCGATGGAGCCACCACCGTGGAGTGCCACCGCACCCTCACGCAACTTAGCCACCATACAGCGTCTGGAGAAAGTGAAGGCGACGCATGGGCGATGAGCTGGAGTCGGGCACGCAGTAGCTCGCCCGGCAAGTACCTTGCGGGGGTCTTGATCTTGCGGGCCCGGAGCTTGTCGGGCTTGTAACTTGTCGCTCCCGGGCCCGCTCGCCGCGTATAGCGCCGAGGCGTGTCTTCGTGATGTAGTCTTCTAGCCTCCCGGCGAGCTCCTCTCGCGAGGCCTTGTGTGGGTGATATGATCTTGAGCACAGAGCGGCCTTCCGGCAAGCTCCTCTTGCCGGGGCCTTGATCTTTTGTCTTGTACACTTTGTTCTTGAATGGCTTGGTATGGAGCAGGAATGGTCTCCGGCAAGCAGTTGGTGGATCCAGCTACGGGAAGCTGCGGCTGCCCGTGCACAAGTTGGGGTACTGAGGTACCCCTACCTTAGTACACCGACAGTGGAGGACGGCGTAGAAGAACTCGGAGAAGGGAGGCACCAGTCCGGCAATGACGGTGCTCATGAAGAAGGGGTAAAAGGTTCTCCCCTTAGCCTCCGGTGTGGCAGAGCCGGCTGGGAGCACAGTCTCCCCCATCTCGTTGCCTTGCGACACCGTCATCAGGCGCGTAGAGGCGAGATTCTTCTCCATCATGTTTGGGGGATCCAGGGCCGGCGAGTACCAAGCCGGTGGAGCCTCGTCCGCGGCCTTGCGGGGCGCCATCGCTCGCTGGAGGAGGAAGAATGAGACAGATCTAGAGATTTTGGAAGCAAGAGAGCAAGAGCAAGAAAGGGGATCTAAAGCAAGGCGAATGAGAGCAATGAAGGTAAGCCTAACCCAGGCTAGCCTTTTGTTAGTCGGGCAGTTGCCGAGGCAGCATGGGGAAGCAAAGACGCCCATGTCCAATCAACCGCCACACGGCGACCAAGGCCGCGGGCTATTGGGGCCCGCAGCGCTCAAGACTTGCCCTTGGCTTCATTTGCTAAGCCAAGTCCAAAGCGCTTTTGGCCGAGCTACTCTTGTCGGAGCCTGGGAGCAGGCGCCCCAGATTTCTGCACTGCGGCTGCAGGCGTGGCTCAGCGAAGGGTCCAAGACTGACCCGTCTTCATCAACCTAAGCTCAAGAACCTCGCGAGGGTCCAGATTCATGGGCGGACGACGCAAGGCTTCCTCAGGCGGCCTCACCAGGCAGGCTCGCGAGGAGGCGGAGAGATCAAGGCAAGGAGTACCTCATGAGGTGCTCGTGACGCAAGCCATGACGATCGAGACCAGGCGGGCGCCAGCCGGTTAAGTGTCCTCGTTTCCTCTTTGGTGCAAAGGGAGCAAGCGCAGGCGCAGAGTACCGAGGCATCAAGCAAAGGTTACCATATCGGTGCAACGAGACCAAGACCAGCAGGACGGCAGGACGGAGGTCACCGTGGAGCCCAAGACGGTGTCATCGCCAGTGCCTTTGGCAGTCGAAGACCAACTTTAGTCAGGATAACTTGTACTAGCTGTCCCCCTTCAAAATGGCCGTTGTTGGCTCCCTTCCCGCTCAATATTTGGGAAGAGGACCAGGGCCCCTATAAATAGAGATAGCCACCACCGTAGAGAGGGGATCGAGATCGGATCCAGAGCTGATCAAATCCTACCCAAGTAGAACACCACACCAGCTCAAGAACACCCCTCGCGAGGCTTTTCTTCATCTGTACTATTCATCATCAGCCCCAGAGGCAATCCACCACACCACACACTGGATTAGGGTATTACACCACAACGGTGGCCCGAACCAGCATAAACCTTGTGTCCCTTGTGTTGTTCATCGTGTAGCTTAGATTCACAAATGAGGTTTTGGGGTATCGTGTCGGGAGAAGCTCTTCGTGCGCACCCCAGAGTTCGAACCTTAAGTGTTTTGCCGGAACCCGATATCTGACAGATCTGTCCTTGGTCTTGACCACAATATCATCCATATAAGCTTCAACATTTCTGTGCAACTGTGACTCAAAACCAATCTGGACTGCCTTTGCGAAGGTGGATCCGATGCTCTTCAATCCGAAGGGCATACGTATGAAGCAGTAAGTGCCACATGGAGTGATGAATGATGTCTTCTCTTCGTCTTCCTTGGACATAAAGATCTGATGGTACCTAGAATAGGGATCCAGAAAAGAAAGCAGGTCGCACCTGGACGTGGAATCCACAATCTGATCGATGTGCGACAAGGGAAATGGGGGTCCTTCAGGCAGGCCTTGTTCAGATCAGTGAAACCTATGCACAACCTCCATTTCCCATTAGCCTTGCGCACTACCACTGGGTTTGCTAACCATGTTGGATGCAGTACTCCTCTGACCAGACCAGTTGCCTGAAGTTTCTTAATTTCCTTGGCAATGAACTATTGCCGTTCCAAAGCTTGCTTTTGGACCTTCTGCTTGATGGGTCTGGCATGTGGGAAGACAACAAGGTGGTGCTTGATTACCTCCCTGGGAACACCAAGGATGTTAGATGGTTTCCATGCAAACGCATCGACATTCGCCCGCAGGAAGGCAACGAGCGCACTTTCCAATTTGTCATCAAGGGTGGCACTGATAGTAAAGGTACCATCAGCGCCAACCAGCCCTATCAGGACCCTCTTCACAGAAAGCGATCAGCTTTGGATTTCTTGCTATTGAATTCGGCAAGTCATCAGCAGTAGCAGACTCAAGAGGCACTTCTAGATTCCTCATTGGAGCCCTTGCTAGCTTTCTTCTTTTTCTTGCTTTCCTTGGCGAGAACAGTGGCTTATGCCGCCTCTGCCGCAATTGCGTCCTGGTACATATTGTCCATGCAAATGATTGCGTCATTATTGTCTAATGGAATGGAAAAGACGCCTACCGGCCCTGGCATCTTCAAAGTGTTGTAGGCATAGTGAGATGCTGCCATGAAATTTGCCAGGGTTGGCCAACCAAGGATTCCATTGTACAGCAGGGGAGGTCGACCACATCAAACACAATCTTGTCAGTCCGGTAATTCAACTCTTCCCCAAATGTCACCGGCAACGTGATCTTCCATTTAGGACAACTCCTGCTAGGGTTGACTCCTTGAAACGTGCTAGTAACCCCAAGATCTTCTTCTTCTATCTGAAGTTTGCTGATGACCTTCGGAGAAATCAAATTCAACCTGGCCCCACCATCAACCAACATCTTTGTCACCTTGAGGTTGCGGATTGTTGGTGAGACCAACAACTGCAGGCACCCTACCTTAGTGGTTCGTTCAGGGTGGTCCTCTTCGTCGAAGATGATGGGCATGCGGGGCCACTTGAGCGGCCTCTGAGAATCTACCCATGGCTCCACGGCATTGACTTCAAGTACCCATTGTTTAAGTTGGCGGTGAGAGGAGTGCAGAGATGCACCTCCGTCAATGCACAGGGCGTTAGTGGCTTTCTGGAATTCCTGCTCGCTGGTTTCCTCTTCATATCCTCCATCACTCTCCTTATTGCAGTCCTCCTCATTACCCCTCGCGGGTTTCCCTTGGTTTCAAGGAGCCTTGCCGGGGTGGCCTGCTTCGCCGCCCCGGCCCTTCCCACCAACGACATTCTGACCTCTTTCCTTATCACGCTTCTCATATTCAACCCTCTAGTTCTTGGCGAGCTGCTCAACCTGATGACACTCCTGGAGATCGTGGCCCTTGGTCTGGTGGATTTTGCAGTACGGGCCATCACCTTTCCCGGCCTTTTCGGCAGCCGTGGCCTCCAGGCAATCAGTGCATGCACCAACTTCCTTGCTGGGTACCTCAGTCTTGGCCATCTTGCCGGTATTAGGTGTGCCCGATCCCTCGACGGTCATCACTACCTTATCCTTGCACCTTTTATTGCGCTTCTTGTTATTCTTCTTTTGACTGGTGGCCTCGTCATCACCCTCTGAGTTGACATCGACGCAATCCTCTTCTTCGGGGAGCTGACTCCTCTCCTCCACCCCAGCACACTTATCCACTAGAGTGTAAAGCTCCTTCACTGTCTTGGAAAATCGAACGTTCATTTTGGGATGTATTCACAATCGCAAGATGTTAGATCGAACACAGCTATCATAGCTACGGGTGGATGTGCGGAATATTTCGTGGACTCGGCTAAACTCTCGCATGTACTTCCACGTAGTCTCTCCTTCTTTACGTGGGAAAAAGTGCAAGTCATTTGGGCCGCCTCGTTCTTGATGGCCACCCGTGAAGGCGCCAATGAACTCGTGGCATAGCTCAGCCCAGGTTGATATGGAGTTCTCCGGCAGGTGCATCAGCCAAGACCTCACATTTGGCTTGAGTGCCAAAGCGAAGTAATTGGCGAACACCTTCTCATATCTTCCCCCGACAGATTGAACAGCAATGGTGTAGATGCTCAAGAACTCTGTCGGGTTTAGTCTCTCATTGTACTTCTCTGGTATCTCTAGCTTGAACATGCAGGCACACGACAAACGAACTTGCCATAGCTCTCGCGTGAAGGCAGGGCACCCAATCTCGAAAGGCAGGTAACCGACCTGCCGAGCACACGCTCGTCGACATTGGGGCCAATGCACCCATCGGACTGGCGGAGGGTGTCACAGTGTTGCTCGATGGTGACGCGTGTGCCTTCCCTCTGCTTGTCCTCTGGGGCCCACCATTGGCCTTGGCGCGCTCGAGGGTCGGACAAGGCCATCGAGATGTCGTCAGATTCTTTGTTGCATGGCTCCCGCGCTGGATGCCCCGGAGGGGATTGCACCATGGGGGTGGCTCCTTGTGTACGGCCAGTAGCGCGGGCCGTTGTCGTCGCCTGGGGAGGCCATGGCGGGCCAGCTCGCTGTGATCCTCCTGTCTAGGCAAAACCAATCAGGCTTTGGATGGTGGCTCGCCACTCATCCATCTGATCCACTACCGGCGGAAATCTTAACAGCAGTTGGGCCTGCGCCATGCCCTCCGAGGTGGTGCTTAGCATGGGTGATGATGATGTAGATCGCAACGTCGTCAGGCTCCTGATGGTGCCGGTAGTGACCGTGCCATGCTCTCGTCGTTACGAGTGAGCCACTTGCATGGCGTGGTGACGAGGTGGAGGCGCTTGAGGACCGGCGGCTCCATTGGGCACAATGGCTGGCTTAGCTCGCTTCGGGGGTGGCGCATGCCCTGCGGTCACACTCGCAGCGGGAGCGGCCGGAGAGCTGGGACTCGCCCCAAAACAAGCGCCGCCGCTGTGACTGAGCCTTTCGGCTGAGTGGATGGGTGCAGATGCAATAATCTCTCCACCCGTACCATGTGGAGTGTCGCTGCTCGCGTGTTGTTGACGTTGTCCTTCCCCGGTGTCTCCTGCTCCTGTTTCAGCCGCAGGGAAATGATGACCCACAAGTATATGGGGTCAATTGTAGCCTTTTTGATAAGTAAGATTGTCGAACCTAACGACGAGCAGAAGGAAATGAAAAGTGGTTTTCAGCAAGGTAATATCTGCGAGTGCTAAAATTGTAAGTAGCAGATAGTTTGATAGCAAGACAATTTGTAACGAGCAAGTAACGATAGTAGTAGAAAAAGTGCGGCAAGGTAGCCCAATACTTTTGAGGCAAAGGACAGGCAAAAATGGTTTCTTATGATAAGAAAAGTGTTCTTGAGGGTACACGGGAATTTTGTCTTGTCACTTTCATCATGTTGGCTTAATTCGTGTTCGGTACTTTTATAATTTGATATGTGGGTGTGCTTAGGTGCTATTCTTAGTTGAAAAACATTCTACTTATGATTAACCCGCTCGCAAGCATCCGCAACTACGAGAAAAGTATTAAGAATAAATTCTAATCATAGCATTAAACTTTTGGATCCATTTGGTCCCTTACAAAATAGCGCATAAACTAGGGTTTAAGCTTCTGTCACTCTCGTAACCCAGCAGCTAATAAATACTCCAGATTGCATTCCCTTAGGACCAAATATGGTGAACCGTCATGTAGTAGACGTTCACATGACACCACTAAGAGAATGGCAACATACATATCATCAAAATATCAAACACATATCAAGTTCACATGATTACTTGCAACATGATTTCTCCCGTGACCTCAAAGAATGAAAGTAACTACTCACAAATGATAAACATGTTCAAGATTAGAGGGGTATTAAATAGCATAATGGATCTGAACATATAATCTTCCACCAAATAAACCATATAGTAATCAACTACAAGATGTAATCAACACTACTAGTCACCCACAAGCACCAATCTATAGTTTTGATACAAAGATTGAACACAAGAGATGGACTAGGGTTTGAGAGGAGTTGGTGCTGTGAAGATCTTGATGAAGATAGCCCTCCCAAGATGGGAGAGTTGTTGGGGATGATGATAACGATAATTTCCCCCTCCGAGAGGGAAGTTCCCCCGGCAGAATCGCTCCACCGGAGGGCAAAACTGCTCCTGCCCAAGTTCCGCCTCGAGGTGGCGGCGCTTCGTCCCGAATGTACTCATCTGATTTTTTCTAGGTCAAAATGACTTATATACAAGAAGATGGGCACCGGAGGTGGATCGAGGAGGGCAGCACCCACCAGGGTGCGTCTGGGCCTCCTCTGGTACTTATTTGCTCCAATATTTACTAAATATTCCATAAAAAATCCTCGGGAAGTTTCAACTCATTTGGAGTTGTGCAGAATAGGTAGCTTGATGTAGCTTTTTCAGGACCAGATTTCCAACTACCGGAATTGTCCCCCTTGGTGCATACCTTGCATATTATGAGGGAAAAGGCATTAGAATTACTCCAAAAAGCATTATTATACAATAAAACAACATAAATAACAGTTGGAAAACATGATGCAAAATGGGCGTATCAACTCCCCCAAGCTTAGACATTGCTTGTCTTCAAGCGAAAACCAAAATCGAAAAACATGTCCACATGCTTAGAGAGAGTGGTATCGATAAAAACATAAATACAGACATAGCAGCATCATGTGACTTATTATTATAAAAAAAACTTTAATATAAAACTTTTATCATAGAACTTTTATCATAGACTTCTCATGAACAAGTGACAATTCATCACAACATCGAAGTATAAAGAATAAACTCTATTGGAAACCAACAAACTATGTTCTTAGTCAACTTTGCAACTACAATTCATCATCTTTTCAGGAAGGGTCATGTATCGGAGCCTTTAGGCAAGTCCACATACTCAACCATCATTTAGTCTTCTATGATTGCTAAAACTCACCACGTACACATTAGCAAAACATTTAAACCAAACACAAAGAAAGATAGGGGCTTATAGTTTCGCCTCCCAACACACTCACCTCAAGCGTGATGTCAACAATAATAACTTATGCCACCCATACTCAACTGGACATGTGTTCCTAGATCTTTCCTCACCACATGATGCTTGACAAAGGAAAAAATAAAAGGAATAGAGAGAAAAACCTTGACTCTTGCATGAAAGTACATACATGAAAGTAAAAGATAGGCCCTTTGCAGAGGGAAGCAGAGGTTGCCATGCGCTTTTGTTTGTATGCTCAACCCCTTAGTGCAAGAGAACGTCATGTTATATTGCCCCTTGTGATGGAAACCTTTATTATGCAGTCTGTCGCTTTTATTCTTCACTGTCACAAGTTCGTACAACGCTCAATTTTCCCTTACACTAAAAGATCTCACATTTTATAAGAAATTTTGATTGCCCTTTTTGCACCAATGACTACTTACTTGAAGGATCTTACTCAATCCATAGGTATGTATGGTGGACTCTCAAACAAGATAGGGTTTAAGGGTTTTGGATGCACAAGTAGTACCTCTACTTAATGCGGAGTTTTTGGCTAGCAAAGATAGGGGTAAGCACGACATGTTGAAGGATCTATGAAAATATAACTTCTATGTGAATATGAACAAACATAAATCATTAAGTTGTCTTCCTTGTCCGACGTCAACAATTTTGGCATATATTATCTTGATGGGTGCTTACAATCATAAAAGATTTCCAGGATAGTATATTTATATGTGAATCTTCTCTTCCCTTATTAATTCTTTCATGAGTTGCATCATTGACCAATGCTATGTTTGTCAATCTACAATAAGTTTTTCTACTTATACTTTTCCTTGTGTAATGTCATCACTTACCATAAGATTAGCATATGATCTTTTTCTTTTTATTACAACAAAAAAGTAAAGATGGCAAAACTCAAGCTAAACTTTATAATATTTCGCACACGATTACAAGGATTGATCACTAAGCAAACTCACAAAAAGAAAGGATCAAACTAAACTTTTATTCATCTAATAGCAAAAGATAAACATTGATCAAACTAAGAAATTAAAGGCAAAAGATAGTGGAGATTGATACGATACCGGGGCACCTCCCCCAAGCTTGGCAAAAGCCAAAGGGAGTGCCCATACCCGATACTCAATTTTCTTTTGGTGATGAAGAAGAAGATGGTGGTGATGAAATAGAAGGTTTCTTGTCCTCGGGTTTCCACGGCAGAGGCTCACCATCATAAGAGGAGGAGTGAGTCTCCAGGATCCTGCAACTGGCAGCCAAACTCATACCTTTAAACCTTGCCTCATATTCAAAGACTTGGCTTTGAAGGTCATGGACCTGGCAGATATGGGTTGATGATGTTGTCGAAGAACTTGTCCTTTGAGGAGCTTGAAGCGGCCATGGTGGATTGGATCTGACAGAAAACAACAAGAAAAGAAAACAGGAGATTCCTCCGTGATATGGAGGTTAACATGTTCGGGACATATATATAGATTGTTTATCTTGTTGAAAAGCAGAATGGAAGAAAAACGGAGTCCGGAAAGTACCCGAGGTGGGCACAACCCACCTGGGCATGCCAGGCATGCCTAGCGCACCCTGGTGTATCGTGCCCACCAGTGTCACTTTCCTGAAAATTTCTTATTTTCCTAATTTTCTAAATATTCCAAAACTAGAAAAAATATTTTTGCGGATTTTTTGGAGTCCGTTTACTTACCATATCACGTACCTTCTTTTTTCATTATTCTAGAGTGTTCTGGAAGGTTTCCTTTATGTGTTCTTCCGGTGTGAAAGTTTGGATAACATTGCTTTCAACATTAGTGGGCATACCTGAGATATAGTGTTTTATTCTTGCCTTGACAACCTTCGGCTTAGTCCCTTCGACATTATTTATTTTGGTAGCGAGCAGAAGCTTGATGACTTAATGCGCAAGTGCGATTCAGAATCGACATGTGGCCTGTTGGGCCCACATGTCACCACCCAACCGCATCCAGCGAGCTAAGTAAAGCAGCGTTTTTCTCGGCGCAGCTCTCGACTCCGTCGCCGCCAAGAAGCTAACGGCGTCAATGGTCAACCCGCCTAGCTTGGCTTCAACCGAGGGTAGCAGCGGTGGCCTTACTTGGACGGCGGCGGCGACCTACCGTTCTACTCTTCCTCGTTTACGTGCGGTGGCTGCGCTGGCAGCGGGGCAGGCTCGGCGGAGCCGGGCGATACCTCTGCCTCGTTGCGGGCGGGCGGCGCCTCGGAGCGGTGGAAATCCTCCCCACGTTTTGGCATGGTGGGGCCTCAATCGAGCCAGCGATGTCCTTCGCCTCGTTGTTGGCGGGCAGGGCCTCAGCGCGCAGCCGGTGTCTCTCGCTTGTTGTTGGCGCCCATGAGCGGCGGTGTCCTCTTCCTCGTTGTTGGGAACGGGCGCGGGCGAGCAGGCGTCGCTAACGCCAAAGTGGAGCGGGGACTCGTCGGAGCCGGCATTGTCCTCTGCCTCGTCCTCGGTCTCCCCGCTTCATCGCCCTCTTTGCTAGCCTCTTTGTACGCGGCCGCAGCCTCCGCCACCCGCATGCGGTACCGCCAGCGCTCGAGGCGGCCCTTGCGGGCGGAGCGGTACGAGTCGAGCAGCGCCTCCTACTCTGCCCGCTCCGCGGTGATCTGCTCCTCCGCCAAAAGGTGCTCCTGGAGGAGATGGTGGTTATAGGCGGCGTCGGCCTGCGCCTCCCGGAACTGCTCCACACACATCTGACTCACCCTGTCCATATATTGGGCACGGGCCTCGCTGATGGTCATGGTGCAATGCACCGGCGAGGATGGCACGGAGGAGGGGGTTGGCGCCGGATCGTCGACTACCATGTTCTCCATTGGGACGTCGTCATCCTCTGGCTGCCTGCCGGCCAGCCGGTCGACAGAAATGGCTGCTATCTCCTTGTGGTCCATCGTCCGCCCGTCCCGAAGAGCGCTGGAGCGCGAGGAAGCCATGGTGGGCAGTAGTGGTGTGGACAGGAGAAAGGCAACGGATGCGGATGACTGCGGCTATGGCCGGTGCAGCAGTTTATATAGCAATGGTGGGCGGGCGGAGGGACGGACGTGTGACGCCGGAGTAGCCGCCTCGGCAACCGCGTATCATTAATGTGTGCGGCGGATGGACGGACGGACGTCACTTGTGTCGTTTGAAGGCGGAGCAATCGCCTGCACCGGGAAGCGGGGCGGCCGACGCTGACTGTTTCGGGCGCTGACTATAATTTATTTTGCTTCCTCCTGGTTTCCTGACATCACGGTCCCACACCATTGTCTACCTATGTACTCCTCCTTTCCGATTTATAGGGCTTATCTCAAAATTTTAGTTTTTCCATTTTATAAGGCTCAATTTGGTTGTTTTCCATCACATGTTCAGATTCCAAGGTGCATTAAATCATTGCATGCAAGTATTAAGAGAAAATTGACCAATGCATGTACTTTATGCATGCATGCATTGCAATTAATGCATTGATAAACATAATTTTTTGAGGATAACAAGAGCATTAATTAGGTGCTTTTGCAAAACTAGAAAAAGTATTCCACCACTCGCCACCTACCTTGATTGGTGATATTTTTGAATTCAGCATTATAAACCGAAAAGGAGGGAGTGGTCAATAAACAAGAGAATTGCACAAGAAGCGGCCGATACCGGGACCAAGCAGCTGAGCGAAGATTTGTGTTTTGAGGTGTGAGCTTGTAGAGTTTTTTTATGTTTACCCCAGATATTATTTTTTCTCCTCTGAACAACAACGAAAACATCATTGCGGTATTAATCTGGCGGGTGTGGTCTGCCTAGCCTGTGCCGATATCCGGCCAGATATTAATTTTTTCAAGTTGAAAATGGCTAGCCCAAAGCTATACTTTTTTTAGGAATACCCCTGCAAGGTCAAGTTGTTATTCTCCGGCCCGATGGGCTGCAAATCTTTCCTAGGAGGGATGCATTAGGCTTAACAAGAAAATGGGCTTTAAAAAATAATAAATTGGATGTAATTATAAAAACTGGGTAGTAACTATAAAAAATGCACCAAACAGTGATTACTTTATAAAATATTATTTTTGAAATATTGAAAATTTTAATTTCATTAATTGTTGCGAGCGGAATGTTTTGTTGGATTTTACGCAATATAAATTTATATTGAAATTGTATTTAATCTGACTAAAATTTCAGGATAAAAATATTCGGATCCCATCAAAATGTGGGAAATTTTATTGAATTCTGTTTTGAACGGTTGGTTGAAATGGGCTGTACTTTTAACAAACTGTAAAAGGGCTGTAGTAAATTTCATTAGAATTCAAAAATGGGCTACACATTCTTACAAATCTCAAATGGGCTATAAGTTCTCTGCCACACACTTCTGGCCTTACTAAGTTGACGCGTCCCCTAAAATAACAGAGTTGACAGGTATGCAAGGCTTTGTCAACTTATAGTCATCACACGGTTCTAGCAGTAGTGGTCGTTGGATGTCCATCCAACGGATGTCGTGCTTCTTCTTCAATCTCGGATATTCTAGCTTCACCCGCCCAAAAAATGATTCATCCCCCTGACATCTAGGGCACACCGTTTCGGAAGCTGACCTGCGGGCCTACTAAGTTGACGTACCAAGGGTTTTGTCAACTTAGTCAATATAAACGATTCTAGCTGCAGTGACCGTGCGATGTCAATCCAACGGCCGTCATGCTTCTTCAACCTCTGGTCATCTTGCTCCAGCCGCCCAAAGCAGCGCCGGTCGTGCCACCTGCTCCTGCCTCCCGTGGCCGGCTGTGCTGCCGCGGAGGCCTCAGCGCCCCCTACTACTCCCACCGCTGGCCAGGCCATCCCTCCACTCATCCACTGACCCACACCCCCTGTTATTCTGCGGCGATGGCAGCGCAGCCGAACCAGTGAACCCTCGTACTCCTCTCCACGTGTGCATCCACTGCCGCGTCTTCCGCTTCCTAGGCCTCGCTGTCGTCCACCGCCGTGGTGCTCTCGGCGCGGCGTGGTCAACATGGTCAAGGAATGACTTCTGTCGGACGTGTAATGTACGTGGAGAGGCTGACAGCTCGGTCCACGACAGCCGCAAGGAAGTGTCTTCTTATTACGCGCAAAATAATTATTCCTCCACCTGACAGCGGGGACCCACCGGACGGGCCACCGTATTTCGTGAAAAAAATGATTCGCCCCCTGACTGCTGGGACCCACGAGCTACATCTTCGCACGCTAGGAAGTGCGTCCGAAAAAAAAAAACGATTCGCCCCCCGACTGCTGGTACCCATCAACTACACCTTCGCATGCAAGGAAGTGTGTCCGCAAAAACGATTCGCTTCGACCGCTGGGACCCAGCTACACCTTCGCACGCAAGGAAGTGCGTCCGGGCAAAAAAAACGATTCACCCCCCTGACTGCTGGGACCCAGCAGCTACACGTTCGCATGTAAGGAAGTGCGTCCAGGCAAAAAAAATTGATTCGCCCCCCTGACTGCTGGGACCCAGCAGCTACACCTTCACACGCAAGGAAGTGCGTCTGGCAAAAAAATGATTCGCCCCCTGACTGCTTGGACCCACCAGCTACATCTTCGCAGGCAAGGAAGTGCCTGACAGTCGGGACCCACCGTGTCGAAGCGTACGTAGCGTTGTCATCCTGGTCGCGAACGTGTATGTAAATACTGGTCGATGTAGAGGCACGCACGTGTCGTAGTAGAGGCGCGCACGTGTCGTAGTAGAGGTGCGCACGTAGCATGTACACGCATATACAACGGCGAGGGCGCAAGAAAAAAATCTGACGCCACGCACATTACATACGAAAGCAGGTCTCGAACGCTTACTCGCGATACGCATATGGCTGGGTCGAACGGAGAAACTTGATGTCGCCGTCGTGTTCATGGGGAGCCAACTGGCTGGGTCGGAACGGAATGCGTGGTCGTGTTCATCGGGAGGGCTTGGGACGAACAAAGCGATGGAAACGAGGCTCGCATACCGCTAACGGAGGAAACGACCTTGTGTTCGACCGCCACGCTCAAACGGGTCTGCTGATCGGAGGGGCTCGCGTCATAGAACGGAGGAAACGGACCTCCCACCGTCAAACGGGGTCCGTTGATCGGAGAGGTGTGGCGTACCGCAAAATAGAGGAAACGGACCTCCTACAGTCGAAACGGGGGTCCTGTTGATTGGGAGGGGTGTGGCGTACCGCAAAACGGACGAAACGGACTTGTGTTGGAGTGCTACTACGAAACAGGGGGGGGGGTGGCGTCTCGCAAAACAGGACTCCACGGGATACTGTTCATCTCCACCGTCGACCTACTCCAGCCTCCACGGGCTACCGTCGACCTCCTCCAGCCTCCACGGTCTCCTGTTCATCCAGCCTCCACCGCCCGCTACTCCACCGGCTACTGTTCAACCACCCCTCCATGGGCACCCCTCCACCGTCTACTATTCATCCGGCCCTCCACACCACGGGGTCCTGTTCAACCACCCCTCCACGGCCACCCCACCACCGTCTACTGTTCATCTAACCCTCCACACCACGGGTTCCTGTTCATCCGGAGGCAACGCCACCACTCATCGCTCATCCAACCCCCGCAACGCTCCATTGTTCATCCCGAGACAAGATCGATCGGTTTGATTAGCGGCAGAGCGGCGAATTGCTCCATCGGGTTCAGTTAACAGCCATCGATCGACCGCTCGGGTTCAGTAATGCGTAGCCTGCAGTGCAATCACTCGGGTTCAGTTAGAGCCCAACGCCTTGCTCAGCTTCAGTTAGAGCCAACGCCTCGCACACACGCGCGTACCTGTACGAGAGAAACACGCATCACTCTCCCACCGTAACCGGCAACTCCCCCAAATTTTCCTCCCCCTCGCTTCTACCATGGTTTTTTCCGTCATGGACGGCCCAAAGAATGTCATGCAGCTGCGTCTCCGGCCCGCCCAGGACGAAAAGCCCATTTTTTGTCATGATTTTTTGTCATAGAAGTAGGAGCCCACCACATCTATGATGATACCGGGTTTTGTCACAATTATCGTCATAGAAGTGTCATATGTATGACAGAAAAAATTTCATTCGGCCCAAAATGTCACGGATGTGTCTTTTTTTTTTGTAGTGAAGGCGGGTTCTCTTTCAGAATTCTCCAAAGCAGCCTTCAGCACACAAGAGTTGTACCCGGCCTTGCTTAACACGTACAACCATAAGCTGTAAAAAGCAACAATACTTAAAATAAGTCACGTCCACGGGAAACTTTTTTCGGTGGGACATTATCTTCTGGCCTTATTATTGTTCTGAACTATTTTACAACCTCGTTTCGCATTTCGAGGCATGGCTAGTGACATGTCTTGTCAAAGTAGAGATCGTGTCCCCTTATCACGGGATTCTCATCAATAGGCGTTTTGGGTAATCCAACCGTGCCGTTCACACGTCCCCTCCGGAATAGGTGAGATTTAAGGCCTATAAGGGGGTGTTTGATATTCGCTGCCTCTATAAGAGGACAAAGACCCATATGTTCACCTCACGCCTTCTTCCTCCTCTGTCTTTCAATCCCCCTAGCTCCAGCGCCCAAATTATAAACTTACCCTTCGCCCCAACTTTTCTAGCCATGGCCGGATCCGGCTTTCAGGGAAAGTGGATGGCCTCCTCCGTAACAGAGAAGAACATCCAGAATCTGCGTGATGCGAGGTACTTGACGGTGGAGATCAACCACAGGCTTCCAACCCTGGAGCAGGTCATCCCCACCCCGAAGCCTAGTGAGAGGGTGGTTTTTATCTCCCACTTCCTCCGGGGACTTGGGTTTACCCTTCACCCCTTCATCCAAGGTCTCGTGTATTACTAGGGGATGGATTTCCATGATCTGGCCCTGAATTCCTTCCTCCACATCTCGGCGTTTATCGTCATGTGTGAGGCATTCCTCCGTGTGCCTCCACACTTTAGCTTATGGGTCAAGGTTTTTAATGTGAACCCGAAGGTGGTTGAAGGCCAACACGCCGAGTGCGGCGGCGTCGTGGTGAGCAAGCTCAACCATGTTACCTGTCCCAAAGGGAGATTTGTGGATACTGTCAAGGTGTGGTAGTAGGAGTGGTTCTATATTACCGAACCCCGCGGCACCAAGTGGGCTCCTGCTCCTGCTTTCGGATCCGGACCTCCGCTGCGGCTCACATCCTGGACCAACAAGGGTCTAGATTGGGGATCCCCTGACGAAGTGTCGACGCTGCAGAAGCGTATCAAGAGCATGATAAAAAAGGACATCACCCATGTTGATCTGATTCTGGTGATGCTCATCCGTCGAGCTCTTCCTTGCCAATGACGGCCTCTCAAAACGTGGGAGTTCAATCCGGAGGGGCCACGGACCCTGCAGCGCTTCTTCGGAACGACGCATAAAGGGATCTGGAAGCTGCTCTTTAAGAAGCAGAAGACATGGCCAAGGACGTCTGACGACACTGGCCTCGACTGCAACAAACCGGCATCCCCAGTAAGTATCGTACTTTCCGAACATTACCTAGCTTGTCAATCTTAGGGAGGGGTCCTGAAAATTCCATTTCCTGAATAGGACTGGATAAAGAAGGCAAAGCGGATTAAGTGTTCGGCCTTGCTCCCCGAAAACCCAGCCGAGCCTCTGTTAATGAAGATGATGGTCCGGGCGCCCTATCAGGCGCCGGCAAAGAAGGACAATAAGAAGAAGACCAAGGAGGCCGAAAGTGGCCTCCAGCACGAAGAAACATCTGGCGCTGTGTCCGGAGGAACCGAAGCTACTTCCTCTCACGAGGAAGACCAAGACCAAGACAAGGACGAGGAGGAGGAGGAGGAGGAGGAGGAAGCAGAGAACCCTCCTCCCAAAGGGAAAAAGAGGGTGTCCTCCATAGATCCGGAGGAGGGGGCGTCCAAGAGGGGAAGGATATCCCTCTCAGATGACTCAAATTCGGGCACCAAGGCTGTTCCCAAGCACCGCCCCTGAACCAAGCCCCTTGCCGAATCGTGATCTCCTTAAGATGTCTTATATACATCTAATCCTTTTATAGATTTATAAGAATAATATCAATTTTCATACTCCAGTCCGGCCCGTGACATTCCACAAGAATCATCGTCATCGGGGGATCTTTCGCCGGAGAAGATGGAGAGTGAGACGCCTCCACGAGCTTCCCCACCTCCTAGGGCGAATGATCCCGAGGTGTCCCAAAGGGTTTCTCCGAGCTTCGGAGAAGTGCGGGAGGGGACCAAGGCGGCACCTGAGGCTGCCGAGAATATGGGGGGTGCAACCCCCATTGAGACCGGCAACGGGGGTCCTGGATCATCCGACCCTCAGCCGGATACTTTTTCGGAGACCCGAACTGTTCCGGAATCGGATCAGCAACCCCCTCTATAGGAGGGGGAGATGGCTATTCTGGCGGCGACCTCTACGGATGCAGAGGCGCCAAACATGCTGATGGATGCTCTGCAAAGTGCATCTGTCCTGGAGGAGCACCGTACCTTGATGGGTATGGTGGTTGAAAAGGTTCAGTACGCAAAGAGCAGACTGAATGAAGCCTTCACGAGCCTACTAACAGGCTTTGACGTATGAGATATAATGTATTTTAGCTGCTCTCCATAAAAAAAATCCGCCTAATATATAGATAGTAGCCCCTGAGACTCTGTTTGGCCAATGAAGGAGGGCGAACAGAGGGTCTATAGGCATCCGCAGGAAATAACATACTTATCTTTTTTGATAGAAAATCAGGCTCCATTGTTAGCGGAGACCGCTCAGGCCGCTAAAGTTTCCGAACTGAAGTGGAAATTGTAGCTGGTCGATGAGGACAATATCCAGATTAACATGCCACTCGACGAGGCACAATGTATGTTTCCAAGTGCTCCATATTCAATTGAATTAGTTTGCAAATGCTAAGTTGAAGCTTACACGCTGCTATATGCATAATTGCGGATGGCGCTGCTGAGGTTGAGACCCTTAGGAATGACCTTGCCGACGCGAAGGAGCGGGCAAGGGAGAGCGATGCGGCCGCTGATAAAGCAGCTGCTGATTTGAAGGCCGATAAGGCCACCCCGCGCCAGTTCGAGGATTGGGTATCCAAGATTGAGCAAGAGCTCAAGGACGCAACTTGCAAGTGCGAGCTCATCGAGGAGGAGAAGAAAGCTAAGGCAGCCGAACTCACCAAGGCCCTTCAGGACGCCCAAGAGGCGAGGTCCAATCCCGAGCGGCTCACGAGGAGCTCCGACAGGCCGAACAGATAGCGGCTGGTAAGCCCTTTCTTTTACAGTCTAAGTTTGGCGATCAGAGGTATGCCTTACTTAATCGACTATGGAGTTCTTCAGACGCCTTTGCGGATCTTCTGAAGAGCGCCACTAAAGCAGCGCAATTCTACCGGGCCCAGGAGGGGTATGCGAAGGAGAAGCTATTCTCGTTGCAGTTCGCGATGTAGGAGCGCTCGACGCTGCTGAACAACCAAATGGCGCAGTGGGCCGAGTTGCATAAGATGTCCGGAGCAGCCATGAAGCAGGTCATACTCCAGCTGTGGCTGGCTGAACCTGTTCCGAGCAGCTATTTTGGCCTAGTGCAGCGACTCATCGATGTTGTGCCCGAATTGATGCCATCAAACAGTCGGTGTGCATAGAAGGTGCACAAAGGGCCTTCTTCCGCGCCAAGGTGCACTGGGCCAAGATGAAAGTCGCCATTGTCGCGGTGGAGGGTCCTCCCAAAGGCAAGGACCACCGCACGCCATAGCATTATTTAGAAGACGTCCGAGAGGGTGCTCGCTTGATAGAGGGTCAATGCTCAAAGGACATTATATTCGAATGAATGTATCCAAACGACCTGGTCGTGTGTATTATAGATATTAAGGCTTTGTAATATATTTGTGCCATTATCTAAAGTTGCTTTCCTCCTGTGCGGCTGTTTTTGTATGCCTGAGAGTTTTCTAGTCGTCGGCTTCGACCCCCACGTATATGCTATGGGGGTGTTCGGAATAGCACATGAGAACTCTTGACCCAATGTCTTGGTCCATGACGGAGGTGTCAGTGCGACAAACCAGGCAATCGGACTATACGGATTACTACTCTCACTTAGCCATAGGAGTTTGACGATGGGGCTAAAAAATAGCCCCTAGTATGTATGTGACTATCCGAATGCGGATGCGTTATGTATATGACTGAAAAAACAGTCCTTCGTTTAATATGTAAAAATTGTTAAAGATTTAGTAAGTCACCGAACGGCTGACCAGCTCTCGCCGCATCATGAATGATCGGTTTTGGCTTTCATCTTGAGGTGCTCGATCGACGAACCAGAAATACAATCGCAGTAGTTCTCCCTTTACTACCCTAGCCGAACAAATGGAACGTAAGGTAGCAAACACAGGAGCCGGGCAACCCAATTATTGACCAAAGCCATGATTCGGAGCCGATGCATATAATGCCAAGGTCGAGACGCCGAAGTGTGCTACAAAGTTGTTCGGGCTTTTGTTTAGAGGCACATATGTGGCCATATATAGCCCCTGGCAATGGGTGTTGAGGTATGTGAGACAACTGGAGAGATGGAGTACAGTTTTATGAATAAAGTTGATACTGAAAAATAGTCCCTACTAGGATTTGATTGATACGTCAAGAAGTGATCTTACAGAGGATACCATCAGCACCAAAATCATTTTACATGTGTGGGGTCTAATAATAAGGAGAGAACCTCAGTGCAGGTCCTTTAAATAAGGTTTGGTCCGAAGAGTCCTTTGGATGTCCTGCCGCACGTCTGCGCCGCTTTTGCCTTGTAGAGAGGGGTTCCTTAAAGGGAACGGTCTTCTGTTACCTGCACGAAACCGGGCTCGAGGAGTGTCCCTGTAAGTCCGTAGGATATATGGGCTCGAATGCACCTGTGGTAGAGAAGTAATCAAAGAAGAGTGGATGGTCATACAGGGTCGAGCCGTACTATAGACCTATTCATATTGTGCCTGCGCTGATGCCCAAGGTATTTTGAGTGCGTAGTGATGCATGAGCGGTACGAATTCTATGGTTGTGTGCGGCAATCGACGGAGGCAAAACTGCTAGTCTACCTCCGGAAATACCGAGCCGTCAGCTTGCAGGACTGACCGGACTTTTTTAGCAAAGTCCGGTGGCTTAATGGCTGTCGGTGTACTAAGGTAGGGGTACCTCATTACCCCAACTTGTGCACGGGCAGTTGCAGCCCCCCCCCCCCCGCGGCAGGATCTCCCATATGCTTGCCGGAGACCATCCCTGATCCATATCAAGCCATTCAAGAACAAAGTGTACAAGATAGAAGATCGAGACCCCGGCAAGGGAAGCTTGCCGGGAAGGCCGTCCCAGGCTCAAGACTACATCACTCACGCAAGGCCCCGCAAGAGGAGCTCGCCGGGAGACTAGAAGGCTAAATCGTAGAAGACACGCCGACGCTATCTGGCGTCGGCGAGGGCCCGGGCGACAAGTTACAAGCCGACAAGCCCCGGTGCAGCAAGATCAAGACCCCGCAAGGTACTTGCCGGAGAGCTGCGCTGCGTGCTCGCGACTCCAGCTCATCTGCCCACGCGTCGCCTTCAGCTCTCCAGAGGCGCGTGGCGGATAGCTGTGCCGCATGAAGGGTGGTGGCACTCCACGGTGGTGGATCCATCCCCGCGAGCACGGAGACGCAAGGCGCGGAGCTTTTGGGCGACGGCGACGGCATTAAATGCCCTTGTCCCCTCTGTCAAAAGTAGGTAGAATCCATCGCTCGAAAATCGTTGTGTGACTGTTCCCGACTGCTCCAACTACCACCTCTTTTACATTTTACCCCTCTCTCCCACGCTGACACTGTCGGTGACCTTGCCCTATAAAAGGAGGCCCATGCACAACGTGAGGGGTTCAACCATTTGCAACTCCCACGCTCGGTGTAGCCGCCATCGTAGCTCTCAAGCTCCCGAGCACAATACAACACAAAGCAGCAAGAGGGTTTACGCGACCATCGCGGCCGAAGCTGGGTAAAATCCGCCCGCGTGCATCGCCGATCTGCTCTCTGTGCCTCCTCCGCCTCGCATCAACACACGAAGGGCCTCGCCCCATAGGTGCAGCGCGCGCGCCCCTCACGCGTCCGCCCGACATCTTTGGCGCGCCGGTAGGGGCGTCGAGGTTGTGCGGACCTGATCCGGCGTTCGCGCGCGCGTTCTTCATCAACCTCTCCAGCTTCGTCAGCAACTTCATCGACAACTGCGCCATGACCCCGAAGACGAGGGCTTCAAAGGTCGCAGACCCGTCTGCGTCTCACCCGCCGCCACCGGAGCCAACGGTGGGCGGAGGGGACGCCAGCGGAAGGGTGGACACCGGCGAGGGCACTCGCGGCGCCACCAGATCCATGGACAAGACGGATGACCGCGCCTCGGTCTCCGCAGATCCGCGTCCATCTCAGCACACGGCGACCCAGCAGCGCCATACCACGAGAGGTGGTATCCGCCTGCTGGGGCAAGAATAAGCCGGAGGCTCGCGGGATGCTCCGGACTGCTGTCCATGCAAGAGCAAAGCGAAAGCGCCGGGGGAGGACTCTGCTCCTCCTATCGCTACTAGGAGTCCGAGCATGTTCTGTACCTCGCGCTGCTCGCTCCCGCTCCCCTCCGCGCCGGCAAGTGCATCTCCCTGGAGCGCAACGCTGTCGTCGAGGACCCGCCATCGAGCTCCAAGTCCGGCCAGACAGCTCGTGTTCACTCCGACAAGCGCCGCTCCTCGGGCGCTATAAGCCCGGGCGAGGACAGCTCGTGCTCGTTCCGCAAACGCACCTCCCCGAGTGCTGCGCTGCCGCCGAGGGCGCCGCCATCGAAGCTCCACCAGCAAGTGCGAGGAAACAAGAAAAGAAAAGCTAAGTCGCTTGAGCTTTTGTGCGAGCACTCCTTAATTCCATGCTTTTATTGGTTATATCCTCGTGCGTTCGTCCTTGTACGCAAAGCTTTGACGCGGAGGAGCCTGCTGTGAATAGCCGCACCCTTATCTTGCTTCGAGCACACTCAACGAAGTTAAAAGTGAGCCGCCACCAGCTTCGCGCCCTTGTTTCGCTTTCGAGTCTGCCGGCAGATAAGTGCGCCGCGATCGACTCGGCGAGGTTGCTTGCGGAAGCGACACCAGCCAGCCGGGCTGCTGATGTTCCAGACTCAGCAAGTGTGTTAAACACCGCAAGTTCCCTAAAAGCGTGGGGTAAAACGCACAAAGGGCGAAAGCGTAGGGTATAACGGCAAGCCTTGCCGTAAGATGTCCTTCGATGAGAGACTTGAGCTGGAGGAGCCAAGTCGTGGCCCAGCTTGTGTACTTGGTTTGTTTCGAGTCCGCCAACAAACACAAGTGTGCTGCTGCACCCTTATCTTGCTTTCGAGCCCGCTCGCAAGTTAAGCGTCAGAATCGCCCCGCAAGGTTGCTTGCGGAAGCAACACCGCCGGCCGGGCTGTCCGCTGCCGCAAGCGTGTTCGCGATCGACAAGCTCCCCCAAGGCGAGAGTACAAACATACGAAGGGCGAAGCGGCATTGTATTGCGAATCAAGACTTACGTGCATATACATGAAAATAATGAAGATGTTGCAGATCTATCTCAGCTGTTCTCATGGCTGAAATTGCAGCAACAAGGAGGAACCGAAGATCACACTAAAGACTGGGCCCGGCAAGCTGTGGTCGCCGGGGCTGCGAGTACCAAGGTTCTTCCCGGCAAGCCAGCCTCGGCTGGGGCTGTGAGCGCCTAAGATTCTTCCCCGCAAGCTAGAGTTCTTTGGGGGCCGCGACATCGATAAGTTTTTCATCCTCGTCATGCATCCTCTCATGGACCGGAAGAGCGGGATCAAGCGTCTTTGAACGAACGTGTCTTGTAAAACCCAGACGTGGAGGAGCCGAGTCGTGGCCCGATTGCATGCATTTGTTTTGTTTCCGAGTCCGCTCAACAAACACAAGTGTGCTGCTGCACCTTTATCTTGCTTTCGAGCCTGCTCAGCAAGTTGTTGTCAGAATCGCCCGGGCGAGGTTGCTTGCCGGAAGCAACACCGCCACGGGCTGTCCCCAAGACTGCAAGCGTGTCCGCCCGGCAAGCTCCCCGATAGCGTAAGAACACACAAGGCACGAAGTCAAGTAAAAGACTCATCCGCAAGCTTTCCCTCTTTTCATTAAAAACATCCTAGTTTGATACAAGTCCATAGAGGATGAAAAACATGATAGAGAGGATTACAAGTTCTAAATGCAACTAAGGCCCGAGGGCTTACAAATTAAAAAGATAAGGTGCCGTGATCCTTCTCCTGTTTCTCTGTTCAGGAGTTCAGGAGGTAGGTCAAGGAGCCCCGCAAGAGAAGCTTGCCGGGAGGGCGAAGGAGCGCCTAGGAGAGCGTGGCGGTGGCGCCCGTGCCCCAGAGCTGCGCAGGTGACGGGCATGGGGAACGATCTCCCGGAGAGCTACGGCGCCAGAAGACACCAAGAGAACACCCGGGGCCGCCAGAGCTTGGCGGAGACAGGCGCCGGAGGCAGAGCTTGAAGACGGGTGGTGGGACATCGGCACGCTGTCAAGGGCTCCTCGCCCTCGTGCTTGACATGACGGCCTTGCCGCCATCCCCTCTTCCTCTTCCGCAGCCTCCTCACGCCACCGCCCAAGGAGACGGCCCGGGGAGTTCAAGGCGGCGCGACTGAGACGGGTCGCCGGTGGCCATGAGGCAGCGGTGTCCGACGCCTAGTCGGACCGCCATCCTCCTCGCCGCTGCCGCTCTCCTCCTCGTCACTCGCCGGGAGGAGCCTTCGCATCCGAGGAGCTGTCCACACAGCAGCGCATCCGGTCCCGTAGTCGCCAAGACCTTGACGGCGAGGAGGTCACCATCCATTAACTTGAAATGGAGGGTAAACCCCGATCAAGCTATGGATCCGGCGAATGTCTTCCACCCTCGGTCGAAGAACATCACGCCGGGCTGGAGACACGACACTCACCCGAAAGTGCCGCTGATCCCGCAGCCCCTCGCGCGCAACTCCATCACGCGGGTGGATCCGTCCCATCGCGTCCGCAAACGGGCCGGCAGCCGGAGGCGGCGATGAGGCGCCCAGAAGCTTGATGAAGAACTCCGGGGTCATCTCCGTGTGGACCGCACCGTGGTCGAGACGCCGGGGAGACGGGAGGCACATCACCGCGACCGCCTCTCCCCGACCGCCACGCCCGCCTTGCCTTGTCATGCCACGCCTCCCTCTCCCTCTGAGCCGGCCCGCCACCATGGGAGCAGGATAGGAGCGGTGCGCTGCCTGAAGCGACCTCGCCGCCACCGCCGAAGAGCGGGATTTCTCCTCCATGGCGAGAGAAGAACGGAGATGAAGACGAAGGAGAAGAGGATGAGTGTGGCCATTGTGCTCCCCCTCTGCCCCTTTTAAAGGGGCGAGGTGGGGGCTCAACCGCCCCGCTCGACCAATCGAGAAGCGAGCAGGCCAGAGGAGCGGGGCCGGCTCGCCTTCTCCGCCCGTGACGGCTCGGTCTCCCACCTTCGCCGCCCACGACCCCTATGCATGAGGGCCGCGTGGCGAAAAAGTGGAGCCAGAGCGACGGGTGAAGCGACCCCGCTCTGTGCCACGATCACGGGGTAGATGCCTTAAAGACTGCATGCGCCGCCCTGCCTCCCACGACGCCAAGAATCGACGCAGCGTGCCGAGGGAAGCGGCGGATCTGTATGTATTCGCACGCCGTGGGCCTCAGATGCCTGCAGACTGTTTTGGGCCTGGCCCAACAGCGCTAGGCACCGTGTGTGGCCCAGGCCCGGGGGCTCCTGTCGGTGTACTAAGGTAGGGGTACCTCATTACCCCAACTTGTGCACGGGCAGTTGCAGCCCCCCCGCGGCAGGATCTCCCATATGCTTGCCGGAGACCATCCCTGATCCATATCAAGCCATTCAAGAACAAAGTGTACAAGATAGAAGATCGAGACCCCGGCAAGGGAAGCTTGCCGGGAAGGCCGTCCCAGGCTCAAGACTACATCACTCACGCAAGGCCCTGGCGAGAGGAGCTCGCCGGGGAGACTAGAAGGCTAAATCATAGAAGACACGCCTCGATGCTATACGCGTCCCGGCGAGGGCCCGGGAGCGACAAATTACAAGCCTGACAAGCCCCCGGGTCCGGCAAGATCAAGACCCCGGCAAGGTACTTGCCGGGAGAGCTGCGCTGCGTGCCCGCACTCCAGCTCATCTGCCCACGTGTCGCCTTCAGCTCTCTCGAGACGCTGTGGCGGATAGTCAGTGCCGCATGAAGGGTGCGGTGGCACTCCACGGTGGTGGATCCATCCCCGCGGGCGCACGGAGACGCAAGGGCGGAGCTTTTGGGGCGACGGCGACGGCATTAAATGCCCTTGTCCCCTCTGTCAAAAGTAGGTAGAATCCACTGCTCGAGCAATCGTAGTCGCGACTGTTCTCGCGACTGCTCCAACTACCACCTCTTTACATTTTTACCCTCTCTCCCACGCTGACACCGTCGGTGACCCCTTGCCCTATAAAAGGAGGCCCATGCACAACGAGAGGGGTTCAACCATTTGCAACTCCCACGCCGGTGTAGCTGCCATCTGTAGCTCTCAAGCTCCCGAGCACAATACAACACAAAGCAGAGTAGGGTTTACGCGACCATCGCGTCCGGCCGGGTAAAAATCCGCCGCTGCATCGCCTCGATCTGCTCTCAGTGCCTCCTCCGCCTCGCATCAACACACGAAGGCCTCGCCCCATAGGTGCCGCGCGGCGGGCGCCTCCCCTCACGCGTCCGCCCCCGACAATGGCCGATGAGGTGTGCGGCTTGAAGGGGACGCTCTGTACTTCGGCTGCGAGAGCCGTAGTGTGCTCCTCGATGCGGAGGGAGCGTTCCGTGTTTCTGTTGACCATTATGATGCCACGTGGACCGGACATCTTGAGCTTTAAATAAGCATAGTGCGGCACCGCATTGAATCGAGCAAAAGCGGTCCGCCCGAGCAGTGCGTGATAGCCACTTCGGAAGGGTACAATATCGCAGATCAAGTCTTCACTACGGAAGTTGTCGGGCGAGCCCAAGACAACTTCCAATGTTATCGAGCCCGAGCAACGAGCCTCTACGCTAGGTATCACTCCTTTAAAGGTAGTTTTAGTGGGCTTGATTCTTGATGGATCAGTACCCATTTTGCAGATGGTGTCTTGGTAGAGCAGGTTAAGGCTACTGCCACCGTCCCTGAGGACTTGCGTGAGATGGAATCCATCAATGATTGGGTCGAGGACCAAAGTTGCCGATCCTCCATGACGGATACTGGTCGGGTGGTCCTTTCGATCAAAGGTGGTCGGACAAGCCGACCATGGATTGAATTTTGGGGCGACCGGCTCTATGGCATAGACGTCCCTTAATGCACGCTTGCGCTCCTGTTTGGGGATGTGGGTGACATAGATCATATTTACTGTTCTGACCTTGGGGGGAAATTGCTCCTGCCCCCCTGTGTTCGTTGGGTGAGGCTCTTCATTGTTGTCCTCGCTGGGCAGCCTTTTCCCCTTGTTTTCGGCGTTGAGCTTGCCAGCCTATTTAAAGACACAACAGTTTCTGTTGGTGTGATTGGCAGGTTTATCAGGGGTGCCATGAATCTGGCAAGGCCGATCAGGTATTCTGTCCAAACTGGATGGACCATCTTTATTTCCTTTGAATTACTTCTTTCGCTAACTGGATTTGGAGCCACTGAATCCGACGTTGACCGCCGTGTCTTTGCTATTGTTTTGATGCTTGTGCTTATCGCGTCGTGGCTTGCCATTGCCGTCCCTGGCTTCAGAGGTGCCTGGGTCGCTGGTGCTATTGCTTTGACGAGCTAGCCAGCTATCTTCTCCCGCGCAAAAGCGGGTCATAAGTGTGGTGAGGGCTGTCATGGACTTCGGCTTCTCTTGGCCGAGGTGTCGAGCGAGCCACTCATCTCGGACGCTGTGTTTGAAGGCCGTGAGGGCTTCGGTGTCCGGACAATCCACAATCTGGTTCTTTTTAATTAAGAACCTAGTCCAGAGCTTCCAGGCTGATTCACCGGGTTGTTGGATTATGTGACTAAGTTCATCGGCGTCCGGGGGCCGAACATAGGTACTTTGGAAGTTGTCTCTGAAGGCATCCTCCAAGTCTTCCCACCTTCCAATGGAGTTTTCTGGGAGGCTGTTCAGCTAATGACGTGCTGGTCCCTTAAGTATTAGGGGGAGGTACTTGATGGCATGTAGGTCATCACCGCGGGCCATGTGGATATGGAGAAGAAAGTCTTTAATCCATACTGCAGGATCTATTGTGCCATTGTATGATTTAGTGTTCATCGGTTTAAACCCTTCTGGGAACTGGTGCTCCATTACCTCATCGGTGAAGCATAGGGGGTGTGCGGCTCCTCTGTATCGGGAGACGTCACAACGCAGTTCGGATGGAGTCCGTATGCGGTTGTCGGCCTTGGTGAGGTTGTGTTTATCGCGCCAGGCCTGATGGCCATCTTCTTGCACTGGTGCACATCCCCTTGATCCATAAATTGATCTGGTATAACCGGCTCTATTGTCCAGGTCCTATCGCAGGTCATGCGTGTACCCTGCAGTTGCTGTTTCTCTACCTCTAGGGCGAGGAGGCGGTGGTTGGTGTTCGGCTTGGGTTGCCGCTCTGTCCGTGCCATGAGGTGGTCGGTCAGGCCCGTCAGCCACATTACGTGCTGTTGATATAGGCTCTAGGACCTCAGCGTCAAATTGGGAGAGCAACCTGCGCTTTGGGTAACTCTTAGTTGGGCGCTCGAGGCTGTATTCCTCGGCTGCCAAGACATTAGTCCATCTGTCATTAAGTAAATCCTGATCGGCTTGAAGTTGCTGCCGCTTCTTTTTCAGGCTTCTTGCTGTGGCTATTAGCCGGCGTTTAAAGCACTCTTGTTCAAGGGGGTCCTCTGGAAGGATGAAGTCTTCGTCCCCCAGGCTCTCATCCTCTTCAGAGGTCGGTAGGTAGTTACTATCCTCCGAGCCCTCGTTCCCGATAGGATCATCAGGGTTGATTTGCCCCTCTTCCCAATCATCCTGTTCGGATGTTGGCTGGACGGGGACATTCTCCGGGGTGTTATTGTCTCCAGTGCCGTTATTGCTGTCTTTTTTGCGACGTGATTTTGATCTGCGCCGCTGATGTCGATGCTTCGGAGGTGCTTCAGTAGGCCCGTCCTCTAGATTCTTCCCATCGTCAGTGTCATTCTCTTTGGGTGTGTCCACCATGTATATGTCATACGAGGAAGTGGCCGTCCAACGTCCGGTAAATGGCGGGTTCTGGCTTTGCTCCTCTTCGGCATCTTTGTCCATACCGTCGATGTCTTCGGAGGCGTAATCTAGCATGTCGGTTAAGTCATCGACAGTGGCTATAAAGTGGGTGGTGGGTGGGACGCAAAATTCCCTGCCCTCAGCCCCTAGTGTGGGCTAGGCGTACTTTGACAGCGATCCTTCTGTAATGGTGAGGGATCGCATTAAGTCCAGGGCCTCTTTTAAGAGTGAGGTTTGGACAGGGAAGCGAGAGCCCGTGGAGCAGGGCGGCACAGGAGTTCCTCGGCCGAGCTCGCATAACACGAACCTCGAGACTTTGGATCTGGTGTTCGGGGATGAGTCCCGCTTCATGTTGATAAAGGGAGCCTGGTATGACTCTGGGTCTTCCGGTGAAATGATCCCCTCTGTATCTCCGGTGTTGAGCTCTATGGCTGCGGAGAGTCCAACGGGCTCTAAACTCCCGTCTTCGGACTCGGTGAGGTTTTCCGGATCTAAGGTCGGAGCTGCGGTTGAGGCCGCGAACCCTTGGAAGATCAAGTCTCCTTGGATATCAGCGACGTAGTTTAGGTTTCCGAAACTGATCTGATGACCAGAGGCATAGCTGTCGATCTGCTCCAGATGGCCAATCGAATTGGCACGCAGTGCAAAGCCACCGAATACGAAGATTTGGCCGGGGAGAAAAGCCTCCCATGGGGCGGTATTGATGTGGCTGGTTGATAGAGCCATCGAGCCTTCTAGTGACGACACAGTGGAACTTTCAATGAAAGCACCAATGTCGATGTCAAAACTGGAAGATCTCGGGTATGGGGTCCCGAACTATGCATCTAAGGATCAAAGGTAACAGGAGGCGGGGGACACGATGTTTACCCGGGTTCGGGCCCTCTTAATGGAGGTAATATCCTACTTCCTGCATGATTGACTTTGATGAGTATAGGGGTTACAAGAGTTGATCTACCTCGAGATCGTAATGGCTAAACCCTAGATGTCTAGCTTGTATAATTGTTCTTGCCCTACGGACTAAACCCTCCGGTTTACATAGACACCAAAGTGATCTAGGGTTGTACATAGTCGGTTTACAGAGAAAGGACGGTGCATGATCCGAACGCCAAGCTCGCTACCCATGCAAAGGAGAGTCCCATCCGGACATGGAGAAAGGTCTTTAATCTCATATCCTCACGGCACATTAGTCCGGCCCATATCACATAGCTCGGACGCCCGAGGACCCCGTAGTATAGGAATCCATAAGCATCCGCTTCTCTTCCCGCTGCAATACCTGGGGGAGGAGGAACAAGAAGGGGGGATTATGGGGCACTTACCTTTTTTCAATCTAAAATTTCTAGGCGTTTGCCAAACTTTAGTTCAAATTATGTAATCTCTTTTATCCATGTTTGTGCTCTATAAGATCTATACTTGTTGATCAGCATATTAATGAAAAAGATAAACCTTGCCAGGTACTTGTGCATGTAATATGTCCATGCAGAGCTGAAATGCCTATATACATTCAAGTAAACAAGTTCCCGGGAGGCTATCCTGGCGGTGTCCTCAGTTTGTTATCGTGGAGCCAGGCCTGCCGGGCACACACCATAAAGAGGAACCAGCCCCTGCCTTTTCGCCATAGGCCACTACGACCATCCTGACCTAAACAACGTTCGATTCAAAGGATGGGAGCACCAAAGTATCAAAGGCGGCGACGCTTTCTTATGCACAAGTACCTACTTACAGAACACATATGGATAAGAGAAAGAACTTACCTATTTTTTCTTGCCGGGGATCGCAACGTAGGCTTGGCTTCTCTTCTCCTTTTCGGGACCAAGTCCGCGGCAGGAGCCTGCAGTTTGATGCAGATGAAAATGAAGCCTCTTGCGATCTTGTCTACATGAACATGCAATTCTCATGATATGCCTATGCATGCAAGCAATTTGTCGGGGCCCCCCAGCGCTTCATTATTTCTCTGTTGCTCATGGTCTACGCCTGGCTTTGTACAAGGGGTTACATGCAACTGAGGCAAGGTCTGTACAAAATGGTGGCTGCCAGACAGGGCCTGACAGCCGCACGTTATGGGTAAAGCTTGCGGAGATGCTCAATGTTCCATGAGTTTTGCAATTTAATGCTATCTCCGGTCTCTAGATGGACTGTGCCAGGTCTGGTGACTCGTACTACCCAGTAAGGGCCATCCCACTTTGGCATCAACTTGTTTGTACCCTTGGTGGACTAAATGCGGCTAAGGACAAGGTCACCTTCCTCAAAACATCAGGCATGAACCCTGCAGTTGTGATAGCGACGCATGGCTTGCTGTTAGCGTGTAGCATGTATAGCAGCCCGGAGTCGGTTCTCCTCGAGTAGAGCATCTTCGTGATGCCGGTGTTGTTCCTGCACTAGTTCATCGTAGGAAGCACTCAAGGTGACCCATAAATGAGTTCCGTGGGGATAACTGCTTTTGCCCCATAGACCAGGGAGAAGAGAGTCTGCCCGGTAGCTCGATTTGGTGTCATTCTGAGGGACCAAAGAATCACCGGCAGCTCGTCGATCCACCGCCTGCCACACTTCTTTAGCTTATCAAATGTTCTCGTCTTGAGTCCTCACAACACTTCAGCGTTTTCCCTCTCAGCTTGCTTGTTGCTCCCTGGGTGAGTAACAAAGGCGAATGAGATCTTGCTTCCAAGTGCATGAACATATTGCATGATGTCGCAACTCGTGAATTGGGTGCCATTGTCGGTGATGATCCGAGCAGGGACTCCGAAGGGGCAGACCGATCCTTTCAAGAACTTGATAGCTGACTGAGCAGTCAGCTTTCACGTGGGCTCAACTTCCAGCCACTTTGCAAACTTGTCGATTGCGACAAATAAGAATTCAAAGCCCGCGGTAGCACGAGGGAAAGGGCCCAAGATGTCGAGCCTCCAGACCGAAAACGGCCATGACAAAGGGATTTTCTGAAGAGCTTGGGTAGGCAGGTGGATATTCTTGCAATGGAACTGGCAGGCTTCACATTTGGTTACCAACTCAACTACATCTTGGAGGCCTGTTGGCCAGTAAAATCCTTGCTGGAAGGCTTTTCCAACCAGAGCCCTCGATACGATGTGTGAGTCGCACATACCCTTATGTATTTCCGCCAGCAGTTCCTTTCCTTCTTCCCGGCAAATGCACTTCAATTTCACACCGTCTAGCCTTCTTCTATATAGTGTGTCATCCATGAACTGATGCATACTGACCCTCCGGGCTACTCTTTCAGCTTCTTCTTGCTCTTGGGAAGTTCTCCAGTTTGGAGGAAATGGACTATGTGTCGTGCCCAAGTTGGAACCTGGGGCTCGGCAACGAGGACTAGTGGCACCTCCTCCTTCGTGGGAGTGCACTCTTCAACCGCGGGGACCAGTGGTCTGGCTGGAGGAGGTAGCTCAGCAATCGAAGGGGAGTTGTTCCCGCCAAGCTCTATGCCGGGATCCTCGACAGGTTCTACCGGTAGATCCTGCCGGAGTTCACTTTCCTCCTCTTTTTGGCCATTGTTGCCGAGGATATAGAGGGCTGAGTCGAATGGAGAACAAAAGTCCCTGGTTCCACAGGGAGTTTTTGTCACGCCCAATTGCGACCCTATCCAAAAGGAACTCAAAGGTCCCACCAAGGATAGACCCGCATATTGGAACGCTTTTGCAAGGTGGATATCATTACATCAACATTACATAATAGTGGGGATACATACAAGAGGCATACAATGCCACACGAGTACAACATCATCATACAAGAGATCAACATCCGACTACGGATGAAACATAAACAGAAACTCAAACGACATCCACCCTGCAAGCACAGGCTGACGACCTGGAACCTATCACCTGATCGAAGAAGAAGCAGAAGAGGAACTCCAAACAAGCAAACATCGCTGTCGCGTCAAGATCATCGCATAACCTGTACCTGCATCTGTTGTTGTATTAATCTGTGAGCCACGAGGACTCGGCAATCCCATTACCATGGGTATCAAGACTAGCAAAGCTTAATGGGACAGGAAGGGGTAAAGTGGTGAGGCTGCAGCAGCGGCTAAGAAAGTATGGTGGCTAACATACGCAAATAAGAGCGAGAAGAGAAGCAAAGGAACGGTCATGAAATAGCAATGATCAAGAGGTGATCCTGAACACCTACTTACGTCAAACATAACACAGAAACCGTGTTCACTTCCCGGACTCCGCCGAGAAGAGACCATCACGACTACACACGCGGTTGATGCGTTTTAATTCGGATCTGGTGTCAAGTTATCTACAACCGGACATTAACAAATTCCCATCTGCCACATAACCGCGGGCACGGCTCTCGAAAGTTTAAACCCTGCAGGGTGTCCCAACAGCCCATGACAAGCTCTCGCGATCAACGAAGGAATAGACCTTCTCCGGGAAGACCGATCAGTCTCAAATCCTGGTTCACAAGACATTTCGACAATGGTAAAACAAGACCAGCAAAAGCCGCCCGATGCGCCAACAATCCCGATAGGAGCTGCACATATCTCGTTCTCGTGGCAACACGGATGAACACTACGACGACAACCGACGATACCCCAAGTTGCCTAGGGCGGCACCACAAGTGGCTGGTTTGGACCAACACTTACACAAGCATTGGCCGGGGGCTATAATAAAGATGACCCTTGGGTTAATTACTCCCAAGGGAAAAGTAGGTGGTGGTGAGGCAAATGGTAAAACCAAGGTTGGGCCTTGCTGGACAAGTTTTATTCAAAGCGAACTGTCAGGGGGGTCCCATAAATCACCCGACCGCGTTAGGAATGCAAAATCCGGAAACATAACCCGGTATGACAGAAACTAGGGTGCCAAGAGTGGAACATAACACCAGGCATAAGGCCAAGCCTTCCACCCTTTACCAAGTATATAGATGCATTAATAATATAAGAGATATTGTGATATCCCAACATAACCCTGTCCACCATGGAGAAATCTTCAACTTCACCTGCAACTAGCAACACTAGAAGAGGGGCTGAGCAAAGCGGTAACATAGCCAAGCAACGGTTTGCATAGGAAAGGTGTCAAAGGTTAGAGGTTCATGGCAATATGGGATGGCTTCATAAACAGGTAATAGGTAGCGCAGCATAGCGATAGAACGAAGCAACTAGCATAGCAATGATAGTAGTGAGATCCAGGGTAGCGATCATCTTGCCTGAAATCCCGCTAGGAAGAAGAACGAGTCCATGAAGAAGACGAACGGATGAAGCCGAACCAACCGTGAGCGAGCGAATCCTCACGATCGCAACGAAACAGGAACTAACAAGAAGAAGCACACAACATAGGTAAACACACCACACATGAACAAGGCATGATGCACAACAAGCATGATGCATGACCAAGCTACATGAAGCTACTCATGGCAAGAGATGATGCAAACAAGAACAACACATCAAGGCAAGTTTAACTGAGGCCGGGAACAACATATAACAATTCCGGAAAGTCCTCATATGCATATTTCGAAATTGGTCCAGAACTGAATAAACCTTATGTTCAAGTTGTTAAACAGCAAGTTAAGATGCACCACGATGAACTACACGAAATTCTAGTCAAGTTACATATAAATTTCATTAGATTCGGAGCTACGGCCTAGAAGATATGAGCAAAACAAGTTAAACATGGCATTGATGCAAAAAGCACTCAAACATCAAGCAAACACACCGAAACAAGGATGCAACATGATAATATGAAACTACCTGCAAAAACAAGCAAGTTTCATATAGAGCACACTCAAAACGGAGCAACGGTGCAACACATACACTCTATACAAGTCATAACAACAATCTATCCATAACAGCAACTAGGCATCTTGCAAGCATCAAAACAACATGCTACAGCACCCCAACATAATAACAAAAGGCATGGGCATGAAGTACTAGTAAAGCACAACAAAACATGAACACTGAGCTATCTCCAGAAACAACTAGAACATGCTCAAAAAGATATGGAAAGATTGCAAATAATAACAGTTTCAGACTTTGCAGAAATAACATCAGGTTGCAATGTTTAGAGCTATCAAACGACATGTTACAGGAACTTAACATGGCAAACAAAGGCACGGCATGATACTACTAAATGCATAGATCAAAAGTCCCTTACTGACCATGAGCCAAAAAGGATCAGAAGATAAGATGGCACCCATGTAAACATGGCAAGTTATATTACAGATTCATACATGGCAGGCACAACAATAAGTAGGCATGTTCGTGAGCTTGAACCACTCACCACAGAGCAATAAATGGCATGGCAAGGCAACCAACAGTAATAAGACATGTTTATGAAGCTAAGCATGGCAATAGCAAGTTCATAGGGTGCATGGATCACTAGGAAACAATCATGGAAACATTGAACTTAATGTTAACAGGTTGACAGCAACATTATCAAGCAACTTTGGAGCAAGATTACAACATTTTCCAGCAAGCCATAATTGCAACCAAGGGCATGAATGGATAGAGCATGACATGTAGATCAAAACATGTTTATAGAACATCTCCAGATTATGCAGGAAATGACTTGTAGAAGCATGTTAACATAGCAACAAAATGTAACAAAATCTATCAAGAAAACAGCAACAGCAACTACCCTACTTAGCAAGCTTGATACACTCAGCACACAACTCACAAAAATACATGGTTGGCACCCCTGGAAAGATGGAATGGCATAGATCAACATACATGTAGACATCAACCTCAAAGGATGCACACATCAAGCATGGCAAAAATGATAAATGAGCAAGTTATAACAGTTTCAGCAGATTAACATCAACATGCACTCTTCCAACAGCATTTCGGGCATCAAGATGAGCTCAAATGAAAATGATGCAATGGAATGAAATGAAGTACTCGTCGAGACGAACAATTTGACATATTACACGCACGAAACGGAGCTACGGATGCAGAGATACAATGCGATGAACATGGCATGATTATGCAAATACTTCGGGACTTAGTGGTTCCGGGTCAACCTTGTCCGCACGGGTTTCGAAGATCACCGGAGAACCTCGCCGGAGTCGGGGCCGGAGGCGCTCGGGGAGGACGGAGATGCTCATGGGGGGGGCGGATCCGGGTGGCGCCGGCCCGGTTCTGGCCGGAGGATGGCCGGCGACGCGGGGCGTGATCGGGCGGCGGAGGAGCTTGGCGCGGGCGGTCGGGTGGCGCCGGCGCCGTGGCGGGCGGCGCCGGGAGAGATCGACGGCGGGAGGCACGGCGTGCACCGCGGCTTGGTGCCAGCGGCGACGAAGCGCAGCGGCGGCGCAGGTTTCGGCGCTGGGTCGGGCGCCGAGGTCGGGCGGTGCGGGTTTGGCGGTCGAGGACGGCGAGCGGCGGCGCTTAGGGCGGCGAGGCAGGCAAGGGCGCCTTGTCGGGCGTGGGCGGCGCTGATGGGCTCGGGCGGGCCCGCTGATGGGCTCGCATGGGCGGGCGGCGGGCGCTGTGGCTAGGCCACGTGGCGGCGCGGGAGTGGGCATGGGCGGCGGCGCGGGGACGGGCGGACATGTCCGGCCCGGTTCGGACGTGTCTGTCGGCGGGAGGAGGAAGAAGGCTAGGGTTTGCACCGAAATTTCGGGGGAGGCTACATATTTATAGGTAGAGGGAGCTAGGAGAGTCCAAATGAGGTGCGGTTTTCGTCCACGCGATCGTGATCGAACGACCGAGAGCATGGAGGGGAGTTACATGGGTTTTGGGCCACTTTAGAAGGGATGTTGGGCTGCACACAAAAGAGGCCTTTACGGTTACCCGGTTAACCATTGGAGTATCAAACGACCTCCAAATGGCACGAAACTTGATAGGCGGTCTACCGGTTCTATACCAAGGCCGCTTGGCAAACCTCGGGCCATTCCGAGAACGTTTAATACCCGCTCACAAGGAGAGACAAAAAGGGGACGCCGGAGAACATAAGAGTGCCGGATTGCAAAACGGACAACGGGGAAAAGGCTCGGATGCATGAGACGAACACGTATGCAAAATGAAATGCACATGATGACATGATAAAATGCAACACGCAAGCAAATAACATGGCAACGGTGGCGAATAACTGGCAGACACCTGGCGCATCGAATCCGGGGCGTTACAACACTCCTCCACTAACAAGAGATCTCGTCCCGAGATCTTAGGACTGAGACGGAAGGAAAATGGGATGAGGTGAAACAAGAATTCAAAAGAATAAGCAAAGAGTCGAGAGCACTTGAGAAGAATAGAGGAACGACGAGAATGACGAGAATCGAAAACTCACGGAATCAGATAGACTATGAAAACACTCGTTCTAACCGGAGTGGTTAGAATGAGAAAAGAAACGAATAATATTGAAAGGATTTAGGTAGCACTCCGGCTAAAAATGGGAGGAATAGAAGACGAACTAGAGAGGATGGAATGGTACTTGATGAACTCTTGAAGAATGAATTAAATCATGAGGAACCACCATGAAGAACTCCGGTAACAAAAGGATGATGAGATAGAATGAAGGATGAAAGAATAAGATGAGCCTTGCGATGATTTAGATGGGGTTTCAATGACATGGCCGAGGAAATAAGAACTCCGGGAAAAGAAAAGATGAAACACTTGGAACTAGAATTTATTCATCAAGAACAAACTCCAAAGGAAAGGATTAATCACTTGGATGAAATAAGAATAAGATTTATTGTATGCTTATTCTCCATCAAATGAAATTGATGACAAGCAATGCATTTTGCATACTACTTATTCTTCTTGAAAAAGGATAGAGAATTGACATATCACAAACTTGAGAAAGTCTTCATGAATCACCGATAGGATTGAAAGGACCGAATGAATTAAAAATCTGATCAAGGAAAAAGAATCATGAACGAACCACCGTAAGAATTCGGAAATGACTGATGAAAGAGAATGAATCACCGGGAAGAATTAGAAGAACAAATATGCTAGAGGAATAAAAGACAAGATAATGGCGGGATCGCGAACTGGTTGAAGAATACTTGAATGAAGCACCGGGAGAATATAGAGACGACCGAAGCTGAAAACTTAGAACGAAGAAATCTTCCGAAAAGATGACCTCCGGATGATCGAGAGGGAAAGCAACACCTGAAATACTCCGGATGGATGAAAAGTATTTGTATGACTCGAAACAATTTGATAGGATAACATCGAGTTAGCACCGCGAATCTACGGGAGAACGGACAAGATTTAGAGGAAAAACTCTTCTTCGATCTTCAAATGACGACGAGAAACACCACCAAAATTACTAAGATACTCCGGGAGAATGAAAAACGAAGAGGTTGAGCCAACAATGAAAAGAATATGAACGAGATCTTGGAGAAGGCATGTGACCGATGGAAACCATTCTTACGTCACACTTGAAAAGAATTGGGAATAACTCCGGGGGAATTAGAAGAGTCAGGTAAGATCCTGGGAAAAGACCTGTGGGTTAGGGCCCACTAAAGAGATAACACCGTTGAAAAGGATTGTTGAACAGATAGATGATGCACCGGAACAATTGAAATATTTGAATGAGGTGACAACCTCGAATTAATTCAAACACAGATGAATCTCTTGAGATGTCTTGAGCACTCTGGAAGGATAGACTGGCGAGAGGCGAACGAGCAGGGGAAAACATTTGAGCCGAGGAAAAGAATACGATCAACACCGAAAAAAAACTTGAATTGAAACCACCGGAGAAGAAAAAGAGATGACGAATGATGAAAGAGATGACAATTCAGCGGTTGAGATGATTGAGGGAAGACTGAAGAGACTCCGTACGAATGAAAATTGATGGTCAAAACAGACTCGGATTCCGGGAAGAAGAGGGTGGGAGGGCGGGAAAACACAAGCAACTTGAAAGGGGAAACTGACGAATAACTTGAAGGGAAAACACCGGTTGAAATCATTGAGGAAAGAAAGCAAAGGCTTCGCACGAGTAGGACGGTACTCGATTACAGACTCCGGTTCCGAGATGAAAAGGGGTGGGCGGGTGGGAAAAGAAAACAACTGAGGATTGAACGCAAAGATGAAGAGACTCAAGTCAACTTGACGAGAATTGCACCGGATAAAAGAGCTGAGAACCAACGAACGAAAAACTAACCGCGTGATCCTAAAGAAAAATTTGAAGGGGAAGAGGAATAGTTCAAAACACCTACGTCAAGATTCCTTACCAGAGCGACGAAGGGGCAGAGGAGTAAAAAGAATTCCTACTCTCCGATATAACTAGACTCCGAAAACAGTTTTCTTCTAGACTCAACAACGGCCAAACTACACGATCAATCAAGGGGGCTCCTAAGGTCGGTCGAAGGCTCTGATACCAACTTGTCACGCCCAATATGCGACCCTATCCAAAAGGAACTTGAAGGTACCACCAAGGATAGACCCGCATATTGGAACGCTTTTGCAAGGTGGATATCATTACATCAACATTACATAATAGTGGGGATACATACAAGAGGCATACAATGCCACACGAGTACAAAATCATCATACAAGAGATCAACATCCGACTAGGGATGAAACATAAACAGAAACTCAAACGACATCCACCCTGCTAGCCCAGGCTGCCGACCTGGAACCTATCCCCTGATCAAAGAAGAAGTAGAAGAGGAACTCCAAACAAGCAAACATCGCTCTCGCATCAAGATCATCGCATAACCTGTACCTGCATCTGTTGTTGTAGTAATCTGTGAGCCACGAGGACTCAGCAATCCCATTACCATGGGTATCAAGACTAGCAAAGCTTAATGGGACAGGAAGGGGTAAAGTGGTGAGGCTGCAGCAGTGGCTAAGAAAGTATGGTGGCTAACATACGCAAATAAGAGCGAGAAGAGAAGCAAAGGAACGTTCGTGAACTAGCAATGATCAAGAGGTGATCCTGAACACCTACTTACGTCAAACATAACACAGAAACCGTGTTCACTTCCCGAACTCCGCCGAGAAGAGACCATCACGGCTACACACGCGGTTGATGCGTTTTAATTCGGATCTGGTGTCAAGTTATCTACAACCGGACATTAACAAATTCCCATCTGCCACATAACCGCGGGCACGGCTCTCGAAAGTTTAAACCCTGCAGGGGTGTCCCAACTTAGCCCATGACAAGCTCTCGCGATCAACGAAGGAATAGACCTTCTCCCAGGAAGACCCGATCAGTCTCGAAATCCTGGTTTACAAGACATTTCGACAATGGTAAAACAAGACCAGCAAAGCCGCCCGATGCACCGACAATCCCGATAGGAGCTGCACATATCTCGTTCTCAGGGCAACACCGGATGAACACTACGTACGGCAACCGACGATACCCCAAGTTGCCTAGGGGCACAGACAAGTGGCTCTGGTTTGGACCAACACTTAGACAAGCATTGGCCGGGGGCTATAATAAAGATGACCCTTGGGTTAATTACTCCCAAGGGAAAAGTAGGTGGTGGTGAGGCAAATGGTAAAACCAAGGTTGGGCCTTGCTGGACAAGTTTTATTCAAAGCGAGCTGTCAGGGGGGTCCCATAAATCACCCGACCGCATTAGGAACGCAAAATCCGGGAACATAACACCGGTATGACGGAAACTAGGGCGGCAAGAGTGGAACAAAACACCAGGTATAAGGCCGAGCCTTCCACCCTTTACCAAGTATATAGATGCATTAATAATATAAGAGATATTGTGATATCCCAACATAACCCTGTCCACCATGGAGAAATCTTCAACTTCACCTGCAACTAGCAACGCTATAAGAGGGGCTGAGCAAAGCGGTAACATAGCCAAGCAACGGTTTGCATAGGAAAGGTGTCAAAGGTTAGAGGTTCATGGCAATATGGGATGGCTTCATAAACAGGTAATAGGTAGCGCAGCATAGCGATAGAACGAAGCAACTAGCATAGCAATGATAGTAGTGAGATCCAGGGTAGCGGTCATCTTGCCTGAAATCCTGCTAGGAAGAAGAACGAGTCCATGAAGAAGACGAACGGATGAAGCCGAACCAACCGTAGACGAACGAATCCTCACGATCGCAACGAAACAGGAACTAACAAGATGAAGCACACAACATAGGTAAACACACCACACATGAACAAGGCATGATGCACAACAAGCATGATGCATGACCAAGCTACATGAAGCTACTCATGGCAAGAGATGATGCAAACAAGAACAACACATCAAGGCAAGTTTAACTGAGGTCGGGAACAACATATAACAATTCCGGAAAGTCCTCATATGCATATTTCGAAATTGGTCCAGAACTGAATAAACCTTATGTTCAAGTTGTTAAACAGCAAGTTAAGATGCACCACGATGAACTACACAAAATTCTAGTCAAGTTACATATAAAGTTCATTAGATTCGGAGCTACGGCCTAGAAGATATGAGCAAAACAAGTTAAACATGGCATTGATGCAAAAAGCACTCAAACATCAAGCAAACACACCGAAACAAGGATGCAACATGGTAATATGAAACTACATGCAAAAACAAGCAAGTTTCATATAGAGTACACTCAAAACGGAGCAACGGTGCAACACATACACTATACAAGTCATAACAACAATCTGTCCATAACAGCAACTAGGCATCTTGCAAGCATCAAAACAACATGCTACAGCACCCCAACATAATAACAAAAGGCATGGGCATGAAGTACTGGTAAAGCACAACAAAACATGAACACTGAGCTATCTCCAGAAACAACTAGAACATGCTCAAAAAGATATGGAAAGATTGCAAATAATAACAGTTTCAGACTTTGCAGAAATAACATCAGGTTGCAATGTTTAGAGCTATCAAACGACATGTTACAGGAACTTAACATGGCAAACAAAGGCACGGCATGATACTACTAAATGCATAGATTAAAAGTCCCTTACTGACCATGAGCCAAAAAGGATCAGAAGATAAGATGGCACCCATGTAAACATGGCAAGTTATATTACAGATTCATACATGGCAGGAACAACAATAAGTAGGCATGTTCATGAGCTTGAACCACTCACAACAGAGCAACAAATGGCATGGCAAGGCAACCAATAGTAATAAGACATGTTTATGAAGCTAAGCATGGCAATAGCAAGTTCATAGGGTGCATGGATCACTAGGAAACAATCATGGAAACATTGAACTTAATGTTAACAGGTTGACAGCAACATTATCAAGCAACTTTGGAGCAAGATTACAACATGTTCCAGCAAGCCATAATTGCAATCAAGGGCATGAATGGATAGAGCATGACATGTAGATCAAAACATATTTATAGAACATCTCCAGATTATGCACGAAATGACTTGTAGAAGCATGTTAACATAGCAACAAAATATAACAGAATCTGTCAAGAAAACAGAAACAGCAACTACCCTACTTAGCAAGCTTGATACACTCAGCACACAACTCACAAAAATACATGGTTGGCACCCCTAGAAAGATGGCATGGCATAGATCAACATACATGTAGACATCAACCTCAAAGGATGCACACATCAAGCATGGCAAAAATGATAAATGAGCAAGTTATAACAGTTTCAGCAGATTAACATCAACATGCACTCTTCCAACAGCATTTCGGGCATCAAGATGAGCTCAAATGAAAATGATGCAATGGAATGAAATGAAGTACTCGTCAAGACGAACAATTTGACATATTACATGCACGAAACGGAGCTACGGATGCAGAGATACAATGCGATGAACATGGCATGATTATGCAAATACTTCGGGACTTAGGGGTTCCGGGGTCAACCTTGTCCGCACGGGTTTCGAAGATCACCGGAGAACCTCGCCGGAGTCGGGGCCGGAGGAACTCGGGGAGGCCGGAGATGCTCACGGGGGGGGATCCGGGTGGCGCCGGCCCGGTTCTGGCCGGAGGATGGCCGGCGACGCGGGGCGCGACCGGGCGGCGGAGGAGCTTGGCGCGGGCGGGTCGGGTGGCGCCAGCGCCGAGGTGGGCGGCGTCGGGAGAGTTTTGACGGCGGGAGGCGCTGGGGCACTGCGCTTGGTGCCGGGCGGCGGGCGAAGCGGGCAGCGGCGGCGGAGGCTCGGGCGCTGGGTCGGGCGCCGAGGGTGGCGGCGCTGGGTCCGCGGTCGAGGACGGCAGCGGCGGCGCTAGGGCGGCGAGGCGGCGGCGGGCGCGTCGGCGCGGGCGGCGCGGATGGGCTCAGCGGGCCCGCGATGGTTCGCGGGCCGGGCGGCGGGCGCGTGGCTGGGCCACGTGGCGGCGCGGGAGTGGGCGTGGGCGGCGGCGCGGGGACGGCCGGACATGTCCGGCCCGGTTCGGACGTGTCCGTCGGCGGGAGGAGGAAGAAGGCTAGGGTTTGCACCGAAATTTCGGGGGAGGCCACATATTTATAGGTAGAGGGAGCTAGGAGATTCCAAATGAGGTGCGGTTTTCGGCCACGCGATCGTGATCGAACGACCGAGAGCATGGAGGGGAGTTAGATGGGTTTTGGGCCACTTTGGAAGGGATGTTGGGCTCCACACAAAAGAGGCCTTTACGGTTACCCGGTTAACCGTTGGAGTATCAAACGACCTCCAAATGGCACGAAACTTGACAGGCGGTCTACTGGTGCTATACCAAGGCCGCTTGGCAAACCTCGGGCCATTCCGAGAACGTTTAATACCCGCTCACAACGAGAGACAAAAAGGGGACGCCGGAGGACATAGGAGTGCCGGATTGCAAAACGGACAACGGGGAAAGGCTCGGATGCATGTGACGAACATGTATGCAAAATGAAATGCACATTATGACATGATAAAATGCAACACGCAACCAAATGACATGGCAACGACGGCGAATAACTGGAAGACACCTGGCACATCGAATCCGGGGCGTTACAGTTTTAGTGCAGCGTACTTTGACAGATGATCAACAATGTTGTTTTCTACATGGGGTATGTGCTCTATTTGCAATCCGTCAAAGCGCTCCTCCAACTTTCTCACTTCCTCAACGTATGCCTCCATCAATGGACTTTGGTAATCCTTGTTCACTTGTCTCACCATGAGCTATGAGTCTCTGCGGATGATCAGCTTCTCGATTCCCAGTTCTGTGGCAATCCTGAGCCTGGCAAGGAGCCCTTCATACTTTGCAGTATTGTTGGTACCCTTCTCCCGGGGAAAATGCATCTGGAGGATGTACTTAAGGTCCTCCGCAGTGGGAGCAACTAGAAGCACGGCAGCCCCTGCACCTTGTAGGGAGAAGACACCATCAAAATACATAATCCATTCTTGGTGCGCTTCCTTGCCATGAATAACTGTCTCCAACACTTCTTCACTAGGGGTTGGCATCCACTCTGCAATGAACTCCGCCAATGCTCTGCTCTGGATAGTTTATGTGCTCTCAAACTTCAAACCATTGCTGGATAACTCCAAGGCCCACTCCACTATCCTTCCGGTGGCTTCAGGGTTTCTGAGCATCTATTGCAGAGTGAAGCGGGTGAGAATCATGATCTCATGGACATGCAAATAGTGGTGCAATTTCTTTGTGGCCATGATGAGGCCAAAAATCACCTTTTGCACGCTGGAGTACATTGATCTAGACCCCTGCAATAGGGAGCTGACGAAGTACAATGGGCATTGCACCACTTTCTTCCTTGCCGCAACCTTGGGGCTATCTCCACTACCTTGCCCTTCTCCTCCTTGATCTGCATCTGACCTTGCCAGGGTGTGTTCACTTCCCTCTCACGAGGGGACACTAGTCGTGGCTGCCACTTCTTCCATTTCCCGCTGTGCCACTAGTGCTGCGCTAACCACTTGATTAGTTGCCGACATGTATAGCAGCAACAATTATTGTGGTTTGGGAGTGACGAAGTGGGCACAGAGGCCAAGTAGGCGATCAAATCTTGCAGTGCAGCGTCTGCCTCTGGAGTCCACTCCATGGTTCTGCCTGCTTCAAGATTTTAAAGAATGGCAAGGCACGCTCGACAGATTGGGAAGAGAACTGGCTAAGCGCAATAACGCATCTAGTCAAACTCCTCACATCCTTAACTGTCTTGGGTGCTTGAATCTGCTCAATAGCCTTGATCTTATCAGGGTTGGCCTCTATCCTACAGTGAGACACAAAGAAGCCAAGTAGCTTGACAGAGGTAATGCCAAACACACACTTCTTCAGGTTCAGCAACAGGTTGATCTTGCGCATATTAGCAAAGGTCTCTTCCAAATCTTGGATAAGGGTTGATCTTGTCGGCGTCCTGGGAACGGGGTCTCCAGACTTGCGTGCCTGCGGCCTGCGGCGTGGCTCAAGCAGTGGCCCAATACGGCATGTTTTCATCAACCCAAGCTCAAGATCCTCGCGAGGGGCCAAGCCTCGCGGGGCGGACGACACAAGGCTTCCTCAGGGGCGGCCTCACCAGGGAGGCTCGTGATGAGGCGGAGAGATCAAGGCAAGGAGTACCTCGCGAGGTGCTCGTGACGCAAGCCATGACGATCGAGACCAGGCGGGCGCCAGCCAGTGAAGTGTCCTCGTTTCCTCTTTGGTGCAAAGGGAGCAAGCGCAGGCGCAGAGTACCGAGGCATCAAGCAAAGGTTACCATATCGGTGCAACGAGACCAAGACCAGCAGGACGACAGGAGGGAGGTCACCGTGGAGCCCAAGACGGCGTCATCGCCAATGCCTTTGGCAGTCGAAGACAAACTTTAGTCAGGATAACTTGTACTAGTTGTCCCCCTTCAAAATGGCCATTGTTGGCACCCTTCCCGCTCAATATTTGGGAAGAGGACCAGGGCCCCTATAAATAGAGATAGCCACCACCGTAGAGAGGCGATCGAGATCGGATCCAGAGCTGATCGAATCCTTCACAAGTAGAACACCACACCAGCTCAAGAACACCCCTCGCGAGGCTGTTCTTCCCCTGTACTGTTCATTATCAGCCCTAGAGGCAATCCACCACACCACCCACTGGATTAGTGTATTACACCACAACGATGGCCCGAACCAGTTTAAACCTTGTGTCCCTTGTGTTGTTCATCGTGTAGCTTAGATTCACGGCGAGGTTTTGGGACGTGCATCGATAGGGAGAAGATCTTCGTGCGCACCCTAGAGTTTGAACCTTAAGGGTTTTGCCGGAACCCGATATCCGACATTTGGCGCGCCAGGTAGGGGTGCGCCGACATCGTCTTCACGGTTCCGCTTTCCATCGTTTCGTCGCATCCATGGCGGACGCTCGCCGAGCTCGCGCCAAGTGTCGGGCTGCTCTCGCCGCCCGCGTCGCCCAGACGGCTCCAGTCGGTGGGCCTCCTCGCCGTTCTCCATCGCATGCCGCCAATGCCGCCACCGCCCCGGCGGGGAACGAGCAGCAAGCGTCGTTGCTGCATCCCTCGGTGCGGCGGGAAGGCCGCACCCCCACTCCGTCGCTAACTCCAGCTGGTTCATCATCTCACGCTCGTCACGCTCCCACAGACGTGTAGGCCACGTTGCTCCTGGCACGTGAGCTCCTGCACTACTGCGCCATCGACGACCTCTACAAGGAGTGGCTCGCTTGCATCACCGAGCTCGTCAGCGCCGCAGGGGGCTCTCATGCGCCGTCCCTCTCGCCGCCTCGCCCTCCGACCTACGTGGGCGATGCAGCTCAGGAGGTGCCTCCGCCACCTCCTCCCCAAGACGGTGCCCCGGCTCCAAGGCGCGCTTCCCTTGGACAAGATCCACTGTGTCCAGCGCCCGCGCGACAAGGAAGGAGCTGCCAAGAAATCCCTCGGCCCCAAGAAGGCGCTCGCGTGCTCCCTGCTCCAGCACGTCAAGACCGCATCCCTACGCCAGCACGTCAAGACCCCGCGCTGCCCCTGGCGGCGGCGCGGGGGAATCTCCAAGAGCAAGCCCCGCATCTGCAAAGGTCTCCGGTGGCCACCGCAGGCTGCCGCGCCTTCACCACCAAGCTATGCAGTGTCACCTGGCCGGGCAAGTTCAAGCCAGATCTGCCTCCTCGCTACGACGGCACTGCCGACCCTGCGGAGTTCCTACAGCTCTACGAGCTGGGCATCGAGGCGGCCAACGGCGATGAAAAGGTCATGGCAAACTGGTTTCCCATGGCACTCAAGGATGGTGCCCGCACCTGGCTCTTGAACCTGCCTCCCGGCTCGATCTCCCATTGGGACGAGATGCGCAGCCGCTTCATCGCCAACTTCTAGGGCACTCGCGACCGCCCTCCAATCGTGGGTGACCTGCGCCGCATCAAGCAGCAGCCGAGAGAGACCTTGCAGAAGTACATCCAGCGCTTCAACAACGCTTGCCTCAAGATTCCCAACGTGACCGAGGAGGCCATCATCTCAGCATTCTCTGACAGTGTCCGTGAAGTCAAGATGAAGGAGGAGCTCTCCATCCACGAGGATCTGTGCACATCCTTGAGCTGTTCAACCTGGCGACCAAGTGCGCAAGAGCTAAGGAGGGGCGCCTCTCCCTCCTCGAGCTTCCAAGGCAAGACCAAGGCCAAGTCCAAGGACGTGAAGCGCAAAGGAGCAGCCATGCTCGTAGCAGAACCATACACGAAGCACGGCAGGGACCAGCCGGAGTCGTCCAAGAGCCTACCACAACCTCTACACCCACAACACCAACGAATGCCAGGAGCTTAGAGCCGTTCGAGAAGGACGCATCTGTTGACGCCCCGAGCGCAATCACCGGTGCTACGGCCTAGGAGGAGGAAGAGGTGGAGGACGATGGGACGACCGAGGCCCTCGCCAGGAGTGGCATTACCGACCTCGCGAGGATTGCTGGCAGGACCAGCCTTGCGAGGGGGCTTGGAGGGATCAGCCTCGCGAGGATCGCCCACAGGGCAGCGAAGGACTTCCTCCTCTGCCACCACCGCCAAGAAGGAATGACGACCAACACCAGGACGAGGTGGCTGGGGGCTTCCAGGAGCCATGTGCTATCGCTTGCATCTTGGGCGGCGTCCAGGCCCCAGCCGCTCAGCGCATCTTCAAGCAGTTTGCTCACGAGGTGAACGCAGTCCTCCCTAGGCTCGAGGCCACGCGCCCTCTCAAGTGGTCTATGTGCGCCATCACGTTCAGCTCAGTGGATCAGCTCAAATGTGCAGCTACAGCTGGCGTCCTCCCAATGCTTTGTTCCCTAGTCATCAGCAATGTTTAAGTTACCAGGACCCTCATCGATGGCGGCGCAGGGCTCAACGTTCTGTCCGTCGAGACGTTCAACAACCTCCAAGTGCCTTATGATCAACTCCATCCATCCAAGCCTTTCTCAAGAGTCACTGACGGCTCCACCACTCCGATAGGGCAAGTTCGCCTCCCTGTCACTTCCGGACAGCGCAAGAACTACCGTACCAAGCTCATCGACTTCGATGTTGCCCACATTCGCCTGCCATACAATGCCATCCTCGGGTATCCAGCCCTGGCCAAGTTCATGGCGGTAACTCACCATGGTTACAATGTCCTCAAGATGCCGGGAAGCGGCCGAATCATCACAGTCCCCTGCGAAGAGAAGTATGCGGTGTGCTCTCTCGAGCGTGCCTTCCAAGCTGCATCAGTCGAGGACCGAGACAGCAAGGGTGGCAACCCTCCCGAGGCAGTTCGCAAGAAGAAGAAGACATCACCCAGCTCAAGGCCTCAGGAGGTTGATATCTCCGGAGGCGTCGCTTCAGGATCTGCACCCGTGCAAGGGGCGCCTCCCATAGTCGCATAGGAAGGCGCGCCTGGCGCCCTCCTCGGGCAAGGCTCGGTGGCTCTCTCCTGGAGGGCCTCAGACTTTGCCAAGATCATGAGGGAGGCGCTCGGGCACCACTAGGAGGCGTGCTTTGCGTCACGTTTCCCTCAAGAAGGCATGGGGCAAGGAGGGCCCAACCCTCAGGAGTTCATCACCAAGGCCACTCAGGAGCTTCAAGAATCAAGAGTCATACGCGGTGATCGCCGCCTACCTGGCGTAGCTCCCCATCTAGGCGAGGATGGCGGGCTGCGCGTCTCCATCGACTACCCAGGGCTCAGCCGAGTCGCGTCTCAGGAGCGCTTCTGGCCCTCAAGCGTGGGACACTGCAAGGGTCCATCGCACAGCTACGTTCGCATGTCTTTCGGCCTGCCGAACGCTGCTGCCGCTCACCAGCGTCTTCTGCAGAGCATTCTGGTAGCTCAGGAGGCCAGACACCACGCGGTCCTGGCGAAGATGGAGATGGTCCTCGAGGAGCTGCTCGAACCCCCAGAGCCTCCCGAGGCTCAGGTCTCCGGTGGCTCGTGAGGATCGGCCTCTTCACCGCGCACCATCAGCTACTTCAACACCCGCTCTACAATGGTATCAGGTGACATCTTTTGAGTTCATTTCAGCTGGGAGAGCCCTCAGGGCTGCATTATTCCCAGGTCGCATGGGTCTGTCCCTGCGGCATGTATCCCTTTTGCTTATGTCTTCAGTTTACATTGCTGGGGCGCCCCTCGGGCTGCATCATCCCCAAGCCGCTCAGGCCTGACCCAGTGGCATGTATCCTTCCTACGGTTATCTAAGCCAATTTGCCTTTCATGCTTAACCTGCCTATGATTATCATCTCCCGCCTACTATGGCCCCTTTTTCTCCCTCATGCAAATTGCTTGCACGTTAAAAGGGGGCGCCTGAGCATCGCGACTCAGGGGCTCTTGCTGGCTCTCCAGCCCTCACCCCATGGCCTTGTCCATGGCATCGCAACCTGGCATACCAGCGGGGCTGAGCTCGCTTGAGGGCCGGGACCTGAGGACGTAGAGCATTAATATCTAACAACCCCGCAGGAACACTCAGCCGCCCAAGGCTCAAGATCACGCGCAACCCGCCTTGAGGTAGGGCCTCGTGAGTCCCGTGCTGGCTCACGAGTGCCCAGATACACCTCGTCTAGCCCTACCGTGCCGGCCACGTGTCAGGACAGGGATGTACACGCCACTGGGGCTCCTCCCGGAGGGGGGCCCCCCTCCCATGTACCGGTGGAAGCACCATGCTCCGCGCTGGCTGACGACACTGCTAAGGACCGGCTATGCCCATACACATACGGAAGCGCTATGCTCCGCGCTGGTGATAAACAACTGAGGGCAGCCCATGGCCGTATCAATCTCAGGAAGCCCAGAGCTCAGTGTCTGGCCTCATTGCAACACCTCCCCTCGGGAGCGCCACGCGAGGGGGCTGGACACGGGGGCTGCGCCCGGGTCACGCCCGAGCGCACGCCACCCAGCCAGGTCCCTCGGACCTGGTCATCACGCGCCCCTCCTCGAGCGGAGCAAAGGTATGAAGACAGTTTGAGCGTCAAGGGGGACTCCTGAGCATCGCGACTTAGGAGCCTAATAGGTCACGTAGCCGCTCACTCCTTAGTTCCGCACGGCTAATGGCGGTTGAGGTATGCGCGGGGCTGGGCCCTGCCAACGTAGAACTACAGATCTACTCCTACACCCCTCCCTATTTGTTGTTTGCGCATCAAGGGGGACTCCTGAGCATCGCGTCTCAGGAGCCTAACTTGTCACGTAGCCCGTCCCTCCTTGGTCCCGTCCTGGTGATCCGGTCGGGCCCTGCCGACGTAGAACACAAAGCAAATAGGAAGGAAACCGCAAAATCTCGCAAATTCAGAAACCATAAATTATCCTCATGATACCAAACAGAAGTTTAAACGCCTCCACGAGTCATGGTGCATGTTGCAGGAGTTGAAACAAGAAAGAAGCCGCGAGGAGATCACCCTCGAGCAGCGCCGTCATTCGCCAGGAGCCCCGCCTCCGTGGCGGAGTTGCGCTTGTCAGCTCCACCTCCCGAGGCCACAGAACCAGTAGTACCTGCCTTGGGCGCAGTGGCGAAGGCGCGGAACTTTGCCAGCAGGGTTTCCGCTTGGCTCTTTACGGCTTTAGCAGCAGCAGTGGAGCGCTCGGCATCCACAGGCTCCAGTAGATCGTCAAAGTTAGCGCCGGGGTCGCGAAGGTAGACGTGGCTGAGGACCCGAGTCAGCACCGCAGAAGAAAGGACGCGAGCTTCAACCTCGGCCATGGGACCGATGCCGGTCACGACCTCCTCAAGCGCTTCGACCAAGAAGGGAAGCAGCTTGGCGGGGCCGTCCTTGGCTTCGGCCAGCGGCTTCTCCAGACAATCATCGTAAAGAGACTTCAGCGCCTTGCGAGATCTCTTCTCAAGATCCGTGAAGGCCACGTGATCCTTGTCCAAGACCTTCGCCTTGGCGTCCAGCTCGGACCTCTCCGCCATCAGCTTCTGCTCCAGAGTCTTCAGTCAGCTGCGATCAGCGGTCAGCTCGGCGTCGCGGTCCCCGATGGCGGCCTCCCGGGCCTCATCTCTTCCTCCCCTGCCTCGCGGTCGCGAGCCTCCTTGGCGAGCTCATCGCGCAGGCCCCACAGCTCATCCTCCAGCGCCTTGTAGCGGTCTTGGGCGATCGAGGCGTCCTTCAGCGCTGCGTCACGAGCAGCCACGGCCTGGGTGGCGGCTTGCTTTTCCTCCTCGGAAGCTGCTGCAGCCTGGCTCAGCGCCGCTCGGACGGAGGTCTCGGAATGAACACAACCAGATATCAGCCCCAGGCGCCCGGCCACCAGGCGAGGGTTGGCGCCCTGGAGGTCTTCTCGCAGCCGGCCTAGCTCAGCAGCTGCACGGTCCAAGACGGCGGAGGAGGCAGAGGAGTCAGGAACCAGTGGAGCAGGAGGAGGAGACGGCAGCGTGATCACGTCTTGGGAGACTGGAAGCTCCTAAGTCTTGGAAACCTCAGCAACCGCATCAAGTGCCGGCGGCTCCAGAGCCAGCGGGGCCACGAGGGCTGGCACCCCACTAGGGCGCTCCTCCTGGCCTCGCGAGGACGACCGGGTAGGGGAGCTGCGAGATCCACTTCCTCCCCTTCCCATAGACGAAGGCGCGGCCACAACGGGTGAGCTTGCCCCAAGCGGAGCCACCGTGTCCCCCTTCAGCCTCTTCGCCGCGGGCGGCAGCCTACCCAAGTGATGGAGGACATCAAGCCTTGACAGCAAAAACAAGAGCAAAGCGGAGTTCATGTACTTACTGGTCAATCGCGGCGTGTTCCGGCGGTCTCCAACCGAGATTAAAGCCCATGAGCCTCTTGTGGGGCGCAGCCTCGGGAGGTCCAGAGGCATAGGAGGGTGCACCAGAGGGGCTGGAGCTAGCTTCGAGTAGTGCAGGGGCCGGAGTAGCCCCTTAGGAGATCAGCCCTGACCTGTCCTTCCTCAGGATCATGGGCAGGTCCTCTCCCCCTCGCCTGGTGTCGGCCTCGTCGTCGTCCGGCAGGGTGCGGAGGATGTTGGCCCTGTGCCAGGGGGAAGTTTCCCCCGTCCCCTCAGTGGTCGCCTCTGAGTCGCACTCCTCTTCTTCCTCGTCTTCCTCCTCTCCTCCGCGGGAATCATCGGAAGACAATTCCACCGGCGCCGCCGCCTCCTGGCCCTCAGGAGGCACCTCCGGCACCAGGCCGCACCCATTGAAGGTGGGCATGGCTTCCACCACTTGCTTCCGGTCTTCCTGAAGGAACAAGGGGACAGGAGAGCCCTCCATGCCTTCCACGTCCTCTCCAACCAGGAAGCGGAGAGCTGCGGTCAGATCCTCATCAGCCAGGGCCTCCGAGTTTAGGCAGAGATCGTCATCCGCATCTCCAAGCCTCCACAACGGGCGTGAGTGCGCCTGAAGTGGAGCCACCCGCTGCGCTAGGAACTCCCTCAGGAGCGTGGCCCCGGTCAGCTTCGCCGCCTTCATGTTGCCCAGCCTCAGGTCGGCGTTCACCTTCTCCAGCACCAGCTTCGCCCGTCGGTCGTCAAGCTTTGCACGAGACCACGCCTCATCAGCCTGGGGATACTCCGTGGGTAGCACCAACCGAGAGTGGGTGCATCTGGCGTCCATCATGATCCACTTACTCCAGAAGCCATCAACCCTCTTCCCGGCCATCGAGATCGCGTTGGCTTTGGAGTACGCGACAAAGCCAGCGCACGCTGAGGTATGGCTGCCGGTGACCCGGAGGGAGAAGAAGTGGCGCGGCAAGGCCATGGAAGGCATCACCCCGATGTGCGCCTCTCAATAGTAGGCAAAAATCGACAGAAGAGGAACGGAGTTGGGATGGAGATGAAGGGCTTGTAACCTGTAATGGTGGAGGACGGCGTAGAAGAACTCAGAGAAGGGAGACACCAGTCCGGCAATGACGGTGCTCATGAAGAAGCGGTAAATGGTGCTCCCCTTAGCCTCCGGTGTGGCGGCGTAGAAGAACTCGGAGCACAGTCTCCCCCATCTCGTTGCCTTGCGCCGCCTTCATCAGGCGCGTAGAGGCGAGATTCTTCTCCGTCATGTTTGGGGGATCCAGGGCCGGCAAGTACCAAGCCAGTGGAGCCTCGGCCGCGGCCTTGCAGCGCGCCATTGCTCGCTGGAGGAGGAAGAATGAGGCAGTTCTAGAGATTTCGGAAGAAAGAGAGCAAGAGCAAGAAAGGGGATCTAAAGCAAGCCGAATGAGAGCAATGAAGGTAAGCCTAACCCAGGCCAGCCTTTTGTCAGTCGGGCAGTTGCCGATGCAGCGTGGGGAAGCAAAGACGCCCACGTCCAATCAACCACCACGCGGCGACCAAGGCCGTGGGCTATTGGGGCCCGCAGCGCTCCGCACTTGCCCTTTGGCTTCACTGCTAAGCCAAGTCCGAGCGCGCCTTGGGCCCGGGGGCTATTGTTGGTGTTCTGGGAACGGGGGTCCCCAGACTTGCCTGCCTGCGGCCTGCGGCGTGGCTCAAGCAGTGGTCTAGTACACCCCGTATTCATCAACCCAAGTGCAAGACCCTCGCGAGGGTCCAAGCCTCGCGGGGCGGACGATGCAAGGCTTCCTCAGGGGCGGCCTCACCAGGCAAGCTCGCGAGGAGGCGGAGAGATCAAGGCAAGGAGTACCTCACGAGGTGCTCATGACGCAAGCCATGACGATCGAGACCAGGCGGGCGCCAGCCGGTGTAGTGTCCTCATTTCCTCGTTGGTGCAAAGGAAGCAAGAGCAGGTGCAGAGTACCGAGGCATCAAGCAAAGGTTACCATATCGGTGCAACGAGACCAAGACCAGCAGGACGGCAGGACGGAGGTCACCGTAGAGCCCAAGACGGTGTCATCGCTAGTGCCTTTGGCAGTCGAAGACCAACTTTAGTCAGGATAACTTGTACTAGCTGTCCCCCTTCAAAATGGCCGTTGTTGGCTCCCTTCCCGCTCAATATTTGGGAAGAGGACCAGGGCCCCTATAAATAGAGATAGCCACCACCGTAGAGAGGGGATCGAGATCAGATCCAGAGCTGATCGAATCCTACAGAAGTAGAACACCACACTAGCTCAAGAACACCCCTCACGAGGCTTTTCTTCCTCTGTACTGTTCATCATCAGCCCCAGAGGCAATCCACCACACCACGCACTGGATTAGGGTATTACACCACAACGGTGGCCCGAACCAGCATAAACCTTGTGTCCCTTGTGTTGTTCATCGTGTAGCTTAGATTCACAGCGAGGTTTTGGGACGTGTATCGATAGGGAGAAGATCTTCGTGCGCACCCCAGAGTTCGAACCTTAAGGGTTTTGCCGGAACCCGATATCCGACAGATCTGTCCTTGGTCTTGACCACAATATCATCCATATAAGCTTCAACATTTCTGTGCAGCTGTGACTGAAAACCAATCTGGACTGCCCTTGCGAAGGTGGATCCGACGCTCTTCAATTCGAAGGGCATACGTATGAAGCAGTAAGTGCCACATGGAGTGATGAACGATGTCTTCTCTTCGTCTTCCTTGGACATAAAGATCTAATGGTACCTAGAGTAGGGATCCAGAAAAGAAAGCAGGTCGCACCTGGAGGTGGAATCCACAATCTGATCAATGTGCGACAAGGGAAATGGGGGTCCTTCAGGCAGGCCTTGTTCAAATCACTGAAATCTATGCACAACCTCCATTTCCCATTAGCCTTGCGCACTACCACTGGGTTTGCTAACCACGTTGGATGCAGTACTCCTCTGACCAGACCAGCTGCCTGAAGTTTATTAATTTCCTCGGCAAGGAACTATTGCCGTTCCAAAGCTTGCTTTTGGACCTTCTGCTTAATGGGTCTGGCATGTGGGAAGACAACAAGGTGGTGCTTGATTACCTCCCTGGGAACACTAGGGATGTCAGATGGTTTCCATGCAAACGCATCGACATCCGCCCGCAGGAAGGCAACGAGCACACTTTCCAATTTGTCATCAAGGGTGGCACTGATAGTAAAGGTACCATCAGCGCCAACCAGCCCTATCAGGACCCTCTTCACAGCAGGCGCATCAGCTTTGGATTTCTTGCTATTGGAATTCTCCGGCAAGTCATCAACAGGCGCAGCGCACTCTGAAGAGGCACGCTTCCTAGATTCCTCATTGGAGCCCTTGCTAGCTTTCTTCTTTTTCTTGCTTTCCTTGGCGAGAACAGTGGCTTATGCCGCCTCTGCCGCAATTGCGTCCTGGTACATCTTGTCCATGCAAATGATTGCGTCGTTCTTGTCTAATGGAATGGAAAAGACGCCTATCGACCCTGGCATCTTCAAAGTGTTGTAGGCATAGTGACATGCTGCCATGAAATTTGCCAGGGTTGGGCAACCAAGGATTCCATTGTACAGCAGGGGAGGTCGACCACATCAAACACAATCTTGTCAGTCTGGTAATTCAACTCTTCCCCGAATGTCACCGGCAACGTGATCTTCCATTTAGGACAACTCCTGCTAGGGTTGACTCCTTGAAACGTGCTAGTAACCCCAAGATCTTCTTCTTCTATCTGAAGTTTGCTGATGACCTTCGGAGAAATCAAATTCAACCTGGCCCCACCATCAACCAACATCTTTGTCACCTTGAGGTTGCGGATTGTTGGTGAGACCAACAACTGCAGGCACCCTACCTTAGTAGTTCGTTCAGGGTGGTCCTCTTCGTCGAAGATGATGGGCGTGCGGGGCCACTTGAGCGGCCTCCGAGAATCTACCCATGGCTCCACGGCATTGACTTCAAGTACCCACTGTTTAAGTTGGCGGTGAGAGGAGTGCAGAGATGCACCTTCATCAATGCACAGGGCGTTAGTGGCTTTCTGGAATTCCTGCTCGCTGGTTTCCTCTTCATATCCTCCATCACTCTCGTTATTGTAGTCCTCCTTCTCATTACCCTCGCGGGTTTCCCTTGGTTTCAAGGAGCCTTGCCAGGGTGGCCTGCTTCGCTGCCCCGGCCCTTCCCGCCAACACCATTCTGACCTCTTTCCTTATCACGCTTCTCATATTCAACCCTCTAGTTCTTGGCGAGCTGCTCAACCTGATGACACTCCTGGAGATCGTGGCCCTTGGTCTGGTGGATTTTGCAGTATGGGCCATCACCTTTCCTGGCCTTTTCGGCAGCCGCGGCCTCCAAGCAATCAGTCCATGCACCAACTTCCTTGTCGGGTACCTCAGTCTTGGCCATCTTGCCGGTATTAGGTGTGCCCGATCCCTCGACGGTCATCACTACCTTATCCTTGCACCTTTTATTGCGCTTCTTGTTATTCTTCTTCTGACTGGTGGCCTCGTCATCACCCTCTGAGTTGACATCGACGCCATCCTCTTCTTCGGGGAGCTGACTCCCCTCCTCCACCCGAGAACACTTATCCACTAGGGTGTAAAGCTCCTTCACTGTCTTGGAAAATCGAACGTTCATTTTGGGATGTATCCGTCAATCGCGCATGTTGGACTGGAACACAGCTATCATAGTTACCGGGTGGATGTCTGGAATATTTCTGTGGACTCGGCTAAACCTCTGCATGTACTTCCACAGAGTCTCTCCTTCTTTCTGTGGGAAAAGCTGCAAGTCGCTGGGCCGCCCTCGTTCTTGATGGCCACCCGTGAAGGCGCCAATGAACTCGTGGCATAGCTCAGCCCAGGTTGATATGGAGTTCTCCGGCAGGTGCATCAGCCAAGACCTCACATTTGGCTTGAGTGCCAAAGGGAAGTAATTGGCGAACACCTTCTCATATCTTCCCCCGACAGATTGAACAGCGATGGTGTAGATGCTCAAGAACTCTGCCGGGTTTAGCCTCCCATCTTACTTCTCTGGTATCTCTAGCTTGAACGTGCAGGCACATGACAAACGAACTTGCCATAGCTCTCGGGTGAAGGCAGGGCACCCAATCTCGAAAGGCAAGTAACCGCCCTGCCGAGCGCACGCTCGTCGACATTGGGGCCAATGCACGCATCGGACTGGCGGAGGGTATCACGGTGTTGCTCGATGGTGACGCGCGTGCCTTCCCTCGGGGCCCACCATTTGCCTTGATGCGCTCGAGGGTCGGACAAGGCCATCGAGATGTCATCAGATTCTTTGTTGCATGGCTCCCGCGCTGGATGCCACGGAGGGGACTGCACCATGGGGGTGGCTCCTTGTGTACGGCCAGCAGTGCGGGCCGTTGTCGTCGCCTGGGGAGGCCGTGGCGGGCCAGCTCGCTGTGATCCTCCTGCCTCGGCGAAACAAATCAGGATTTGGATGGTGGCTCGCCACTCATCCATCTGATCCACTACCGGTGGAAATCTTAATAGCAGTTGGGCCTGCGCCATGGCCTCCGAGGTGGTGCTTGGCATGGGTGATGATGATGTAGATCGCAATGTCGCCAGGCTCCTGATGGTGCCGGTAGTGACCGCGCCATGCTCTCGTCGTTACGAGTGAGCCACTTGGATGGCGTGGTGACGAGGTGGAGGCGCTTGAGGACCGGCGGCTCCATTGGGCACAATGGCTGGCTTAGCTCGCTCCGGGGGTGGCACATGCCGTGTGGTCACACTCGCAGCGGGAGCGGCCGGAGAGCTGCGACTTCGCCCGTAACAGCGCCGCTCTTGGATGGTGTGTTTTCGATCGAGTGGATGGGTGCAGATGCAATAATCTCTCCACCCATACCATGTGGAGCGTCGCTCCTGCCGTGCTGTTGACGTTGTCCTTCCCCGGTGTCTCTTGCTCCTGTTTCAGCCGCAGGGAAGTGATGACCCACAAGTATATGGGGTCAATTGTAGCCTTTTGATAAGTAAGATTGTCGAACCCAACGAGGAGCATAAGGAAATGACAAGTGGTTTTCAGCAAGGTAATATCTGCAAGTGCTAAAATTGTAAGTAGCAGATAGTTTGCTAGCAAGATAATTTGTAACGAGCAAGTAACGATAGTAGTAGAAAAAGTGCGTCAAGGTAGCCCAATACTATTGAGGCAAAGGACAGGCAAATATGGTTTCTTATGATAAGAAAAGTGTTCTTGAGGGTACACGGGAATTTCGTCTTGTCACTTTCATCATGTTGGCTTAATTCGTGTTCGGTACTTTCATAATTTGATATGTAGCATTAAACTTTTGGATCCATTTGGTCCCTTACGGAATAGCACATAAACTGGGGTTTAAGCTTCTGTCACTCTCGTAACCCAGCAGCTAATAAATACTCCACAATGCATTCCCTTAGGACCAAATATGGTGAAGCGTCATGTAGTAGATGTTCACATGACACCACTAAGAGAATGGCAACATACATATCATCAAAATATCAAACACATATCAAGTTCACATGATTACTTGCAACATGATTTCTCCCGTTGAAAGTGCAACTAATCCCCAGGTGGTTTTGGTAATTAATAACAACATATATATCATTGAACTAATCATTTCTTGAGAATATTTCAGAAAGTTCAGTGATATGGGTATGGCAATGACTGATGATGTGGACCCCTCAAAATGCTAAGGAAAACATTGGCAAAAGCTCAAGACTCCATTTTTGGTTTAGTGATCCAAGATCACATTGAGTCCATAGGAAAGCCAATACTATTAAAAGGGGGTGAGGTTATGATGATGATCTGGTTGCTCTAAAGTGCTTAGTGATTTATCTCTTAAACAATCAGCAATCTTTCATTCCAACATAAACTCATAAGTAATCTCGGTCCCACCGATTCCAAACTCACCACACCGAGATGAACCACCTCACCATATACCCAAACCCTAAGAATCTCGGATTTTCCGATTCCAAACTCGGTCATTCCGATATTGGTGTTGCCAAGCTTCTGTAACCTTCTGTACTCAAATCGGTGTCACCGAGATGAGAAAGTCGGTCCCACCGAAATTGGCAAACCCTAGACTTTGGAAGAATCGGACTAACCGAGATTGTATTTTCGGTCCCACGAAAATCCCAACGTTCACAAGATTTGAACTTTCGGTCGACCGAGTTGTCAACTTCGGTCCGACCGAGATTGGTCAAATGTGTGTAACAGTTGGATTTTGTGTGGAGGCTATAAATACCCTCCACCTCCTCTTCATTCGTGGAGAGAGCCATCGAAAGAACTACCACTCCTACCTTACATTTCGAGAAGAAAACTACCTACCCTTGTGTTGAGATCAAGTTGCTCCACTCCCACCATATGAAACTTGATTTCTAGTCTTTCCAAGTTGCTTTCCACTCAATCCCTTCCTCCACCACAGCCAAATCGGTGAGGAGAGTTGAGTGTTGGGGAGATTACCATTTGAAGCACAAGAGCAAGGAGTTCATCATCACCAACCCCATCTATTACCTTTTGGAGGTGGTGCCTCCTAGATTGGTTAGGTGTCACTTGGGAGCCTCCGTCATGATGTGGAGTTGAACCAAGGAGTTTGTAAGGGCAAGGAGATCGCCTACTTCGTGAAGATCTACCCCGAGTAAGGCTAGTCCTCCGTGGGCGTAAGCCATGATGGAATAGACAAGGTTGCTTCTTCGTGGACCCTTCGTGGGTGGAGCCCTCCGTGGACTCAGCAGCAGTTGTTACCCTCCGTGGGTTGAAGTCTCCATCAACGTGGATTGACGATAGCACCACCTATCGGAACCACGAGAAAAATCTCCGTGTCTCCATTGCGTTTGCTCTTCTCCTCCTCTCATTTACTATCGTGCAATTTACTTTCCGCTGCCATAACTCTAGAATTGCATGTGTAGGGTGATACTTGATTTGGTTATCATTGTGAACTTGCTAAGAAACTACTCCAATCAAAAGGCAAATTTTAAGTTGTCAAGTAGTCTAATCACCCCCTCTAGACATACTTCCGATCCTACAAGTGGTATCGAGCTTTGGTCTCCATTGGATTGGTTTCCATTGCATTGGACTCCATAAGCTTGGTTTCACAACCTAGGAGAGTATGGCGTCTAGTGAGGTAATTTTAGTAGAGGTCCTTACTTTGATGGTTCAAACTTTGCTAGTTGGAAGCATAAAATGAAAATGCATATTCTTGGACATAACCCGCCGCATGGGGCATTATTTGTGTTGGCTTGCAAGGTGAGTTCTTGAAGAAGGAAAAGTTCGGATCGCGAAGCTACTGGCGATGAGTTGCGGATGTTCTGAACAATGCTCAAGCTTGTGACATTCTCTTCAATGCTTTGTGTCGAGGAGTTCAACAAGATCAGCCGTCTTGAGAATGCAAAAGAGATTTGGGATACTTTGGTCGAAATGCACGAAGGTACCGAGTCCGTGAAGGAATCAAAGCTAGATGTTCTTCAAGGTCAGCTTGACAAGTTCAAGATGAAGGAAGGTGAAGGAGTCGCTGAAATGTACTCTAGGCTTGCTCTCATCACCAATGAGATGGCAGGCTTAGGAAGCGAAGAAATGACCGACCGATTCATCATCAAGAAGATCCTCAGAGCTTTGGATGGAAAATATGACACCGTGTGCACTTTGATTCAAATGATGCCAAACTACAAAGATCTCAAGCCTACCGAAGTCATTGGAAGGATTGTTGCTCATGAGATGACACTTAAAGATAAGGAAGAGCTTCACAACAAGTCAAGTGGTGCTTACAAAGCTGCAGTTGAAGCTCCCACATCCTCAAGTGACAAGCTAGTTTCCAATGAAGAGATAAGCCTAATGGTGAAGAACTTCAACAAATTCTACAAGAGTAGAAGCAAGGAAAGAAGCTCAAAATCTAGATCATATGATGAAAAGAGATCTTCTAGTCGTGATCGAAACTGCTACAATTGTGGAAGACCCGGACACTACTCAAATGAGTGTTCGACTCCCCACAAGAGAAGAGAAGAATCTCCAAGAAGAAGAAGCTCAAGAGAAGAGTCGCCTCGAAAAGAAAGGAGGAGTAGAGATGATCGTTATGAGCGAAGATCCTCTCGGAGAAGCAAGGATTCGGAAAGGAAAGACAAGTCATCAAGGAGCTACACAAGAAGAAAACATCAAGCTCATGTTGGTGAATGGGTTTCGGCTCCGACTCAGACAATCACTCGAAAGAAGCTATCACTCCAACTCGAGAATCTGATCAAGATGAAGGTGTTGCGGTCTTGCTCTCGTGTCCTCAACTCCAACTCCTATGACATATTTGATTCACCAAATGAGGGAATTGGAAGATGCTTCATGGCAAAAGGCCCCAAGGTATCACATCCTGAGTTTATTGACTTTGATAGTGATGAGGATGACTTGCTTCGGTGAAGATGAGCTTTTACATGATAAATCTAGTGAGCTTAGTAATGATGAACATGCTAGTAGTCTTTATAGTCGAGATGAGTCGAATGACAATGCTATGAAGGAGATTGAGCGTCTAACTAAAGAACTAAACACTCTTAAGTTAGCTCATGAAACAACTCAAGAAGATCATAGAGAGCTTCTAAGATCTCATGAGAAGCTACGCCGAGAAGCTCAATCTAGAGCAAGAACATGAGTTTCTAAAAGCTATCAATGACGATCTTGAAAGAAGAGTTCTTCATATCTTGCCAAACGACTTCTCTTGTCTAATTTCTTGCCACCTATCAAAACTAAGCATGACAAGCATAAGAAAATTCTTCATCTAGTAGTAACAATAATCATGCTAAATCAAATGTTGTTACTTCTAGTAATTCTCTTGATTCCACTAACAATGTTTCAAGCCAAGTTTCACTTGAGCAAGAAAATAGTCTATTGAAAGGGATTATAGAAAGGTGTCTACAAGAGTCTTGCGGAAGCAAGAGCTTTGAGAAATTGTTCGCAAACAAGGAAGACACCGGAAGAATCAAGGAATTGGTTTTGAGCGAAAGTTCAACGCCGAGGGTGTTGAATGGGAAGAAGGTCAATATCCTCCAAAGTTTGTCTCTCAAGAGGAGAAGTATGATCCTACTTCTTCAAGCGAGGAACAAGCTCAAGATGACCTTCCACCACAAGACCACAAGCTAAAAGGCAAGGACAAGCTTCAAGAGGAGATTGATGCATTCATTGAAGCACCCAAGGCCATGGTCAAGTGGGTTCCCAAGGCAACTTCAAGTTCTACTTCAACAAGCTCAACTACTACCCCAAGGATTCCCATCAAGATGATGTGGATCGAAGAAGAAGAACTAGAGAGTTTTTGAGGGTGACTCCGCCAATATACTTCACTCATATTCATTTTGGCAAGGACTTGTGCAATCAACTTCCACATCTTGCACTAGTTCATGGAGTCACAAACCCTCATGTTGGTAAGTCAAGGGACAAGGTAATCATTGCTTTCATGGACATCATCTATTGTGAACTTCAATCTATGTCCATGGATATTCTTGTTTGTTCCTTGAGGGACTAACCCATGTAGGTATTGAAAGTGCCCGAATCCAAAGGATTGCTCCCAACTCTTGATGATCTTCATCAACATTGAGCATCCACATCTTCAACATCTACATGAAGTCTTCAACGACAACCCAAGGTTAGTTTGACCCTTTAAAAGGGGTTCTCACATCAAGGGGGAGCTTTGCTCTAAAGAAATGAGCTAAAGCATCTTCTAATGATGTGAACACATCAATGCTTTATGGAAAAGTGGTAACCCCACTTGTGCTTAAGCGATGAGTATGACCTATGATCAAATGTTCTCATTTGACTCCTAAGTCAATATACTCATATATAGATGACCTAGTCATCGCCAAATTGTGTGCTAGCTGTTAGTGTTTTGTTTGTGCATGTTTGACACATATTTCATTTGCTATCTTATTGTGTGAGCATGTTGGATGCATGATTTTATCCATTCGAGGACATCCATTTGTTGCTTTGGTCTTTTGGTTTTCTTTCTTTTGACCAAATGGATGGACAAGAATGCCTAAGTTCCTCCCCTAGCTATCTATGCTTTCTTGTCTCAAACTCTATTCATGCTTATATCACAAACTTTGAACAAGACTTTTTGGACAGACCGAGTGAGAAGCACTTCGAGCCACCGATCCGTCAAAAGCTTAACTTCCAAAACCTTCTAAGTACTTTCGGTCAAACCGATATACTCAAATCGGATGACCGAAATCACTTGGATTGATCTAGGTTTTCACCTCGGTGAAACCGAGTTTCAAATTCGGCGTGACGAAGTGTGTAATCGCACGCGATTAACCATCTCGGTCCCACCGAAGTTTTCAAACTTCGGTCCCACCGACAACCGAAGGGTATATATACTCGAGGACGAGCGCGTTGATTACTTCTTCAAACGCTTCGCCTCAAACCCTTAGCTGCCGTCGCCTTGGTCTCCGGATCGTCTCCGCTGTCGCTTCAGCGCCCCGCCATGGTCTCCATCGCCGTCAGCGGACTTTCTCATCGCGCCGTTGCGCCGAGTGAAGCTCCACCGCATTGGGTGAGTTTCATCCTCTCGTGTTCAACCGCTGATTCTATGCACGATAGGCGTTGCCATGTTTCTTGCCAAGATTGAGATCTTCCTATCCAGCTGTTTAGGTCATAGAACAAATTTCGAGTGAAAATTTTAGGGTTAGGTTTCCGCCAAACACATCTCGGTGTGACCGATTCGACATTTTCGAACTGACCGATTTGGCCTCTGGCCATTGCACTGCACTTTTCGGTGAAACCGAGTTGTGCAAATCGGTAAGACCGAAGTGAAGATTCAGTGAAACCCTAGTAGTCTCGGCTAGACCGAAACCCATTTCAGTCCAACCGAAAGTGGTGTATGTGGTCTGTTTAGACATTTCGGTTTCACGAAGCTGATAGACTTCGGTCGACCGACATGTATTCTGTGAAAACCTAAAACTAAAGTTTGAACTCATTCTTTTGCAAAATCCTCTGCAGTTTGTGATAACTCTTCTATTACGCCTATACCTATTCTATTCACGGGTTGTCGGTCATGTCGAAGGAAGTGACAATGAACAGTCCGAGATGCCGGTTGAGATTCCAGAGGCAGCTACAAGTCCGAAGCAAGCAGTTTTTCAGATGATGGAGAGAGAAGCACTCCAAGTGGACTGCCTGCAATGCCACGAGGCGAAGGAAAAGGAATTCAGATGAGGAAGATTCAGACTTCATTGCTGATGAGGAGATAACTTCTAAGCCTAAAAGGCAAGTGGTTGCCAAGAGCTATCAAGGGAAACATTCAAAGAAAGGCACAAGCAAAGTGGCTAAATCCTCTGTTGCACAGAAGCTCAGTATGGAAGAAACCTCAAAGCAAGATCAAGAAGACTTCCAAAAGGAAGAGGAAAGTTCATGAAGAGCTAGCGATGATGATGATGATTACGATGAGGAAGCACCTCAGCCTCCTCAGAAGCAGAAGTTGATGGGTGATGCCATCAGGGCAGGAGCACCCACAAAGGCTAAGCAATCAGCTCCAGCAAAGGCAGCCCAAGCCAAACCAGCTGCCAAGCCGAAGAAGACTGTGAGGAATATACCTGCATCAGAAAAGAAGAAGGATAACGTGCCACCTGCAGAATCAGATGATGAGGCTCATGTTTTGCTCAAGCTCGATGAAGCGCCGATTCATAATGAAGCTCATCCTCGAGCTGAAAATATGAAGGAGAGAAAGGACAAAGGTCTCGAGCTATGGAGGCAAGCAGATCCATATGCCACCAGGAGAAGAACAGCAGATTGACTCAAGATTCCACACTAGAGAGCAACAAGACTTTTATGAGATAGTGCTCATGGACAAGAAGCCAATTATTTGCCGACACCAGATCGTTATTTGGGAATACATCGGCGGTGAAAAGCACGAGACTTCTTCCCACATGTGCATGAAAGCTTCACCGCTTGTGGGATTGCGAGTTCGTTGGTCGAAATTGTTGCTGGAGCGATGAAATGATCATGCGATTCTATGCCACCGCACACTTCTATCCGGATGGCAGGATTGTATGGATGATGAAGGCGAGAGATTCCATTCTCTTGTTGAAGAATGGAGAGCGTTCTTGAATGCACTGTTTCAAGGGAAGATGATATTGATGTCTATGGCATTCCAAAGAAAAATCACGAGTCAATGAAGAACATGTATAATGAGGTAGATGAGAAGGATGTAGAGATATGGAAGCTTGGATCAGTCTACTATCTTGAGCAGGTCTCCCAACCACCAACACCATTACGAGGCATACATTGATGCCTAAGTCGAGGGACCACCGCATGATAAGAGGGTACTCTATCAACATGCTGCACATTCTAGATCGAAGACACCTTTTAAGGTGATGGACACGATAGTTGAGACTATCAAGAGGACAGCGGTGACGAGTAAGAGGTCGTGTGGGTTTGCTCGCATATTCAGATGCTCATCAATGCCAAGTTTGGCACGGACACCTACTGTTGGATAGACCCCACTTGCCACTGCAGCTGAACATGAGGACAACGAGGTTGTGATGGTGAGAATGCTCCCACATCTGTAGAAGGACATGCTAAGTCTGAAGCGCTAAACAAGCTAAAGCCGAGAAGGAAGCAAAGAAGCAAAGCCCAAGAGCGTTGAGAACAACTTCTTGAAGCCACTCAGAGAATTGAGCTACGCTGGCCAGCATAGTGCGATCTCGGAGAGCCTTGAGAGGATCGTTGAGGATAAGTTCCATGCTCGGGCGTCGCTGTCGATGAAGTGCAGTCTTGTCAACAAGCTTGATGCAGACATCGAGGAAGCTAAGAGGGAGAAGGCAGAACTCATGAAGGAGATGGAAGGTGACATGGTCCAGGATGACTATGAGCAGCCTGCTGCAGTGCCCACAAAGCCCAGATCAGCCGCTATTCCAGTGTCAGATCCCAGGGCTACTACATCAGCACCTCCTACAGCTCCATCGGTTCGGCACCAGCTCCGATATCCACTCCTCCAGCTCCACAGACTTCAGCAGAAGCTTTCGCAGATGCAGCTATCTCCACTCCATCGACACAGACAGGAGCCGCCAGCAGAGTCCCGAGTGACGATTAGCTCTATACCTTTCGAACTTTTTGGTAACTTGTTGCCAAAGGGGGAGAAATTGTATAGATCATAGGACTTCGAGAGAGAGTGTGCTCGTTTTTGCTCTTTCGTTTGCGGTTTTCCTTGAGATACTTTTGAGTTCTTTGAGATACTTCGTGTGTTTGATACTACGTTTGCTCTATCTTGATGAGTGCTTGATCATACCGTGCTTAATGTGTGCTTAATGTCTATCATATTCCATTCATATCTTGTATGATCATTTACTCATGTCTTGGTGATTGGGTGCATGTTATTCATTCTTATCATTTTGTGCGCTCCACCAAGATGTATGTGACATGGAAGAGTAACCCATGATCCTAATCGATTGTGCATTTGCATTCAAACGCAAATCTTAAATAATGCACAAATTTAGGGGGAGCTCTTGCTTATCACATACTTCTCAAAGCGACGATGTTATTCATTGATTATATCATTTGTCGAAGCTTTGATCTATATGTTGTCATCAATTACCAAAAGGGGAGATTGAAAGTGCAACTAATCCCGGTGGTTTTGGTAATTAATAACAACATATATATCATTGAACTAATCATTTCTTGAGAATATTTGAGAAAGTTCATTGATATGGGTATGGCAATGGTGATGATGTGGACCCTCAAAATGCTAAGGAAAACATTGGCAAAAGCTCAAGACTCCATTTTTGGTTTAGTGATCCAAGATCACATTGAGTCCATAGGAAAGCCAATACTATTAAAAGGGGTGAGGTTATGATGATGATCTGGTTGCTCTAAAGTGCTTAGTGATTTATCTCTTAAACAATCAGCAATCTTTCATTCCAACATAAACTCATAAGTAATCTCGGTCCCACCGATTCCAAACTCACCACACCGAGATGAACCACCTCACCATATACCCAAACCCTAAGAATCTCGGATTTTCCGATTCCAAACTCGGTCATTCGATATTGGTGTTGCCAAGCTTCAGAACATACGTACTCAAATCGGTGTCACCGAGATGAGAAAGTCGGTCCCACCGAAATTGGCAAACCCTAGACTTTGGAAGAATCGGACTAACCGAGATTGTATTTTCGGTCCCACGAAAATCCCAACGTTCACAAGATTTGAACTTTCGGTCGACCGAGTTGTCAACTTCGGTCCGACCGAGATTGGTCAAATGTGTGTAACGGTTGGATTTTGTGTGGAGGCTATAAATACCCTCCACCTCCTCTTCATTCGTGGAGAGAGCCATCGAAAGAACTACCACTCCTACCTTACATTTCGAGAAGAAAACTACCTACCCTTGTGTTGAGATCAAGTTGCTCCACTCCCACCATATGAAACTTGATTTCTAGTCTTTCCAAGTTGCTTTCCACTCAATCCCTTCCTCCACCACAGCCAAATCGGTGAGGAGAGTTGAGTGTTGGGGAGATTACCATTTGAAGCACAAGAGCAAGGAGTTCATCATCACCAACCCCATCTATTACCTTTTGGAGGTGGTGCCTCCTAGATTGGTTAGGTGTCACTTGGGAGCCTCCGTCATGATGTGGAGTTGAACCAAGGAGTTTGTAAGGGCAAGGAGATCGCCTACTTCGTGAAGATCTACCCCGAGTAAGGCTAGTCCTCCGTGGGCGTAAGCCATGATGGAATAGACAAGGTTGCTTCTTCGTGGACCCTTCGTGGGTGGAGCCCTCCGTGGACTCATGCGCAGCCGTTACCCTCCGTGGGTTGAAGTCTCCATCAGCGTGGATTGACGATAGCACCACCTATCGGAACCACGAGAAAAAATCTCCGTGTCTCCATTGCGTTTGCTCTTCTCCTCCTCTCATTTACTATACGTGCAATTTACTTTCCGCTGCCATAACTCTAGAATTGCATGTGTAGGGTGATACTTGATTTGGTTATCATTGTGAACTTGCTAAGAAACTACTCCAATCAAAAGGCAAATTTTTAAGTTGTCAAGTAGTCTAATCACCCCCCCTCTAGACATACTTCCGATCCTACACCCGTGACCTCAAAGAACGAAAGTAACTACTCACAAATGATAAACATGTTCAAGATTAGAGGGGTATTAAATAGCATAATGGATCTGAACATATAATCTTCCACCAAATAAACCATATAGTAATCAACTACAAGATGTAATCAACACTACTAGTCACCCACAAGCACCAATCTATAGTTTTGATACAAAGATTGAACACAAGAGATGGACTAGGGTTTGAGAGGAGTTGGTGCTGTGAAGATGTTGATGAAGATAGCCCTCCCAAGATGGGAGAGTTGTTGGGGATGATGATAACGATAATTTCCCCCTCCAGGAGGGAAGTTCCCCGGCAGAATCGCTCCACCGGAGGGCAAAAGTGCTCCTGCCCAAGTTCCGCCTCGAGGTGGCGGCGCTTCGTCCCGAATGTCCTCATCTGATTTTTTCTAGGTCAAAATGACTTATATACCAGAAGATGGGCACCGGAGGTGGGCCGAGGAGGGAAGCACCCACCAGGGTGCGCCTGGGCCTCCTCTGGTACTTATTTGCTCCAATATTTACTAAATATTCCATAAAAAGTCCTCGGGAAGTTTCAGCTCATTTGGTGTTGTGCAGAATAGGTAGCTTGATGTAGCTTTTTCAGGTCCAGATTTCCAACTACCGGAATTTTCCCCCTTGGTGCATACCTTGCATATTATGAGAGAAAAGGCATTAGAATTACTCCAAAAAGCATTATTATACAATAAAACAACATAAATAACAGTTGGAAAACATGATGCAAAATGGGCGTATCAACTCCCCCAAGCTTAGACCTTGCTTGTCTTCAAGCAAAAACCGAAATCGAAAAACATGTCCACATGCTTAGAGAGAGTGGTATCGATAAAAACATAAATACGGACATAGCAGCATCATGTGACTTATTATTATAACAAAAAAACTTTAATATAAAAACTTTTATCATAGAACTTTTATCATAGACTTCTCATGAACAAGTGACAATTCATCACAACATCGAAGTATAAAGCATAAACTCTATTGGAAACCAACAAACTATGTTCTTAGTCAACTTTGCAACTACAATTCATCATCTTTTCAGGAAGGGTCATGTATCGGAGCCTTTAGGCAAGTCCACATACTCAACCATCATTTAGTCTTCTATGATTGCTAACACTCACCACGTACACATTAGCAAAATATTTCAACCAGACACAAAGAAAGATAGGGGCTTATAGTTTCGCCTCCCAACACACTCACCTCAAGCGTGATGTCAACAATAATAACTTATGCCACCCATACTCAACTGGACATATGTTCCTAGATCTTTCCTCACCACATGATGCTTGAAAAAGGAGAAAAATAAAAGGAATAGAGAGAAAAACCTTGACTCTTGCATGAAAGTACATACATGAAAGTAAAAGATAGGCCCTTTGCAGAGGGAAGCAGAGGTTGCCATGCGCTTTTGTTTGTATGCTCAACCCCTTAGTGCAAGAAAACGTCACGTTATATTGCCCCTTGTGATGGAAACCTTTATTATGCAGTCTGTCGCTTTTATTCTTCACTATCACAAGTTCGTACAACGCTCAATTTTCCCTTACACTAAAAGATCTCACATTTTATAAGAAATTTTGATTGCCCTTTTTGCACCAATGACTACTTACTTGAAGGATCTTACTCAATCCATAGGTAGGTATGGTGGACTCTCAAACAAGATAGGGTTTAAGGGTTTTGGATGCACAAGTAGTATCTCTACTTAATGCGGAGTTTTTGGCTAGCAAAGATAGGGGTAAGCACCACATGTTGAAGGATCTATGAAAATATAACTTCTATGTGAATATGAACAAACATAAATCATTAAGTTGTCTTCCTTGTCCAACGTCAACAATTTTGGCATATATTATCTTGATGGGTGCTTACAATCATAAAAGATTTCCAGGATAGTATATTTATATGTGAATCTTCTCTTCCCTTATTAATTCTTTCATGAGTTGCATCATTGACCAATGCTATGTTTGTCAACCTACAATAAGTTTTTCTACTTATACTTTTCCTTGTGTAATGTCATCACTTACCATAAGATTAGCATATGATCTTTTTCTTTTTATTACAAAAAAAAAGTAAAGATGGCAAAACTCAAACTAAACTTTATTATATTTCACACACGATTACAAGGACTGATCACTAAGCAAACTCACAAAAAGAAAGGATCGAACTAAACTTTTATTCATCTAATAGCAAAAGATAAACATTGATCGAACTAAGAAAGTAAAGGCAAAAGATAGTGGAGGTTGATACGATACCGGGGCACCTCCCCCAAGCTTGGCAAAAGCCAAAGGGAGTGCCCATACCCGATACTCAGTTTTCTTTTGGTGATGAAGAAGAAGATGGTGGTGATGAAATAGAAGGTTTCTTGTCCTCGGGTTTCCACGGCAGAGGCTCACCATCATAAGAGGAGGAGTGAGTCTCTAGGATCCTGCAACTGGCAGCCAAACTCATACCTTTAAACCATGACTCATATTCAAAGACTTGGCTTTGAAGGTCATGGACCTGGCTATGGAGGAAGTTTATTTCCTCGTTGAGGGAGAAGATGATGTCCTTTATGGGCTTGCCATCCACCTTGAGATCACGGGTATAGTCCATGATCAGGTGGTGATTGGCATTGAGTCCACGCTCCACCATTTCCTTGCACTTGAAGATGTCCTGCTTCATAGCTCCAAGCCTAGCCTCCACGGATCCAGTCCCCTTGGGTCCTTGCACATCGCGGATGTGCAACACCCCATCGTGCATCTGGATAGCTTGAGGGTGGTGCATCACCTCCCGCAGATATGGGTTGATGATGTTGTCGAAGGACTTGTCCTTTGAGGAGCTTGAAGCGGCCATGGTGGATTGGATCTGGCAGAAAACAACAAGAAAGAAAACAGGAGATTTCTCCGTGATATGGAGGTTAACAGGTTTGGGACGCATATATAGATTGTTTATCTTGTTGAAAAGCATAACGGAAGAAAAACGGAGTCCGGAAAGTACCCGAGGTGGGCACAACCCACCTGGGCACGCCAGGCATGCCTAGCGCGCCCTGGTGTATCGTGCCCACCAGGGTCGCTTTCCTGAAAGTTTCTTATTTTCCTAATTTTCTAAATATTCCAAAACTGGAAAAAATATTTTTGCGGATTTTTTGGAGTCCGTTTACTTACCGTATCACGTACCTTCTTTTTTCATTATTCTAGAGTGTTCTGGAAGGTTTCCTTTATGTGTTCATCTGGTGTGAAAGTTTGGATAACATTGCTTTCAACATTAGTGGGCATACCTGAGATATAGTGTTTTATTCTTGCCTTGACAACCTTCGGGTTACTCCCTTCGACATTATTTATTTTGGTAGCTCCGGATCAATAGGCCTCCTCGATGACATAGTGTGACGCCCCGAGACCGACGCTCCAGACTTCCAGCCATTCTGAGTTTCGCTGTCTGATTTTATTTTTGTTTGTTGCATTCATCATTGCATCATTTGCATTGCATCATTTCATCATGCAACTCTTTTTAAAAACTCCACTAAATAAATCGTGTTCCCGAGCTCAAACTTTGTCCATTAAATTCTTTCGTCATGTTCCCGAGCTCCACCGAAATTCTCAACATTTCTGGACCTACCGAACACCCACTTCTTTCACCACTCATTTGTATTAAATTCAAATGAGTTTGGATCTTGGTTGCCCAACACCCTTCCAACCATTTCTATTAAATCACTCATATTTTCCCGATCTCAGGAAAATATCTCACTAGTCCATACTCCTTCTCTAACCTCTTCTTTTCTCTTTTTCTTTCTTTATTTTTCTGTAAATGGAAAAGAGAGAAGCCCATTTTGGCCCAATGACCAGGCCAGCCCATCTAACCTCCTAATGCCCAGCCTCCTCCCGAACCCTAGCACCCCTAGTTCGATCCCCTTCATCTATCCTTCTCTCGATCCCTGCCTCCTCCCTCCAGCACCACACACCCATAACGCACGCACGTGCAGCACCCGATCCCCTCCTCTGCTCTGCTCCATCACGCAAATGCCGACGCCGGCCACTTCGCCCATCGCTGCCGCTCGGACCCGACCCGGCGGGCCTGTAGCCGGAGTGATCCGCAGGACCCCGTCGCCTCCCGCGACTCCTTGTTGGTGCCTAGGCCCCGCCGACCTCGCTGCTACCTCCGCCGGCCATGGAGCCGCCATGACACATGCGCCTCCTTCCCTCGCCATGGCGCCGCACCCTCAAGCTCCTCCTCTGGTCGCTCCTCTGCTCCTGATGCCCCCAGCATCGGCAGCATCGCGCCCTCGCCCCTGCTGCGCCGCGCCTTCCTCCTCTGTGCCTCCACCTCACCGCTGTCAACTTCCTCTGACTTCCCTCGCCGAGCCTCGTAGCGTCGACCTTCTCTGGCAACTGCGCCCCGCAGCTCTTCTCCCGCTGCTGCGTCGCCTCCTCTGCTCACCGACACCTTGTGTCGCTCGCCATGGACGTTGTCGCGCCTCTGCCTCGCCTCTGTACTCCCACGGCTTTGCTAGCTCCGTCCTGCCGCTGCCGCTCCCCACACCATCTCCATAGCCCGTGCACATGCTGCTGTTGCCTTGCCCCATGCCTCCACCACTGCTGCAAGCACAACACCCCTGCCGCCATCTCTTGTCGCGACCAGCTGCCCCGCCCTGAACACCATGTCTGCAAGCTGCTGCCTTCTGATGCGGTTGGTTTCTTTCGACCATTTGGACATCGCTCTACATTTAGCTGCCAAGTACCCTTGACCACCGAACCAGGATGCCAAGATCCCAAGTCCAAGACCCCTCAAGTTCGACTACAGGGAATACCACCAAGTACCCCTTCGGATCACCAAGTTCGATTACCACGTGTACCACTACCATTGCAAGAATCGAGACCAACAAGTCCAAAGACCCCAAGTACCACGACGATCGACGAATAGTACCACTACCTCCTCTACCGTCGACCCCGTGGACATCAAGTTCCTTGCTGTGGCCCCGATCATCTACGGAGTGTGTACGACTACGAAACGTGAACCACTACTTCCATGATGACCATCCCGAGAACGTCTACTTCCTCTACACCGCTCTGAACACAAACCGCCCCGAAAATGCACGATTCAAACGTATAACAATGAGACGAACACCCATGAACCGAATGCATGTGTTGTATGAGATGTACCACTTGTTTGCACCGTGCTCGTTTGTTTCATGCATGTTCCTCTTTTGCCATGCCACCGACACGTGGGACACCCGGTTACCGGGATCACTCCCCGTCACTCTTGCATGTTCCGCACTTTCGATCACTTCCTTTTGCACCAGTATCTCCGTGAGCTACCGGAACTGATATGTTGCGGTGACATCATTTTCAGATTCGTTGTCGTGGAACCCCTTTCGTTCCGCCATGGTGACCAAATGCTTCATAACATGCTCATGTCAACATTTTCATTAAAATTGCATAAAACTTGTATATGTCATCTGCATCATGATAACAACATTTAAAATTTTTAAAATTGTGTTTGCATTAAATTGCTAAATGACATATGGGGATTTTTTGGAATTGTTGTTTGTTGTTTCCGGCCTCATTTAAACTTGCCTAGATAGGTAGTTTTCTTATGCTTCACCTCTTTCCATGTTTAATAACATTTAATATTGTTGTGTACCTAAACGAGAGCGAACTAAATAACTCGAATGTGGTGTTTCGTCAATATGCAACTCGCTGCATATTGAACTCCACTTAACTTGTAGTTTTGTTTGTTGCAAATTTCCATGCCATGCCTTAGTACACCGGACATGCATCATACTTGTTTGTGAATCATGCCATGCTTATGCTTGTTGGTTTATCATGTTGTTTGCTTCTTTCCAGTTTGCTTCTCTCGGTAGCTTCAGTTTCTTTCCAGAGTTGTGAGGATTCGTTCGACTACGTTCGTTTGTCTTCTTCTTGGACTTGTTCTTCTTCCTTGCGGGATTTCAGGCAAGATGACCATTACCCTCAATATCACTTCTATCTTTGCTTGCTAATTGCTTCGTTATATCGCTATGTTGCGCTACCTATCACTTGTTTACCATGCCTCCCATATTGTCATGTCAAGCCTCTAACCCACCTTCCTAGCAAACCGTTGTTTGGCTAAGTTACCATTTTGCTCAGCCCCTCTTATAGCGTTGTTAGTTGCAGGTGAAATTGAAGATTGCTCCATGTTGGAACATGATTATGTTGGGATATCACAATATCTCTTATTTTAATTAATGCATCTATATACTTGGTAAAGGGTGGAAGGCTTGGCTTTTGCCTGGTGTTTTGTTCCAGTCTTGCCGCCTTAGTTTCCGTCTACCGGTGTTATGTTCCTTGATTTTGCGTTCCTCACGCGGTCGGGTTTATGGGAACCCCTTGATAGTTCACTTTGAATGAAACTTCTCCAGCAAGGCCCAACCTTGGTTTTACAGTTGCCTAACAACTTTCCCTTGGGTTTTCGCGAGCCCGAGGGTCATCTTTATTTTAACCCCCCGGGCCAGTGCTCCTCTGAGTGTTGGTCCGAACTAGAGCCACTTGCAGCGCCACCTCGGGGAAACTTGAGGGCTGGTTTTAGCTGTACGTAGTGTTCATCCGGTGTGCCCTGAGAACGAGATATGTGCAGCTCCTATCGGGATTTGTCAGCACAGTCGGGCGGTATTGCTGGTCTTCCTTTACCATTGTCGAAATGTCTTGTAACCGGGATTCCGAGACTGATTGGGTCTTTCCGGGAGAAGGAATATCCTTTGTTGATCATGAGAGCTTGTGATGGGCTAAGTTGGGACACCCCTGCAGGGTATAAACTTTCGAGAGCCGTGCCTACGGTTATGGGCAGATGGGAATTTGTTAATATCCGGTTGTAGAGAACTTGACACTTGACTTAACTAAAATGCGCCAGCCGCATGTATAGCCGTGATGGTCTATTTTCGGCGGAGTCTGGAAAGTGAACACCGTTTGGGTTATGATTGAGCGTAAGTAGTTCAGGATCACTTCTAGCTTCACGACCGTTGCGTAGATTCTCATCTTACTCCTATTTGCGTATGTTAGCCACCATATTTGCTTAGCGCTTGCTGCAACTCCACCTCATTACCACATCCAACCCATAAGCTTAAATAGTCTTGATCTCGCGGGTTTTGAGAGTGTTGAGTCCTTGTGACTCACAGATACTACCAAAACAGTTGCAGGTGCCGACGATACCAGTGCAGGTGATGCTACCGAACTCAAGTGTGAGTTCGACAAAGACCTTGGTTGTTACTATGTTTCGTTTCCTGATGATCAATAGTGGAGCCCAGTTGGGACAATCGGGGATCTAGCATTTGGGGTTATCTTCTTTTCATTTGGATTTGTCTGTAGTCGGACTATGTGTGTACTCTGGATGATGTATGAATTATATGATCTTTGGGTGAAGTGGCGATTGTAAGCCAACTCTATTTATCCCGTTCTTGTTCATTACATGGGAATGTGTGAAGATGACCCTACTTGCGACAAAACCACAATGAGGTTATGCCTCTAAGTCGTGCCTCGACACGTGGGAGATATAGCCACATCGTGGGTGTTACAAGTTGGTAATCAGAGCCATCCCCGACTTAGTAGCCCCTGCTTGATTGAATCGCTGATGTTGTTGAGTCTAGAACAAAAATGTTTTGAGTCTTGGGATTATATATATCGGAGAGTAGGATTCTTTTTACTCCTCAGTCCCTTTGTTGCTCTGGTGAGGCCTCCTGACGTAGATGTTTTGCCTTTCCTTTCCTCAAATTTCACGGAATTTTTTTAGGATCACGCAGTTATCTTGGGATCGTTCCGATATTCTTATGACGAGAACATTGTTCTTGGTGCCTCCTGACATTTAGGGGTTGTGGCAGTGTCCCGGGGAGTTGATCTCCGAGGTGTTGTCGTCACAATTTTATCGTTACAGTTCTGGAATACCTGAGTTTCACCGACATTGAAAATCTCTTTTATGCAGCTAGTGGTAAGATAACCTCGAAGCCACCCAGTACTGGGGCGAGAGTTCGGGAGTATTGCCATAGCTCGTATAACAGATGCTTTTCGAAGGTTGAGGTACACTATTTCTGGAGTTTTCTTGGTTATGTGTTGACGGATGGATACAGCTGGATGTAGGGATTGTTAGTTTGGGTGAGATATATTGCTTCCCCTGTATCCCCAACACCAAATTGCATAACCAAAAAGTTTTGGGAGTTTTATAGGTGGGAATTCAAGTAGCTCTAGTTTTTTTCTTTCTGACAGATCCATGATATGAGATTGGGGTTCGACGTCTAGTGGTCCGCCTATCCATGGTCGTTTTTACAGTGGTCTTGTTGTGTCTTAAAGAGTCCTTGGTTGTGCTGACTCGGGGACACTTCGTATGTCATGTGCACTACCTTGTACTTGATGGTGATGTACGATCGAGCCCGTGTGGGCCCCACCATGAAAACTTCGGATGAAATCTCTATCATATGTTTCTTTCCGGCTTATTCTGCAATCCAAATCCTTTGTTTTGTTTTATTTGTGGTATTCGAGTTGCTTCAAAGTCAAATGTTAAATCCATACCTTTCCTAAATGGTGTTCTCATATTGCTATTTGAATACTAATCCTTCTTGACCATTGAGGTCGTCATGTTAATTCTTTTCCAACCGGCGTGCTTCTCTTTAAGTGGATCCGATCATTTCAATATTCGCAAGATCAATTCTAAGTTTTCTCAACGGTGTTTGTTTCATCCGTCCCAAGTTGTCTTTGTTTTCTCGCCCTCCCACCCTTTTCTTCAAGGACTCATATATTTTAATCAAGTATCTATTTATTCATGTGAAGTCTCTTCACTCTTTTCAATCAATGTTCTGATCCGGTGATCCCTCGTGAAGATGCTCACGACCTTCAAGTTCATCATTCTTCATTCTCGTATTCTTTTCCGGTGGATTTACCTCAAGCTTTCGGTGTTGATCATATCCCTTTCCTCGTTTAAAATGCTATACCATGCCGGTGCATCTCATAATCGTTCACCTCTGTCTATTCGTATCCGTAGTGCTAAAGATATCTCAGAAGAATCATGTTTCCATTCTTAATCCATTCGAGTTATTTCGATGTTTTTATCTCATTCAAGCTATTTAATTCTACCGGTGCAATCTCTATTTCAAGCAATCCTTCAACGATGTTTCTTTTGAGTGGGCCCTATCCCACAGGTCTTTTCCCAGGATCTTACCTGACTCTTCTAATTTATCCGGAGCGATTCCCAAAGTCTTTTGAAGTTTGATGTAAGAATGAATTTTCATCAGTAATATTCCTTCTCCAAGATTGCTTTCAAAATATTTTCATCGTTGGTTCATCATTTCTATCTTTCTTTGTTCCGAAGTGCCTCAACAATTTTGGTGGTTCTCGTCATCATTCTCAGCATGTGAAGACCGAAGAAGTGTTTCCTCTAAATCTTGTCCCTTCTCTCGAAGATTCATGGTTCTAGCGTTATGCCATCCTCTCATAATTGCCTTCGATTGTGAGAATTCTTTTCACCCATCCGGAGCAATTCAGTAGTCTTTTCAGTTTGATTCTTCAGAGCCAATCATCTCAGAATTATTCATTCCAGCTTTCAGCTCTTGTTATCCAAATCTTACCGGTGCATCGCTCAAGTATTCTCTAGTGAGCTCATGATCTCTTCGTTCTCATGTATCTAAATCCCCTCAAGTATCTTCATTCGTTTTCCAATTCTTCTCGGTGAATTGTGCCTTTGCTACTCTCATTTTCAATTCTTACGGTGGTTCTTTCAACATTCCTCTTCCGTTGTTATCGTATCAATTAATTCATTCTTTCCGAATCCTACCAGTGGTTTGTTCAAGCTTTCTCAAGTTTATGCTATATCCCTCTTAATCCTTTCTACGAGAATAAGTAGTATGCCAAATCCATTGCTTGTCATCAATTTAAATTGGCAAAGGATACGCATAACGTAATTCATATTATTGTTTCATCCAAGTGATCTAGTTTCTTCTTTCCAAAGTTGTTCATCATGTCACATTTCTCGGTTCGAGATGCTTCATCTTTTCTTTTCCGGAGTTCCAAGTTTTCTCGGTTATATCGTCGCGAAGCTCCATCTAAATCATTGCAAGGCTTCGCCTTGTGTTTTCAACTTCTCTTTCGTTCTATCATTCTCTTTTTATCGGAGTTCTTCATGGAGGCTCTACATGATGGTTCGTCAAGGATTATTTTCATTCTTCAATTGTTCTTCAAGATTTCTCTCGAAGTTATGACCCGCCAAGCTATACTCAAAATTAAACATGGTGCTCAACACATATTTTGTTTTGAGGCATTCAAGCATTCTTCATCTTGCATTCCAAAGTGCAATTCTCCTACCTTATCTTTTGAGATGGTGTTATGTCATTCTTAACAATTTCCCTTCGTGTTTCATGATCCAAAACTTGTGAGGAATGAGATATTGTACAACCATCATTTTCTATTCTTTCATGAGTTGTTCCAACCCATGATAATTTCTTTGTTGGAGTTATCTTGGTATAGATTTCATCTAAAGCCTTCCCTAAGGAATGTCGCTATTTGTGGTGCGTACCTATGATCCGAGTTTTCTCTTTGTCCTCTTGGCGAAAGAAGTTTTAATCCCTTTGTTGGTCGCAATCAAATCTTTTTTCCCGTGTGTGGCATAATTTTGAGAAATTTTCGATAAGTCCACTACAAGCTTATTTGTTTCTTTGTTGGTTTTCCAACAACCCCGTTATAACCTTCTTGGAAGGGTGCTTTCCAAGCTCATTTGTGGTAGAAGTTGGCATTTTCTTCTCCATTCTATTATTCCAATGATCTATCTTCTATTGTTTCTTCTGGAGGCATTGTGATGTTGCTCTCTTCACTCATCTTATCAAATTGAGGATCGTGTTCTTTTCATGCTTATCCATTTAACAGGAGTGTCGTGTCCTCTTTTCAACTTCTTTTCATCTTATCAAGTCTTGCATCTCTTTTCAATCGGAGTGTTGTCCGAATTTGATCTTCATTGTTCCTTGTTTATCTTGTTTCAACCAGAGTGGTTTCAATTCCTTCTTGTCCATTGTACTTTTCATTCATAGCTTTGCAACCTCCAAGGTTCACATGGTGTTCGTTGTTTCTATTTTCTACCGCAGTGGTCTCAATTTTGTTCAACTCCGTTGTGTTATTTCTTTCAACCTTTCAACCTCTCAAGGTTCTTTGGTTTCACTCATTGGTCGAAGAAGCAACTTTGTTTACCTCTTCCTTTTCCGCTTCTCTCCGATGCCAGCCCTAGGATCTCGAGTTGAGATCCTCGGTTAGTGTGGGAGAGTTGTGATGCCCCGAGACCGACGCTCCAGAAGACTTCCAGCCATTTTGAGTTTCGCCGTCTGATTTTATTTTTGTTTGTTGCATTCATCATTGCATCATTTGCATTGCATCATTTCATCATGCAACTCTTTTTAAAAACTCAACTAAATAAATTGTGTGGATCTTCGGTCCATTTAAATTTAGGGATATTCACATGGTGATATCTCTTGATAACATATCCTCCCAATATTAGGGAGCTATAATAAATATTCCATTATTTTGGAATTAACCGTAACACACTTGCAAAATAATTCCCATGCCTTTGTTATCTCACTTCTTGACCTCAAACTTTGTCCATTAAATTCTTTCGTCATGTTCCCGAGCTCCACCGAAATTCTCAACATTTCTGGACCAAGCAAACACCCACTTATTTCACCACTCATTTGTATTAAATTCAAATGAGTTTGGATCTTGGTTGCCGAACACCCTTCCAACCATTTCCGTTAAATCACTCATATTTTCCTGATCTCAGGAAAATATCTCACTAGTCCATACTCCTTCTCTAACCTCTTCTTTTCTCTCTTTTCTTTCTTTCTTTTTCGTAAATGGAAAAGAGAGAAGCCCATTTTGGCGCAATGACCAGGCCAGCCCATCTAACCTCCTAAACTCAGCCTCCTCCCGAACCTAGCACCCCTGGTTCGATCCCCTTCATCTCTCCTTCTCTCGATCCCTGCCTCCTCCCTCCAGCGCACCACACCCATAACGCACGCATGCGCAGCACCCGATCCCCTCCTCTGCTCCGCTCCATCACGCCAAGGCCGACGCCGAACACTTCGCCCATCGCCGCCGCTCGGACCCGACCCCGCGGGCCGGTCGCTGGAGTGATCTGCTGGACCCCGTCGCCTCCCGCGACGACTCGTTGGCGCCTAGGCCCCGCCGAGCTCGCTGCTGCCTCCGCCGGCGATGGAGCCGCCATGACGCCTGCGCCTCCTTCCCTCGCCATGGCGCGCTACCTCAAGCTCCTCCTCCGGTCGCTCCTCTGCTCCCGATGCCCCCGGCATCGACAGCGTCGCGCCCTCGCCCCTGCTGCACCGCACCTTACTCCTCTCCGCCTCCACCTCACCGCTGTCGACTTCCTCCGCCTTCCCTCGCCGATCCTCGTAGCGTCGACCTTCTCCGGCAACTGCGCCCCGCAGCTCTTCTCCCGCTGCTGCGTCGCCTCCTCTGCCCACCGACACCTTGTGTCGCTCGCCTTCGACATTGTTGCGCCTCTGCCTCGCCTCTTTACTCACGCGGCTTTCCTAGCTCTGTCACCGCTGCTGCCTCTCCCCTACACCATCTCCGTGGCCTCGTGTGCATGCTGTTGTTGCCTCGCCCCATGCCTCCACCACTGCTGCGAGCACAACACCCTCGCCTCCATCTCTTGTCGCGACCAGCTGCCCCGCCCCGAACACCATGTCTGCAAGCTACTGCCTTCAGATGCAGTTGGTTTCTTTCGGCCATTTGGACATCGTCTCTGTTTTGTTGCCAAGTACCTGCTTGACCACTGAACCAGGATGCCAAGATCCCAAGTCCAAGACCCCTCAAGTTCGACTACAGGGAATACCACCAAGTACCCCTTCGGATCGCCATGTTCAACTACCACGTGTACCACTACCATTGCAAGAATCGAGACCGACAAGTCCGAAGATCCCAAGTACCATGACGACCGACGAATAGTACCACTACCTCCTCTACCGTCGACCCCGTGAACATCAAGTTCCTTGCCGTGACCCCGATCATCTACTGAGTGCGTACGACTACAAAACATGAACCACTACTTCCACTACCGTCGCCGTGTGCCACTACTTCCACGACAACCATCCCGAGAACGTGTACTTCCTCTACACCACTCCGAACTCGAACCGCCCCGAAAATGCACGCTTCAAAGGTATAACAACGAGACGAACACCCGTGGACCGAATGCATGTGTTGTATGAGATGTACCACTTGTTTGCATCGTGTCCGTTTGTTTCATGGACGTTCCTCTTTTGCCATGCCACCGACACGTGGGACACCTGGCTACCAGGATCACTCCCTGTCACTCTTGCATGTTCCGCACTTCCGATCACTTCCTTTTGCACTGGTATCTTCGTGAGCTACCGGAACCGATATGTTGCCGTGGCATCATTATCGGATTCGTTGTCGTGGCACCCCTTTTGTTCCGCCATGGTGACCAAATGCTTCATAACATGCTCATGTCAACATTTTCATTAAAATTGCATAAAACTTGTATATGTCATCCGCATCATGATAACAACATTTAATATGTTTAAAATTGTGTTTGCATTAAATTGCTAAATGACATATGGGGATTTTCCGGAATTGTTGTTTGTTGTTTCTCGCCTCATTTAAACTTGCCTAGATAGGTAGTTTTCTTATGTTTCACCTCTTGCCATGTTTAATAACACTTAATATTGTTGTGTACCTAAACAAGAGCGAACTAAATAACTCGAATGTGGTGTTTCGTCAATATGCAACTCGTTGCATATTGAACTCCACTTAACTTGTAGTTTTGTTCGTTTGTTTGTTGCACTTTGCCATGCCATGCCTTAGTACACCGGACATGCATCATACTTGTTTGTGTATCATGCCATGCTTATGCTTGTTGGTTTACCATGTTGTTTTCTTCTTTCCGGTTTGCTTCTCTCGGTAGCTTAGGTTTCGCTCCGGAGTTGTGAGGATTCATTCGACTACGTCCATTTGTGTTCTTCTTGGACTCGTTCTTCTTCCTTGCGGGATTTCAGGCAAGATGACCATTACCCTTGATATCACTTCTATCTCTTCTTGCTAGTTGCTTCGTTCTATCTCTATGTTGCGCTACCTATCACTTGTTTACCATGCCTCACATATTGCCATGTCAAGCCTTTAACCCACCTTCCTAGCAAACCGTTGTTTGGCTAAGTTACCATTTTGCTCAGCCCCTCTTATAGCGTTGTTAGTTGCAGGTGAAGTTGAAGATTGCTCCATGTTGGAACATGATTATGTTGGGATATCACAATATCTCTTATTTTAATTAATGCATCTATATAGTTGGTAAAGGATGGAAGGCTCGGCCTTTTGCCTGGTGTTTTGTTCCACTCTTGCCGCCTTAGTTTCCGTCTACCGGTGTTATGTTCCTTGATTTTGCGTTCCTCACGCGGTCGGGTTTATGGGAACCCCTTGACAGTTCGCTTTGAATAAAACTCCTCCAGCAAGGCCCAACCTTGGTTTTACAGTTTCCTAACAACCTATAACTTTCCCTTGGGTTTTCGCGAGCCCGAGGGTCGTCTTTATTTTAACCCCCCGGGCCAGTGCTTCTTTGAGTGTTGGTCCGAACTAGAGCCACTTGCAGCGCCACCTCGGGGAAACTTGAGCGCTGGTTTTAGCTGTACGTAGCGTTCATCCGGTGTGCCCTGAGAACGAGATATGGGCAGCTCCTATCGGGATTTGTTGGCACAGTCGGGCGGTCTTGCTGGTCTTCTTTTACCATTGTCGAATTGTCTTGTAATCGGGATTCCTAGACTGGTCGGGTCTTTTCGGGAGAAGGAATATTCTTCGTTGATCATGAGACCTTGTGACCATTGTCGAATTGTCTTGTAACCAGGATTCCGAGACTGATCGGGTCTTTCCGGGAGAAGGAATATCCTTCGTTGATCATGAGAGCTTGTGATGGGCTAAGTTGGGACACCCCTGCAGGGTATAAACTTTCGAGAGTCGTGCCCATGGTTATGGGCAGATGGGAATTTGTTAATATCCGGTTGTAGAGAACTTGACACTTGACTTAATTAAAATGCACCAACCGCGTGAGTAGCCGTGATGGTCTCTTTGTGGCAGAGTCCAGGAAGTGAGCACGGTTTGGGTTATGATTGAACGTAAGTAGTTCAGGATCACTTCTTGATCACTTCTAGCTTCACGACCGTTGCATAGCTTCTCATCTTACTCCTATTTGCATATGTTAGCCACCATATTTGCTTAGCGCTTGCTGCAACTCCACCTCATTACCACATCCTACCCATAAGCTTAAATAGTCTTGATCTCACGGGTTTTGAGATTGCTGAGTCCTCGTGACTCACGGATACTACCAAAACAGTTGCAGGTGCCGACGATACCAGTGCAGGTGATGCTACCGAACTCAAGTGGGAGTTCGACAAAGACCTTGGTCATTACTATGTTTCATTTCCCGATGATCAGTAGTGGAGCCCGGTTGGGACAATCAGGGATCTAGCATTTGGGGTTATCTTCTTTTCATTTGGATTTGTCCGTAGTCAGACTCTGTGTGTACTCTGGATGATGTATGAATTATATGATCTTTGGGTGAAGTGGCGATTGTAAGCCAACTCTATTTATCCCTTTCTTGTTCATTACATGGGATTGTGTGAAGATTATCCTGCTTGCGACAAAACCACAATGTGGTTATGCCTCTAAGTCGTGCCTCGACACGTGGGAGATATAGCCGCATCGTGGGCGTTACACATAGGGTCCTTCCCATTTGGAGAGGAGTTTTCCTGCAAACAATCTGAAATGAGAGTTGTACAAAAGAACATATTCTCGACATTGAACTCACGCTTTTGGATTCTTTTGTCATGCCATCTTTTAACTTTTTCTTTGAATAACTTAGCATTTTCATAAGCTTGGATTCTCCATTCATCTAATGAGCTAATATCAAATGGCCTCTTTTCCCCAGCAAGTTTGAAATCATAATTGAGTTCTTTTATTGCCCAAAATGCTTTGTGTTCTAACTCAAGAGGTAAATGACAAGCTTTTCCATAATCCATTTTATATGGAGACATACCCATAGGATTTTCATAAGCCATTCTATAAGCCCAAAGTGCATCATCTATTTTCTTAGACCAATTCTTCCGGGACCTATTGACAGTCTTTTGTAAGATTAGTTTTATTTCTCTATTGGTAAGTTCAACTTGCCCACTAGACTGAGGATGATAGGGTGACGCAATTCTATGGTTAACATCATAGTTAGCAAGAATTTTATGGAAAGCATGATGAATAAAGTGTGAACCACCATGAGTCATTAAATATCTAGGGACTCCAAACCTTGGGAAAATAACTTCCTTCAGCATTTTAATAGAGGTGTTGTGATCATCACTACTAGTTGGAATAGCTTCTACCCATTTAGTAACATAATCAACAGCAACCAAAATATGTGTATACCCATTAGAGGAAGGAAAAGGTCCCATGAAGTCAAATCCCCAAACATCAAATGGTTCAACAGCAAGTGAATAAGTCATAGGCATTTCTTGACACTTACCGATATTACCTATTCTCTGACATTCATCACGAGATGAGACGAACTTATGGGCATCTTTGAAGATAGTAAGCCAATAAAAACCAGATTGCAATACCATATGAGCGGTTCTGTCTCTCGCGTGATGTCCTCCATAAGCTTCAGAGTGACATTTCCATAGGATTTGTTCCTGTTCATGCTCAGGTACACAACGTCTAATAATACCATCTACTCCTTCTTTATAAAGATGTGGGTCTTCCCAAAAGTAATGTCTTAAATCATAGAAGAATTTTTTTTTCTTTTGTTGGTATGTGAAGCTAGGTGGTATGTATTTAGCAACTATATAGTTAGCATAGTTAGCATACCAAGGTGTACTATGAGAAACATTTATTACAGCTAGTTGTTCATCAGGGAAGCTATAATTAATTGGTTGTGGGTCATCAAGAATATTTTCAAGCCTAGACAAGTTATCAGCTACAGGGTTCTCTGCTCCTTTCCTATCAGTGATATGCAAATCAAATTCTTGTAGCAGAAGAACCTACCTAATGAGTCTAGGTTTAGCATCTTTCTTTTCCATAAGATATTTTATAGCAGCATGACCGGTGTGAACAAGTAGTTTAGAATCAACAATGTAAGATCTGAATTTATCACAAGCAAACACCACTGCTAAGAATGCTTTTTAGTAGTAGCATAGTTTCGTTGAGCACTATCTAGAGTTTTAGTAGCATAATGAATAACATGTAGTTTCTTATCAACTCTTTGTCCTATAACAGCACCAACAACATAATCACTAGCATCACACATAATCTCAAAAGGCATGTTCCAATTAGGTGGTTGAATAACAGGTGCAGTAATTAAGGCTTTTTTTAGTGTTTCAAAGGCTTCCATACAATCATCATCAAACACAAAGGGAATATCCTTTTGCAAAATATTAGTAAGAGGCCTAGAAATTTTAGGATAGTCTTTGATAAACCTCCTATAGAAACCAGCATGACCAAGGAAACTACAAATAACTTTGATATCTTTAGGACATGGCATTTTCTCAATTGCATCAACCTTGGCTTTGTCCACCTCAATGCCTTTTAAAAAAATTATAGCCCAAAACAATACCTTCGTTAACCCTAAAGTGGCACTTCTCCCAATTCAAGACGAGATTTTTTTGTTCACATCTCTACAAGACTCAATCAAGATTGCTTAAACAATCATCAAAAGACTTCTCGTAAACAGAAAAGTCATCCATGAAAACCTCAACAATCTTTTCACAAAAATCAGAGAATATAGCAGTCATACATCTTTGAAAGGTAGCAGGTGCGTTACATAAACTGAAAGGCATACGTCTATAAGCAAATGTTCCAAAAGGACAAGTAAACATGGTATTTTCTTGATCAGATTGTAAAACAGGTATTTGTGAAAAGCCAGAATATCCATCAAGGAAGCAAAAATATGTGTGCTTGGATAATCTTTCTAACATTTGATCGATAAAAGGTAGAGGGTAATGATCTTTTCTAGTAGCTTTATTTAATTTTCTATAATCAATTACCATTCTATAGCCCGTGACAATTCTTTATGGAATAAGCTCATTCTTATCATTAGGCAAAATAGTAATACCTCCTTTCTTAGGGACACAATGAACAGGACTTACCCATCTACTATCAACTATAGGATAGATTATACCTACTTCCAGAAGTATCAATATTTCTGTTCTCACCACTTCTTTCATTTTCGGATTTAACCGACATTGGTGATCAACAACGGGTTTAGCATTAGGTTCCATATTGATCTTGTGCTGACATAGAGTGGGACTAATGCCCTTAAGATCATCAAGAGTATATCCAATAGCAGCCATGTGCTTCCTTAGAGCTTTCAACAATCTTTCTTCTTCATGTTCTGAAAGGATAGCACTAATAATAACAGGATGTATCTTCTTTTCATCAAGATAAGCATATTTCAGAGTGTCTATCAATTGTTTTAATTCAAACATAGGATCGCCTTTAGGTGGAGGAAGACCTCCTAGAGTTTCAATAGGCAAATTGTGTTTAAGGAGAGGTTGTTGTTCGAAAAAGATTCTATATATTTCATTTCTTTCACGCATATGCAAATAATTTTCATGGTCTAGCAAATATTGTTCCAAAGGATCAGTAGGAGGCACAGCAATAGAAGCAAGACCAATAATCTCATCCTTATTAGGCAAATCTTTCTTATGAGGTTGTTTACTAAACTTGAAAATATTAAATTCCTGAGATTCATCACCAAAGCTAACACCGACAGTTTTTTTCTTACAATCTATTTTGGCATTGAAGATGTTCAAGAAAGACCTACCAAAAATAATGGGACAAAAGTCATCTTGTGGGGAGCTAAGAACAAAAAAATCAGTAGGGTATTTTATTTGCCCACACAATACTTCAACATCTCTTAGAATCCCAATTGGTGATATAGTATCTCTATTAGCAGGTTTAATAGTGACATCTATGCCTTCTATTTCAGCAGGTGCTATTTCATCTTTAATTTCTTGATATAAGGAGAAAGAAATAGAACTCACACTAGCACCTAGGTCACATAACCCATGATAACAATGATCTCCTATCTTAACTGAGACAACAGGCATGCGGACAACTGGTCTATGTTTATCCTTTCCTTCAAGTCTGGCAATTCTAGAAGCTTCACCACATAAGTAAATAACATGCCATAAATATTATCAACTAAGAGATCTTTAACCATAGCAACACTAGGTTCAAATCTGATTTGTTCAGATGGTTTGGGTGTTCTAACATAACTTTTGTTAACCACAGTTGAAGCTTTAACATGTTCCTTGAAGCTTTAACATGTTCCTTCACCCTAACAGGAAAATGTTTTTTTTTAATATAAGCAGTGGGAACAACTGGATCAACATTGTAAATAATGGTTTCTTCTTTAGATTTTACCGGTTCTTTAATTTCTTCTTTAATTGGTGGGTGATATTTAAACCACTTCTCCTTAGGGAGATCAACATGAGTAGCAAAAGACTCATAGAAGGAAGCTACTATCTGGGAGTCAAGTCCATATTTAGTGTTGAACTTTTGAAAAGCTTCGGTATTCATTATAGATTTAACACAATCAAACATAGGTTCAATACCTGACTCTTTACCTTCATCGAGTTCGCAATCTTCAGAGTTGCGTTTAATTCTTTCTAAAAGATCCCATCAAAATTCAATAGTTTTCTTCATAAAAGAACCAATACAAGAAGTATCGCGCATGGATTGATCATTACAAGAAAGCCGAGCATAAAAATTCTGAATAATAATTTCTCTCGAGAGCTCATGATTGGGGAATGAATATAACATTGACATAAGCCTCCCCCAAGCTAGAGAAATACTTTCTCCTTCACGAGGCCAAAAATTATATATATATAATTCCGATCACGATAAACTAGATGCATAAGATAATTTTTTGATGAAATTCCAATTTCAAACAGTTCCAGTTCCAAGGTCCAATATCATCGCATAGCCTATACCATGTCAATGATTTTCCCTTCAAAGATAAAGGGAAAACCTTCTTCTTAGCTTCATCTTCGGGCAGACCTGCAAGCTTAAACAATCCGCAAATTTCATCCACATATATCAAGTGCATATCAGGATGTTCGGTTCCATCTACTGCATAAGGGTTAGCTAGCAGTTGCTCTAACATACCCGAAGGAATTTCATATTCAATATTCTCAGTAGGTGCAGTAGGTTGAGGGGCAACTAATTGTGGTTCCGTTTGAGGTGAAGATACCCCGAACAAACCCCCCAAAGGATTGTTTTCCATGGTATCAAGTGACAATAAATTTCAGCATGTAGTAATAATGTTTCTTTACCAATTTCCACTTACCAAGAGCGCTTCACTCCCTGGCAACGGCGCCAGAAAATAGCCTTGATGACCCACAAGTATAGGGGGTTAATTGTAGCCTTTTCGATAAGTAAGAGTGTCGAACCCAACAAGGAGCAGAAGGAAATGACAAGTGGTTTTCAGCAAGGTAATGTCCGCAAGTGCTAAAATTGTAAGTGGCAGATAGTTTGATAGCAAGATAATTTGTAACAAGCAAGTAATGATAGTAGTAGCAAAAGTGTAGCAAGGTAGCCTAATCCTTTTGAGGCAAAGGACAGGCCAAAATAGTTTCTTATGATAAGCACAGTGTTCTTGAGGGTACACAGGAATTTCATCTAGTCACTTTCATCACGTTAGCTTAATTCGTGTTTGGTACTTTGATAAGTTGATATGTGGGCAGACCCATGCTTAGGTGTTGTTCTTACTTGAACAAACCTCCTACTTATGATTAACCCTCTCGCAAGCATCCGCAACTACGAGAAAAGTATTAAGAATAAATTCTAACCATAGCATTAAACTTTTGGATCCAATCGGTCCCTTACGAAATAGCGCATAAACTGGGGTTTAAGCTTCTATCACTATCACAACCCACCATCTAATAACTACTCCACAATGCATTCCCTTAGGCCCAAATATGGTGAATTGTCATGTAGTCGATGTTCACATGACACCACTAAGAGAATGGCAACATACATATCATCAAAATATCAAACACATATCAAGTTCACATGATTACTTGCAACATGATTTCTCCCGTGACCTCAAGAATGAAAGTAACTACTCACAAATGATAATCATGCTCGAGATCAGAGGGGTATTAAATAGCATAATAGATATGAACATATAATCCTCCACCAAATAAACCACATAGTAATCAACTACAAGATGTAATAAACACTATTAGTCAACCACAATCACCAATCTATAGTTTTGATACAAAGATCGAACACAATAGATGAACTAGGGTTTGAGAGGAGTTGGTGATGTGAAGATGTTGATGAAGATAGCCCTCCCCAAGATGGGAGAGTTGTTGGTGATGATGATAATGATGATTTCCCCCTCCAGGTGGGAAGTTCCCCCGGCAAAATCGCTCCGCCGGAGGGCAAAAGTGCTCCTACCCAAGTTCCGCCTTGAGGCGGCGGTTCTTCATCCCGAATTTCCTCCTCTGATTGTTTCTAGGTCAACATGACTTATATACCAGAAGATGGGCACCGGAGGTAGGCCAAGGAGGGCAGCACCCACCAGGGCGTGCCTGGGCCTCCTGGCATGCCCAGGTGGGTTGTGCCCACCTGGTGGCCCTCCTCTGGTACTTTTTTGCTCCAATATTTATTAAATATTCCATAAAAATTCCTCAGGAATTTTTAGCTCATTTGGAGTTGTGCAGAATAGGTAACTTGACGTAGCTTTTTCAGGTCCAGATTTCCAGCTGCCGGAATTCTCCCCCTTGGTGCATACCTTGCATGTTATGAGGGAAAAGGCATTAGAATTACTCCAAAAAGCATTATTATACAACAAAAAAACATAAATAACAGTAGGAAAACATGATGCAAAATGGACGTATCAGGAAGGTGGTGACGCCGCTGCCTGCACAGACCACGTTCCCTGCAGCGTCCACACCCCCTTGCGTTCCCGTATCCCCCATGGCGTCGGCAGCCACATGTGACTAGGCCTTTGAGGTGGACCGGTGAGCTGCGGCACTGGGATTCTTCTTGGGCGCCATGGTTGATGGAGCCGTCGATGAAGAGAATGATCATGAAAATGACGCGCTACGTATGCTTCTCGGGTTCGCACAAATGCTACCCCCTACTTGGCGCGCCAAAGATATCATGGGGAACTATGACCACCTATGGGGCCTTGAGCCCCTTTTTGGTTAGGCGGGGGGAGATGAGCACATTGCACAAAGAGCGGAGAACGTTGCGCAGCACGACAGAGATCACACAGGCAATTTTACCCAGGTTCGGCCGCCGCGAGGCATACAACCCTACTCCTGCTTTGGTGGATTGTGGTTGAAAACGCAGTGCTCTTGCCCGGCAGGGTTGCCTCGGGGCGAGAGCAGCTACGCGCGTATGAGTGTACGGGGGTCCGAATCCTCTCTATGGTTGCCATGGGCCTGCTTTTATAGATCAAGGGGTCACCATAGTGGAAAATCAGTCATTATGCACTGATTAGATAGCGAACAGTGGTAACATACCTAATTCCGCAGACAGGGCAGAGTGCGTTAAATGCGCCGCTTAGTGTCACATCGTGGAATGTCTGGCAAGCCTTGCCGGGCTGTTCTACCACCTTCTTACCTGTCTGCTTGACACGTCGCTGGATGGTGTCATTTGGAGGTGTTTTCCATAGAAAGTGGTTGCCATGTGGCAAGAAACAACGACTTAGTCACTTGGGGGCTTGACACCGCACCGATTGATGACTTGTGTCACCGTGAGGTGGAGTGATGGAACCTTGGCAGGGTGGTTTGCCTTTGTTGTGCTCGGCAGGCCTGCCGGGACGGTCTTGATTCTTACTCTTGGGGCCACCTCAACCTCTCCAGGCTCGCTTGCCCGACAAGGGAGGTTTTCCCTTAGTGGTGTCTTATTCCTTTGTCTTGACTTGGTCCTCTTGATCTAGCCTCTGATTTCTCAAAGAGCTAATCCCTTCAGCTTGACCTTGGCTTGGATATTGCAACTTTGCTCCTTTAGGCTTGTGCATAGTCTGGGCAATAGACCCAGGGTTTGTTGAACCGACACGACACCGACACAGGGTTCTTAGCTCCCTTGCTATCAATAATATGCAAATTAAATTCTTGTAGAAAGAGAACCCGTCTAATAAGTCTAGGTTTAGCATCTTTCTTTTCCATCAGAAATGTAATAGCAGCATGGTCAGTGTGAACAGTAAATTTGGAATCAACAATATAAGATATGAACTTATCACAAGCAAAGACAACTGCTAAAAATTCCTTTTCAGTACTAGCATAATTTCTTTGAGCACTGTCTAGAGTCTTACAAACATAATGGATAACATTTAAGTTCTTATCAACTCTTTGTCCTAGAACAGCACTGTCGTGGGTTTGTGGGAGCAAGAGCACCTATGGGGCAAGGGGGCCCCTTCTGGTCCGGCAAGGGAGCGGAGGGCGCACAAAGAAGCGAGATCGAGGTCGGCTGGGATTTTACCCAGCTTCGGAGCTCTCCGGAGAGATAAAACTCATACTGCTGCTTTGTGTTTTGTATTTGTTCTTGCTCGAGAGCGTGGGTATGCTGTGGTGTCGAATGAGTCGAATCAATTGAACCTCCTCTACGTGCGCATGGGCCTCCCTTTTATAGTCTAAAGGGGGTCACCAACAGGTGGCAGCATACAAAGAGGGGTAGAAAGGTAAAAACACGGGTTGGTACAACCACTATCTACAGTGTCCCCTACCTAACTCTGACGGCAGGGGACAAGGGCATTAAATGCCCGTCCGGTCGCTCAACAAAGGCAGAAGCGACCGTTAGAGGCGCCACCGATCGCCACGATGGCCTCCTAGTCACCTTAAACGCCACCTCGCACCGCTAGGCTACATAGCCACCGCCCGTGCACGGGAGTGATCCTGCGGCGACACGTCGTCGGGTGAGCTGGAGCTTGGCGCAGAGTGGTAACCGCCTTGTGCAATCGCCTTGCCACGGTCTCTGTCTTGTTGCACCCATAAGCTTCGCCCATCGTCGGGTCTTGCGGGGCCTTGTGATCGCCGCCGCAAGTCTTTGAAGTGCCTCGGCTGGCCTTCCGGCAAGCTCCTCTTGCCGGGGTCTTGTCCTTCCCGGCAAGCTTCTCTTGCCGGGGCTTTGTCTTCTCAGCTAACACTTTGTTCTTGAATGGTAGTAAAATAAGGATGGCGGAGGTTCTTGGCGGACGCCCGGCAAGCCTTGCCGCGGGGCGCTGCGACTGCCCGTGCACAAGTTCGGGGTACTAAGGTACCCCTACTTTAGTACACCGACAGGAGCCCCCGGTCGTGGGCCACACACGGTGCCGAGCGCTGTTGGGCCAGGCCCAAAACAGGGCACGGGCACACGCGGCCTAGGTCCACATAACATCTGACTCCGTACCCACCGCGGCCTCCCGTAACGGCACGCGTCAATCGCGGCGTCGTGGGAGAGGTCGTGGGCAATTTTTAAGTCCAGGAAATGCGTAACGTTCGCCTCCCCTGTATATAAGCAGAGGAAATAGGGCCGTTCCCCCACCTTCACCACTTGCAGTTCCTTCCTCCGAAAGCTCCGCCGCTCCTCTCCGCTTCCCAAGCCGAAAGAGAGCAGCGCTCCGCCGTCCGTGGCCGTCGTCGTCCCCAACGCTTCCGCGCTCCCCCGCCGCTTCCGCCATGGCTCCGAAGACCAGCAAGGCCGAGAAGTTGGCCGAGGCGTTGCGGCTCGAGGCGCTGCGCAAGAAGCGGGTGCTTTTCCCCGCCGAGCTCACCCCAAAGGCGCTGCGGGAGGAGTTCTACCTCTTCTGGTCGACGCAGAAGCGGGCGCATCCGAGCACGCCGGTGCTTTCCGCTGAGGCTTCCAAATCGAAGCGGTGCCCAAAAGGGTACTATTTCTTTCCGGTGTTCTTCTATTGCGGGCTCTGCCCACCTTTTTCGGACTTCTTCTGCGACATCATGAATACCTACAGGTTTCATCTTCTTGATTTCACCCCCAACGCCGTTCTAACAATGGCGGTTTTCGCACACCTCTGCGAGAACTTCGTTGGCATCCACCCAAATGTCGCTCTTTTTCGCCATTATTTCACCCCCCCGAGCCGAGAAAGGAGAGCCATTGGCTGGCGGAGTCGCCTGGACCTCACGAATCGGCATGAAGGAGGTGTATCTGGCGGGCGAGCTCCGCAGCAAGTGGGATGAGTGGAGGCGAGTGGTCTGGATCTGTGATGCCAATCCGCAGCCCTTCACCAACTGCGCCGAGCTCGGGTAGTTCGCGGCGGCGGCGCTCTGTCGCCGGACGACGCTAAGTGAAGATTGCCACCACCGAATCCTCCGGCTCGGGCTTGCGGGCTCTGGCGAGGCGGTTGGCGCGATTTCTTCGCCGTCGCGCCGCCCCTCTGCGAAGAGGGGAGCCCGCTGGCGATTCGGCGGCCGGCGGATATCATGAGGCTGCGCCGGGCCTCAATTTCAACTTCATAGTCACGGAGCTTGACGGGATCTTGAGGAGCTGTTCAAGCATGGCGCCAACCATCGAGTGGTTCAGGCTGCGCGCAGGCGTCGTCCCATTGTGCAACAACTCGGTAGCGATCGCATCTGCGCGATGATGCCAGTGCGATTCGCGCGGGATAATCCCGACTTGGATGGAGCCCACGGCGATGTCGTGCAGCAATTCTTCGATGGCGACGGAGGTAGCGATCAACTCCGACGGCGAGAGGCTTCTCACTCGCGCCACCACAGCGAGATGCGGTACATCACCAGCAGGGCCGAAGAGGCGGCGGCAGCCGCCGCCGCGGGCGAGTTCGGCTTCACGCCGGAGGAGGCAGAGGCGGCCGAGGCAGCGAGCCTCGCCGACAGGGAAGAGGCCGTTGGCGAGGAGGAGCCCGAGGCTGGAACGAGCGAGCCCGCCGAGGGCGCGAGCGGCCAGCCGTCCTCGGGCAGCTTGCCGCAGGGAGCCCCCAGCGCAGCCCCAATTCCAACCAAGAAGGCGCCACCGTCGAGTTGGGGATACGGCAGGAGGACAGGCAGTCCAGCGGTCGGCGCCGTGGGACACGCTCAACGCGGCAAATCTTGTTGCAGGGAGGGTCCTGTGCTGTGCGTCAGCCGAGGCGGGTCTTCTTGGGCCGGCACGCCCGATCCTGCCGCAGCTCCCGGCAAACGTCGAAGGGAGCCCACTCCTCCGCCATGCTGCGCAGAGAGGGTAGCGGATTTCGACCTCTCCGCGCTGAGCTCCTCCGATGATGATGAAGAGGAGGAGGAGGAGGAGGAGTAAGACTTTCTTCTCACTGTTCTTGATTTTCTTTGATCTTTGTTGTTTCTTGTCTTGCATCTGATCTGCTTCTCACTGAATCCCTGTTCTATTTCAGGACTCTGGCGAAGAGAGCGGCGAAGAGGGCCAAGGTCCCCGTGGTCGTCATCGAGGACGATCCTGCTGTGATGGCAGAGGACACGTCCGAGACTACCTTGACGGACCCGGTTCCTTCTCCTCGCGGCAGCCCCCAGCACAGCCCCCAGCGTAAGCGTTTGGTTCACTTCCTGTTATGGGGCGCGCATGGGTGCTTCTCCTTTTGCTGACATCTTGATTGTTGATTCGTTTGTGTAGGAGCAGAACAAGCCCACCAGGAACAACCAGAGGCCGCCCCGGAGGTGCCGTCAGCTTCGACTACGCCGCCAAGGGGCTATCCCCGACAAGGGAGCGCTCCCCAGCAAGGGAGGGGTCCCCGGCGAGGGGTGGAACCAGCGAGCCCCCAGTGGTGGAGCCCATGGTCACGGAGCCCAGCACAGGTAACCCTCCTTGTCGTAAACCTTCCCTTGGACTCTCCTTTTGATCTTCTTTCTTCTTTTTTGGATATTTGCTTGACTTTTCCTTCCTCTTTCTGTCCTCAGATCCCCCTCTCACGGACCCGATGGAGACTGAGGCCACCGGCGAGGAAGGCGCACGCGGCGACGCCGGGGATGTCGCTGCTGACGAGGAAGAGGCGGCGTGATGAACCCGGCCGACGAAGAAGCCGCCAAGGCTCTTTGGCGCATGAGCGGCGAGGGATCCGGCGATCGTACTGACGACCCGGAGGGCACAGGAGCGCAAGGTGCTGCGCCGACCGCCGACCCCTCTGCCGCTGATGCATCACCGGGCTCCGAGGAGCCCCAGTTAGGCGCTTACTTGAAGGCCGGCGAGGGCGTATACATCAAGCTTCCCTGGACGTCGAGCTCCAGGGCGCCGGTCGAAGGAGAGGAGTTTGACGGGGAAGTACTCGCCTCTGCTGGGCTGGCAGTGGTTGACGCGCCCAGCAGCAGCAGTGGCGAGTCTGAGGAGGAGCAACTGCTCCGGAAGTTGGTGTCACTCTACCGCGCCCGGCAAGCGAAGCTGGAGTCCCGGGAAGCGCTTGTCGCGCAGGCGGGAGTTGACATAGAGAAACACGCGCAGGAGCTCCGGAACCGCAACCAAGAGGCCCTCCGATCCATTGCAGAGGAGAGGGCGCAACTTGACGAGGCGAAGGAGGCATACATCCTGGAGAAGGCTGAAGCCGAGGAGCAGCAGAGGCTCGCCGCCGAGGAGATGTCTAGTCGGGAAGGTGAGCTGACACAAAAGAGGGCTAGTCTGGACAGCCACGAGGAGGAGCTCGAGGCCCGGGAGCAATCACTTGGTGGGGCACTCAAGGAGGCGAAGGACGCCGCCGCGGCTGCTGAGGCTGCCAAGAAGGAGTTAGAGGTGAAGGTGGTGCAGCTGGAGGCGGATGTGGGAAAAAAGAACGAAGAGCTTGCCGCACTCCAGCACGAACGCGAAAAGGATGCCCTTGCCCATGGCGATCTGCAGGCTCAACTTGCCGACAAGATCAAGGAGCTGAACGTCGCCAAGGACTCGAGCGCTGATCTGGAGCTGAAGCTGGCCACCTTGACGGAGACACTGGACGCTGCCAAGAGGCGAGAGGATGACTTGAAGAAGGAGCTCAAGGGCAACGAGGAGCTGCTGACGAGGGCCGCCGAGACCCAGAACACCTTCAAGACCACGGTGGAGCTCTGGACGGAGGGCCTCGTCAACATCGCCGCGTCCATCGACGAGGAGCTGGCGGAACTGGACTTGGCGGGCTTCGGGTGCTCCACCGAGGAAAATCTCCAGCCCAGCGCCAAGCTCACGCTTTTCTTCAAGGGCGTGGTGACGGCTGTCCAGCAGCTCCGGGAGAGAATCCCGAAGAAGCTGGCCGACGAGTCGTGCGCGATCTGCGCCAGGGTCTTGGAGAAGGTGTTGGTGAAGATACTCTTTCGCAACCCGGGCATCGACCTCACCCGTGTCACTAAGAAGCTGCCGGCGGGTGCTGCTCTTGAAGAACTCAAGGCCATCGTCGCACCCATTGTGGACAAGGTGAATGAGGTCAGGAGGGTCGATGGCGAGTGCGTGGATTAGGCCACCCTTCTTCTCCCTTTTTCTTGCCGCTGCCGTTTCAGTTATGAGAACAATCTAGTCAGTGCCACAATAAGTTATTCTTGTAATATAACTTCATTCTGGGCAATGCTTGTTATGTTACGTCCTTTATTTGATTCCATTCCTTGTATGTTTTTACCCTTGCGCTTTTAGGGAACTTGCCGGTGCAAACACGCTTGCATGAGTCTTGAGTCGCGGAACATCAAGACTTCTTGGCGGTGTTGCCTCCGGCAAGAAACCTTGTCGGGGCTAGTTGCAACACACTTTCATTGTTGAGCGGACTCGAAACAAAGTAAGGGCGCAACCTAACCACGAGCCGGTTCCTCCGCGCACAGGTTTTCCATACAAGGCACGATCGTTCAAGGAATATAACTTAAAAATTTAAAATTGACTATGCTCAAACTTTGGTAACTTAGCTTTTACGTAAATGCGTGTCCGGCAAGGCTAGATTCCTTTGAGCGGCCTTTGGTCCACACCTTTCTCTTCTCCTCCCCCCCCCCCGGTGAACTTGTGGGCGGAGGAATCTTCTTTTTGAGAAGAAAGAAGAGAAAATAATGATACGGAACCTTGAGATTCGCTATTGCTTACCGGGGGTAAGTGCTGCACAAAGTGTCAGATATACATGCAAAAAAGAAAGATGCATCAAATTTGACAAGATGTGCGAGGCACATAAACTTTATTTACACACGGGAGCTGCGCCCGGCTTTGTACAAAGGGTTACATGCAACAGCGGCAAGGCTTGTACAAAAGGTGGTTGCCGGAACGGGGCCCGGCAACCGCGCCTTATGGGTAAAACTTGCGAAGATGCTCTATGTTCGAGAGTTGCTCACCGAATGCCATCTTCGGTCTCAAAGGCGGACGGCGCCGGGCCTAGTGACTCGTTTCACCCGATAAGGGCCTTCCCACTTCGGCGTCAACTTGTTGGAATTCTTGGCGGATTGAACACACCGAAGAACAAGGTCGCCTACCTCGAAGCTTCTGGCATTAACTTTGCGGCTATGGTAGCGGCGCAAAGCTTCTTTGGTAGCGAGCAGCTCGCCAAGCAACTGAAGGCGATCCTCCTCGAGGAGCAGCGCGTCATCTTGCCGCAGCTGCTCTTGCTCAAACTCATCATAGCGAGCACTCGAGGCGATCCGTATCTGAGTTCCGTGGGGAGAACTGCCTGCGCTCCGTGAGACAAGAGCAAAGGGTGTGCGGGCGGTGGCTCGATTTGGCGTCGTTACGATCGACCAAAGAACCACTGGCAGCTCCTCGATCAATTTCTTCCGCACTTGTGCAGCTGTCAAAAGTTACGGTCTTGAGCCGCGCGCAGCACTTCGTTCGCCCTCTCCGCTTGACCGTTGCTTCTCGGGTGAGCAGCGAAGCGAAGCAGATCTTAGTGCCAAGATCTTGGGCGTCTTGCATGAAGGTGCGGCTCGTGAATTGTGTGCCATTGTCGGTGATGATCCTGTTAGGGATTCGAAGCGGCAAACAATTGACTGAAGAACTTGATGCCGATCAGGTTGTCACCTTCCTCACCGGTTCCACTTCGGCCACTTTGTGAACTTGTCGATTACAGCGTACAAGTACTCAAAGCCCCGACACTTCGGGGAAGGGCCGAGGATATCGAGCCCCGGACGAAAATGGCCAGGATAAAGGGATTGTTTGGAGAGCTTGAGCTGGTTGATGAATCTGTTTGGAGTGGAACCGCACGCTTCACACTTGGTTACTTGTGCGGTTGCATCACGGAGGGCTGTCGGCCAAAGAAACCTTGCCGGAAAGCTTTGCGGCAAGTGTTCTTGCGCCAATGTGGTGACCACATATGGCTCGTGTATCTCTGCCAACAGCACATCCATCTTCGGAAATGCACTTCAATTTCACTCCGTTGAATCTTCTTACGTATAGTATGTCATCGACAAACTGGTACATACTTGATTGCCGGGCTACTTTTTCCGCTTCTTCTTGTTCTTCGGGAAGTTCTCCTGTTTGGAGGAGATGGACGATCCGTTGTGCCCATGCCGGAGCTTGTGGCTCGACGACAAGGACTAAAGGCGCAAATGCTGCTGCGGGAACATCCGCTTCTACGGCAAGGACCTGGGATCCTGCCGGAGCGTGATGCTCCCTGGCAAGCTCGCCGGAGCGAAACTTGTCGAGAGCATCTGCTTCAACGAAACAAACCCTAGGGCTTGTCAGAGCAGACTGCTCCTCAACGCTCTCTGTGTTGATCCTTGGGACCTTCTTGGCGGCGGCTTCAGGGAGCTTCTGGGCGGGACGCTTCTTGCCGGATCCTCCGCCACCTCCTTGGGCCTCTCCTTGTCGCGATGCTCGTATTCGGCCTTCTGTAATTCTGCCATCTGCTCAACCTTCTTGCAGGCTTGGAGGTCATGGCCCTTGGTGCGATGGATCTTGCAGTACTGCTTGCCGGAGCCGTCCTGCTTGTCGGCGGCCACCACAGCCTCGCCGGAGTCATCAGCTTTGGCCTTGCCGGCGTCGCTTCCGTTGCTGGACTGCTCGACGACTAGCACATCCTTAGCTTTTCTCTTTCTGTTATTCCGCCTCTGGTTCTTCCTTGCCGGAGGGCATCCTCCTTGTCGAGATCATACGCTCCTGCATTCTCTCCGGGGATTTTCCTTCCCTCCTCAGCCCGTGCGCACTTGTCGGCCAGAGCGTATAGCTCGCTAACATCTCTGATCTTGCACATTGCCATCTCCTTCCTCATCCTGTGGTTACGCACGTTCTGTTGGAAAGTGCTGATAACCGCGGCAGGGTGGACGTCTAGGATGTTGCGCTGCACTTGGCTGAATCTCTGTATGTACTTGCGCAGGGGTTCTCCTTCTTTCTGGGCTAGCAGATGAAGGTCGCTCTCCTGACCATGGGCCTTGTGGCCGCCTATGAAGGCGCCGACAAACTGATGGCACAGGTCCGCCCATGAAGAGATGGAGTTGTCCGGCAAGTGCATGAGCCAAGATCTGACGTTGGGCTTGAGCACTGGCGGGAAGTAGTTGGCGAGGATCTTCTCGTCGCGTCCCCCGGCAGCCTGCACCGCGATGGTGTAGACGGCGAGAACTCCGACGGATGTATCCCGCCATCGTACTTCTCGAATGCGTCGGCGAAGTTCTTGATCTTGGAGCCCATGGACTTGCCGCAGCTCACGGGTGAGCGCAGGCAACTGCGCGTCAGACGGCAAGTCGCTGGTTCCCCGGGCGCATGCATATCGGCGATGGGCCCGGTAGCGCTAGTCGATTGACGCCGCGCTTCTCTTCTGCGCTCGATGCGAGTACGAGCGTCCTCGTGTCGTCGTTCTTGGAGAACGCGGCGTTGATCACGGCGAGCTCGCGGGTCCGACGACGCGGTGGAGTCGGCGTCGAGGTTGTCCCGGCGAGTCGGCGACCTTGGTCTTCGGGGCGGGGAGTGCACGGTGGTGGCACCCCCAGCGGTCTTGTCGCCACTGGCTTCCGCCTAAGCATCTTGCCGCGGCTTTGACGTGCTCGTTTGCCGGGGCTTGTCGGCGTTGGCGAAGCCAATGAGGCTATAAATGGCGGCCCTCCAGTCGTCGATCTTGTCCGGCGTTGGAGGGTAATCTAGGAGCAGCTGGGCTCGGGCCAGCGCTTCCTCTGGAGTCTTGGGTGGCGGTGGTGAGCGACGGGAGGTGCGAGACATGCTCAAACTCCTAACAGTGTTAGAAGGAGCAACGTCTCATCGAGCGACCGCATTGCGCTCGTGCTAAGCGTGTTGGCGTGTCTGGCGGCCTTGGCGTCCGCGACCCACCAGCTTGGCCTTGTTCCAACGCGAGCATGGTGCTAGGGGCACCGTGGCGTTGTCGATCTTGCACCTCCTGAGAGGGGTGCGGTGGATATCCAGACGCCGAAGCTTGCGGGGCCTTGTCCTTGGACCTAGTGACGACGTGAGTCCCACCGTCGGCGCCGCTCCTCGCCGGCGTCCACCCACCGCTGTTTGCTCCGGTGGCGGCAGGATGGTCGCGAGCGGAGTGGCCACCTCGAAGCCTTCTTCTTGATGGCATGTCGATGAAGATGTTGATGTAGCGCGCGCAGAGACCGGATCAGGTTCGCACAACCTCGACGCCCCCCTACCTGGCGTGCCAAAGATGTCGTGGGTTTGTGGGAGCACGAGCACCTATGGGGCAAGGGGGCCCCTTCTGGTCCGGCAAGGGAGCGGAGGGCACACAAAGAGCAGATCGAGGTCGAGTGCGCGGGGGATTTTACCCAGCTTCGGAGCTCTCCGGAGAGATAAAACTCCTACTGCTGCTTTGTGTTTTGTATTTGTTCTTGCTCGAGAGCGTGGGTATGCTGTGGTGTCGAACGAGTCGAATCAATCGAACCTCCTCTACGTGCGCATGGGCCTCCCTTTTATAGTCTAAAGGGGGTCACCGACAAGTGGCAGCGTAGAGAGAGGGGTAGAAAGGTAAAAACGCGGGTTGGTACAACCACTATCTCTGATGTCCCTACCTAACTCGACGGCGGGGACAAGGGCATTAAATGCCCGTCCGGTCGCTCAACGGTGCAGAGCGGCCGTTAGGGGCGCCACCGATCGCCACGATGGCCTCCTAGTCACCTTCGCTTGCCACCTCGCACCGCTAGGCTGCATAGCCACCCGCCACGTGCACCAGGAGTGATCCTGCGGCAACACGTCGTCGGGTGAGATGGAGTGCGGGCGCAGAGTGGTGGCTTCGCCGCGGCAATCGCCTTGCCGCGGTCTCTGTCTTGTTGCACCCGCAAGCTCGCCGCTCGTCGGGTCTTGCCGGGACGCGCGGTGCGCCGCGGCAAGTCTTCTGAAGTGCCTCGGCTGGCCTTCCCGGCAAGCTCCTCTTGCCGGGGTCTTGTCCTTCCCGGCAAGCTTCTCTTGCCGGGGCTTTGTCTTCTCAGCTAACACTTTGTTCTTGAATGGCAGTAAAATAAGGATGGCGGAGGGTCTTGGCGGACGCCCGGCAAGCCTTGCCGCGGGGCGCTGCGACTGCCCGTGCACAAGTTCGGGGTACTAAGGTACCCCTACTTTAGTACACCGACAAGCACCAACAGCCTAATCACTGGCATCACACATAATTTCAAAGGGTTCCAATCAGGTGGTTGAACAATAGGTGCAGAAATCAAGGCTTTCTTAAGTATTCCAAATGCTTCTACACAATCATCATCGAAAACAAATGGAACATCTTTTTCGAAGAGATTAGTGAGAGGCCTAGAAAGTTTAGAGAAGTCTTTAATAAATCTCCAACATAAACCAACATGACCAAGAAACTTCTTATACCTTTGATATCTTTAGGACACGACATTTTTTCAATAGCATCAACTTTAGTTTTATCGACTTAAATACCTCTTTCGAAGATTTTATGCCCCAAGACACTACCTTCATTAACCATAAAGTGGCACTTCTCCCAATTCAAGACAAGATTAGTTTCTTCACATCTCTGCAAAACTCGATTAGGGTTGCTCAAGCAATCATCAAGAGAAGTTCCATAAACGGAGAAATCGTCCATGAAAACCTCAATAATCTTTTCACAAAAGTCAGAGAATATAACAGTCATACATCTTTGAAAAGTAGCAGGTGCATTACATAAACCAAAAGGCTTACGCCTATAAGCAAAGGACCAAAATGGCATGTAAACGTAGTTTTTTCTTGATCCTCTTGTGACACAGGTATTTGAGAAAAAACAGAATAACCGTGTAGAAAGCAAAAATGTGTATGTTTGGATAGTCTTTCTAGCATTTGATCAATAAAAAGTAGAGGGTAATGATCTTTCCTAGTAGCTTTGTTTTATTTTCTAAAATCAATTACCACTCTATGACCTGTAAAAATTCTTTATGGGGTCAATTCATTTTTACCATAGGGAAAAACAGTAATACCTCCCTACTTAGGGACACAATGAACAAAACTTGCCCATCTACTATCAGCAATAGGATGAATTATACCTCCTTCCAGAAGCTTTAGTATTTCATTTCTTACCACTTCCTTCTTAGGATTTAACCGTCGTTGGTGATCAACAACTAGTTTAGCATCATGCTCCATATTAATTTTGTGCTGACATAGAGTGGGACTAATGCCCTTAAGATCATCGAGAGTATATCCAATAGCGGCATGATGCTTCTTCAGAGTTTTTCAATAATTTCCTTTCTTCATGCTCTGAAAGGTTAGCACTAATAATAATGGGATATATCTTTTTCTCATCAAGATAAACATATTTCAAAGTATCAGGTAATTGTTTAAGATCAAACACATGATCACTCTTGGGTGGCAGAGGATCTCCAAGAGTTTCAACAGGCAAATTGTGTTTCAAATGGGCATCTTTTTACAGAAAAATCTCATCTAGTTCCCTTCTTTCATTCATAAACATATCATTTTCATGGTCTAGCAAATATTGTTCTAAAGGATCTGTAGGAGGCACAACAATAGAAGCAAAACCAATAATTTCATCTTTATTAGGAAATTCTTTATCATGGGTTTGTCTACGAAATTTGGAGAAATTAAACTCATGAGACACATCCCCAAAACTTACACTAACAGTTTCTTTCTCGCAATCTATCTTAACATTAACAATGTTCAAGAAAGGTTTACCAAATATAATGGGACAAAAATCATCTTGAACCAAAAACTAGAAATTTAGTAGGGTATTTTATTTTCCCACATAAGACTTCAACATCTCTAACAATACCAATTGGTGAAATAGTATCTCCATTGGCAAGCTTAATACTAACATCAATATCTTCTATTTCAGCAGGTGCAATATCATTCATAATTTCTTGATATAAAGTAATGGGAATTGCACTCACACTAGCACCCAAATCACATAAGCCATGATAACAATGATCTCCTATCTTAACAGAAATAACAGGCATGCCAACAACAGGTCTATGCTTATCTTTATCACCGGGTTTGGCAATTCTAGCAGTTTCATCATAGAAATAAATAACATGCCCATCAATATTATTGACCAAGAGATCTTTAACCATAACAATACTAGGTTCAGCTTTAATTTGTTGAGGGGGTGTAGGTGTTCTAGTATAACTCTTACGAACCACAGTTGAAGCTTTAGCATGATCCTTTATTTTAACAGGGAAAAGTGGTTTTTCAATATAAGCAGTAGGAACGACTGGATCAACATTATAAGTAATAGTTTCTTCTTCGACTTTAATAGGTTCAACTACTTTCACTTTAATGGGAGGATGATATTTAAAACACTTCTCCTTGGGGAGATCAACATAAGTAGCAAATGATGCACAAAAAGAAGCTACTATCTCAGAGTCAAGGCCATATTTAGTGCTAAATTCATGAAAAGCATCAGTATCCATAAAGTTTTAGCACAAATCAAACTTAAGATTTATACCTGACTCCTTACCTTCGTCAAGCTCCCAATCTTCAGAGTTGTGTTTAATTCTTTCCAATAAATCCCATTTTAAATCAATAGTCTTCTTCATAAAAGAACCAATACAAGAAGTATCGAGCCTGGATTGATCATTACGAGAAAGCCGAACATAAAAAGTCTAAATAATAATTTCTCTTGAGAGCTTATGATTGGGGCATGAATATAACATTGACTTAAGCCTCCCCAAGCTTGAGTGATAATTTCTCCTTCACAAGGCCAAAAATTGTAAATATAATTCCGATCACGATGAACCAGATGCATAGGACAAAACTTCTGATGAAATTCCAATTTCAAGCGGTTGTAGTTCCAAGTCTCAATATCATCGCATAGCCTATACCATGTCGGTGCTTTCTCCTTCAAAGATAAAGGAAAGACCTTCTTCTTGACTTCATCTTCAGGCAGTCCTGCAAGCTTAAATAATCCACAAACTTCATCCACATAGATTAGATGCATATCGGGATGTGATACGTCTCCATCGTATCTATATGTTTTGATTGTTCCATGCCAATATTATACAAGTTTTTACATATTTTTGGGAACAATTTATATGATTTATTGGACTAACCTATTGATCCAGTGCCCGGTGCTAGTTCCTGTTTGTTGCATGTTTTTTGTTTCGTAGAAAATCCATACCAAACAAAGTCCAAATGCGAGAAAAATTTACGGAGAATTATTTTGGAATATATGTGATTTTTGGAAGGTGGAATGAATGCAAACGGGGGCCCACGGCCCCCAAGATACACCAGGGCGCTCTAGGAAGTGCGAGGCGCGCCCAGATGTATTACGCCCTCCTCGTAAGGCGGTTGGGGCCCATCTTCTAGTGCAAGAAAGATAATTTATGGAAAAAATCGTGTAAAAATTTCAGCGTAATCGGAGTTACGGATCTCCGGGAATTTAAGAAATCATGAAGGACCTGATCTAGGGAAGGCGAAACAGAAGGGAACAGAGAGACAGATCCAATCTCGGAGGGGCTCCCACCCTCCGCCGCCATGGAGGCCATGGACCAGAGGGGGAACTCTCCTCCCATCTAGGGGGGAGGCCAAGGAAGAGGAAGAAGGAGGGGGCTCTTTCCCCCTCCCTCCCAGTGGCGCTGGAAGGCCGCCGGGGCTAGGATCGTGACAGCGATGTACATCAACAACCTTCCTACCGTCATCACCAACTTTCTCCCCATCTATGCAGCGATGTAACACCCCTTCTCCCCGTTGTAATATCTACTTAAACATGATGCTCAACTCCATATATTATTTCCCAATGATATTTGGCTATCCTATGATGTTAGAGTAGATCTGTTTTGTCCTATGGGTTAATCGTGATCTTGGTTGGTATGATTGTATATTTTATTTATGGTGCTGTCCTATGGTGCCCTCTGTCTCGCACAAAGTGAGGGATCCCCACTGTAGGGTCTTGTAATACGTTCATGATTCGCTTATGGTGGGTTGCAAGAGTGATAGAAGCTTAAACCCGAGTAGGTGGGTTGTTGCGTATGGGATAAAGAGGACTTGATACTTAATGCTATTGTTGGGTTTCACTACCTTAATGATCTCTAGTAGTTGCAGATTCTTACTAGGGGTCCAATCATAAGTGCATATGATCCAAGTAGAGAAAGTATGTTAGCTCATGTCTCTCCCTCATATAAAATTGCAAGAATGATTACCGGTACTTGTTATCGATTGCCTAGGGACAAATGACTTTCTTATTGACAAAAGCTATCCATTTTATTACCTTGCAATTTATTCGTAGTTTTATTCTCGCAAAGTACTCGTAGTTTTATTCTTGCAAAATAGTTTCAAACTTGTTTTAGGTAAAGCAAACGTCAAAGTGTGCATAGAGATGTATCGGTGGTCAATAGAACTTTAGGGAATATTTGTTCTACCTTTAGCTCCTCGTGGGGTTCGACACTCTTATTTATCAAAGAAGGCTACAAATGATCCCCTACACTTGTGGGTTATCAAGACCTTTTTCTGGCGCCGTTGTCGGGGAGCAATAGCGTGGGGTGAATATTCTCGTGTGTGGTGTTTGCTTTATCACTAAGTAATTTTTATTTTGTGCTCTTGTTTTCTATCTCTAGCTATGGGTAGGAAACGCAAAATAGCAAAAAATAGTTGTACCTGCTAAACCAATGGTTGAAGAACCATCCAAAATCTATCATACTACTGAAGCTTTCTATTTGGATCATCTTCGATCCATTTGTGCTCGTGCTGAAAACCCAACTAGCTTAGTTGAGGGAGAATAATTAAATGAGCATGCTTATTTTGTGCGACATTGTTTATCTAAAAAAGGGAAACTTTTGTGGCATCATATTAACAGTTTGTATTGCTATGCTTTGTATTTATGTGAAATACATGATTTTACTTATTGTTCCGAAGACCCTAAGAAAAACATTTTCTTCCAATGTGAGTTTAAGGATAATGGAATCTCATCTTCTTATGCCAAGGGTGTTTATAATTACTTTGATATTGAACAAATTGAAGAATTTGTTGCTTTTAAGGGTGCCTATGAAGTTGCTTCTTTGATTGAAAAGTATGATGCTACTCTTTACAAATCTAAAATTTTTGGCATACTTAAATATTGCTATGAAATTCTTCTTATGATGCTTATATTAAACCATATATTGAGGAATTCTCCGATGTCCGAGAAGAGACTAACATTTTGTAGGAGATGATGGTGGAAGAAATTGAACCATATATGAAGAAGAAATTGATGAAACTATGAGCTCATTTGATGAAAGAGATGATGAGGAGAGTGAAGAACAGAAGAAGGAAGAGCGGATTAGCTACCCGTGCCCGCCTTCTAATGAGAGTAAATCTTCAACTCTTACATTATTTAATGCCCTTTGTTCTTACCAAAGGATGAATGCTATGATAATTGCTATGATCCCATTGATTCATTTGAAATATCCCATTTTGATGAAATTGATGTTTGCTATGCTTGTGGCCAAGATGCCAATATGAATTATACTTATGGAGATGAACTTGCTATAGTTCCTTATGTTAAGAATGAAATTGTTGCTATTGCACCCACACATGATAGTCCTATTATCTTTTTGAATTCTCCAAACTATATTATATCGAAGAAGTTTGTTCTTATTAAGGATTATATTGATGGGCTGCCTTTTATCGTTGCACATGATAATTTTGATGAATGTAATATGAATGTGCTTGCTTTTCCTACTTGCAATTATTATGAGAGATGAACTACATCTCCACCTCTTTATGCTTCCAACACGATAAAATTGCAAGAAACTGCTAATGCTATGTATTGGCCTTTACTTGATGTGCATGGATTGTTCTTGTATGACATGTCGATGCATAGGAAGAGAGTTAGACTTCTTCATTGCTTGATATATGTTTTATTTGTGCTCACTACTAAATGCCAAATCATTGCTAATTAAAATTGTCTTTGATATACCTTGGGATCTGGGTGGATCCATTACTTGAGCACTTTATGCCTAGCTTAATGGCTTTAAAGAAAGCTCTGCCAGGGAGACAACCCAGAAGTTTTAGAGAGTCATTTTATTCTGTTTAGTGCTTTTATGAAGTTTAAAAACAAAAAAATATAGAGGCGAACATAAAACTTCACAAAAAGAAAAGTGAAAGTGAGAAAGACGAACACCGTTGAAGTGGGGGACGTCCTTGAACTTCGTTCATGCCCATGGAAACTTTGTGAATCTCATTACAGAAACTTTTCAACAAAAATAATCACCCCCTTGTACAAATCCTTTGTATTGTAAAATTATTGTGCCACGATTTGCCATTAGGATGATTAAATTGCATCTTGGTATGTGCGGTGCAGAAACAAAAACTTTGGTTGTAGCGCATGAATTTTCATTTTTTACTGGAACGTCAAAAGGTTCTGAAACTTTTTCCACAGTATTGCTATACAAATTGTTTATCTTTTCCTATCTTTTCATAATTTTTGGAGTACCATAAGTATGGTAGATGTTCAAATTGCACAGACTGTCCTGTTTAAGATAGATTCTATTTTTGATGCATTGTTTTGCTTGTTTTGATGAAACTGTAAATTTTTATCGGTGGTATAAGCCATGGAAAGCTTATATTACAGTAGCTGCAATGCAAAAAAAAAAAGAATTCATTTTCAACAGTACTTGGAGTAGTGATAACGGATCTTACCAAGCTTTCTGTTGAGTTTTGTGTGGATGAAGTGATCAAAGATCGAGGAGGTCTCGATATGAGAAGGAGGAGAGGCAAGAGCTCAAGTGTGACATCCGTATAATTAAGCTTAAGTAACCCTCTACGAATGATGTCACATCCCCACGATTACTGTCATTAATCTCGCGTTGATTCAAACCCGATTCAAATTCAAATTTAAAATAAAGTCAAATTATTTATTCAAACAGTAAAACAAAAATGTTTGGTGGTTTGCAAATATTCACTAACAATTTTTCATGAAAGAATTAACATTTTTCAATATAGCAAATTCCCCCTGGATACTAGAACAGTAGATCAACAACACCTTTTTATCCCATTTAAATATAAACTCAAACTTAATAAATTATTTTGAACCCAAAGTTTTTTTGGTGACAGTGTAAAATAATGCATAGTAATTATATGGCAAGGTTTTACATTTTACAAAAGTATTCGATGCAAAAGAAAGTACAAAACAGTAGCTAAATAATTAAACAGAATAGAAATTGAAAATAGTAGTAAAAAGAAAAAAGGACGTAAACTACTGGACCCCTGGCAGATTTAGCAAAATAGGCCCAGCCCACCCCACTTGTCCTGTTCCTCTCGCTACAGGAGACAGGGGGGCCGTGGCGGCCATCCGCCGGCCGTGGTCGTGCGTGGCGGCCATCCTGCACCTCCTCGGCGCCTACAAGTCACCCCTCGCCCCTCCGGAACCCTAGCCCCCGTCTCGACCATTCCCCCCCTCGATCCCCATCGTTCCCCTTCCTCTCTGGACCGAATCAATCTCGTGAGATCCCACGGTGATCGCTGCCCCGTCGTCGTTGTCACGGCCACTGGTGTCTCCGTCGTGCCGGAGGGCGTCTAGGAGCTCCACCAAGCTCGACTTAATCGGTCCCGAGCGTCGCCTCAAGCCGTGGCACTGGGTTGCCGACGCCATCGTCGTCTTCTCCGTGCTCGGCCGCCACGACCTCGCCGTAGATCCGTCACTCTGGTCCACTCCGGCCTCGTCGAGCTCGCCTACGACCTCCGTCGATTGGGGTGTCCCGTGCTCGTCCGCCATGGCCGATTCTTCCTGTAAGGTCAGTTCAGTACGTGCACATGCCCCCCTGCTCCTGTTGTTCCCGTTTCCTTGTTGCGCGCCCCGCCTCTAGTGCCGCCGCTGGCCCCCGCGCACGCCCACGCACGCGCCCGGCCGTGCCTCCGCACGCGCCCGGCTGCGCGTGGCCTCGCCCGCTGCTCGTCCCTACTGCTCCTACTGCTTCCCTGATGCGCTGCTGCTGCTGCTGCGTTGCTGCTCCTGCGTCTGCGTGTCGCTGCTTACTGCTACTTCTGCTGCTCGCTAGCTGAGGCGATGCGCTACGGCTGCTTGTTGCTTAGCTGCGGCTGCTGCCTACTGCAGCTGCTGGCCATGGCCGCCGTGGCCTTGTGCTCGTGCGTGCTAAGTGCTAACCATGGCTAGCGCAGTGTGTGCTTATGTGTTTTGGGTGTGTATGGCCGGCCCAAATACTAGTTTAGGAACTAATTTAGTTAGTTAGTCTAATTAGTATATACTAGTTAATTAGTCCAATAGTAGATGACATGTGGACCCACTGTAGTTTAAAGAAAAACAAAATTTAAAAAAAACACCTAAGTCAATGACAGTGGCCTCCTACACTATTCATATGTTGACTAGTCTGCATTTGACTGGGTCAACCGAACCCCACCGGCCCCACTGTCATACACTACGGCTAGATTAGCACTAAATGACGAAAGTATTTTGCTGTTTCATATTTGAATTAAAAGAATTTTGTAAATTTAGAAAATGAATTAAAAACTTTAAACATTAATATAAAATAATTCGTAGCTCGGATGAAAAAACTTTGCATATGAAAGTTGCTCAGAACGACGAGACGAATCCGAATATGCAGTCTGTCGTCAGCCACGCGTCCCTAGCATAGCGAACCTGCAACATTTCACCTTCGGTTCATTTGTCCGAAAACGTGAAACACCGGGATACTTTCCCGGATATTTCCCCCCTTCACCGGTACCACCTACTGCCGCGTTAGGTCACACCTAGCATCGCTCATTGGCATGTCATGCATCGTCATGCTTATGTTTGCATTATATTTATTATTTCTTCCCCCTCTTCTCTCCGATAGACTACGAGACCGACGCTGCTGCTGCCCTGTTCGACTACGGAGTTGACGACCCCTCCTTCTTGCCAGAGCAACCAGCAAGCCCCCCCCCCCCGATCACCAGATATCGCCTATTCTTCTCCCTACTGTTTGCATTAGAGTAGTGTAGCATGTTATTGTTCGGTTAATCCTATTCTGTTACATAGCCTGTCAATGTTGCTACAGTTGTTGATACCTTACCCGCAATCCTAAATGCTTAGTATAGGATGCTAGTTTATCATCAGTGGCCCTACATTCTTGTTAGTTTGCCTTGCTATACTATCGGGTCGTGATCACTCGGGAGGTGATCACGGGTATATACTATACATATATACATACTATACAGATGGTGACTAAAGTCGGGTCGGCTCGTTGAGTACCGGAAGTGATTAGGATATGAAATTTGAAAGGACGGTGGCTCCATCCGGTAGAGGTGGGCTGGGTTCCCGACGGCCCCGACTATTACTTTGTGGCGAAGCGACAGGGCATGTTGAGACCACCTAGGCAAGAGGTGGGCCTGGCCCTGGTCGGCGTCTGCGGTTACTTCAAAATAACACGCTTAACGAGATCTTGGTATTTGATCTGAGTCTGGCCACTAGCCTATACGCACTAACCAACTATGCAGGAACAGTTATGGGCACTCGACGTCATGGTATCAGCCGAAGCCTTCTTCACGTCAGCGACTGAGCACGGGTTGGATCGTGTAACGCAACTTCCTTTGTAATGGAGGTTGCTAGGTCTGCTCACCAGCCGCGTTCGCAACGTGCAAGTGTGCAATGGGCGATGGGCCAAGACCCCTGCGCGCATAGGATTTAGACCGGCGTGCTAACCTCTCTGTTGTGCCTAGGTAGGGCTGCGGCGTGTTGATCTTCCGAGGCCGGGCATGACCCAGGAAAGTGTGTCCGGCCAAAGGGGATCGAGCGTGTTGGGTTATGTGGTGCACCCCTGCAGGGAAGTTGATCTATTTGAATAGTTGTGTCCTCGGTAAAAGGACGACCCGGAGTTGTACCTTGACCTTATGACAACTAGAACCGGATACTTAATAAAACACACCCAGACAAGTTCCAGTGACAATCCGGTGATCGCTTTTCCACAGGGCGACGAGGGGAGGATCGCCGGGTAGGATTATGCCATGCGCTGCTACTTGGAGAACTTCAATCTACTCTCTTCTACATCTTTGCAAGGCGGAGGTCGCGAGCGTAGTCTTCGATAGGACTAGCTATCCCCTCTTATTCGGCATTCTCGCGATTCGGTCCATCGATATTGCCTCTTTACCCATATACCCATGCATATGTAGTGTAGATCCTTGCTTGCGAGTACTTTGGATGAGTACTCACGGTTGCTTTGCTCCATCTTTTTCCCCTTTTTCCTCTTCTTTCCGGATGCCGAAACCAGACGTTGGAGCCCAAGAGCCAGACGCCACCGTCGACGACGACTCCTACTACACTGGAGGTGCCTACTACTACTGCAGCAGACGCGGCGACGACCGAGTGTTTAGGAGCATCGAGGCGGGAGGCTTGCGCCTCTTCGTCTGATATCGGTTTGTGCTAGCCATCTTATGGCAACTTGTTTAATTTATGTCTGTACTCAGATATTGTTGCTTCCGCTGACTCGTTTATGTTCGAGCACTTGTATTCGAGCCCTCAAGGCCCCATGGCTTGTAATATGATGCTTGTATGACTTGTTTTACTTTTTGAGTTGTGTTGTGATATCTTTCCATGAGTCCCTGATCTTAATCGTACACATTTGCATGCACGATTAGTGTACGATTGAATCGGGGGCGTCACAAGTTGGTATCAGAGCCGACTGCCTGTAGGAACCCCCCCCCTTCCACACTCCTTGGCCGAAGTTGGGTCTAGTCGATGAAAACTGTTTTACTAACATGGCTGTGCGGCCCATGGGCCCACGTCGCCATTGGGTGGTATTAGGATCTTTTATTCCTCGTCTATACTCTGGGACTCCGACCTCTCTTCTATTTGGGTTAAATGAATTTTACTAAATCTAACATTAGGATCTCGTGATCACTTTCACCCGGAGAGCACCTTATTACCGATGATCGTCTGCTGCACCAGAAGATTCCGAGGATACTCTATGATGTTCTCTTGAGACTTTGTGCCATCTCTTTTGCAATTCCCATCCATCAATAAACCTTTATGGATAACCACGTACACTTGCCATTCATACAATTATTCCCCGTTGATCTTGTTATTATAAGATACCTCGAAATTCTCTCTATTGTTCCGAGAATACTTTGTGCCTACTGCCTTGCAGTTCTTTGCCACATGAATACCCCTACGGATAATTTCTCGCACTTACCGAGTATCCACTCATCCCCACTTGATTCATGTATGTCGCCAATCTTCGTAATACCATTCGATCTTCCGAAAATCCTCAGCAGCCTATTGCTCTTGAAATTCTTGCTTGATTACATTAAGGTTAATCCCATATGTCTAGTAATCTTATTGGCATCCTTTGTCACTATCATCTTGAGTCCGTCGATTCAATATGCTGCGGATGCTAGCAATCCTCAGGAATTATCCTTCCGGCTCAGACATCATTTGGATATGAGCTGGTTCTTGACCAATCAATGCCTTGATCGGTTGTGCTTCTAAGTCTATTCAAATTATTCATTTTCGATCAGAACATTTGCTTTTGATCCCTTGATTTGGAAATCATAAATTCCTTTACAGTTGAGCCTTGAATTAGTCAGTTGTTTCTATAATCTGATCTCCTTGCATTCTTTCTTCCTCTGGCTGAGTACCGATACTCACATCAGATCTCTTGAGGACCATCGGATCCTTTGTTAGATTTTATTTGACATCGTCCTTCATATTCAATCACTTTGGGAGTTCTTTCCCTGATACGTAATGCCATTGGAAAATACTATTCTCTAATATGGCCAACGATGCTCTGCTTTCGAGCTTGAGTTATTTACTTCTGTACTTTGTAGTATATGTTCCTAAGATACCCGATGGGTTGGACCAATGCCTTCCCTAATCTGAGCAAACCCGAAAGATTTCATGGGTCATACTTATCTGGTATTACACCAGGTAAAACTTTCAACAACTAATGTCATTTTAAAAATACAAGAGGTGAATGGAAGGTTATGCATTGAGGAAGTGGGAGTGGACCTTGAACCTTTGTGTTCATGCCCATGGACACGATGTAGATCATATCATGGAAGCTTCTTGTAATAATAACTATTTCCTTGAAATAATATCCTTTGGTATCGGTGAATTGATCCTTTGCAATCGTGGTTCCGACCATATGTTCTTCTTTGATCCCATTTCCTGGGCAAGTTTAAGCACTTGTCTTCCGCAGAGCAATACCCCAATCCAACCTCTACTCTAATTTGTCATCGAGTATTACCCCCTTCGTATCTCGAGCTTATCACGAAACTGCATAACTTCTTATGAGTTCTTCATCAAGCACTACATTCTCACTGATTCCAATCTTTTCACAAGCTTTGAGTTATTAAACACTCAAAGACATCGATAACTAAATCGAGTCCGCATCGCGATTAAACAACTATTACTAATCTTCTTTACTTACGAGTTTGTACTTGATCACGTCATTTCTAGCCTGATCGGCTATATTAGTATCATGCTGATTTTAACTGTGCTACATGGTTCTTATTCCCGGAGCACCACTTTCGGCGATGAGTTAAGCTTACATCGATCTTCCTTGTCTTATCGTTTCACCTCGAACAGCAAGCTTGATTCCGAGTTGGTGTCGTATTCGTGGTTCCAATAACCTTTCGCTTCGGCATTCCTTTTGACTTGATGTCATCGCCGATCGGTTACATCTTCTTGAAACCTCTCGACAAATTTGCCGTGATCATCATCAACATTTTGAATCCTTCCCAAGCATCAATTGAATTCATGATGGTAAGTGCCATCCTCGTCCCTTGGTAATTTGAGTTACCATTGACAACATCTTTACCTTCCTTTCAACACAAACTTGTTCCTGTTAAGGATGCAACTTGCTATTCAGTTTGTGTTATGTTCTACCAAGTATTACTGCCCCCTTATGTCAAGGATGTTGCAAGGATTGCTCCACCTCTTAAGAGTTCCTGGTATAGTGATACTTCTCACCATCACTATTAATTCTTAGTCCCCGTGTCGATTCTAACCGGGACACCAACAAGTGAACGGTACTATTTGGAATTCTGCCCGTCTAGCAACCCTATTGCTTTGAAGTTAATGGTCGATAGCTTCATTCTAAGTCTATTGCTTATTGAATCATCATTCGAACATTGATCGTGCTACCTAAGCCCATATCCCGGGTGCACCTTTCAACCAATGTTTAATGGTGTATGGTTTCCTTGAGCATACATCATTATATTATTTGATCTGACAAATGTTATTTCCTTGTTCACATAATTGTGGAAATCCATCTTTTTGGAAATCTCAATGAATTGTTGCTGAGTCCATCAGCCACCTCCTCATCCTCTCCTTGGTTTAATCATGAACTCATGATTCAGAACTTGCTTCCATAGTTCATTTCCTGAGAGTCTTGCAACGCCATCTCGTCAAATTGTGTTGCACCCCTTCCTTCTCAGGCAACATGAGTCTGAGGTATCCTAACACCAATCAGCTCTGAATCTCGGTCAGATATGATGGTTGGAACATATTTCCAAGAGTTATAGCATTGGTCTTTAGATGCACCGGTAAGGTGATGTCATACCTAGCACACCTGGCTGGAGGACCTAATGTTATAGTTTCCCTTTGAGCAAGGTTATCCATTCTTCCATGAGGAAATTGTAAGACTTATTCTGTAAGTTGTTCCTGATGGATCCATTGTGTAATTCAAAGTCGATCTTTACATGATAACCATGTCAATGCTATCTCGAAGCATGTCTGTGGTACTCCGATCTTCAATAAGAACATTTGAAGTAATGCAAAAATTCCCTTATCAATTATCCAAACACCGTTGTATGGATAATGTCATGGAATTTTCTCTCCCATCATCTAAAGGGTTTTCTATTTATGTCTTGCCATGGATATCATGCTCTGCTTGTCCTTGGGGGGGATATAGCCCTAAAATACGTGTTTAAACACATTTTCCTTTCCACTGTTTTGTTTAACTTTTCTAGTAATCTGACTTAACTGAGCAGTGACAATTCCCTGCTTATGTAAGCACCTCGATGTCTAAACTATGTCAATAAGACCCTGTTACTATTGTTGATGACATTTCGGTAGCCATCGATGGACGAGAACTTTGCCTAAATGGTCCGCCTCGTACAACAACCAGGAAAATGGTTCCCTTCATCCCTCGCCCTTGGTATCGACATTGTTGCCGACATAACTGATAAGCTACCTTCTAACATGTCTTGCCATCATGATCGTGCAATATGTCAGCGCCCTTTCTACCTTCAACCCACATGGTGGGCCAATAACCCACAACTCCACAGGATCAAAACCTGACTCTCCTGTACACCGCCGGTTTCCAAAGTTATTCCTCGCGCGTGGCCTCATATGCAATTCACGCGCCACCTTCCTAGTGATCTATTCTGGTAACAGACGCAATACTCAATCTCGTTGCTCTGGACCCCTTTCGCACGTTGTTTCAGAGATCGAACGATTGCCTATCCGTTTGAAACTTCTCATGGTACCTCCTTACTTTGCTCTTGATATTTCTTCAGCTTCAATTCGAGAGTTATTTTCCGCCACCTTCCCCGATGTTATCGACCAGATAGTCAACCTTGTAGAGGTCCGTTTTCCCTGAATACCCCCTTTAGTCTTTCGTAAGTACGATGGAGTTCCCAAAGAAAGGATGTTGACTTCATCATGATGACCTGAAGTAGAGAAATGAAGACATCAACATAATGGATCAACTTCTTCGAGAAGAGCAACCAAGACCGAGAACAATCGCTAGAATTTCGTAACCAGAACCTCCCCCCTTACGCCTCTTAAATATCGGGATGAGATTTCTTGTAGTGGAGGAGAATTGTGATGTCCGGATAATTAAGTTACAGTAACCCTCTACTAATGATGCCACATCCCCACGATTAATGTTCGCTCGTTTGCAAATATTCACTAACAATTTTTCATGAAAGAATTAACATTTTTCAATATATCAAATTCCCCCAGGATATTAGAACAGTAGATCAACAACACCTTTCTATCCCCATTTAAATATAAACTCAAACTTAATAAATTATTTTGAACCCAAAGTTTTTTTTGTGGCAGTTTAAAATAATGCATAGTAATTATATGGCAAGGTTTTACATTTTACAAAAGTATTTTGATGCAAAAGAAAGTACAAAACATTAGCTAAATAATTAAACATAATAGAAATTGAAAATAGTAGTAAAAAGAAAAAAGGACCTAAACTACTGGACCCCCTGGCAGATTTAGCAAAATAGGCCCATCCCTTCCCCACTTGTCATGTTCCTCTCGCTACAGGAGACAGGGGGCCGTGGCGGCCATCCGCTGGCCGTGGTCGTGCGTGGCGGCCATCCCGCACCCCCTCGGCGCCTACAAGTCACCCCTCGCCCCTCCAGAACCCTAGGCCCCGTCTCTACCATTCCCCCCTCGATCCCCATCGTTCCCCTTCCTCTCTGGACCGAATAAATCTCGTGAGATTCCACGGTGATCGCTACCCCGTCGTCGTTGTCACGGCCACCGGCGTCTCCGTCGTGCGGGAGGGCGTCTAGGAGCTCCAGCAAGCTCGACTTAATCGGTCCCGGGCGTCGCCTCAAGCCGTGGCACTGGGTTGCCGACGCCATCGTCGCCTTCTCCGTGCTCGGCCGCCACGACGTCGCCGTAGATCCGTCACTCCGGTCCACTCCGGCCTCGTCGAGCTCGCCTACGACCTCCGCTGTGAGCGCCTCCCCTCGTTCCCCCACTTTTCCGTTTGATTTCGCCGTCGATTGGGTTGTCCCGTGCTCGTCCGCCATGGCCGATTCTTCCTGTAAGCTCAGTTCAGTACGTGCCCACGCCCCGCTGCTTCTGTTGTTCCCGTTTCCTTGTTACGCGCCCCGCCGCTAGTGCCGCCGCTAGCCCCCGCGCACGCCCATGCCCGCGCCCAGCCGTGCCTCCGCGCACGCCCGGCTGCGCGTGGCCTCGCCCGCTGCTTCGTCCCTGCTGCTTCGCTGATGCGCTGCTGCTGCTCTTGCCGCTGTGTGCTGCTGCTGCCGCGTTACTGCTCCTGCGTGTCGCTTCTTACTGCTACTTCTGCTGCTCGCTAGCTGAAGCGATGCGCTACGGCTGCTCGTTGCTTAGCTGCGGCTGCTGCCTACTGCAGCTGCTGGCCATGGTTGTCGTGGCCTTGTGCCCGTGCGTGCTAAGTGCTAACCATGGCTAGCCCTGTGTGTGCGTGTGTGTTTTGGGTGTGTATGGCCAGCCCAAATACTAGTTTAGGGACTAATTTAGTTTGTTAGTCTAATTAGTATTACTAGTTAATTAGTCCAATAGTAGATGACATGTGGACCCACTGTAGTTTAAAGAAAAACAAAATTTTAAAAAAACACCTAAGTCAATGACATGTGGCCTCCTACACTATTCATATTTTGACTAGTCTACATTTGTCTGTGTCAACCAAACCCCACCGGCCCCACTGTTATACACTACGGCTAGACTAGCACTAAGTGACAAAAGTATTCTGCTGTTTTATATTCGAATTAAAAGAATTCTGTAAATTTAGAAAATGAATTAAAAACTTTAAACATTAATATAAAATAATTCGTAGCTCGGATGAAAAAACTTTGCACATTAAAGTTGCTCAGAACGACGAGACGTATCCGAATATGCATCCTGTTCGTCAGCCATGCGTCCCTAGCGTAGCGAACTGCAACATTTCACCTCCGGTTCGTTTGTCCGAAAACGTGAAACACTGGGGATACTTTCCCGGATATTTCCCCCCTTCACCAGTACCACCTACTGCCGCGTTATGGCACACCTAGCACCGCTCATTTGTCATGTCATGCATCGTCATGCTTATGTTTACATTATATTTATTGTTTCTTCCCCCTCTTCTCTCTGATAGACTACGAGAGCAACGTTGCTGCTGCCCCGTTCGACTACGGAGTTGACGATCCCTACTTCTTCCAGAGCAACCAGGCAAGCCCCCCCTTGATCACCAGATATCGCCTATTCTTCTCCCTACTACTTGCATTAGAGTAGTGTAGCATGTTACTGTTCGGTTAATCCTATTCTGTTGCATAGTCTGTCATTGTTGCTACAGTTGTTGATACCTTACCCGCGATCCTAAATGCTTAGTATAGGACGCTAGTTTATCATCACTGGCCCTACATTCTTTTCAGTCTGCCTTGCTATACTATCGGGCCGTGATTGATACGTCTCCAACGTATCTATATTTTTTGATTGTTCCATGCTATTATATTACCCCTTTTGGATGTTTATGGGCTTTATTTTACACATTTATATCATTTTGGGACTAACCTACTAACCGGAGGCCCAGCCCGTATTGCTATTTTTTTGCCTATTTTAGTATTTCGAAGAAAATGAATATCAAACGGAGTCCAAACGGAATGAATCCTTTTTGGAGCTTGATTTTTGGAACGAACGTGATCTGGAGAACTTGGAGTGCAAGTCAAGAAGCTTGCGAGGCGGCCAGGAGACAGGAGGGCACGCCCACCCCCTCTGGGCGCGCCCCGTATCTCCTGGGCCCCACAGGCGGCCACCGACGTACTTCTTCCTCCTATATATACCTACGTACCCTGAAAACATCCAGGGAGCCAACGAAATACAATTTCCACCACCGTAAACTTCTGTATCCGCGAGATCCCATCTTGGAGCCTTCGCCGGCGCTTTGCCGGAGGGGGAATTGACCATGGAGGGCTTCTACATCAACACCAATGTTGTTGACGACGCGTCGCGGCGGGTATGCTAAGCCTGGGGACACATCGTCGACGAAGGCACGCACCGGTGTTGCCAGCATCGGGCATGCGTAGACGGACGAAGACGAAGCCGAATGACGTCGCACCAGCTTGCCGGGCCCGGGGCGCTTCGTGGATGAAGGCACGATCGGTGTTGCCAAGACGGGCATGCGTGACGAGGACTGCACGAGTGTACACCATGTCGAAGAAGTCGGAGGGCGGCAGAGAAGAACTCAACGACGGTTGGCGTCCATCGGCGTGGGGCCAATGTCACCAACGGTGGTCGGAGTAAACGAAGTGGTCGGGGTAGATGACGGCGGCGACGACGGGTCAGTCTTTGGATGAAGACGAAGGAGATGGACGGCGGCTGCGGCGGCTACGGGAAATGGCGGCGGCTAAAGAAAAGCGGCGGCGGGCGGCAATGATGGCGGCGGCTTGATTAGGGCCGCGGCGGTGCTCAAGTAAGCGAAAAACCCCGACAACATGCGAAGACCGGCGCGACGGTGGCGTTCCGCGCCAAGGGAGACAAGACGCGATACCAAAAGCGGTCGGCGCGAGGTGGCGACGAGTGGACATGGGTCCGGCGCTCTGGCGAAAAGCGTCTCTGGTGGCGGCGGCGAGTTAGAAGCGATGGCGGAGACCACGGCATGCGCGCGCGATAGCTTGGCGGGCGGCGCGGCGGAAATCTTGACTTCGGTGCAACCGCTGGGCGGCCGGGGCGGCTGCGTGGACCGCGTGCCACGCTTCGCCACGGCCCGACAGGCGGCAAGCGGCGGCGGCGAGGGTCGGTGCGGCCACGGTGGCGACCGAGAGCGGACGACCTCGGGGTGGCGGTGGACCGCGGGCGCGCACTATGGCTCGAAGGGCGCGCGGCGGTGGCGCCGGTCGGTGCGGCCGGAGAAGAACCATGGGGCGGTGGCGCTGCTGCGGCGACGAGGCGACGCAGCGGCGGCCATTGCTCGATCGATGGAGGACGCGCTTGTTGGCGGGGACGATCTTCACGGGACTGCGGGCGCGCAGCAACCGGGCGGTCGGTCGGTCGCGGCGTAGATGAGGCGAGATCACGACGGCGGGCGGGTGATCAATCCGATCGCGCGCGAGGTCGGGGACGCCGCTCGGTGGAGACGGGGTGGCGGCGAAGTCCGGGATGAAGCCGGCGACGGCGGGCGGCAGGGCGGCTATGATTGGTCGTCGCATGGCGTGAGGCCACCGGGTCGGGTGATGCAGGAGTCCTGATCGAAGCAGGGCGGTGACGGCCGGCGTAGATCGACGGGCGGGCCGACACGCGAACGACAGCGTCGAAGGGCCGCCGCATGACGCGAAGCCGCCGGGTCGGGGCAACCGGAAGGCAGACGTGAGGCCGCCGCGTCGGGGCGACCGGCGGGCAGACGCGCGAACGACACGCGAGGCCGCCGGGTCGGTGAAGAAGTCGGTGGATCGCGCCGGGGTTGGAGTAGAGGCGCACGGGTTATAAAGCGGTGGTGGGCGACGCAAACTGATCAAGATTAGGTCGGAAAACCAAAAAGAAACCACCGATCAAGATGGCCGGCGGGAGAGAAAAAATCCGGAGCAAGGTCTCGGGAAAAAGACTCTCTAGGGCAGGCGGTCAACACGACGGCGGACGAACCCTAGGTACGAGCGGCGCGGCCCCCGGCGATGGTTATGGAGGCCGACCGCCCCAGGGTCGGCGTGCGGGTGCGGAAGCGGCGGCGGCTAGGGTTTAGAACCCGAAAACTGATACCATGTTAGAATGGAGAGAGAGGTTTGATATAATGGTTGTTGTATTATTTGATCCTCATATATATATATATATATATATATATATATATATATATATATATATATATATATATATATATATATATATATATATATATATATATATACAATGATCTACTTGGAGTATAAGACAAGCCAGAACAAATTCTAGTCTATCTCGTCTTTCCTAATAATCATGATACTCAACACAGGTGATAATTAAATGGTTGGCTGTTGCCTGTTGTAAATCAAGTACACATAAATTTTAATAAGTCATAATTTAGTGATTCATGCCTAGAACTAAAAATGTGTTCTGCTCATGTACATGATTAGTTAGCGCACATAGCTAGAATTCAGGTCGCAAGCTAGTCCATGGCCAATATGCAGGATGTACAACCACCAAAAAAAAGTGCAATGTTGTATCTACGAAACTATTACGCATATGACAGTTGCCAAGAGAACTTTGCATAATGGAGGATTCGACGGTGATGTCCATGTTTACAGTACGCTCAGACAGCTTGATGTGCTGCATCATCCCAAAATCGTTTGGAAATTACCGAAAAAGGCTTTCGCTCTGCTTTATATATAAAGCAAAGATCATCAACAACCTGGTACAACGCATGTCACCAGAACACACGCACACACCCAAGGCAGGATGCATTGGCGCTGAGCGCGGCAACATCACCCATAGCACTACAAGAGCCACCGAGGGTCTCAACCATGAACACGCCACCGCGAAGAGAAGAAGCTACATATGACACACCGTGGGCTTCAAGGCGGTGCCTTCAGAAAGGTTACGACACCGAAACGCCGCCACCGCCTGACCCAAGGATCAGAGTTTCCCCCGGAGCAATACAATGGGAAGTGAGAGCCGCGGCGACGCCTTCAAGAAGGGAACGAGCTTCGCCGCCGCCGGTCCGTCCGAAGATAAAGCAGGTTTTCACCCCGGCTGATATTCACCGCCACCAAGCGCCACACCCTGGCTACCACGACGCCCACACGGCCATGGCCACCAGGCAGCACCAAGCCACGGGCTTTGCCCAGGAGCACCGTGACACCACCACCAGAGCCGCCGCCCCGGCATCCAGGACCTTGACGCCACCTCACCCGCCATCCACCGCTACCTCAACCAAAGAGACGAGTGAAAAGGAACTGCCTTTTGCACCCCTGAGCTGTCCCCAACATCGAGACCCAATAGGCCGGCCAAAACTGGCTACCATCGACCCGTCCTGCCGCCGGGCGCGAGACGAGCTCGGTCCTACCGCTTGGCGCGAGATAAGTCAGGTCTTGCTGCCGGGCGCGAGACGAGCTTGGTCCTGCTGCCGGGCGCGAGACGAGCATGGTCCTGCTGCCGGGCGCGAGATGAGACCGGTCCAGCTGCCGGGCGCGGGACGAGCTCGACCCATGGCGCGAGGCGCGGGCGAGCGATCGGCCGTTGGGAGGGGGCCAACCCTCCGATGAAGGTAGCGCTCGAACGACGGGGAGAGGAATCGAAGGTCAACAAGGGCGCTCACCGACAGGCAGACGCTGAAGAGGTCTAGCCGCCGCCGTGAACCGACCCAGACCACCGCCATGGCAGCCCACATCCATGTTGGGACCCCGAGGGGCAGTCCCGAGCCAGTGCCACCACCCTCGCCGCCAACGGCCGCCGCACGCAAGGTCGGCCGAAGCCCACACCGCCGCCAACGCTACCACCAGCACGAACCACCACCACCACCACCACGGCGCCGCCACCACCACCAACCATGGCAGGGTGGCCGCCCGCGGGCCGCTGACCCCGTCCCGTGCCGCCGGCCGGGATCCCAGCGCCAGATCTGGCCGGCACGCATCCACCCGGCGCCGACCACCACAGCGCGCAGCCTCTCGAGTCTGCCCGCACGCAGCCCTCCACGCCACCGCCACGACATTCAGCGCGCCCCGCACAGCGCCGCGCCCTGGCCGAGCTAGATCCACCCGCGTTGACCTCACCAGGCAAGGAGGAGAAGGCTCCCTGCCGCCGCCCACGCCAGGCAGGCTTCGCCCGCCAGCGCGCCCGGGCGGCGGCAAGGGAAGAGGAGGAGGAGAGGGGACGGGGGCCGGCGGCGGTGAGAAGCCTCCTCTGTCGCCCGTGGGAGCGCCAAAGGAGGGTTAGGTCGGGGGATTAGGTCCTCAAAAAAGAGAGGCGAGAAGGACCTCACGAAACTGAGATTATAGCGACGTGTACGTGAGCTACTCTAGTGCTAATGTATGTGCGTGTGTTTGTAGATTGCACTGCATGTATATGCTGCAACTTGTTTTGTCTTCCTCTATTCGAGACATCGATTATAGCAGCCCACACACATAGCTGTTATCTGATCGTCAACTTTGGTTCTGGGAGTTTAGCTAACAATATTAATGCCCAATAACATGTTTGACTAAATACATACACGCACCTGAAATTTCAAATCTTGTGGTTAGATGACTGAGCTTCCTTCCAAGCAACCGAAAAGACCACTCCAATCGTCCAGGTTCAGTGATGAATTTAACAGTTGAGTCCTTCCAACAAATCATTGTACCACCAATCCGCAGCAACCTGCACCTCCTCGTGGCTGTGAGATCGGCTTGAGTCCAGCAAATACACCCCATCTACCGCTACATCTACCATCATGAGAATGATTCATTAATTGACCAAAAAATAGAAGCTCGATTGATGCATGGCCAGAACCTAAAATATGAGGCGATTAGAAGATTAAAAGAGAAAGAGATTAGGAGAGAAACTGGATTGGGTTGGCGGCCTTTTTTAAGATCAGTTATGGAGTTGGATCGATCTAGGATGACATGAAAAGTAGATATAAAAGGATTAAGGAGAGGCTGGACTGGATCATCGCCATTTACCACATCGTCAATAACATCGTGGGGATCTAGAAAATAATGGCACCAATAATTACAATCGGTGGATCAAGGAAAGTTGAAATACATGTACGCACCTCTCTTATCAGCACATAAGTCATCATAGAATGGATCCAGCCTCAGCACCTTTGGGCGCAACCCCATTGATGTGAGAACCTGAGCCGCCAGAGAAACCATAGCGCCGGGTCGTGAGCGGTGCCTCTCTTTGCAATATGATTCTGACAAAACGATCTTTTAGAAGACAAAATGATTAGTTACCTATTAATCCCATGGTATTTTTTTGTAATTAGCTTAGAATATGCTGAACCGTTTTCTGCTTTATTATAATGGCAATGGGGGTAATTTTTTCACTTTAAGTCTAATCTAATGGTTATATAATTTTAGTTAGCTAAATAAACGGTTGGATGTTTCTAATTATTGTGGTAATTTTTAGCCTATTTATCTTTTTTTGATGAGTCATTTCTGCTTTATTATAATGGCAATGGGGGTAATTTTTTCACTTTAAGTCTAATCTAATGGTTATATAATTTTAGTTAGCTAAATAAACGGTTGGATGTTTCTAATTATTGTGGTAATTTTTAGCCTATTTATCTTTTTTTGATGAGTCATTAAGTGCTTTTTATATATAATAGATGCTCTTTTGCTTCACTTATATTTGTTAGAGCATGGTATTGTGTAGAAAGAATTAAACTCTTATGCTTCACTTATATCTATTTAGAGAGTCAACATGAATTGGTCAATTGCATGGTTAGTCATAAAATCCTACATAAAACTTGTGGATCACTGAATATGATATGTTTGATTCCTTGCAATAGTTTTGCGCTATAGAGATGGAATATGTGGGAGGTACTAGTAAATGGTTGTGGTTAGTAAGAATATTGGTGTTAAGGTTTGTGGTTCCCGAAGCATGCACGTATAGTCTCTTGTTATGCCATGAAGTTGGAGCATGATCTATTATTGATTGTCTTCCTTATGAGTGGCGGCTGGGGACGAGCAACTATATTTTCCTACCAATCTATCCCCCTAGGGGCATGTGTAGTAGTACTTTGCTTCGAGGGCTAATAAACTTTTGCAATAAGTATATGAGTTTTTTATGACTAATGTGAGTCCATGGATTATACGCACTCTTACCTTTTTCAATTTGCTAGCCTCTACGGTACCGTTCATTGCCCTTTTTCACCTCGAGATGTGGTGCAAACTTCACAGGTGCATCCAAACCCCATGATATGATATGCTCTATCACACATAAGCCTTATTGTATCTTCCTCAAGACAGCCACCATACCTACCTATTACGGCCCTTCCATAGCCATCCGAGATATATTGTCATGCAACTTCCACCTATTCCGTTTTGATGACTTGAGCATTCATTGCCATATTGCTTTGCATGAGCGTAAGATAGCTAGCCAGTACTGGAATCAGCTTCTTTGCCATCCGTCATGGCGGACGGCAAACTGTCCGGCTGAACATGTGCCAGCAAAGGCCTTCTTTGCCGTCCGCTTTCAAGTAACGGACGACAGAAGATTGTACCGTCTGCCATCCGAGACCAGTAGACGGCAAAGACAACGGACGACAGTGGTTTGGGGTGAGAGCCGTTAGGGGGTTAACGAAGCTATTTGCTGTCCACTGACAGACAGCAAAAAGCTTAGCTAGGGCAACACTTGGGAAGCTGTCACGTGGCCAGCTATGTCGTCTGCCAGTAGCGACATAGATGGCCCTGTTTGCCAGGCCTATTTGGTCACTTTGCCATCCGCTTGCAGACGACAAAATGACCAAATAGGTAGCCAGTGTTCCCAGTTTGCACAGGTGACTGCCACGTGTACCTTTTGCCGTCTGCAAGCGGATGGCAAAGCTCTTTGTCATCCGCTAGAAGACGACAAAGAGGCTATACATCCCTTGTTTTTATTTAAATCCAATTAATTAGACATGGTTTCAAACACAGATATACATGCATACATATCCAACAAATCCAACAACATGTCCAACGACATATTTCATCAAATCCAACAACATAGTTCAACAAAGTCCAACATATCCATATATACATAACCAGAACCAAGTTTCCAAGAACATATCCATATAGACATACATATCCAAACAAGTTTTCATAAACAACAAGGAAGCACAAGAAGAATAGTACACTCCATGAATCCAAGCTTCCTCGTGTAAAGCAAATCTACAATTGGGAAAGATGAAAGTTAGAAGAAGAAGAAGAAGAAGAAGAAGAAGACTAGTTAGAAGAAGAAGAAGAAGAAGAAGAATAAGAGGAAGAAGGAGATTTTTTTTCTTCTCTTTCTTTGTCTCCTCTTCTCTTCTTTATCTTCTTCTTCTTCTAACTAAGGTAGGTAAAAATGCCATTTTATTGCTAAGCTAGGTAAAAAATGCTAAGTGTAGGTCATTTTAGAGCTAAGCTAGGTAAATAGGTCATTTTGGAGCTTAGTAAGGTTATTATGTCATTTTCGAGGAAAATAAGCTAAGTCTATATCATTTTGGAGGTACCAAAGATTATCATGCCATTTTGACCTAAGTATGCTAAGTATGTGATAAATGAACTGAGTAAGCTAAGTATAGCTCATTTTTTTATCTAAGTTAGGTAATTATGCCATTTAGGAGGAAAATAAGCTAAATATCCATTTGTAAAGCAAAACATTAGAGAAAAATTACCCTCATCACAAAAATATGATGAAGATCGCAACTAGGGTAACAATTGATCCAACGGCATAATGATACCAAGCCTCATTATCAATGGCATATTTTCTAATCTTCTTAAGCTTCAGGCGCATTTCATCCATCTTCATCTTGTGATCATCGATGACATCGGCAACATACAACTCCAATGTCATCTTCTCTTCTTCAATTCTTTTATTTTTTTCTTTCAAATACTACTTTTCTTTTTCAACTAAATTTAACTTCTCGACAAGAGGGTCGGTTTCAAATTCCGGTTCACATACCTCCTAGATTAAAATATCTCTATGTCAACTTGATGGCCATAATTGTCATAAATGCGAAATGCAACAAATAGTTATGAAAGAGAATTTACCACATCCGAATCATAAAGCGGGCGAGGGCCGACGGGGACGGACATCAAGACCATGGCACTATGTATAAGAAACAATCATACAAAGTGAGAAAATTATACATACCAACTATATAAATCATACAATCATACAAATAACTATATAAATCAGTACACCATAAAAATTTGAATACCTAATAATCACTATTAGTAATGACGTGCTCATCATCATCATTAATAAATGCATCATCATCATCACTATCGGTAATGACGTGCTCATCATCATCATTAATAAATGCATCATCATGTGGAAGGCCACCTTTACGTAATCGTTCAAGCATTGACAGGTCATCTGCAGCAGTAGCTTCTTCTTCTTCTGGCTCTTCTTATTCCGTCTCAGGGGTGATGTCGGATTCACTATCGTTGTCTACTTCAATGTTCTCGGGGTGGAGTAGAGCGGTTCTTGAAACATTTTTTGGCAAGACGTGTTTCTTGGAAGAATTCTCCTTCGTCATATGTGTATTGGTTAATGTGAGGTTCATAATCCTCTTCATTGGGGGGAGGTGGTCTAATACGTGGCGGCACTTCATAAACGACATCCCAACCACTGAGATTTGGATCACTTTGACAAGCTCACGGTAGATACAAAACTTGGGCCTGTTGAGCCGTAATATAGACATCGGGAACATCCAAATGGGTGCTTTGTTTGATTTTGACTATCCCTATATGTTCATGAGTCCTTCTTGTCTCCCTGGGCTGGAACCAATAACATCTGAAGACTATGACGTTTGGTGGGTTTTCACCATAGAACTGAAGTTCATAAATTGCTTCAACTCTTCCATAATATTCGATACCTCCTTCGCCGATAGCAGACACAACAATTTGTAGACTTTCGGTCGGCCATAGATATCTCTTTGCCATAGGTACGAAAGCGATACCCATTGATGTCGTAATTGTCAAATGAACAGACCTTATAGTCAAAACCGTTAGCTAGTTGTCTCAATTCGGCATCCATAATCTCTGAATTAGCCTACAAGTTTAATACGAAAGGATTGTTGCATTAGTCGCAAATTAGCCAAAGAAATGAAAAGGTCTAATGGAAATTACCATTTTTTTGAACCAAGAGATGAAACCGGGATATTCGCCTCCTTGCTTTGCCAGAAGCTCATACTCTTCGACGGAATCCTTTTGGATCTCGCTCCATACGAGAATATGGCGACGTATCGACTGCATGAAATATCCAAGAATAAGAGCAGTTCAAAGAAATGAGAAGTTGCGAAACAATGTACCGAGATCTTATTCGATGTACGGCCGCACTTCTGTTAGGTTGTTAAAGAGATACCACAAAATGGTCCTCCATTCTTCAACATCCAACGATACTGGTTTCCAAGCACTGGATGGTGCGAGATTCCCTTTGAATAGGCTGAGGTTGGATTGGCCCTTTTTAGGGTCATCAGCATTGTACCGAGGCTTCGGATTATGCAAATGACAATTTTTGGCTTCGTAGTGTGCTGTCACGAAGTTTGACGCCTCCTCAGTGATGAATGCCTCGGCCATCGATGCTTCTATTCTACGTTTATTTTTACATTTTGCTCGAAGCGTCTTCTGCATCCTCTAAGTTGAGTAGCACCAACGATTTTGCACCCCCCCCCCCCAATGATGCCTCAGTCGGGAGATGCAAAATCAAGTGTTGCATTGGATTAAAGAAGCTTGGCGGAAAGATCATCTCAAACTTGCAGATCAACTCCGGCACCAACTGTTCCATTTCTTCTAGGAGGCCAGGTGATACGTCTCCAACGTATCTATAATTTTTGATTGTTCCATGCTATTATATTACCCCTTTTGGATGTTTATGGGCTTTATTTTACACATTTATATCATTTTTGGGACTAACCTACTAACAGGAGGCCTGCATCAGTATTCTTTTTTTTTTGCCTATTTCAGTATTTCGAAGAAAAGGTACATCAAACGGAGTTCAAACGGAATGAAACCTTCGGGAGCGTGATTTTTGGAACGAACGTGATCCAGAGGACTTGGAGTGCAAGTCAAGAAGCAGCCGAGGCCTCCACGAGATAGGAGGGCGCCTCGTCTCGTGGCCCCTCAGCGCCACCGACATACTTCTTCCTCCTATATAAGCCTACGTACCCCGAAAACATCCAGGGAGGCAACGAAACACAATTTCCACCACCGTAACCTTCTGTATCCGCGAGATCCCATTTTGGAGCCTTCGCCGGAGGGGGAATCGATCACAGAGGGCTTCTACATCAACACCATATATAGCCCCTCCGATGAGTTGTGAGTAGTTTACCACAGATCTACGGGTCTATAGTTATTAGCTAGATGGCTTCTTCTCTCTTTTTGGATCTCAATACAATGTTCTCCCCCTCTCTTGTGGATATCTATTCGATGTAAACTCTTTTTGCGGTGTGTTTGTCGAGATCCGATGAATTGTGGGTTTATGATCAAGTTTATCTATGAATAATATTTGAATCTTCTCCGAATTATTTTATGTATGCTTGAGTTATCTTTGCAAGTCTCTTCGAATTATCAGTTTGTTTTGGCCTACTAGATTGATCTTTCTTGCCATGGGAGAAGTGCTTAGCTTTGGGTTCAATCTTGCGGTGTCCTTTCTCAAGGATGTTAGGGCTGACAAAGGCACGTATTGTATTGTTGCCATCAAGGATAAAAAGATGGGGTTTATATCATATTGCTTGAGTTTATCCCTCTACATCATGTCATCTTTCTTAATGCATTACTCTGTTCTTTATGAACTTAATACTCTAGATGCAGGCAGGAGTAGGTCGATGTGTGGAATAATAGTAGTAGATGTAGGCAGGAGTCGGTCTACTTGTCACGGACGTGATGCCTATATACATGATCATGCCTAGATAATCTCATAATTATTTGCTTTTCTATCAATTGCTCGATAGTAATTTGTTCACCCACCGTAATACTTATGCTATCTCGAGAGAAACCACTAGTGAAACCTATGGCCCCCGGGTCTATCTCTTATAATATTTGCTTCCAATCTACTTTTATTTGCATATTTACTTTTTGCATCTATATTTTAAAATACCAAAAATATATTTATCTTATCATACTATCTCTATCAGATCTCGTTTTCGCAAGTGGCCGTGAAGGGATTGACAACCCCTTTATTGCGTTGGTTGCGAGTTCTTTGTTTGTTTGTGTAGGTGTGTGGGTCTTTTGAGGAGCCTCCTACTGGATTGATACCTTGATTCTCAAAAACCGAGGGAAATACTTACGCTACTATTGCTGCATCACCCTTTCCTCTTCAAGGAAAACCAACGCAAGCTCAAGACGTAGCAAGAAGGATTTCTGGCGCCGTTGCCGGGGAGGTCTTCGCTCAAGTCAAGACATACCAAGTACCCATCACAAACTCATCTCCCTCGCATTTACATTATTTGTCATTTGCCTCTCATTTTCCTCTCCCCCACTTCACCCTTGCCGTTTTATTCTCCCTCTCTTTGCCAATCTCCTCCTCTCTCCTCGCTTACCTTTTGCTTGCTTGTCATTATGTATAGTTCCTTATCCGCTCCTATGTCTCCCGAGTATGAAGTTCTTCACTTCAAGCAAAGGCAAGGAAAAAATTTAAAAGATGCTTGGTATAGGATGATGGAATCTTATCGCAAATGCACCCTAGAGGTGAACTTTAGAATTCTTCTTCGCAATTTTTATGTTGGGTTAAATATGACGCGTAGACAACTCTTGGATTGCATTGCCAAGGGAAATTTTATTGAAATTGATCCTAGTATTGCGCATGAAATTATAGAGGGAATAGTGGGAACACTAACTCAAAAGGGAGGATCGCATCCTACCCAAGAAGAAACGCAAGTGTTTGGAAAGATTTGCGAAGTAACAATTTTTTTACAAAAGTCTCTTGAGCCTCTTAAAAGTGTTAGCGGAAATCTTCACCGCATGAACATGTTGATTACTCTTTGCAATAAGCGGTTGGATTCTTTAGATCTAAAAATTTCCGAGTATGAAGGGAAGCGGAAAGAACCTCCCGGATTCGAACATGACTCTGCTAAAAAACTGAAAATCAAAGATGACACTACTTAGATCTATCTTTGCTTTTATGCCTAGCTAGGGGCGTTAAACGATAGCGCTAGTTGGGAGGCAACCCAATTTTCTTTGTGTTTTTTGTTTTTGTTCCTGTTTAGTAATAATTCTTGCATCTACCTTCTGTTTAGATGTGTTTTTATCTTTTAATTAGTGTTTGTGCCAAGTAGAACCTATAGGATAACCTATGATGATAGTTGATTTGATTCTGCTGAAAAACAGAAACTTTGCGCGCACGAAATTAGTTTTGTTAAATCACAGAACCGTGCTTTTGCATTGATTCTTTTTGCTTCTGATGTATAGACAAATTGTCCAGGACTTCCTATTTTGGTAGGATTTTTAGAGTTCCAGAAGTTTGCATTAGTTACAGATTGCTACAGACTGTTCTGTTTTTGACAGATTCTGTTTTTCTTGTGTTGTTTGCTTATTTCGATGCATCTATGGCTAGTATTAAGTGGTACGAACCATAGAGAACTTGGAATACAGTAGGTTTAACACCAAAATAAATAAACAATGAGTTCATTACAGTACCATATGGGGTGGTTTTGTTTTCTTTCACTAACGAAGCTTATAAGATTTCCTGTTGAGTTTTGTGTTCTGAAGTTTTCAAGTTTTGGGTAAAGCTTTTATGGACTATGGAATAAGGAGTGGCAAGAGCCTAAGCTTGGGGATGCCCATGGCACCCCAAGATATTCAAGGATAGCCAAAAGCCTAATCTTGGGGATGCTCCGGGAAGACATCCCCTCTTTCGTCTTCGTTCATTGGTAACTTTACTTGGAGCTATATTTTTATTCGCCACATGATATGTGTTTTGCTTGGAGCGTCGTGTAATATATTAGTCTTTGCTTTTTTGTTTACCACAATCATCCTTGCTGTACACACCTTTTGGGAGAAGTATATTTGATTAGAATTTGCTAGAATACTCTATGTGCTTCACATATATCTTTTGAGCTTGATAGTTTTTGCTCTAGTGCTTCACTTATATCTTTTAGAGCACGGCGGTGGCTTAATTTTGTAGAAATTGCTAGTCTCTCATGCTTCACTTATATTATTTTTAGAGTCTTTTAGAACAGCATGGTATTTGCTATGGTTATAAAATTGGTCCTAGAATGGTAGGCATCCAAGTTGGGTATAATAAAAACTATCATATGAAGTGAATTGGATGCTATGATCAATTTGATACTTGATAATTGTTTTGAGATATGGAGGTAGTGATATTAAAGTCATGCTAGTTGGGTGATTATGAATTTAAAGAATGCTTGTGTTGAAGTTAGCAAGTCCCGTAGCAAGCACGTATGGTTAAAGTTGTGTAACAAATTTGAAACATGAAGTATTCCTGGCTTGTGCATCCTTATGAGCGGCGGTCGGGGACGAGCGATGGTATTTTCCTACCAATCTATCCCCCTAGGAGCATGCGCGTAGTGCTTGATTTTTGACGACTTCTAAATTTTTGCAATAAGTATATGAGTTCTTTTGACTAATGTTGAGTCCATGGATTATACGCACTTTTACCTTTCCACCTTTGCTAGCCTCTTCGGTACCGTGCATTGGCCTTTCTCAACTTGAGAGATGGCGCAAACTTCGCCGGTGCATCCAAATCCCGTGATACGATACGCTCTATCACACATAAACCTCCTTATATCTTCCTCAAAACAGCCAAAATACCTACCTATTATGGCATTTCCATAGCCATTCCGAGATATATTGCCATGCAACTTTCCACCGTTCTGTTTATCATCATCATGACATATTTTACTTTGGTCATATTGCCATTGCATGATCATGTAGTTGACATCGTATTTGTGGCAAAGCCACCATGCATTATTTTTCATACATGTCACTCTTGATTCATTGCACCATCCCAGTACACCGTCGGAGGCATTCATATAGAGTCATATTTTGTTCTAGTTTCGAGTTGTAATTCATATGTTGTAATCAATGAAAGTGTGATGATCATTATTATTAGAGCATTGCCCAAAAAAAGAAAGGCCCAAAAGAAAAAAAAGAAAAAAAAGAAAAAGAAAAAGAAAAAAAGAAAATAAATAAAAAGGGCAATGTTACTATCTCTTTTTCCACACTTGTGCTTCAAAGTAGCACCTTGTTCTTCATGTAGTGAGTCTCATATATTCTGCTTCAAAGTAGCACCATGTTTTTCATATAGTGAGTCTCATAAGTTGTCTTTTTCATACTAGTGGGAATTTTTCATTATAGAACTTGGCTTGTATATTCCTACGATGGGCTTCCTCAAATGCCCTAGGTCTTCGTGAGCAAGCAAGTTGGATGCACACCCACTAGTTTTCTTTTGTTGAGCATTCATTTATAGCTCTAGTGCATCCGTTGCATGGCAATCCCTACTCCTCATGTTGACATCAATTGATGGGCATCTCCATAGCCCGTTGATTATCCTCGTCAATGTGAGACTTTCTCTTTTTTTTGTCTTCTCCAGACAATCCCCATCATCATATTCTATTCCACCCATAGTGCTATATCCATGGCTCACGCTCATGTATTGCGTGAAGGCTGAAAAAGTTTGAGATTATTTAAGTATGAAACAATTCCTTGGCTTGTCATCGGGGGTATAAAAGTTAGGAACATCTTTGTGTGACGAAAATGAAGCATAGCCTAACTATATGATTTTGTAGGGATGAACTTTCTTTTGCCATGTTATTTTGAGAAGACATGATTACTTTGAGTAGTATGCTTGAAGTGTTACTATTTCTTTTATCAATATGAACTTTTATTTTGAATCATTTGGATCTGAACATTCATGCCACAATAAAGAAAATTACATTGAGAATTATGCTAGGTAGCATTCCACATCAAAAATTCTCTTTTTATCATTTACCTACTCGAGGACGAGCAGGAATTAAGCTTGGGGATGCTTGATACGTCTCCAACGTATTTATAATTTTTATTGTTCCATGCTATTATATTACCCCTTTTGGATATTTATGGGCTTTATTTTACACATTTATATCATTTTTGGGACTAACCTACTAACCGGAGGCCCAACCCGTATTGCTGTTTTTTTTGCCTATTTCAGTATTTTGAAGAAAAGGAATATCAAACGGAGTCCAAACGGAATGAAACCTTTGGGAGCGTGATTTTTGGAACGAACGTGATCCAGAGGACTTGGAGTGCAAGTCAAGAAGCAGCCGAAGCCTCCACGAGATAGGAGGGCGCCCCCCCTATAGGGCGCACCCCCTGTCTCGTGGGCCCCTCGGGAGGCCACCAACGTACTTCTTCCTCCAATATAAGCCTACGTACCCCGAAAACATCCAGGTTGCCAATGAAACACAATTTCCACCACCGTAACCTTCTGTAAGCGCGAGATCCCATCTTGGAGCCTTCACCGGCACTCCGCCGGAGGGGGAATCGACCACGGAGGGCTTCTACATTAACACCATAGCCCCTCCGATGAGTTGTGAGTAGTTTACCACAGACCTATGGGTCCATAATTATTAGCTAGATGGCTTCTTCTCTCTTTTTGGATCTCAATACAATGTTCTCCCCCTCTCTTGTGGAGATCTATTCGACGTAAATTCTTTTTGCATGTGTTTGTCGAGATCCGATGAATTGTGGGTTTATGATCAAGTTTAGCTATGAATAATATTTGAATCTTCTCTGAATTATTTTATGTATGATTGAGTTATCTTTGCAAGTTTCTTCAAATTATCAGTTTGGTTTGGCCTACTAGATTGATCTTTCTTGCCATGGGAGAAGTGCTTAGCTTTGGGTTCAATCTTACGGTGTCCTTTCCCAAAGGATGTTAGGCGAGCAAGGCACGTATTGTATTGTTGTCATCGAGGATAAAAAGATGGGGTTTATATCATATTTCTTGAGTTTATCCCTCTACATCATGTCATCTTTCTTAATGTGTTACTCTGTTCTTTATGAACTTAATACTCTAGATGCAGCCAGGAGTCGGTCGATGTGTGGAGTAATAGTAGTAGATGCAGGCAGGAGTCGGTCTACTTGTCACGGACGTGATGCCTATATACATGATCATGCCTAGATAATCTCAAAATTATTCACTTTTCTATCAATTGCTCGACATTAATTTGTTCACCCACCGTAATACTTATGCTATCTTGAGAGAAGCCACTACTGAAACCTATGGCCCCCGAGTCTATCTCTTATCATATTTGCTTACAATCTACTTTTATTTGCATCTTTACTTTTTGCATCTATATTATAAAATACCAAAAATATATTTATCTTATCATACTATCTCTATCAGATCTCACTTTCGCAAGTGACCGTGAAGGGATTCACAACCCCTTTATTGCGTTGGTTGCGAGTTCTTTTTTGTTTGTGTAGGTGCGTGGGACTTTTGAGGAGCCTTCTACTGGATTGATACCTTGGTTCTCAAAAACTGAGGGAAATACTTACGCTACTATTGCTGCATCACCCTTTTCCTCTTCGAGGAAAACCAACACAAGCTCAAGACAAAGCACCAGGCGATAGTTCTTTTGCACAATGAACACGGAAGAAATAGCTCAGATCTGCCAGTACTAGCCATTCATCCTCGAGGATGAAGCCATGCAACATCACCGACATTATCCGCTCAATCCATATGTGCTAATCATGACTTTTTAGACCAAATATTTTCAATTTATCAAGACCCGCTCCCCTCTTTAGATTTGCTGCATACCCATCGGGGAACATCAACTGCATTTTCACCCACAAAATAATTTCCTTCTAGCTAGCCTTCCAAGATTGAACCATGCCTTTGGCTTCGTCCAGTTCCGCTTTCCTTTCGGTTCTTCCATGTTTTGTAATGGTCTATAACAGAGCTCCTCTTGATCGTCTCTAGCCTTAGTATTATTCTTTTATTTCCCCTCCATGCCGAACAATGTACCAAACATGGCTTCGGCGATATTCTTTTCAGTGTGCGTCACGTCGATGTTGTGTGGGCAAAGGAGGTCTTTGAAGTAAGGCAGATCCCAGAAGCATGTCTTGTGAGTCCAGGCGTGTTCCTTATTATACCCCTTGAAATACCCTGGACACTCTGGATCTGGCTCGAGAGTGTTTAACTGATCTAGGGTCTGTTGGCCTGTCAACACAGGTGGTGCAGAGTGTTTGACAACTCTACCTTTGATGAAGTTCATCTTGTCTTTCCTGAACTTATGGCAAGGATCTAGAAACGGTCTATGCAAGTCGAAGCAACTATACTTGTGCCTTGCTGTCAGCCAACGAAACTCAAGAGCTCCCTTGCATGTGGGGCACGGGAACCTTCCATGCACACACCAGCCAACGAATAGCGCATACGCCGGCAAGTCATGCATCGAGTACATGTACCAGGCACACATTATGAAGTTCTCTTTGCTAAAGGTGTCATATGCCTTGAACCCATTATCCCAAGCTTCTTGCAATTCGTCCTTAAGAGGCTGCATGTACACATTCATATTCTTCCCCGGATAGTTGGGCCCTGGAATTATCAACGTCAGGAAAATGTTCTTTCTTTGCATGATCTGCCCGGGGATTGAGTGGAATGACAAACACGGGCCAACAGCTGTATGGGGCTGCCATCTGACCAAACACACTACCCATCTGTGCTGATGGCGACTCGAGGATGCCTTGGATCTGGCTTTTTTCCTTATGTAATGCATCGAAGCGCTTCCACGCTTCACCATCCAATGTGTGCACCATCATCACATTCCCATCTGCATCTAGTTCGGTTCTTTTACCTATTTTGTGCCATATCATCTGTCTGGCCGTCTCTTCGACCATGAAAAGACGTTGAAGTCTTGGTACGATTGGCATATACCGAAGAACATTAACAGGTATTTTGGTCTGCGTCTTCTCACCCATACCGTTGTCTACCACAACATACCTGGAAGAATTGCAAATGGGACAATAGTTCATGTCCTCATACTGAAGCCTAAATAAGACACATCCTTTCTCACAGGCATGTATCTTCTCATAGGGCATCTTAAGAGCACGGAGGATTTTGTCTGACTGGTACAGGTTTGGAGGTAACACATGGCCTTTGGGTAGAAATCGTCCAAATACTGTCATCATCGCGTCGTAGCATTCTCTGCCCAAGTTGAATTGAGCCTTCAAAGCCATTATTTGTGAGATGGCATCCGGTGACAAAGCTCGGTGTGCTCGTGGAAGGGCGTTTGAGGACTCAACATTTCGGTGAAGGCCTTTGCAGATCCCTCCATCTCCTCGTCCGAGTCCCGAGCATCGTCAAGTCTTGCACCATGTCTGCGGTCCCGGTACCATGCTCATCGGTGCGATGACGAACCACCTCGGCTCTGGCACGTTGGGCAGACTCACCATGTAATGTCCAGACCGTGTAATTAGGCGTAAAACCAAACTTCTGCAGGTCTTTACTGATTTCAAGCTCATCCCTCTTTTTATAGTTGTCGCACCAGGCAAAAGGGCACCAGCTTAATTCCTGGCCATTTGCAAATGCGGCTCTAACAAACCCCTTGGTTTTTGTTAACCATTCCTCGGTCCAAAATTTCTGACTAGTGTAACCGGTGTACATCCACGCACGATCACTCATATTGACTTCCTACTGGACACACAAGAAATATATACATAATTAAGCAAACCATATCCATCAATTAATGGAGTTTGTCAGTTTTATTACGTCCATGCAACCTACACGCTAAAAGGTAAAGATAGGTCCTAATCCCACCCGAGTATGTGTAGATTGGGTTCGTTTTCCCTTGCTCTACTCCGGATCCGACACAAAATTTTGGCAGCACCTCCCCGTTGTTCTCCTGATACACGTCTCGGCAATAAGCAGAGAGGATGTGTACCCGGAGAACAATAGGGAGGCACTGACGAAATTCTGCATCGGATTCGGAGCAGAGCATATGGGAAAACAAACCCAATCTACACATACTCGGGTTGTCCATGGATAACGTTGGACAATTTGAAAGAATCACAATTATAAATATGCAAATGCATGCATATTTATAGATGTAACCCTTTTGAACGGGAGACGCATAGTGGTTACGCATACTGATGATTGACACCTATAGCTAGCAAGTTTCATCAGCACGAAGACCGGAATAGAGCAAATGAAGGGGGAGGAGGAGATGTCATTTGTGCTCACCAACGAACGCAGGGGCGGATCTCGTCGAACACTAGACCCTCACAACGACGAAATAACTGCACATTTAAATCGAAAGATGAGTAACATATCAAGTATTCGACACCGATGGCCACATGTACCTCGCACCGACGATACTTGCTATTACGGTACCATCGACACCGAGGAACCCTCTAACCCACTCGTCCCCGGGTAAACTAAATAGCAACTACCATCGGTGCAAGGTACATGAGGTGGTTGGCGTTGAACACTAGATCCACATCCCACAAGTGAAGCCGGCGCCCGGCGACCCGCAACAATAGTTTTGGTGGGCGATGACGGTCGAACACCTCGGCAAATTTGTCTGGCAGCCTCTGCGATGAGGATTAAAGCCAAGTTTTGAAATTTCAAACAACCAAACCGACTTGAGTTAGTTTGGGTGTTTCAAGTTTCTCTGAGGCTGCCAGACAAATACGCAATGGTGTTCGACCGCCATCGACGCCGAGAACTGTTGCTGCTAGACGTAGGACCCCTGTGTCACTTGTGGGACATGGATGTAGTATTTGACAGCGACAGCCACATGTACCTCGCACTGACGATACTTTCTATTTAGGGTACCATCGACACCGAGGAACCCCCTAATTCGCAATGATGTTCGACCGCCATCGACGCCGAGAATAGTTGCTTTGGGACGCTGGACGTCGGCGTCACTTGTGGGACGTGGATGTAGTGTCGGGGTGTGGGTCGTGGTGTGGGTCGGGGTGTCTTTTTCTTCTTCTTCTTCTTCTTCTTCTTCTTCTTCTTCTTCTTCTTCTTCTTTCTCGTTTTTCCTCAGGTATGGAGACGCACGGTCGACGGGTCAGCAGTCGGACCGGGGGTTCTTGGCATGGGCGTCGGGACCCACTGGCTCCACCATCTATCCCCTCGGCGACCCTCTTCCTTTTTCCCTTTTTCCTCTTCTTCCACTTATTCTTCTTTTTTCAATTTTCTTCTTCTTCTAATTATCTAAATCTAAATCTGGCAGTAGCCTAATCCTACCACTATAACCTAAACGTAAACACAAAAAACAATGGAAAAAAATCACCTCGCCGAGCCGAGGCGGGGCGGGAGCTGAGGCGGTGGTGGAGGAGGCGACGGCTCCAAGGCGGGGGGGGTGCCACGGGCGGGTGGCGAGCAGGTGGTCTTGGGCGTGGCGGCGAGGCGGGCGGCGAGGCGGCGGGCGGCGGGCGGTGTGGCGATAGGGCGGCGGGTGGGGCGATGGGGCGAGGCGGCGGCGGCGAGGCGATGGGAAATGGGACGTGGTGGTGCAGCGAGGTGGCGGGGCGGAGCGGCGGTCGAGGGCGGCGGCGCGGGTGGTGAAGGAGGAGATCAAGAGAGAGAGAGGGGTGGCGGCGCGGGCGCGGCCCCTTTTCTGCTAGTAGGTCATAGTTCTTTGTTGTCTGGTAGCAGCCGTCAAAGAGCGTACGCAGTGGGGTGGGGCCGGGGGGAAACGGATGCCCTAACGACCATTTTCTTTCCCGTCTGCTGGCGGACGACAACGAAGTTTTGCCATCAGCCAGCAGACGGCAAAGAAAATGGCCGTTAGGGCATCCTCGTAACCCCGCCACCCACCCTCTTTGTCGTCCGCTAGCGGAAGACAAAGATATGCTGATGGCAAAGCCTTCCGTTGCCGTACACTGCCTCTTTGCCGTCTGTTTTCTGGTGGCTGATGGCAAAGCCTTTCTTTGCCGTCCGCTAGTTGACGGCAAAGAGTCGGCAGACGGCAAATCTGCTGATTCCAGTAGTGAGCATGATATTTCCATGGCTTGTCCATTTTTTGATATCGTTGTTATGCTAGATCATTGCACATCCTGGTACACTGCCAGAGGCATGCATATAGAGTCATACTTTGTTATAGGTATCAAGTTGTATTTTTTTTCTTTTGAGTTATAAGTAAATAGAAGTGTGATGATCATAATTATTCATTTTTAGAGCATTGCCCCAATGAGGAAAGGATGATGGAGACTATGATTCCCCCACAAGTCGGGATGAGACTCCGGACAATGATAGAAAAAAATAAAAAGAAAAAAAAGAAAGAAAAGAAAGAAAAGAAAAAGAAAACAAAGAGAGAAGGCGCATGCTAATTCCACTCTTGTGCTTCAAAGTAGCACCATATTTTTCATATAGAGAGTGTCCTATTTAGTGACTTTCATATACTAGTGGGAATTTTTCATTATAGAACTTGGCTTGTATATTCTGATGATGGGCTTCCTCAAATGCCCGATGTCTTCATGAGCAAGAAAGTTGGATGGACACCCACTTAGTTTTCATGTTGATATTTCATAAACTTATAGCTCTTGGTGCATCCATTGCATGGCAATCCCTAATCCTCGCATTGATTTCAATTGATGGGCATCTCCATAGCTCGTTGGTTAGCCGCGTCGATGTAAGACTTCCTTACTTTTTTGTCTTCTCTATATTTACCCCTATCATCATACTCTATTCCACCTATAGTGCTATATCCATGGCTTGTGCTCATGTATTGCATGAGGGTTGAAAAAGCTGAAGCGCGTTAAAAAGTACGACCCAATTGCTCGGCTTGTCATCGGGGTTGTGCATGATAAATACTTTGTGTTAAGAAGACAGAGCATGACAAGACTATATGATTTTGTAGGGATAGCTTTCTTTAGAGTCGATATTTAGAAAGACACGATTGTTTGTTGGGATGCCTGAGTATTGATGTCTTTATGTCAAATTATAGACTATTGCTTTGAATCAATCATGCCTTATTATTCATGCCATGATTAGACATATGATCAACTTTATGCTAGCTAGCATTTCACATCAAAAATTATCTTTTTTATCATTTACCTACTCGAGGATGAGCATGAATAAGCTTGGGTATGCTGATACATCTCTGTCGTATCTATAATTTTTGATTGTTTCATGCCAATATTATACAACTTTTACATATTTTGGCAACAATTTATGTGATTTATTGGACTAACCTATTGATCCTGTGCCCAGTGTATGTTCCTGTTTGTTGCATGTTTTTTGTTTCACAGAAAATCCATATCAAATGATGTCCAAATGCGATAAAAATTTACGGAGAATTATTTTGGAGTATATGTAGTTTTTGGGAGGTGGAATCAATGCAAACGGGGGCCCACAACCCCCAAGATACACCAAGGCACCAGGGGGTGCCAGGCTTGCCCAAGTGTCTTATGCCCTCCTCGTAAGGAGGTTGGGGCCCTTCTTCTGCCGCAAGAAAGATAATTTATGGAAAGAAGCGTGTAAAATCTTCAATGCAAACGGATTTACGGATCTCAGGGAATTTAAGAAACCATGAAGGGCTAGATCTAGGCAATGCGAAACAGAAGGGAATAGAGAGATAGATCCAATCTCAAAGGGGCTCCCGCCCCTCTACCACCATGGAGGCCATGGACCAGAGGGGGAACTCTCCTCCCATCTAGGGGTGAGGCCAAGGAAGAAGAAGGAGGTGGGATATCTCCCCATCTCTCCCGGTGGCGCCGGAACACCGTCGGGGCTAGGATCGTGACGGCGATCTACATCAATAACCTTGCTACCATCATCACCAAATTTCTCCTCTATGCAGTGGTGTAACACCCCTTCTCTCTGCTTTAATCTCTACTTAAACATGGTGCTCAACTCCATATATTATTTCCCAATGATATTTGACTATCCTATGATGTTTGAGTAGATCCGTTTTGTCCAATGGGTTAATCATGATCTTGGTTGGTATGATTGTATATTTTATTTATGGTGCTATCCTATGATGCCCTCCATGTTGGAAATATGCCCTAGAGGCAATAATAAAAGTATTATTATATTTCATTGTTCATGATAATTGTCTTTTATTCATGCTATAACTGTATTATCCGGAAATCGTAATACACGTGTGAATACTTAGACCACAATATGTCCCTAGTGAGCCTCTAGTTGACTAGCTCGTTGTGATCAACAGATAGTCATGGTTTCCTGGCTATGGACATTAAATGTCATTGATAACGGGATCACATCATTAGGAGAATGATGTGATGGACAAGACCCAATCCTAAGCATAGCACAAAGATCGTGTAGTTCGTTTTCTAGAGCTTTGCCAATGTCAAGTATCTCTTCCTTCGACCATGAGATCGTGTAACTCCTGGATACCGTAGGAGTGCTTTGGGTGTATCAAACGTCTGGCGAATCGGGTGACTATAAAGGTGCACTACGGTATCTCCGAAAGTGTCTATTGGGTTGACACGGATCGAGGCTGGATTTGTCACTCCGTATGACGGAGAGGTATCTCTGGGCCCACTCGGTAATGCATCATCATAATGAGCTCAAGGTGACCAAGGTGTTGGCCATGGGATCATGCATTCTGATCTGAGTAAAGTGACTTGCCGTAACGAGACTGAACAAGGTATTGGGATACCGACGATCGAGTCTCGGGCAAATAACGCACCGATTGACAAAGGAATTGTATCTGTGGTTTGATCGAATCCTCGACATCGTGGTTCAACCGATGAAATCATCGAGGAGCATGTGGGAGCCAACATGGGTATCCAGACCCCGCTGTTGGTTATTGCCTGAGAGTCGTCTCGGTCATGTCTGCTTGTCTCCCGAACCCGTAGGGTCTACACACTTAAGGTTCGGTGACGCATGGCGAATCTTACCCAGCTTCGGGGCTCTCCGGGGAGATAATACCCCTACTGCTGCTCTGCGGGGTCTCCGCATGATCACTATGGGGAGATAGTACAAGGGTGCTCCTCGAGCTGTATGGAGGCAGGGAGGAGCAAGGCTAGCTCTTCCCCTCTTGCTATATGTCTAGGAAACCTACTCAGGGGCGAACCCTTTGCATGGGTGCCCCGGGGGTTCTATAGGCCTACCCGGGGTATAAGGGTAATCTGATTTGGCGTGGCCCCGATCGTCGATCTCTCTTCTCTGCCGTCTTCTCCGCTGACTTATGGGGCCCGCTGATTGGCGGGTCCCATGACAGTGAGCACTATGCAAAGACACTCGATGACACGAGGCTTAGTCGGGGTCGTGGAAGCAGATGCCGCCACTTTGTCAGCGATCACTTGTTGCCACTCCCGTCAATCTGGTTTATGGCTTGTGGGGCCACGGCCGAGGCGGCCGACTCGGAGTGGCCGACTCTAACGCCGTCTTCGGACTCTCCAAATGAGCTCTTCTATCTCACCGACGGAGGGCCGGCGATCTCCGGCGTCTGCGCGCGCCGTCGTGGGTGCGAGGCTGCGTGCTGTGGTTGAGGTCGAGGTGGCATGGCAGCGATGCCGCGCCTCCGGAGATCTCTTGGTGGACGCGGCTCATCAGAGCCATGCCCCCCTCCCGTGGGTCGAGGGGCGGCCACGATGGGCTGTACCTGCGTTGGTCGTCGTGGAAGGTCGCGGGCCGACTCTCGAGTCGGCCCTTGAGAGGTCGCAAGCCGAGTCGGCTTGGCACAGAGTCGCCATCAGGGGACTCGGTTCCTTCAAGGTCGCCGGTGGGACTCGGCCCTCTCGAAGGTCGCCGGTGGGACTCGGCCTTCCGAAGGTCGCCCTGCTGGGACTCGGTGAGGGCACGGCCTGCCCCAATGTCTTGAAAGATCTTGGGTCCCGGTCCGCCTACCGTGGCCCATTACTCCGACGAGAGTCCCGGTGGCGCGGCTCGACGGGCGCCGCCCGTGGGGAACCGGCGATTCAGACTCATGGCGCCGACTCGAGATTCGGTGCCGTGCCTTCGAACCGCCTCGCGAGAGCCGGCCCGCCCGCAAGCCGCCTCCCGCAAGTCGTGGCGGGAAACCAGCGGCGATCGCCACGCTTCCTCGCCATCTGCGAGGCGGTCCTATCACGCAACGCCACGTGGAGGCGATAGCTGCCGCCCACGCTGCGTGACGGACGGGCGATAGGTGGGGCCCACCACTACCACGCCTCGGCTCCCGGCGGATCCGCTATGACGGCGGTTGGTATCCCCGTGGTTCTGCGGGCGATAACCGTGGGGTTTTTAACCGGGGGGCGCCGTGGGGTCGTGGGCGCAGTTAATCCCCACGTCGCCCCCTCGGCTTCTCAGCCCATGGGGCTATAAATAGGCCGAGGGGGAGCAGTGGCGCAGCACGCGCACTCCCTCCTCTGCCCTCTTGCCCTTCTTCTTGCTTGGTCGCACCGCTGCTCCGCTGCTCTTTCTCTCTTTGTCGACGATGAGCTCCTCCTCCGCCGCGCCTACCGCCTCGCGCTCCGGCGAGTGGGACGGCTCGGATGTGGACGCGGAGGACATCGAGTTCCTCCGCCGGACCCGCCGCCTTCCAAGCGCTGATCTGGTGCGGGCCCGCCCCGCGCCGGCGGGGGAAATCCGGCCCGCGCCGGAGGCAGGCGAGCGGGTCATCTTCCGCTCGCACCTCATGCGCGGGATGGGCCTCCCGGCGAGCGGGTTTCTCCGCTCGTTCCTCGAGCTGTACCAGCTTCAGCCGCACCACCTCACCCCCAACGCGGTGGTGCTCCTCTCCGCCTTCGCCACCTTGTGCGAAGGCTACATCGGAGTTCTCCCCACCATCGAGCTGTGGGGAGAGTTCTTCTCTTCCAAGCTCGGCACGCAGGCTGCCGCAGACGCCGCGCGCGGTGGCACGTTCATCGCGTCACGGCGCGACGACGGCCAACAACCCCTTCCGTCCATCCGGTGGTGAAGTCGGTGAAGATGTGGCAAAAACATATTTCTCGTGAAGAACGTCGCCACCGACGGCGATCGGGTCAACCTGCCGCCCGCCGACCCGAGCATTGACCGGCCGGCCGCCACTGGTCCCGGCCGGTCGAAGACGCTCTCGGCCTCGGTCGGCGCGCGTGGCGCGCCTCCGAGTCTTGACGCATCGGAGGGCTCCTCGCCTCCGACCTCTGGCCGCCTTTGTGGCGCGCGGGTGCTTCGCTCAAGGCGGCCCCATCTCATCTGCCGGATGAGCGGCCGGCATGATCCCAGCCGGCTGTGCACCAAGGACATGCAGCGGCGTGGAAGTGGCGAACATGGTGAACCTCATCGCCCACTACAAGTTCACCGCCGAGTGGCGGTTCGGCAAGGAGCCGTGACTCATGCGACAACCCTCCGCTGGTGGTAAGTTTTCCATCTGTGCTCCGGTCTTGCATGTATCCGACCTTGAGCCCTAATCTTGTCAGTTTCTTTGAGCAGAACCCCCTCTTGGCGCTGCTGCGGCGCCCGAGAGAATCAGCGTGAATCGCCCACGATCCGAGGTCGACGGCGTTAACGACTAACCTAGGAGCCGCGGCGGCTGGAGGCCGACGGAAGGCGGCAGGAGGAGGAGGAGGCGGCCTCGAGCCGTCGGCGACCTTCGCCGACCGCCCGAGGATGACATCGACACGAAGTCATCCGCGTCATCAACCGAGAGCCGCCCCTCAACCAGGGCGGGTCGAAGAAGCGCCATGCCGGGCCGAAGGCGCTCGGCGGCGGCGAAAAACCAGGGAACCGCCGCGCGACCAAGCGGAGGAGGCGGCCGCAAGGCCAACCGCTTCCGGAAGGAAGTGAAAGGCCGCCGCTTATCTCTTCGTAAGTTTTTACTCTTTGCTCTTTTCGACTTCGCTGAATTGATCGACTCTCGCCCTCTCCTCCCAGCGCCCCTCTCCCTTGAGAGAGTCGCCGCGCCCTCCGTCATGGGGTCGGGGGCGACGTCCTCCAACACGCGGCGGGTCGACCCCGCCGCCGATCTCCGGGATGCGACGGAGCGGAACGCACGGGAGAAGCGCGCAGAGGAGGAGGCCAAGCGGCTGGAGAAGGCGCGGTCGACAAAGCGGCCGCTAACGCCAGCCGCATCTGGGCGAGCCGTGGCGCGGCGCCGCGCGCAAAACGAGACGCCGGCGGCGTTCGCCGCCAGCGGCGATGCTTATCCCCAGCTATCATCAGCGCTGCCGCCTCCTGACTTTACGGGGCAGACCGGGGAGGTCGGCACCGCCAACCCTCTCGCCGAGGAAGGCGGCGATGCTTCGGGTTCGGACACTCGCGCGCCGCCTCCGCCACCTCCGCCGCCTCCGTCTTCGAGGCCGCACGGTAAGCAGCCTGTGGACCCGCAGGACCCGCCGGCTGCGGACGACGCCGACGCGCAGCTGCTTCTGCAGGTCGCAGCGCCGACTCGCCGCCGAGTCGAAAGGGCGAAACTCAGCGCCGCTGGCTCGGAGACGGACGCCAAAGATGGCGAACACACGCCGAGGCCTCCAAAGTGCCGCGCCATCTTGGCTGGGTGCGCGTGGCGGCACCTGCCCGCTGAACGAGCACTCTTGGGCGTTCGGTCCAAGTTGCGCAAGGAAGGCGAAGCCCTCAACTCTACACCAGGCGCTTGTCGGCCATGCGGGCCTCGATCCGGCACGATTTGTTTTTGGTTCTCTTGTCTCTTTTCGTGGGGCGCGCTAAGCACTGCTGATCGGTGTAATCCCGAGTTGAGTCGGCTGCCGAGCAGCGGCTCGAACTCCTTTAGCGATCTTGAGGCTGACTTTGCTTTGCGGCCTTGCAGAGTACCACAACCTCAGGCTACCGCCTTCAACCGCAATGTTGAAGAGCTGAGAAGCGGACCGCCCGATCTGGCGGAGAGTCGAGGTAAGCGGATTCTTTCTTCTTGCGGGCCTTGGCGCACCAGCGGGCTGTAATCCCCGAGATTCGGCCGATCGTCTTGATCGGGCGGATCTCCAGCGACCTTCTCTGTTAATAGCGTTTATCTTTCTTTGGGCTCGACGCTAACGCCGCCCTTCAAGGGCAGCTATATAAGCCAACGCCGCCCGTCGCGCTAAGGAGGAGGAGGCGACAAACTTCGCTCGAGGCGCGACCTTGGCGACACGGCTGGCGAGCGAAGGATCTGCCGGAAGACGCAGAGGCGCCAAGTCGCGGAAGAGGCCCTCCTAGCCGAGTTCGAGATGGAGCGGGCCGCCTGGACCGACCGCGAGGCGATGCTGACCTCCGGCTACCACGTGATCGAGGACGTCGTCGACGGTAATTCCTGTCTTCTCTTTTGGTCTTTCAATTCCTCGTCGAGGCTGTCTTGGTTTTCTTCGATTGTTTCCTTTCTTGTCTTTCGCAGACTTCTTCCCGGGCCACTCGCAGGCCGTCATTCCGGCCATCGAGGCGGATCGGGAGGAGCGAAGGGCGCAGGGCGAAGTGATCGCCGCCAACGCGCCCCGCACTGTCGACGAGCAGATCTTGAGCATCGGGCTCGCGCCGGCTGCTTTGCCGTCGATGCGCCGCCTTCAACGCGCCGGCGCCCAAGTCGTCACCGCCCTGTGGCCGGAGGTGCCGGCTCTTCGCACCGCCAGTCGGACGGCCGACTGGCTGGAGGTCGCCGTCGGTCGCTTCGAGGCTTGGAAGGGCTCCTCGGCCCGCGCCGGAGCACGCCGGGCCCTGGAGTTCGTCAAGGGGTGGTACCCTGGGCTGGACCTGGACCGCCTGGCCGCGTTCCGGTCAGAGGCCCAGGCCGAGTTGGGGGCCGTGGAAGGCGCCCTCGTCGAGAAGCGCGGCCGTCGCCGAGTACCACGGACACTAGTGTCTTTGTGCCCGGCGGACGCCCGACGGCGAAGAGGCTCCACGAGTGGTTCGGGATGCACCAGTCTGAAAGACTCATGGAGGTGTCGGCTCCGGCAGGGGAGGGCGAGTCAGAGGACGGAGGCGGGAGGAGGAGGCGCCAGAGCACGAAGAAGGCGACCAGCCTCGGCTGATCGCGCCTCCGGCAACAAGCCTCGGAAGGACAAAGGCAAGCGTCGCCGAGGCGACCAAGCCGAGACCGCCCAGCCGGCTGCCCGGCGCTGGAAGCTGCCGCCTCCGGCCCTCCGGCCCCGGAGGCCGCCCCCTAGGATGCATCAGCCTTACCTGTTCTTTCGTTTTGCTTAAAAAACTTGTTAGTCGCGAACAATTCCACCCGCGGGGTGTATTCGGCCAAGGGCCTTATGTAAATATTTATCAAGTTTCCGCCTTTTGCTTGCTTTGGCTCTTTTTAGACTGTTTTCCTTTGCCGCCTCCCCTTGGTTTCCACCTTGCTATCCGGGCAGCCGCTCTGCGGACTGCCACTGGGTCAAGAGCTCAGCTACCTTGGGAGGCAAGTACTTAGTCGTTTAAAGTGTCGTAGCAAGTTTGGTGAAATCAACCGACCGACCCTCAAAGTCGGCCGTTCTTAATAAAGGTTAAAACTATGAGCCATTTGCTCATGAGTCGGCTTAGTAGGGGGAGCGGCTTGGGCTATCGTAGCTTTAAGTCCTTAGCCGTTTTTCATGTGTGCGCTTTCGTTTTACGCCTCCGCTTTATCGGCGATCGCTCTGCGGCTGTGGCTTCAGGAGAGCGGCTTTGAGCGCGGCACATTACTTGTCCGACCTCGGGGCGTTTCATAGCACAAAGCGGCGAGTCCCCGGCCGACTTAGCCGGACCAGTGCTTGGGACGGTATGATAAAAATGGGGAAGCATTTGAGCGAGATTCATATCATACTGCTAATCAAAAGGCAGTCCCGAGCTCGGCTCGGGGCCCAAGGTCTTGGTGCTTATCTGAAAGGGGAGTAGCGTGATACATCTTGTATCATTGTAAAATCTTCGAAGAAGATTTGCATTCCACGGCGCTCTGTCTCCTTGCGAGTCGTCTCTCTTGCGTGCTTTCGAGGCTTCGAGCATCGATCGTAATAAGCGTCGTTCAAAGCACCTTGTCGATGATGAAGGACCCTCCCAAAGGCGCCGACAACTTGTGCTGGCGGCTGTTCTCTGAATCGTCAGAGCACAAGGTCGCCCTCTTGGAATGATCGTGGCTTGACCTTGCGGTTGTAGTATCGCCGCAGACTGCTGGTAGATCTTTGGACCGGTGAGTGCCAACAACCGCCCTCTTCCGGCAGTCGATGCCGTCTTCGTGCTTCTTGACCTCCTCTTGGTGTACATGGAGACTCGTGGAGAGTCGAATTGTGTATCCGTCGGGATGACGGCGGCGGCACCAGAGGCGAGGAAGAACGGCGTGAAGCCGGTTGATCTGTTGGTCGCGGCGCAGACTCGAGGACGGCAGCAGCTCTTCCACCCAACAGCCGCCGGCGCTCGAGTGGTTCGACCAATCGAGGCTTGATGCGGATAGGATGAGGCCATTGACTCGCTCCACGGCCGTTTATTGCGGATGGGCAGCGGACGCTAAGTCCAGCCGGATGCCTGCGTCGTGTCGAAACGAGCCAAAGCGCCCTTGGCAAAGTTGGTGCCGTTGTCCGTGATGATCTTTGTGTGTGGTATGCCATACCGCCTTTGTGATGTCGGCAATGAAAGTCACTTCTTTGTGGGCCCATTTAGTTTCTTGATGGGCTTTGCTTCCACCCACTTGGTGAACTTGTCTACTGCGACGAGTAAATGAGTCAGGCCACCTCGAGCCGTTTTGAAAGGTCCCACCATGTCCAGGCCCCAAGCTGCAAAGGGCCAGCGATGGGGATTGTCTTGATCTGAAGCCGGTGAAGGGGCTTGGAGCGGAACACCGGCACCTTGCACTTCTTAACTAATTCTTTAGCTTCTTCCAGGCGATCGGCCAAAAGAAACCATCGAAAGGCTTTGGCCCTGGCGCCCTCGAAGCAGCGTGGTGACCACACTCGCATACGATGGATGTCCACGAGGATCGCTTGGCCTTGCTCGACTCCACGCAGCGTTGGTGGGCGGTGGACTGCGCTGACTAATTCTCTGTTGACTATTGTGTAGGCTGCCGCTCGGCGTTGTACTTCTTGAGCGAGTCTCATCTGTAGGCAACTCCTTGATGACTAAGAACTTGAGGATGGGCGGTGCCCATGAAGGTCTTGCTATCTCTTCGATCGCTACCACAGCGACTTGGACGAGGGCGGCTGGGACGGGAGGCGGCGGGTTGGACTCTGCTGCCGCTTCTTGAATCGAGGGATCTCTGGGCGGTGGTGCAATCCCCGGCCGACCGGGCGATCCGGGCTGATTACCCAGATCCCCGGCCGACCGGGCGCAGATCCCCGGCCGGCGTGTGGCTGTCTTGAGGTCGCTTCTTTGGGTCTTGAGTCGGATCCGACTATCTCGGGGAGCCGCACGAAAATAGAGTCGGACTCTGGTGAAGGTTTGATAGGCGGCTTGAGGAGGCGAAGGGCGACACCGAGGGAATCGCTTAGCAGTAGAGCCGACTCGTGCCAAAGCATCTGCTTGGTCGTTGTCGTTTCTTGGCACGTGGAGGAACTCGCATCCTTCAAAATATCCGCTAAGTTGCTGCACTAGGAAGCGGTAGCTTGCCATGTTTGCGTCCTTGCGCGTCGATCACGGATGATTCTTTGAACCACTAAGTCGAGTCGCCGAGTACGGATCCGCGGATGCCGAAGTTCCTTGGCAAGCCGGAGCCCGTGGATGGCGCTTCATATTCGGGCGACGTTGTTGGAGGCGGCGAAGTGGATTTGCAGCACGATTTGAGCTTGTCGCCCTTGGGGAGGTGAGGACGGCGCCGCCCGAGGCCGGGCGCATCTTGGAGCCGTCGAAGTGTAGTCGCCAATGAGTAGAATCGGTAGCAGCGGCAAGTATTGGGTCTCGCCCAATCGGCGAGGAAGTCGGCCGGCGCTGCGACTTGATGGCGCGGCGAGGTTGGTAGTAGATCGTGTAGGGAGCGGTCGATAGCCCACTTGGCCACTCGGCGGACGCATCTCGACTTCCGATGATCTCGGCGAGTGGGGCAAAGTGCAAACCACGGTGATTGGGTGCTCTTGGAAGTAGGGCTTCAGCTTCTTGGCGGCAAAATGCACGCCGTAGCACATCTTCTGGTAGTGAGGGTAGTTTTGCTTGGAGGTCGACAGTACCTCGCTCAAGTAATATACCGGTCTCTGGATCGGGAGCGCCTTGCCTTCCTCCTTGCGTTCGACTACAATAACCGTGCTGACTACCCGACTGGTGGCGGCGATGTACAAAAGCATGGGCTCTTTGGGAGTCGGAGCCGCCAAAGATAGGGAAGTCGTCGACATCTTCTTGATTGGAGAAATGCCTCATCTGCCTTGTGGTTCCACTCGAAAAAAGTGGTCTTCTTCATTAGTTGATACAATGGCAGAGCTTTCTCGCCCAGCCGACTGATGAATCGGCTTATGGACGCCAAGCAGCCGGTGAACTTCTGCACGTCCAGCAGTCGGCTGGGTACCTCCATCCTCTCAATGGCCTTGATCTTCACAGGGTTGCACTCTATGCCGCGTTCGGAGACCAGAAAACCAAGGAGCTGGCCGGCTGGGACTCCGAACACGCACTTCTCTGGGTTGAGCTTGATCCGGAATCGGCGCAGATTCTCAAAGGTCTCCTTCAGATCCTCTAGCAGCGTCCCCCGCTTCTCCGTCTTCACTACCACATCATCCACATAAACATGGGCATTCCTGCCGAGTTGCTTGAGGAGGCATTTCTGCATGCAACGCTGAAAGGTGGCGCCGACATTCCTTAAGCCGAACGTCATCGTCAGGTAGCAGAAGGCTCCAAACGGTGTGATGAATGCAGTCTTCAGCCTGTCTGCTGGATTCAGCTTGATCTGGTGATATCCTGAGTATGCATCCAAGAAGCTCAACAGCTCGCATCCGGCTGTGGAGTCTATCACCTGATCAATCCTTGGTAGAGCGAATGGATCTTTCGGGCAGGCTTTGTTGAGGCTGGTGTAGTCGATGCACATCCGCCACTGCTTGTTTTTCTTCAATACTAGCACAGGGTTAGCCAACCACTCCGGAAAGAACACCTCCATGATGAAGCCGGCTGCCAGGAGCCGGGCTATCTCTTCTCCAACTACTCTTCTCTTCTCTTCTGACAGGCGGCGCAAGGGCTGCCTGACTGGCCTCACATCTGGCCTGACATGTAACTTGTGCTCGGCGAATTCCGTCGGTACACCTGGCATGTCCTTGGGGATAGCGAAGACGCCCCGATTCTCACGAAGGAAATCGACGAGCTCGCCTTCCTATTTCTTTGTCTAGGCCGGTGCCTATGACAGCGTACTTCTCCGGGTGCTCCGGGTCCAAGGGTATCTTCTTGGTCTCTTTGGCCGGCTTGAATGATCCTTCTGCCTCCGACTCCTTAGGGTCTGGCGACATCTCCGGCTGCTTCCCAGCCATCGCCACGACACGGTCAAGGAGCCGCTTCTCGGCCGCGATCACCAGAGACTCGGCTAGCCGACTGCTTTCGGCCGCGCAGGCGGACGACTTCTTGTAGTCACGGCGACGGTCAGGATCCCTTTGGAAGTCGGCATCTTCATCTTGAGGTAGGCGTAGTGGGGAACCGCCATGAACTTGGCCAGGGCAGGCCGGCCTAGCAGAGCATGGTATGGGCTCTCCAAGTCCACCACCTCGAACCAGATCGGTTCTCGGCGGAAGTGATCTTTGTCTCCAAAGAGGACATCTATCAGAATCTTGCCAATCGGCGAAAGGAGAGGCAGATGCGATCCCATGGAAAAGCAAAGGCGGCTGCTCTACAGCCTGCCTCCGTCGATTCGAGCTTCTCCATGGTATCCTTGTACAAGATGTTTATGCTGCTGCCCCCGTCTATCAGGACTCGCGAGAAGCGGGCGGCCCGCTTGTCAGTGGCCAAGGTCGCCCCAAGAACCAAGGCGTAAGAGCCCGGACTCGGCATCACCTCTGGGTGATCCGCCCGACTCCAGCTGATAGGCTTCTCGGACCAATGCATGAACACAGGGGCTTCGGCTGCCACTGCGTTAACTTCTTCTGCTTCTTTGGCGCTTTCTTCGCGGTCGTCTGTCGGTCTGGTGAACACTACGTATGCTCCGTGCTCTTCTAGGAACTCGTCTTGGACCGCGCCGACTGGCCGTGCCGCCGGCTGCGGAGGCGGCGGAGGCGGGCGGCGGCCCGCAGGCGGCGGAGGGGCGAGGCCGTCTCCCTTGGCGATCTGACGAGCCAGTGGCACTTTCGGTGGTATGGTTCGACGGCTTGGCGCCATTGTGGAACTTGCAAGGACCATCCGAGTCTCGCTCATAGGAGAAAGCGGCAGCCGTTGGACTTGCCGCCTTACGCGCTTGGCGGAGGCTGCCCTCCGGCTGCTGGTCTTCTCTTGCCGCGACCGCCGACCGTTGGGAGTCGGTGGGGGCCTTGCGCTTGTTGTCGTTACTGCTGCTGCCGTCGGCGGCGTCTCCGGCGGCGTTCGGGAACTGGGGATCACCTTGCCGGCCGCATTGACTTGGATCTCCGTCTTCATGGAGGAGTCGGCCGTGGCGATTTATGCGCTATGACTAGCAGCTCGTCGAGGGTTCGGGCTCGTCGCAGAGAAGCTTGTGCTTGAGGAGGTGCCCTCTCGGCACCGGCCGTAAAATACTCGATGGCTGCACCTCGCACGCCCTCGCAGGAGTTTGGAGCTCGCCCGGTAGCGTGAGATAATCGCGTCGATTCCTCGGGGCCTTGCACGCACAAGGAGAGCGGCGGCGAAGGTCGCTTATGCGTCTTTGGTGAAGTTGCGAATGAAGGCTTCGGTGAAGTCGACCCAGCTGTTGATCTTTGCGGGGCTTTAGGCTGTTCAGCCATGTCCGGGCCGTGCCACGGAGCATGAGGGGAACATACTTGACGGCGACTTCGCTTGTTGCCGTTAGCGTCGACGGACGTAGAGTAGTCTATCGGCCAATCTTCCGGCTTCACGGGCGGTGTACTTGGGCGTGTCTCGAGGGAGCGTGAACCCTTTGGGGAAGGGCTCGTTTCTGATGCGGGGCCCCAAGCAAGGCGGGCCCAGTTCGTCTTCTTCTTCTAACGCCAGGGATATGTGGAGTCGGTCGATCCGGTGGCGGGCGTCGTTCTCTCCGACTCCCTCTCGGCGACCAAGGCGATCTCCGAGAGTCGGATGCTCGACGGGCGGCGGGGAGACTCGCCGTTCTCTCCGAGGCGGGGGAGGCAGATAGTCATCTCGCCGCTACACGGCTCGGGGGCGGCCATCTTGGTCTCGCTCGATGGAGATGCGAGTCCGACTGTGGCTTGCGGCCGGCTCTTTCTCCTTCCTCCCACGGACTCCGCCAGTCGGCGTCCGGGAGGTCGCGCCTTGATCTCGGCGAGGGGGTAAGTCGTCATTCTTCTGTTGCCGCGTGTCGGCGCGGCCGCCGCCGCGTTTCGCGCAGAACCGCTGCGTCGAGCTGGTGGACTCGCTCCGTCATCACGGCGCGCTCTTCGCCGTCGAGGTCCTCGTTCCTCGATGCGCCGCTTGGCGCGCGGATGTTCTTCGCAGGGTGGCGAGGCGGGCGTTTTGCCCGAACAGATCGGCGATAGCCACGCCGCGCTCTCGGACCGTGCCAAGACGGCTCGGCGGTCGGAGCCGGCGTTACACCTCGGCGCGATCCACCTCGCGCTGATACGCTTGAACAGCGTCTCATGCTTGCCAACTTCTTGGCGCCGATGAGCTGAAGGCGGCGCTCTTCCGGCATCTCTGCGTCCGCGTCCTCCGGGAGGGCGCGGACAGTCTTCGAGCGCGCAGCAGCGGGTCTGGCGTTTTCTCCGAGTGCTCGCCGTGGCGATGGCGAGCACCTCCGTGACGGCGCTTCCGTCGCTCTCCTCGTACGGAAGCGGCTCGTCGTAGACCACCACGTTGGTGGGGAAGGTATCAAGCGATACGGCGTCGGAGTCGACCAACATCGGGTCGGAAGAGCCTACGGACTCCAAGTCTACGGCGGGCTCGCCGGCGACTTGAAGCTGGTCAAGGAGGCCCGCGAGGAGGTTCTCGGGGCCACCCGCGCCGGTGCTCAGCGGGCTCGTCGGAGAGGTGCACCTCACCGAGGAGTTCGGCGAGGCCGCGCAAGCATGAGCAACCGACGCCGCCAGCAGCGCGTCCGACGAACCCATCTGGCGAGCCGGGCTGGCCTTCGCCGAGGAGGAAGAGGGTTCCGTCGAGCAGGTCTCCGGATGACGGTGCACCTCGCCCACGGTGGGCGCCAAATGTCGGGGTTGGATCGACATATGCCAACGGATGGCTTATCATGGTGGGGCGAGTAGAACGTCGCCGGTGCCTGGAAGAGGGATGAGGCGAAGGCATGCACGCCGGCGAATCTTACCCAGCTTCGGGGCTCTCCGAGGAGATAATACCCCTACTGCTGCTCTGCGGGGTCTCCGCATGATCACTATGGGGAGATAGTACAAGGGTGCTCCTCGAGCTGTATGGAGGCAGGGAGGAGCAAGGCTAGCTCTTCCCCTCTTGCTATATGTCTAGGAAACCTACTCAGGGGCGAACCCTTTGCATGGGTGCCCCGGGGGGTTCTATAGGCCTACCCGGGGTACAAGGGTAATGTCTGTTGGCGTGGCCCCGGTCGTCGATCTCTCTTCTTGCCGTCTTCTCCGCCGACTTATGGGGCCCGCCGACTGGCGGGTCCCATGACAGGCTGAGCACTATGCAGACTCGATGACGCAGCTTGGTGGGTGGGGTCGTGGGAGCAGTGCCGCCGCTTTGTCAGCGATCACTGCTGCCACTCCCGTCAATCTGGTTTATGGCTTGTGGGGCCTGGCGAGGCGGCCGACTCGGGGTGGCCGACTCTGAACGCCGTCTTGGACTCTCACCGAGCTCTTCTATCTCAGCGACGGAGGGCCGGCGATCTCCGGACGTCTGGCCCGCCGTCGTGGGACAGGCTGCGTGCATTGTGGTTGGTCGAGGTGGCATGGCACGATGCGCGCCTCACCGGAGATCTCTTGGTGACGCGGCTCACTGTAGCCATGCCCCCCTCCCGTGGGTCCGAGGGGACGGCCACGACGGGCTGTACCCTGCGTTGGTCGTCGTGGAAGGTCGCGGGCCGACTCTCAGAGTCGGCCCCTTGAGAGGTCGCAAGCCCGGAGTCGGCTTGGCCTGGCCGTCCGGGGACTCAGTTCCTTCGAAGGTCGCCAGCTGGGACTCGGCCCTCTCGAAGGTCGCCAGCTGGGACTCGGCCTTCCCGAAGGTCGCCCTGCTGGGACTCGGCTGAGGGGCACGGCCTGCCCCAATGTCTTGAAAGATCTTGGGTCCTGGGTCTGCCTACCCGTGGCCCATTACTCCGACATTCTACGCCACATAAAAAAAATATTGGTCCACTTCTCCATATATTGCCAACTTTGCAAATTCATAGGAAAATCATTTGAACTCCAAATCTAGTGAAACCAACTTCTAGGTGCTTCTAAAATTATTACTTGTGAAATGGGTGCCTTTGCTCATTTTTTCAAAGAAATTCTTCTATACACTTCTTGCAAATCCACAAATCCCTTGATTCCACCATATTGAAATGTTCAGAGATAACTATAGAACAAATTCCAATGAAACCACTCTGGTTAAAATTTCATTTAACCGTATTTGTCCTAGAAAAGTCAAATTAATATTTTTAGAGCACTTTTATTTTCTGCCTTGTTGTGTTGCTTATTGTGATTGTTTCCGACGATAGTTTACAAAGTAGATGGAGTACATGGAGAAGGACCATAAGATTTCAAGACTCTGATGAACCAGGCAAGCAGCCCTTTGACCACGATGAACCTTTTTACATCATAATAGCATTTTCGTTGCTTCACTGAGTGCATGATATACTTTGAATGGCAACCTTGCTAGGCTTGCCTCCGTTGAATACCCCGTTGATTCTTGCATTGTTCATGACTCTATCCTTGTTTAGAGTTGTGTTGGTGGGTTGTAGAAATATGCTATAGTAAATGGCTACGCAAAGTGGGTCATGGTTATGCATGGAAAGAAACAGCCCCAGTGGGTGCCACTGATGCCCTGGGAGATGATGATGAGCTAGGTCACTACTTGGTGTAGAAGTAGTGTACAGGGGCTTGATAAAAGTGTTGTTTACAGAGACGGATTAGATTTAAGATTTGTCGACTGTCCCAACCTTACATGCACAACCACTCTACCCTTATATGGGAAAGGGCATTATCGATTACCTAGGCCGATACTAGCTTGGAGCCCGCATTACTAGTGACGGGAGAGTTGTTGGTGCGCTCTCTCGGGATGAGGTCGTGCCAGGTTGGGCGGCCAAGAACATTTTCATGGGGCACCGGACACACCGTTGGTACCCCGTGCCAGTGGTATGTGATATATATGGGAGCGAGGCTCCACAATTTTAAGATGTGAAATGTTGGGCACGGGGGTTACTACCAATCGAGTGGACTCCATGTTAGTGTCATCTAGGGAAAGATAGTGATCGGGTGCTTACCCCAGGTACTTGAGGTACCGCAGGTCGTGGATGACACGGAAGTTCCCCGGATCTTGTGGGTAAAGTGTGCAACCTCTGCAGAGTGTAAAACTATTCGAATAGTCGTGTCCATGGTCAAGGATTGTTGGGTGCTGCTGCTTAGACTATTTCCATATGTTTCTGGAAAACAACACGGTTTGGTAAATGTGTTGATACGATTCATGAGGAAGTCACGATGAGCTTGATAATGAGTTGTTCATAACTCTTTTCTCGATGTTGATGTCTGTAACCTCCTGATTCTTGTTGCAGACACATTCATGTCCTTGACAAATGATGATCATACTTGCATGAGAAAAACTAGCTTCCCGCAAAAATGCCAAATTAGCATTAGAGCCTTGCATAATTATTCTGTTATCACTCATGGGTTGCTTGCGAGTACATTCAAAGTACTCATCGGCTTGCCACTGGTTATTTCATTGGCCAGGCATGAAAGAACAAGATGCGATGAAGAATACTTCGGTGACGAACATGCGAACTAGGACGCTTCCCTGTCAGAATGCCTGTAGGGTTAAGGCAGATGGCCTGGGTCCAAGTTATAGACGAAGATTTCCGCTGCAATGTTATACTCAAGACTTGACCATAATGGTCATAATTTATGTAAAATGGTATGTATGGATGTAAGACTCTTGTTATTCAGCTTCTGTGTGTTCAGTGAGCACTGATCTCTGGGGTCACTGTACACGTGCATTCAGTGATCACGACTTATGAGTCGGGGTCCCCACAGAGAAAATGCATAAGTATTGCAACATAATGTGTAATAACATCCCATAATGCAATAAATATGTAATAACATCCCATAATGCAATAAATATAAATATAAAAGCATGATTCAAAATGGACATATCAGTCACCAACGATGGTGATGAGGCCCTTGGACCCGACATATTTATCTTCAAGTAAGCATAGTGGGGAACCACCATGAACTTTGCCAGCATGGGCCGGCCCAGCAATGCATGGTAGGGGCTGGATAGGTCCACCATCTTGAACCAAATGGACTCGCGCCGGAAATGGCCGAAGGTGCCGAATAGGATGTCGAGCTGGATCCGGCCAATGGGGAGCAGGAGAGATCCTGCACGATGCCATGGAACACCGTCTGGGTCGGATGCAGCTGCCTAGCCTCGATGTCGAGCTTGGTCATGGTGTCGTGGTAGAGGATGTTGATGCTACTGCAACCGTCGATGAGGACACGCGAGAAGCGTCCGGTGCGCCTTTCAACGACTATGGTACGGTCAAGGACGAGGGTGTAGCCGCCCAGCATGGGCATGATGGATGGGTGGTCCTCTTGAGTCCAGATGATCGGGCGTCGGACCAATGCATGTACCGAGGGCTTGGGGGAACCATGACATTCACTTCGGCTTGGTGGCGGCGCTGACTATGCTTTTCATTGCCCTTGCTGGTAAACACGACATAGAACGCATTTGGGTTGGTGAATGCTTCGTCGCGCATCACACCGGCTGCTAGGGAAGGTGGCGGAGGCCCCGTGCCTTCCGGTGGAGGTGGCGGGGACGGTGGCAAGTTGCACTTCATCAAGCGCTGGGTGAAGGTGCACTGTCAAAGCGTGTGTGTGGATGGCCTCCCGCCACTGTGATGCATCCAGGGGGTGTCGAGCGTCTGCTCAAAGCTAAGGCTGGGTAGCCAGGCGGTCTTGCCGGTCCGCTGGCACCGGTTGCCGGCTTCCTCGGCTTGCTGAACTTCTTCAGTGGCAGCTACGAGGTGGTTGTCATATTGGCGAGCCGACTACTCGCCCTTGCATTTGTTGTTGTTGTTGTTGTTGGTGAAAGTCACGTGGACCCAGCCGGCTAGCAGCGGGAGCACGGGGGCGGTGCCGGCTGGAGTCGCTCGTGTGCGCAGGGCCGACTGCCGCAGAGTGACCAGCTGGCGCTAGTCATCTTTGGCCGGCTCATCGTACTGTTCATCGTCGATCGTCAGGGCTACCCTGGCACCTGCCGGAGTGGCTGGTGTCCGGTGCGGGGAAGGGGAATGCCCATACCCTATTGCTGAAGTCTCCTTCATTGGTGATGGTGGTGGTGGTGATGCATTGGTTTCGCACTTTAGCCTCAGAAGGTACTCCAATCAATGATCGATGCTTCAAAGGGCAATGTTCCGCTCTTCCAACAAGTAAATTCACGAGTGAGATATGTATACTGAAAACAAACCATTTCAAAGGCCCTTAAGGCCTCGATTTCGGTGGGGGTAAGATAATTATAGAAGGGTTGAAGGATATCTTCCTCTTTCTAAGTTTCCCCCATGAGCATGGCTTGCCCCCTTCTTGAGCTTGATCCCCTGCAATTTCCTTGACCTTCTCCTCCTCGGCGGCTTCTTTTGGTTCTTCTCTCCTTAGTTCCATCTTCAGCAACCAAGCACCCTCTTCTACAGTGTTGGAAGAGGGAGAAGACATGATGCCTGGATTGATAGATCCGACAGAAAAACACCACCAAATAAGAACATAGGATACTTTCGTGATGCAGTGGTCAAATCGTCTGGGGGTATATATAAAGAATTTTTATCTTGGTAAACAAGTATTCCGCACGAAAATGGAGTCGGGAAGGTTCCCGAGGGGCCCACTAGCCACCAGGGCGCGCTAGGTGGGGCAGGCGCACCTTGGTGCCTAGTGGGCACCTGGGTTGCCTTCTCGGGTGTTTCTTATTTTTTTTTCTAATATTGCAAAACTGATAGAATATTTTTTTTGGAATTTTTGGAGTCAGTTTACTTGTCGTATCACTTACCTCTTCCTTTTCAGTGTTCTGGAGTGTCCTCGAGGGTCTCTTTTATGTATTCTTCCGGTGTCATGGTTTGAATAATGTTAGTTTCAACATTAATAGGTGTACCTGAAATATAGTGCTTAATTCTTTGCCCATTGACCACCTTTGGATTAGTGCCTTCGGCATTATTGATCTTGATAGCTCCAGATCGATAGACTTCTTCAATGATATATGGTGCTTCCCACTTGAGAAATTTTCCTTCAAAAATCTAAAACGAGAATTTTACAATAGAACATATTCACCTACTTTGAATTCCTGCTTTTGGATTCTTTTGTAATGCCATCTTTTGACTTTTTCTTTGAATAATTTGGCAGTTTCATAGGCTTGGGTTCTCCATTCATCTAGTAAGATAATATCAAATAACCTCTTTTCACCAGCAAGTTTGAAGTCATAATTGAGTTCCTTGAAGGAAATATGCCCTAGAGGCAATAATAAAGTTGTTAGTTTATATTTCCTTAGTCATGATAAAGGTTTATTATTCATGCTAGAATTGTATTGATCAGAAAGCTTAATACATGTGTGAATACATAAACAAACAACGTGTCCCTAGTGAGCCTCTACTAGACCAGCTTGTTGATCAAAGAAGGTTAAAGTTTCCTAACAATGGACATGAGTTGTCATTTGATAACGGGATCACACCAATAGGAGAATGATGTTATGGACAAGACCCATCCATTAGCTTAGCAGAATGAATGTTCAGTTTTATTGCTATTACTTTCTTGATGTTAAATACATATTCCTTCGACTATGAGAATATGCAACTCCCGGATACCGGAGGAATTCCTTGTGTGCTATCAAACATCACAAAATAACTGGGTGGTTATAAAGATGCTCTACATGTATCTCTGAAGGTGTTTGTTGAGTTGGCATAGATCACGATTAGGATTTTTCACTCCGAGTATCAGAGAGGTATCTCTGGGCCCTCTCGGTAATAGACATCATAATCTTGCAAGAAAATGATGGAGTTAGTCATGAGGTGATGTATGATGGAACGAGTAAAGAGACTTGCCGGTAACGAGATTGAACCAGGTATGAAGATACCGACGACTGAATCTCGGGCAAGTAACATATCGATGGACAAAGGGAATTACGTAAGTTGTCATAACGGTTCGACTGATAAAGATCTTCGTAGAATATGTAGGAGCCAATATGAGCATCCAGGTTTCGATATTAGTTATTGACCGGAGTGGTGTCTCGGTCATGTCTACATAGTTCTCGAACCCATAGGGTTCGCACGCTTAACGTTCGATGACGATATAATATTATATGAGTTATGTGATTTGGTGACTGAATGTTGTTCGGAGTCCCGGATGAGATCACCGACATGACGAGGACTCTCGAAATGGTCAAGAGGTAAAGATTGATATATAGGATGGTGTTATTCGGACACCAGAAGTGTTTCATGGGGTACCGGGTACTTATCGGGTCACCGGAAGGGGTTCCGGGCACCCCCGACAAAAGATATGGGCCTTATGGGCCAAGAGGGAAAACTCACCATCCACAAGGGGCTGGTGCGCCCCCCATATGGGCCGGCCTAAGGAGGAGAAGGAAAGGGGAGAAGGGAAGGGAAAGTGTGGATTAGGATTCCCACTTCCTTTCCTCTCCCCCCTCTTTCGTTCCCCCTTGGGGAATCATGGCGGGGGGGGGGGGGGAGGGCAAGGCAGGCCCCTAGGGGGCCGCTGTCCAGTCCTAGGGCATGCCCTGGCCTCTCCCCTCCCCCTCCCAATTATATATATGTGGGAAGGGGGTGCCTAGCACGCTCATATCAATTGTTAGCCGTGTGGGGCGCTCCCTCCACCGTTTACACCCCCGGTCTTATTTTCGTGATTCTTAGGCGAAACCCTGCGGAGATCACTTCACCATCATTGTCACCACACTGTCATGCTAACAGAAACTCATCTACTACCTCGACGTCTTGCGGGATCAAGAATGCGAGGGACGTCACCGACCTGAACGTGTGCAGAACGCGGAGGTGCCGTGCGTTCGGTACTTGATCGGTCAAAGCGCGAAGAAGTTCGACTACATCAACCACGTTGTGAAACGCTTCTGCTTACGGTCTACGAGGGTATGCAGACACACTCTCCCCCTCGTTGCTATGCATATCCATGGATATATCATTGCGTGTGCATAGAAATTTTGTTGTTGTCCATGCAACGATTCCCAACATTGGCATCATGAGCTAGGTCTATGCGTAGATGATATGCACGAGTAGAAGACAAAGAGTTGTTGGCGGTGATAGTCATACTGCTTACCACCAACGTATTATTTTGATTCAGCGGTATTGTGGGATGAAGCGGCCCGGACCAACCTTAAATGTCCACGCACATGAGACCGGTTCGACCGACTGACATGCAATTTGTTTTGCATAATGGTGGCTGGCGGGTGTCTGTTTATCATACTTTAGTTGAATCGAATTTGACCGCGGACGGTCCTTGAAGAAGGTTAAAACAACAAACTGGACGAATCACCGTTGTGGTTTTTCCCGTAGGTAAGAACGGTTCTTGCTAGAAGCTCATACCAGCCACGTAAAACTTGCAACAACAAACTAGAGGACGTCTAACTTGTTTTTGCAGGGCATGTTGTGGTGTGATATGATCAAGACATGATGTGATAAATGTTATTGTATGAGATGATCATGTTTTGTAAGTTATCGGCAACCGACAGGAGCCTTATTGTTGTCTCTTTATTGTATGAAATGCAAACACCATGTAATTGCTTTACTTTATCACTATGCGTTAGCGATAGTTGTAGAAGGAATAGATGGTGAGACGACCATGACGCAACGATGGACATCAAGGTGTCGAGCCGGTGATGATGGAGATCATGACGATGATTTGGAGATGCAGATCACAAGAACAAAATGATGATGGCCATATCATGTCACATATTTTGATTGCATGTGATGTTTATCTCTCATGCATCTTATTTTGATTAGTATGGCAGTAGCATTATAAGATGATCTCTTCACTAAATTTCAAGATAAAAGTGTTGTCCCTGAGTATGCACCGTTGCTACAGTTTGTTGTGTTGAGACACCATGTGATGATCAGGTGTGATAGACTCTACGTTCACATACAACGGGTGTAAGACAGTTTTGCACATGTGGAATACTTGGGTTAAACTTGATGAGCCTAGCATGTACAGACATGGCCTTGGAACACTGGAGATCGAAAGATCAAACGTGAATCATATAGTAGATATGATCAACATAGAGATGTTCACCCTTGATGACTACCCCATCTCACGTGATGATCGGACATGGGTTAGTTGATTTGGATCACATATCACTTAGATGACTTGAGGGAAGTCTATTTAAGTGAGAGTTCTTAAGTAATTTGATTAAGTGAACTCAATTTATCATGAACTTAGTCCTAATAGTATTTGCATATCTATGTCGTAGATCAATGGCCCGTGCTTTCATTCCCCTGAATTTTAATGCATTCCTAGAGAAAGCTAAGTTCAAAGATGATGGTAGCAACTACACGGACTGGGTCCGTAACTTGAGGATTATCGCCATTGCTGCACAAAAGAATTATGTCCTTGATACACCGCTAGGTGAAAGGCCTGCTACAGGAGCAGATGCTAATATTTTGAACGGCTGGCAAGCTCAATCTGATGACTACTTGATAGTTCAGTGTGCTATGCTTTACGGCTTAGAATCGGGACTTCAAAGACGTTTTGAACATCATGGAGCATATGAGATGTTCCAAGAGCTAAAGTTAATATTTCAAGCAAATGCCCGGGTTGAGAGATATGAAGTCTCCAACAAGTTCTATAGCTGCAAGATGGAGGAGAACAGTTCTATCGGTGAACACATACTCAAAATGTCTGGGTATTATAATCACTTGACTCAGCTGGGAGTTGATCTTCCAGTTGATTATGTCATTGACAAGTTTTTTAATCACTGCCACCAAGCTACAAAGGCTTCGTGATGCACTATAATATGCAAGGGATGACAAAACAATTCCCGAGCTCTTCCCAATGCTTAAAACCGCGGAGGTAAAATTCAAGAAGGGGGCATCAAGTGTTTATGGTTAACAAGACCACTAGTTTCAAGAAAAAGTGCAAGGGAAATAAAGGGCAAGTTGCCACTCCTGGGAAGAAGCCCAAAGCTGGACCCAAGCCTGAAACTGAGTGCTTCTACTTGAAAGGGACTGGTCACTGGAAGCGGATCTGCCCCAAGTATTTGGCGGATAAGAAGGATGACAAAGTGAACAAAGTCATATTTGATATACATGTTATTGATGTGTACCTTACTAATGCTCATAGTAGCACCTGGGTATTTGATACTAGTTCGGTTGCTCATATTTGTAACTCGAAACAGGAGCTACAGATTAACTGAAGATTGGCTAAGGACAGGGTGACGATGCGCATCGGGAATGGTTCCAAGGTCGATATGATCGCCGTCGGTATGCTACCTCTACATCCACCTTCGGGATTAGTTTTAGACGGAACAATCAAAAATTATAGATACGTTGGAGATGTATCAAGCATCCCTAAGCTTAATTCCTGCTCGTCCTCGAGTAGGTAAATTATAAAAACAGAGTTTTTGATGTGGAATGCTACCTAGCATAATTCTCAATGTAATTTTATTTATTGTGGCACGAACGTTCAGATACAAATGATTCAAAATAAAAGTTCATATTGACATAAGAAATAGTAATACTTCAAGCATACTAATAAAAGCAATAATGTCTTCTCAAAATAACATGGCTAAAGAAAGTTATCCCTACAAAATCACATAGTCTAGCTGTTTCTCTATCTTCATCACACAAAGTATTTAATCATGCACAACCCAGATGACAAGCCAAGCAATTGTTTCATACTTTAGTAATCTTAAACTTTTTCAACTTTCACGCAATACATGAGCGTGAGCCATGGACATAACACTATATGTGGAATAGAATGGTGGTTGTGGAGAAGACAAAAAAAGGAGAAGATAGTCTCCCATCAAATAGGCGTATCAACGGTCTATGGAGATTCCCATTAATAGATATCAATGTGAGTGAGTAGGGATTGCCATGCAACGGATGCACTAGAGCTATAAGTGTATGAAAGCTCAACAAAAGAAACTAAGCGGGGGTGCATCCAACTTGCTTGCTCACGAAGACCTAGGGCATTTTGAGGAAGCCCATCATTGGAATATACAAGCCAAGTTCTATAATGAAAAATTCCCACCAGTATATGAAATTGACAATAGAGGAGATTCTCTATTATGAAGATCATGGTGCTACTTTGAAGCACAAGTGTGGTAAAACAGATAGTAGCATTGTCCCTTCTTTCTTTTTCTCTCATTTTTTTATTTGGCCTTTTTTTATTTGGCCTCTCTCTTTTTTTTATTTGGTGGGCTCTTTGGCATCTTTTTTTATTTGGTGGGCTCTTTGGCCTCTTTTTTTATAAAGTCCGAAGTCTCATCTGGACTTGTGGGGGAATCATAGTCTCCATCATCCTTTCCTCACTGGGACAATGCTCTAATAATGAAGATCATCACACTTTTATTTACTTACAACTCAAGATTACAACTCGATACTTAGAACAAGATATGACTCTTAATGAATGCCTCCGGCGGTGTACCAGGATATGCAATGAATCAAGAGTGACATGTATGAAAATTATGAAGGTGGCCTTGCCACAAATACAATGTCAACTACATGATCATGCAAAGAGCAATATGACAATGATGATGCGTGTCATATGAACGGAATGATGGAAAGTTGCATGGCAATATATCTCGGAGGCTATGGAAATGCCATAATAGGTAGGTATGGTGGCTGTTTTGAGGAAGGTATATGGTGGGTGTATGGTACCAACAAAAGTTGCACGGCACAAGAGAGGCTAACAATGGTGGAAGGGTGAGAGTGCATATAATCCATGGACTCAACATTAGTCATGAAGAACTCATATACTTATTGCAAAAATCTACAAGCCATTGAAAACAAAGTACTACACGCATGCTCCTAGGGGGATAGATTGGTAGGAAAAGACCATCGCTCGTCCCCGACCGCCACTCATAAGGAAAACAATAAATAAATAAAATTGTGATCCAACTTCATCACAAAGCGGTTCACCATACGTGCATGCTACGGGAATCACAAACTTCAATACAAGTATTCTTTAAATTCATAATCACCCAACTAGCATGACTCTAATATCACCATCCTAATATCTCAAAACAATTATCAAGCATCAAATTGATCATAGCATCCAATTCACTTCTATGATAGTTTTTATATACCCAACTTGGATGCCCATCATTCTAGGACCAATTTTATAACCTTAGCAAATACCATGCTGTTCTAAGAGACTCTCAAAATAATATAAGTGAAGCATGAGAGATCAATAATTTCTACAAAATTAAGCCACCGCCGTGCTCTAAAAGATATAAGTGAAGTGCTAGAGCAAAACTATCTAGCTCAAAAGATATAAGTGAAGCACATAGAGTATTCTAATAAATTCCAATCAAGTGGGTTTCTCCCAAAAGGTGTGTACAACAAGGATGATTGTGGTAATCTAAAAAGCAAAGACTAATGTCATACAAGACGCTCCAAGCAAAACACATATCATGTGGCAAATAAAAATATAGCTCCAAGTAAATTTACCTATAGACGAAGACGAAAGAGGGGATGCCATCCGGAGCATCCCCAAGCTTAGACTTTTGTTATCCTTGAATATCTTGGGCTGCCATGGGCATCCCCAAGCTTAGGCTCTTGCCACTCCTTATTCCATAATCCATCAAATCTTTACCCAAAACTTGAAAACTTCACAACGCAAAACTCAACAGGTAATCTCATAAGCTCCGTTAGTGCAAGAAATCAAAACCACCACATAAGGTACTGTAATGAACTCATTCTTTATTTCTATTGGTGTTAAACCTACTTTATTCCAACTTCTCTATGGTTCGTACCACTACATACTAGCCATAGATGCATCAAAATAAGCAAACAACACACGAAAAACAGAATCTGTCAAAAATAGAATAGTCTGTAGCAATCTGTAACTCTCGAATACTTCTGGAACATTAAAACTCCTACCAAAATAGGAAGTCCTGGGAAATTTGTCTATTGATCTACATCAATAAGAATCAATGCAAAATCACGTTTTTGTGAATTACTACAACTAGTTTCATGCGCGCAAAGTTTCTGTTTTTCAGCAGAATCAAATTAACTATCACCGTAGGTTATCCTATAGGTTCTACTTGGCACAAACACTAATTAAAACATGAAAACACATCTAAACATAAGCTAGATGAATTATATATTACTAAACATAAGCAAAAACAAAAAACAAAAATAAAATTGGGTTTCTGTGCAAAATAAAGTTGGGTTTCTGTGCAAAAACACTACTTAGATCTATCCTCGCTTTCAGCGCAAAATCACGTTTCTGTGATTTAACAAAACTAAATTCGTGCGTGTAAAGTTTCTGTTTTTCAGCAGAATCAAATCAACTATCATCATAGGTTATCCTATAGGTTCTACTTGGCACAAACACTAATTAAAATATAAAAACACATCTAAACAGAAGGTAGATGTAAAATTTATTACTAAACAGGAACAAAAACAAAAAACACAAATAAAATTGGTTGCCTCCCAACAAGCGCTATCGTTTAATGCCCCTAGCTAGGCATAAAAGCGAGGATAGATCTAAGTAGTGCCATCTTTGGCACTCAATTCATAAGTAGCTCGCATGATAGATTCATAAGGTAATTTGACTTTCTTTCTTGGAAAGTGCTCCGTGCCTTTCCTTAATGGAAATTGGGATCGAATATTCCCTTCCTTCATATCAATAATTGCACCAATCATTCTAAGGAAAGGTCTACCAAGAATAATAGGACAAAAAAGATTGCAATCTATATCAAGAACGATAAAATCTACGGGCACATAATTCCTATTTGCAACAAAAAGAACATCATTGATCCTTCCCATAGGTTTCTTAACAGTGGAATCCGCAAGGTGCAAATTTAAAGAGCAATCATCAAAATCATGGAAACCTAGAATATCACATAAAGATTTCAGAACGTGGAAACACTAGCACCAAAATCACACCAAGCATAACACTCATGATTTTAATTTTAATCTTTATAGTAGGTTCCCACTCATCATAAAGTTTTCTAGGTATAGAAACTTCCAAATTAAGTTTTTCCTCATAAGATTGCATCAAGGCATCAATAATATGTTTGGTAAAAGCTTTATTTTGACTATAAGCTTGAGGAGATTCAACACGGATTGCAACAAGGAAATACAGTCTATTAAAGAACAATTATCATAATTAAATTCCTTGAAATCCAAGATAGTGGGTTCAATGCTATTTAAAGTCTTGACCTCTCCAATCCCACTTTTACCAAATTTAGCATCAAGATCTAAAAACTCCGAATCATTGGGATGCCTTTTAACTAAAGTTGACTCATCTCCAATCCCATCATTATTAAGATTCATATTGCAAAACGAAGATTTAATATGGGACACATCAATAACTTTTAGATCTTCATCATTATTTTCATGGAAACTAGAAGAACATGCTTTTACAAAGCAATCTTTATTAGCACGCAATCTAGCGGTTCTTTCTTTGCACTCATCAATGGAAATTCTCATAGCTTTGAGAGACTCATTGATATCATGCTTAGGAGGAGTAGATCTAAGTTTCAAAGAATCAACATCAAGCGAAAGTCTATCAACGTTCCTAGCCAAATCATCAACTTTAAGCAATTTTTCTTCAAGCAAAGCATTAAAATTCTTTTGAGAGATCATAAATTCTTTAACACTATTCTCAAAATTAGAGGCCATCTTATTAAAATTATCATAAGAATTGTTGTAGGAATTTCAATAATTATTAGAGGAATTACTAGGGAACGGTCTAGGATTAAAGTTTCCTCTATAAGCATTGTTACCAAAATTATTCCTACCAACAAAATTCACATCCATAGATTCATCATTATTCTCAATCAAAGTAGACAAAGGCATATCATTGGGATCAATAGGAGCACTCTTAGTAGCAAACAATTTCATAAGTTCATCCATCTTTTCACTCAAAACATTAATTTCTTCTATAGCATGCACTTTTTTTACTAGTAGATCTTTCGGTGTGCCATTGAGAATAATTAGCCATAATGTTATCAAGTAGTTTAGTAGCTTCTCCTAAGGTGATTTCCATAAAAGTGCCTCCCGCGGCCGAATCTAAAATATTTCTAGAAGCAAAATTTAATCCGGCATAAAAACTTTGTATGATCATCCATAAATTCAAACCATGAGTATGGAAATTGCGAATCATCAATTTCATTCTTTCCCAAGATTGGGCAACATGCTCATGATCAAGTTGTTTAAAATTCATAATATCGTTCCTAAGAGAGATGATCTTAGCGGGAGGAAAATACTTAGAGATAAAAGCATCTTTGAACTTATTCCATGAATCAATACTATTCTTAGGCAAAGATGAAAACCAAACTTTAGCACGATCTCTAAGTGAAAACGGGAATAACTTCAATTTAACAATAACATTATCCGTATCTTTCTTCTTTTGCATATCACACAAATCAACAAAGTTGTTTAGATGGGTAGCGACATCTTCACTAGGAAGGATGGAGAATTGATCTTTCATAACAAGATTCAGTAAAGCAGCATTGATTTCAAAAGACTCAACATCATTAAAAGGAGCAATCGGAGTACTAAGGAAATCATTATTATTGGTATTGGAGAAGTCACACAATTTGGTATTATCTTGCGCCATCGCGACAAGCAATCCAACACACAAGCAAACAAAAAGGCAAGCGAAAGAGAGAGGAGATTGGGAAAGCGAGGGCGAATAAAACGGCAAGGGTGAAGTGGGGGAGAGGAAAACGAGAGGCAAATGGCAAATAATGTAATGCGAGGGAGATGAGTTTGTGATGGGTACTAGGTATGTCTTGAGTTGAGCGAAGACCTCCCGGCAACGGCGCCAGAAATCCTTCTTGCTACATCTTGAGCTTGCGTTGGTTTTCCTGAAGAGGAAAGGGTGATGCACCAAAGTAGCGTAAGTATTTCCCTCAGTTTTTGAGAACCAAGGTATCAATCCAGTAGGAGGCTCCTCAAAAGTCCCATGCACCTTGCTACGTCTTGAGCTTGCATTTGTTTTCCTTGAAGAGGAAAGGGTGATGCAGCAATAGTAGCGTAACTATTTCCCTCAGTTTTTGAGAACCAAGGTATCAATCCAGTAGGAGGCTCCTCAAAAGTCCCACGCACCTACACAAACAAACAAAGAACTCGCAACCAACGCAATAAAGGGGTTGTCAAACCCTTCACGGCCACTTGCAAAAGTGAGATCTGATAGAGATAGTATGATAAGATAAATATATTTTTGGTATTTTATAATATAGATTGGAAAAGTAAATATGCAAATAAAAGTAGATTGAAAGCTTATATGATAAAAGATAGACTCGGGGGCCATAGGTTTCACTAGTGGCTTCTCTCAAGATAGCATAAGTATTATGGTGGGTGAACAAATTACTGTGCAATTGATAGAAAAGCGAATAATTATGAGATTATCTAGGCATGATCATGTATATATGCATCACATCTGCGACAAGTAGACCGACTCCTGCCTGCATCTACTACTATTACTCCACACATCGACCACTATCCAGCATGCATCTAGAGTATTAAGTTCATAAGAACAGAGTAACGCATTAAGAAAGATGACATGATGTAGAGGGAAAAACTCATGCAATGTGATATAAACCCCATCTTTTTATCCTCGATGACAACAATACAATACGTACCTTGCAACCCATTCTGTCGCTGGGTAAGGATACCGCAAGATTGAACCCAAAGCTAAGAACTTCTCCCATGGCAAGAAAGATCAATCTAGTAGGCCAAACCAAACTGATAATTCGAAGAGACTTGCAAAGATAACTCAATCATACATAAAGAATTCAGAGGAGATTCAAATATTGCGGCCGCCTCGGCTGCTTCTTGGCTTGCACTCCAAGTCCTCTAGATCATGTTCGTTCCAAAAATCACGCTCCCGAAGGTTTCATTCCGTTTGGACTCCGTTTGATATTCCTTTTCTTTGAAATACTGAAATAGGCAAAAAAACAGCAATACGGGCTGGGCCTCCGGTTAGTAGGTTAGTCCCAAAAATGATATAAATGTGTAAAATAAAGCCCATAAACATCCAAAATGGGTAATATAATAGCATGGAACAATCAAAAATTATAGATACGTTGGAGACGTATCAAGCATTCCCAAGATTATTTCCTGCTCGTCCTCGAGTTGGTAAATGATAAAAACAGAATTTTTGATGTGGAATGCTACCTAGCATAATTCTCAATGTAATTTTTTTTATTGTGGCATGAATGTTCAGATCCAAGTGATTCAAAATAAAAGTTCATATTGACAAAAGAAATAGTAATACTTCAAGCATACTAATCAAAGCAATCATGTCTTCTCAAAATAATATGGCTAAAGAAAGTTTATCCCTACAAAATCATATAGTTAGGCTATGCTTCATTTTCGTCACACAAAAATGTTCCCAAATTCTACACCCCTGATGAAAAGCCAAGCAATTGTTTCGTACTTGAATAATCTCAAACTTTTTCAACTTTCACGCAATACATGAGCGTGAGCCATGGATATAGCACAATGGGTGGAATAGAATATGATGATGGGGATTGTGTGGGGAAGACAACAAGAAGGAGAAAGTCTCACAATGACGAGGATAATCAACGGGCTATGGAGATGCCCATCAATTGATCTCAACATGAGGAGTAGGGATTGCCATGCAACAGATGCACTAGAGCTATAAATGTATGAAAGCTCAACAAAAGAAAACTAGTGGGTGTGCATCCAACTTGCTTGCTCACGAAGACCTAGAGCATTTTGAGATAGCCCATCGCAGGAATATACAAGCCAAGTTCTATAATGAGACTCTCTATATGAAGAACATGGTGCTACTTTGAAACACAATATATGAGACTCACTATATGAAGAACATGGTGCTACTTTGAAGCACAAGTGTGGGAAAAGAGATAGTAACATTGCCCCATTTTTATTTATTTTCTTTTTTCCTTTTTCTTTTTCTTTTTTTGGGCCTTTCTTTTTTCTTATTTTTCTTTGGCCTTTTTTGGCCTTTCTTTTTCTTTTCTTTTTGGGGACAATGCTCTAATAATGATGATCATCACACTTTTATTAATTTAAAACACATGAATTACAACTAAAAACTAGAACAAGATATGACTCTATATGAATGCCTCCGGCGGTGTACCGGGATGGTGCAATGAATCAAGAGTGACATGTTTGAAGAATTATGCATGGTGGCTTTGCCACAAATACGATGACAACTACATGATCATGCAATGGCAATATGACAAAAGTAATGTGTGTCATGATGATAAACGGAATGGTGGAAAGTTGCATGGCAATATATCTCGGAATGGCTATGGAAATGCTATAATAGGTAGGTATGGTGGCTGTTTTGAGGAAGATATAAGGAGGTTTATGTGTGATATAGCTTATCATATCACGGGGTTTGGATGCACCGGCGAAGTTTGCACCAACTCTCAAGGTGAGAAAGGGCAATGCACAGTACCGAAGAGGCTAGCAATGATGGAAAGGTAAAAGTGCGTATAATCCATGGACTCAACATTAGTCAAAAGAACTCATATACTTATTGCAAAAATTTAGAAGTCATCAAAAATCAAGCACTACACGCATGCTCCTAGAGGGATAGATTGGTAGGAAAAGACCATCGCTCGTCCCCGACCGCCACTCATAAGGATTCACAATCCAGGGACACTTCATGTTTCAAATTTGTTACACAACTTTAACCATACGTGCATGCTACGGGACTTGCTAACTTCAACACAAGCATTCTTTAAAGTCATGATCACCCAACTAGCATGACTTTAATATCACTACCTCCATATCTCAAAACAATTATCAAGTATCAAATTGATCATAGCATCCAATTCACTTCCTATGATAGTTTTTATTATACCCAACTTGGATGCCTACCATTCTATGACCAAATTTTATAACCATAGCAAATACCATGCTGTTCTAAAAGACTCTCAAAATAATATAAGTGAAGCATGAGAGACTAGCAATTTCTACAAAATTAAGCCACCGCCGTGCTCTAAAAGATATAAGTGAAGCACTATAGCAAAAACTATCTAGCTCAAAAGATATAAGTGAAGCACATAGAGTATTCTAATAAATTTCAATCAAGTGGGCTTCTCCCAAAAGGTGTTGCTACGTGAGCTTGCGTTGGTTTTCCTTGAAGAGGAAAGGGTGATGCAGCAATAGTAGCATAAATATTTCCCTCATTTTTTAGAACCAAGGTATCAATCCAGTAGGAGGCTCCTCAAAAGTCCCACACACCTACACAAACAAACAAAGAACTCGCAACCAACACAATAAAGGGGTTGTCAATCCCTTCACGGCCTGCGAAAGTGAGATCTGATAAAGATAGTGTGATAAGATAAATATATTTTTGGTATTTTATTTTACAGATGCAAATAGAAGTAGATTGATAGCTTATATGGTAAAAGATAGACCCGGGGGCCATAGGTTTCACTAGTGGCTTCTCTCAAGATAGCATAAGTATTACAATGGGTGAACAAATTACTGTCGAGCAATTGATAGAAGCAAATAATTATGAGATTATCTAGGCATGATCATGTATATAGGCATCACGTCCGTGACAAGTAGACCGACGCCTGCCTGCATCTACTACTATTACTCCACACATCGACCGCTATCCAGCATGCATCTAGAGTATTAAGTTCATAAGAACAGAGTAATGCATTAAGAAAGATGACATGATGTAGAGGGATAAACTCAAGCAATATGATATAAACCCATCTTTTTATCAACGATGGCAACAATACAATACGTGCCTTGCAACCCTTTCTGTCATTGGGTAAGGACACCACAAGATTGAACAAAAAGCTAAGAACTTCTCCCATGGCAAGAAAGATCAATCTAGTAGGCCAAACCAAAATGATAATCCGAAGAGACTTGCAAAGATAACTCAATCATACATAAAGAATTCAGAGGAGATTCAAATATTTCTCATAGATAATCTTGATCATAAACCCACAATTCATCGGATCTCGAAAAACACACCGCAAAAAGAGTTTACATCGAATAGATCTCCACAAGAGAAAGGGAGAACATTGTATTGAGATCCAAAAAGAGAGAAGAAGCCATCTAGCTAATATCTATGGACCCGAAGGTCTATGGTAAACTACTCACAACTCATTGGAGGGGCTATGGTGTTGATGTAGAAGCCCTCCGTGGTTGATTCCTTCTCCGGCGGAGCACCGGCGAAGGCTTCAAGATGGGATCTCGCGGATACAGAAGGTTACGGCGGTGGAAATTGTTTTTCGTTGGCTCCCTTGATGTTTTCGGGGTACGTAGGTATATATAGGAGGAAGAAGTACGTCGGTGGCCGCTCGAGGGGCCCAGGAGACAGGTGGCGCGCCCAGGAGGGGTGGGCGCGCCCTCCTATCTCCCGGCCGCCTCGTTTGCGTCTTGACTTGCACTCCAATTTCTCCAGATCACGTTCGTTCCAAAAATTACGCTCCCGAAGGTTTCATTTCGTTTGGACTCCATTTGATATGCCTTTTCTTCGAAATACTGAAATAGGCAAAAAAAACTGCAATACGGGTGATACATCTCCGTTGTATCTATAATTTTTGATTGTTCCATGCCAATATTATTCAACTTTCATATACTTTTGGCAAGTTTTTATACTATTTTTGGGACTAACATATTGATCTAGTGCCCAGTGCCAGTTCCTGTTCGTTGCATGTTTTATGTTTCGCAGAAACCCAATATCAAACGGAATCCAAATGGGATAAAAACGGACGGAGAATTATTTTGGAACATTTGGGATTTTTCGGAGGAAGAATCAACGCGAAATGGTGCCCGAGGTGTCTGTCGTGGTTCTAAGTCTAACAGTAGAAATAGGGGTAGGTAAGGGGAGGCGATGTCCTAGCTATGGAGTAGTTGTGGAGACAAGTGATGTACGAGTTCAGGCCCTTCTCGGAGGAAGTAACAGCCCTACGTCTCGGAGCCCTGAGGCGGTCGAGTGGATTATGGATATGAGTATTACAAGAATGCGAACCCCTCTACCTGTGGAGGAGGGTGGCTTATATAGAGTGCGCCAGGACCCCAGCCAGCCCACGTATTGGAGAGGTTAAAGTACATTAAGTGCAGGCGCTTCGTAACGCCTCATAAAGTGTCTTAACTATCATTAAGTCTATTCAATAGCAAGCCGTTGTGCTGCGGAGCGCCTTTTGACCTTCTGGTGGTCGAGTGAGTCTTCATGGTCGAGTGAGTCTTCCATGGTCGAGTCCTTCCAATCGGTCAGTGGGTTCCTCTTTGGTCGACTGGAAGATGATCTCTTCTGAGAGTGTCCTTGGGTAGGACGTTTAGGTCAGGCCTATGACCCTACCCTAGGTACATGAATCCATCATTAGCCCCCGAATGGATTGAGGCTTGAGTGAAGGAGGAGTTAGCGTTGTTTCGATTGTCTTTACGTACTGGCTATGTGTTGCCTTGGATCAAGATCTTCTCTGTTGATAACACGCAACTTTTCTTCAGTCGACTTGATCCATTCTTGTTCTTTGGTCGAGTGACCTTCTTTTACTTTGCTATTCCCGAGCGACGGATCGCAGGAAATCTCGCGCTAGACAGACCGATCTGTCCCTCGCGGATCTCGCGGGATACGAAATTTGGGGAAGCGCGCGAAGCGGAACGGACTGCGGCGTTCGGATGGGACACAACAGGGACGCCTCGATTTCCGTGCCGCTTTTTCCGCCATGTATCGTGCAGCGCAACTGTTCGGGATATGATTGGATTGTTCGGGTCCACCTGTCATCCACTCGGAAGGGATGCTATAAATGCGTCTCGCGGGGGCTTCTGCACAGTACCCCGTTCTTCCTCCTCCGCTCTCTTGGTCTCCGCCCTCCGCAACTGCTGCTGCTCCTGCTACCTCCTCTCCTGCGCATTCCGCCGGCCACCATGGGCAAAGAGAAGACGGCGGTGTTGGAGCGCGCGAAGAAGGCGTCGGCGGCGGAGAAGGCGTCGGCGGCTGAGAAGGCGAAGGGGAGATCTACCGGCCGCGGCGGTTCCTCGTCGAGATCCAACTTGCCGAAGGGCTGGGTCCAGGGAGATTGGATCTAGTCGACCATCAAGGAGAAGGATCTCCTCGACATGGCCAACGACGGGTTGATTCCCCACGGTGCCGCAAGGCTTCCTGGCCGAGAGTGGCAGCCTCAGCCAGAAGAGGGTGAGTGCGTGTTCTCGCCACCCATGTCGACCGAGGATTTTTTTGTCGCCGAGTGTCTTCTTCGGGTTTTCTGAATTTCTTGAGCCCAGCTCCACCATTTTACTCCAAACTCCATCGCATATCTTGCTGCGTTTGTGTCTATGTGCGAAAACTTCCGGGCTGTCGATCGACCTTTGGGGTTTGTTCAAGTACATCTTCACATGTCGCTCTCAGACTGTGAAGAAGGCAAGCCCTGGTGACGAGAAGACCCAAGTACTTCAGATGTGTGGTGGCTTAGGGGTCCAATTGAGGAATAAAAGCACCTTCCCAGCTATGTCTTTTCCCGAGTCGGTCAGGGGCTGGCAGTCGACCTGGTTCTACTGCCGGAATGAGATGACGCCGGGACAGTCGACTGGTCTTCCTGCATTCACCATGAGTCGAGTGAACAGACCCTCCTCCCTGAAGGTAGTTCCAGAAGAGAGAACTGAGGTGAAGATGTTGATGGATCGCGTGGTGCAGCTGGTTCGGGATGGCGTGACTGGCATGGACCTCTTGGAGGTCTTTCTTCGGAGGCGAGTCCAGCCTCTTCAGTTCCGGAGCCACTGCATGTGGCTGTACTGCGGCACCGAAGACGAGACTCGCGTCCACCCGGAGGCAGTCGACGATGCCATAGTGGAAAGATGGATGGCCGCGATCACTGGGAACAAGGACAACCCTCGCGGATCCCGGAGGATTTCCCCACTTGACCACAACAGCGTTCCAGAAAAGGTACATTTGCTCTGTTTTCCATTGAATCTCCGTCGAATGTGTTTCTGTGATTTGGTCGACTGAGTTCTGTTTTGACATTTCCAGGCCCTTACTGAGCTATACTCCATGCCCAATGGCGCTCAGACTCCGAGGAGGAGGGGAAGAAGCGAGGTAGAGCCAGAAGAGTGGGATTGAGCGCCGCAGAAGATGACGATGATGAAGATGATGATGACGAGGATGATGACGACGAGGACGAAGAGGAGGAGGAGGCACCACCGCGCTCGGAAAGGCGGTCAAAACTTGTGCACGACCCTTCGACTGAACGCGGCAAGGGAGTGGCGACTGCCTCGCAGTCGACCAAACGCCCTCGGACCGCTTCTCCGGTGCCGAGTGAGAAGGCGCCGAAGCAGTCAAAAGTGGCTCCGTCGAGGATGACCAAGCCTCTGCCAAAAATGAAGGTAGCCATCCCCACCATTTCAGCGGCTGCAACTTCCGAAACCTCAGGCAAGGCTGAGGACCATGAGATGGAGGACGCGGCGACTTCAAATCCCGGTACTACAACTTTAAATCTTGTTCTTGGTCGACTGATGCATAATTTCGACTTTGACTTTTTCTCAAGCTCCAACCAATGACATTATCACCCTTCCCGATGACGATGATGAGGATGAGGAACCATTGAGGGCTAGGCGGAGCAGAAGGCATCATCGCCAAGCAGCCCAAGGTGTGGTGGCGCCGAGACCATTGCGACGGAAGGGAGGTCGGCACTCGACACACCGTGTCGATTCATGATGCCGCTGACGAGTGCGCGACCGACTTCGTCGAGTGCTGGGCAGCCATCGATCTTCGCCACACACCACGCCCGGAGGACCAGGCTAGTGCTGCTAAGGAGGCGGTCCGTCAGCGAGATCATGATGGAGCGGTGAAGATCGCTCGATGCGAGCCAAGCAGCTTCGACGCCAGCTCCGCTCTTGAGCAATGTTCAGTCGATCGACCACCGCCTGCTCATAGGATATGTTATCAAAACTTTTCTTTCGAAATTATAGCAGTCACCCACCGGGTGTGTTGGTAAAACTCCGTGTTTAGCGGGGCACGCTGAGTGCACCCGGCCGGTGTAGTCCCCAAGGCTAAGGTCGGCTGCCGGCAATCGGTCTTAGGCTTAATAAATAAATATTGATCGTCACCGAATGAAACGAATAGGTTTTCGAGATCGGTGGGGGCACGCTGAGTGCACCCACCGGTGTAGTCCCGAGGCGTGGTCGATCTTGGCGATTGATTACGATCTGAAGAAGTTTCGCCGATTGGTCGACTCACTCTCTCTTTTTTTTTTTTGCTGGTCGATCGGTCGACTGTTTGAATAAGACCGGTGGGGGCACGCTGAGTGCACCCACGGGTGTAGTCCCGAGATTACGGTCGAATGCTTGCATTCGATCGTAATCTTAGAAACGATCATTTTCCTTTATTCACTCGGAAGTGGATTATCTCGATATTTTGGCAATTGACTCTTCGTAGAAATCCTGCGATCTTGCGGGCGCTATCTCGAATCGGAGCGAAGCATATTCAGCTCGAGTTGGACTTGAAGCTAGTGCGGGAGAATCGCGAAGGCAAAGGAGGAGACCAAAGGTATGTTTGGTGAGATTTCGACGACTCTTTTCTCCCTTCATTTGCTTGAACCTGACTTTGCTGTAATTTGAGTGCAAGGTGAAGGAGGCCCAGAGGAAGAAGGAGCTTGAGCTGTCTCGAGAAGATCAAGCTCGTGATGAAAAGCTAGCCTCACCACCAAGCTCGAACAGACAACACCAATCAAGGCTGCTCGCCATTGCCACCAAGGATGTTGAACGACTGAAGGCTGACAAGACTACTCTGACTGAGAAGATCAACCAGATGACCGGGAAGAAGAATGAGCTGGAAGGCTTCTTGGGTGCTCTTGCTAAAAAATTGTTCCATAAGCTTGAAGGTAATCTTCTTCACTCGACTAATTCTCCCAACTGTTATGTTCCCATTCGACTATTTTCTTGATTCGGGATTTTGTCTTTGCAGAGTTCTGTCGCAACTTTGAAGAAGAAACCAGCCAGCTGGAGACGAACCTTGACCCTGTCAATTCTCCGGTGAATGATGAAACTGCCATGAACATCTTCCGACTGGAGTCCCGTGTTACCGCCGTCGTGGATTATCTCGCAAGACTGAAGGTTGCTACATCCCGCATCGACTCGACGCTCTGGCCCAGGGAGACACTCCAAAATGACCTCGAGTCGTTGGTGACTCGACTGAACGCTGTCCCTGACCGAGTGCAAGAGTGGAAGAAGTCTTCAGCTCGATGTGGCGCGGATGTCGCCTCGTGTCCGCACGAGTCCATTGCAAGGATGCCCGAGAGGATAAGTGGCGGCTCTCCGAGTGGCCAACACCAAAAAGCACGACTTGTGGCCTTCATGGAGACTTTCATTGCTGCTGCTACGCGGATTGCGAGGCGGGATTGACCTTGACGAGTTCGTTGCTCCATCCAGCCCTCCACGGGAGGGGTAAAAACTTTCTTTGACCTTAAATTTGCCTCGGTATGCCGAGTGGAGATGTAACCGATAAAACCTTAACGGGCTTGGTGCCTGAGCACTCTCGGTTCTTTTAGGTATCGACCTAAATTTGGATTGGATGTTTGCTTTTGGCTTGAATTGCCCTTTGCAAGTTAAACACAAGATGCCCACTGCAGTCGACTTATTCCTTAGGCGAGCACTGGGCTGCAGCTAAGCCCCCGAGTGAGAGGTTTGTTCTTCACTCGGTAGGATTTCTTTTACCTTAGGCGAGCACTGGGCTGCAGCTAAGCCCCCGAGTGAGAGGTTTGCTCTTCACTCGGTAGGATTTCTTTTACCTTAGGTGAGCACTGGGCTGCAGCTAAGCCTCCGAGTGTGAGGTTTGCTCTTCACTCGGTAGGATTTCTTTTACCTTAGGCGAGCACTGGGCTGCAGCTAAGCCCCCGAGTGAGAGGTTTGCTCTTCACTCGGTAGGATTTCTTTTACCTTAGGCGAGCGCTGGGCTGCAGCTAAGCCTCCGAGTGTGAGGTTTGCTCTTCACTCGGTAGGATTTCTTTTACCTTAGGCGAGCGCTGGGCTGCAGCTAAGCCCCCGAGTGAGAGGTTTGCTCTTCACTCGGTAGGATTTTTTTACCTTAGGCGAGCGTTGGGCTGCAGCTAAGCCTCCGAGTGTGAGGTTTGCTCTTCACTCGGTAGGATTTCTTTTACCTTAGGCGAGCGCTGGGCTGCAGCTAAGCCCCCGAGTGAGAGGTTTGCTCTTCACTCGGTAGGATTTCTTTTACCTTAGGCGAGCGCTGGGCTGCAGCTAAGCCCCCGAGTGAGAGGTTTGCTCTTCACTCAGTAGGATTTTTTTTCCTTAGGCGAGCGCTGTGCTGCAGCTAAGCCCCCGAGTGAGAGGTTTGCTCTTCACTCGGTAGGATTTCCATTGTATTTGTGACGAAGCTCGGAGGAGAGGGTCGCAGTCGACCCGCACCTCGTCTTCCTTGCGAACGCACATCATACTTATGGTGTAGCTCGGAGGAGAGGGTCGTAGTCGACCTGCCCCTCGTCCTCCTTGCGGGTACGCACGCTACAATGGTGTAGTTCGGAGGAGAGGATCGCGATCGACCTGCACCTCGTCCTCCTCCTTAAGGGCACGCATTATACTTAGGCGAGCCCTTGACTGCAGCTAAGCCTCCGAGTGGGAGTCTGGCTTACCACTCGGTAGGATTTTTAATAACTTAGGCGAGCACTGAGCTGCAGCTAAGCCCCCGAGTGGAGGTCTGGCTTACCACTCGATAGGGTTTCTTATATCTTAGGCGAGTACTGGACTGCAGCTAAGCCTCCGAGTGGAAGTCTGGCTTACCACTCGGTAGGATTTCTTATATCTTAGGTAGTCTTGGATCTGCAGCTAAGCCTCCGAGTGGAAGTCCGGCTTACCACTCGGTAGGATTTTTATATCTTAGGCGTAGCTTGGACTGCAGCTAAGCCTCCGAGTGGAAGTCGGCTTACCACTCGGTAGGATTTTTGTTACTTAGGCGTAAACGGATTCGCAGCTAAGCCTCCGAGTGGAAGTCGGCTTATCACTCGGCAGATTTGTACAAACTTAAGCGAAACGGATTCGCGACTAAGCCACCCACTGGGGAAAATTTTGCTGGACCAAAAATAAAAAGTGACAAAAATTATGAAGGAATTATGACACTATTATTTCAAAGCCCATGAATCTCTGAGTATTTTATTACAACTCTTCCGTGTGAAAAACTTTAAGTGTAAAGCGGCGGAGCAGATCCGCGTTCAAGCTCGGGGCTCTTGATATTGTGTTCGATGTTATAGAGGCGACATCGCCCCATTGTGGAGAACCTTTGTGACGATGAAGGGTCCTTCCGGGAAGGAGCGAGCTTATGTTGCTTCGCTGATCCACTCGAAGGACCAGATCTCCTTCTGGAAGGCTCGACCTCTCACATTTACGGCGTACAAGCGACACAAGTCTTGCTGGTAAATGGTCGGCGGATCGAGCCATTTCCTTTCCTCTTCTAGGAGGTCGATTGCATCCGACGCGCTTGCTCAGCTTCGCTTCATTGTAAAGTTCAATTCGGGAGCATTGTGAAGGAGATCACTCGGTAAGACTGCTACGCTCCATAGACCCGGAAGAAAGGAGTTCTCCTGTCGACCGATTAGGCGTGGTCCGCAAACCCCAAAGCATCGAAGGAAGTTCGTCGACCCAAGCTCCAGCCGCATGCTTGAGATCTCGCATCAATCGGGCTTGGACCCTTGAGGATTAATTCGTTGGCTCGTTACGCTGTCCATTCATTGTGGATGGGCGACTGAAGCGTAGTCGACTCGTGTGCCTTGGGAGTTGCAGAAATCCTTGAATTCTTCCGAGTCAAAATTCGACCCATTGTCCGTGATAATACTGTGTGGGACTCCATATCTGAACGTCAACCCTCTGACGAAGGAAACAGCAGTACCAGCATCAAGTTTTTTGATTGGTTTAGCTTCAATCCACTTGGTGAACTTGTCAACTGCCACCAGTACATGCGTGAAACCGCTCCGACCTATTCGCAAGGGACCGATCATGTCCAACCCCCATCTGCGAAAGGCCGACGAGTGGAATGGTCTTCAAGGCTGGCGAGGCTTGTGTGACATATTGGAGTAGAAGCCGCATCCTTCGCACTTGTCCACTATTTCTTCGCCATCTCATTTGCTCTTGGCCAAGTAAAATCCGGCTCGGTATGCTTTGGCTACAATGGTCCGAGAGGGCGCATGGTGACCACAGGTCCCAGTGGATGTCATTGAGTATGACTCGACCTTCTTACGGCGTTATGCATTTTGTCCGACTCTGTCGGGCTTTCTATACAACTGCCCATTGATAACGGTAAAGGCTTTGGATCGACGGACGATCTGCCGAGCCTCTTCTTCATCCTCTGGGAGTTCCTTTCTCAGAATATATGCGATGTATGGAATTGTCCAATCGGGAGTGACCACTAAAACATCCATGACCAAGTCGACCCTTCTGGGACCTCAACCTCAGTCGGGTCTGTGGCACTCTTGGGTTGTGGAGCTTCCTCTGTGAAGGGATCTTCTTTAACTGACGGAGTGTGTATATGTTCCAAAAACACACCACTCGGAATGGCTTCTCTTTTGGACCCTATCTTCGCCAGATCATCTGCTGCTTGATTTTTCAATCGGGGGATGTGATGGAGTTCCAACCCCTCGAACTTCTTTTCCGGCTTCCTCCTTTGCATTGCAATATCCAATCATATTTGGGCTTCTCACGCCCCACTCTTTCATCACTTGATTGACCACTAGATCTGAATCGCCATAGACCATCAAGGCGATGGACGCCGAGTGAGATGGCCATGCGCAATCCATATAAGAGGGCCTCATACTCTGCCTCATTGTTGGAGGAATCAAAGTGAATCTGGAGCACATACCTAAGCTTATCTCCTCTGGGGGAAACTAGAACAACCTGACAAGACCGAACTATTCAACATCTTGGAGCCGTCGAAGAACATGGTCCAATGCTCCGAGTGAACTTCGATTCGGCTGTTGTTGTTCAATCCACTCGGCAAGGAAATCCGCTATAGCACAGGACTTAATGGCTTTCTTTGCCTCGAATTTGATATCAAGGGAAGAAGTTCAATCGCCCATTTCGCCACTCGACCGATTCGTCTCTGTTGTGCGAGGATCTCTCGATAAAGGGCGTCGGCGATCGTGATAGAATGATCGGAGAAATAGTGAGCAACCTTCTTTGTGGTCATGTATATACCATACACAAGCTTCGATAATGAGGGTATCTCTGCTTGGATGGAGTCAAGACTTCGACGGATAATACACGAACCTTGAACTTTGAAGGCCTTTCCTTCCTCTTCCCGCTCATTGTAAGCACAAGATGACTTGCCTCGAATTTGATATCAAGGGAAGAAGTTCAATCGCCCATTTCGCCACTCGACCGATTGCGTCTCACAGTGCGGGATCTCGATAAAGGGCGTCGACGATCGTGATAGAATGATCGAGAAATAGTGAGCAACCTTCTTTGTGGTCATGTATATACCATACACAAGCTTCGATAATGAGGGTATCTCTGCTGGATGGAGTCAAGACTTGAGACGGATAATACACCGGCGCTGAACTTTGAAGGCCTTTCCTTCCTCTTCCGCTCGACCGTAAGCACAAGTACTCACAACTTGTCCGATGGCTGCAATATAAAGCAACAGAGGCTCTTTGCTGATTGGAGCAGCAAGCACCGGCTGGGTGGAGAGCGAGCTTTTAGCTCGGCAAGCGCTGCATCACTTCGAGTCCACTCGAATTTGTCGGCCTTCTTCATCGATCGGTAAAGAGGCAACGCCTTTTCACCGAGGTGTGAGATGAATCGACTTAAAGCGGCCAAGCATCGAAGAAGCTTCGGGCGTCGTGCACTTTCGCGTAGGCGTTTCATTAGGAGAATAGTGCCGATCTTCTCGGGTTAGCGTCGATCCCTCGTTGGAAGCGAAAACCGAGTAACTTTCCACGGGAACTCGAATGTGCACTTTGACGGATTGAGCTTGATATCGTACCTTCCGAGGTTGGCAAATGTTTGGCGAGGTCAGCAAGCAGGTCGGAACCTTTTCGCGACTTAACGGCGATATCATCCATATCGCTTCCACATTCCGACTGATTTGAGGAGAAGACACTTCGAATCATTCGCATAAATGTGGCTCCGGCATTCTTGAGGCGAATGGCATGGTGATATAGCGAAGCACCGAATGGAGTGATGAAAGCTGTTTTTATTTCATCGGGTCCATCTGCACGGATCGATGATACCGGAATATGCATCTAGAAAAGACAATCTCTCACACCCCGCGGTCGAGTCAACAATTTGATCTATGCGAGGGAGAGGAAAATGATCCTTCGGGCAGGCCCGATTAATGTGCTTAAAATCAATGCACATGCGGAGTAAGTTGTCCTTCTTGGGAACCATGACGACATTAGCGAGCCACTCGGAGTGGTATATCTCTCGAATAAATCCTGCTGTCAACAGTCGAGCCACTTCTTCACCAATAGCTTTTCTCTTCTGGACGGCGGACCGCCGAAGATGCTCTTTGACTGGTTTTGCTGACTTGTCGACTCGGAGGCGATGCTCAGCCAATTCCACAGGAACACGGCATGTCGGTGGCTTCCATGCGAAATGTCCCGATTCTCACGGAGGAACTGGATGGCGCTTCTTCCTATTTCGAGTCGAGTGTTGTGGAGATGTGGGTCGGGGCTGCGCTGGGATCGGTCGGATGAATATGGGTGGCCGTCTCACCGCACGGATGGAATGAACTCTGTTGTTGGTTTCTTGGACCGTAACAAGTCACTCGGATCTGCGGTTTGCATGTATTAAATCGAATTCGACCGCTGTCACTTGGGAGTCGGCAATCTTGAGCCCTTACGAAAGCACTCTTACGCCTTCTTCCGATCGCGGTGGCGGTGATCACTCCCTTTGGTCTGGCATTTTCAGTTTGAGGTACCGTAGCATGGTCGAGCCATGAATCGATGCGTGGCGGACTCCCCAAAATGGCATGGTATGCACTCTGAAAATCCACAACCTCAAAGGTCAACTTTTCCTTGCGAAAGTGCTTGGAATCACCAAAAACCACGTCCAGGGCTATTTGACCGAGTGAGTTGGCCTTCTTCCCTGGTATGACTCCGTGGAAACTCATATTGCTGGCGCTTAATCGGGACATAGGAATGCCCATCCCTTTCAATGTATCTGCGTATAACAAATTCAGCCCACTACCTCCATCCATCAGCACTTTTGTCAGTCGAGTGCCTTCGACAACTGGATCGACCACTAACGCTTGCCGCCCAGGAGTGGCAATGTGAGTCGGGTGATCAGATTGGTCGAATGTGATGGGTGTCTGGGACCGCTTCACATAACTTGGCTTTACTGGAGCAACCATATTCACCTCCCGGTTGATGACTTTCAGTCGACTTTTGCTTTCCACATCTGCGAAGATCATCAGAGTGGAGTTGACATGCGGATATTCCTCCTCACTTGTCCTCTTTGTCTCGGCCTTGTCGGCTCCTTCTCCTTGTCCTTAGACTGTTTTCCTGGCTTCGTTGGATCGAGAGTCGACCTTTGGCAGTGGTGTGCTTTGGGTAAATGATGTTGCCCTCTTCATCTTTCTTCGTGTGAATATGGCATGGCATATCCATCACGTCATTGCCTTCCTTATCTTTTACTTTCTTAGGATTCCGGGATCCTTGGGCTTCCCTTGAACTTCCCTTGAGTTCTGGCGGGGCCTCTCCAGAGCTCTTGGCTCGGCTTTGCGCTTCGCTTCCGATTGGAATTGCCCTTCTCCGTCGACTTGGCTTGTACTTGCCGCTCGAGTCGGTCTTCTTCCTCGCCATTAGGCGTGTTGCTAACAATCTCCATCATTCGACTCAAGGTCATGTCCCCGGTTCGACCAAACTTCAGACTCAATTCTCTGTTTTTGACGCCATCTTTGAAGGCGCAAACCGCCTGATGGTCAGACACATTTTCCACAGTATGGTGCAAGGTAATCCACCTCTGAATGTACTCTCGAAGAGTTTCATTGGTCTTCTGCACACAAACTTGCAGCTCTGTCAAACCAGCCGGTCGCTTGCAAGTCCCTTCAAAAGTCCTGACGAACACTCGGGACAAATCTTCCCAAGTATATATACTGCTGTGAGGTAACTGATTCAGCCATGCTCTAGCAGAACCTTCCAACATGAGGGGCAAATGCTTCATGGCCACCTCATCATTCCCACCACCAATCTGAACAGCCACTCGGTAATCTTCAAGCCAAGTTTCGGGCTTGGATTCCCCAGTGAACTTGCTGACTCCTGCTGCTAATCTGAAATTGGGGGGAATTATCGCGGCTCTGATAGCCCTGCTAAAACACTGCGGACCAGAGACATGCACTCGATTGCTGGTGGGTGCATCCTCTCGGTCCGCCTCGATGGGCTCTGTTCGGTCGACCAAGCCTTGCACGATAATGGATCGCGTGTCAAAGCACTGGTTCCACGGGTCATTGGAACTCTTCGCCATCATGAAGCGTCGTCTGTCACCTTGCCGCCGGGAGCGTCGATCCTTCCCTCGGAGGAAAGGGCACTCGGCGCTGTCATCCCGGTCTCGAACTGCTCTCGCCGGTTGTCGCGCCCTTCTCGCCCGGAGGCGATCTGGGACTATGAGCCGATCGGGCGATCGCAGCGACGGATCGGTTGTGAATCTGTGCGCGATCGCGACACGGCTGAGTTCTGGTCTCCTGCTGCTCGGAGTAAATCGCTGATCTGCTGCAAGCCTCTCCCAGCTTCCGACTGGGACGGCTGGATGGACTCTGCTATGCGAGTTGCAGCTGCTAAATTCTGAACTGGCGTTCGGTATACGAGTCGGTGGGAAGAGTCGGCGCCGGGGATCCGTTGCGCGCACACTCGTCGAGTGCTCGTTGAAGATTCTCAGCGAGCGCGTTCAGCCACATTGGCCAAGCGTGCTTCCTCCAAGGCACGAGCCTCAGGGGTTTCTCCGGCGATAGGAGTATGAAGTGCATCCATGTTCCTGCGACGAAGCTCTTCTCTCTGCAGAGAGTCGAGTGTCTCGGGCTGGTACTCTTCGTGCTCTTGCACGGGGTCTCCTCCTCCGGCGACTCCACCGCCATGGGCGAAGCCGGGAGGACTGCGAGGGCCGTCGACCATGAGGATCTCCGCCGCTGGATCACTGCTATCACACTCGGATGCAGTCTCTATGGAGCCAGTCGACAGATCGAACAAGCCGTAGAGGGATTCGTCGGGCTCGATGGCCGCGACCTAGGCGGTGGCTGTCTGGCGAGCCACCGCGTGTTTCACCCACCGCTGGAGCCTCGACCGACCAGAACGCTTGCGCTGGTGGGAGATTGGGCGGGCGACCGATAGGGGAGTCGACCGATACGGGGTCGACGGTTGCCGCAGCTGAACGCCGCGAACACATGCGCGAAAGGGCGTCGCCCCGCGGGCGGGGAGCGCCTCGATGTCAAGTGGAGCCTCCTGCAGCCATGCGGAGTCGTCGGCGACAAAAGTGAGAGCACCGAGACGGATCTCGCGCCCCTCAACCAAAACTCCAGCAGTCATCATGATGAAGGTACTCGAATACTTGCACTCCTCCACAAATCGCTAAAACACCGCCCCACGGTGGCGCCAACTGTCGTGGTTCTAAGTCAAAGTAGAAATAGGGGTAGGTAAGGGAGGCGATGTCCTAGCTATGGAGTAGTTGTGGAGACAAGTGATGTACGAGTTCAGGCCCTTCTCGGAGGAAGTAACAGCCCCTCGTCTCGGAGCCCCGAGGCGGTCGAGTGGATTATGGATATGAGTATTACAAGAATGCGAACCCCTACACTGTGGAGGAGGGTGGCTTATATAAGCGCCAGGACCCCAGCCAGCCCACGTATTGGAGAGGTTAAAGTACATTAAGTCAGGCGTTCTTGTGCGCCCTCATAAAGTGTCTTAACTATCATTAAGTCTATTCAATAGCAAGCCGTTGTCTTTGCGGGCGCCTTGACCTTCGGTGGTCGAGTGAGTCTTCATGGTCGAGTGAGTCTTCCATGGTCGAGTCCTTCCAGTCGGTCAGTGGGTTCCTCTTTGGTCATTGGAAGATGATCTCTTCGAGAGTGTCCTTGGGTAGGACGTTGAGGTCAGGCCTATGACCCTACCCTAGGTACATGAATCCATCAGTGTCCTGGAGATAGGGGGCGCGCCCACCCCCCCGGGCGCACCTGGCACTCTTCTGGGCCACCCGAAAGGCGGTTGAAGCTCTTCTTTTGCCGCAAGAAAGCTAATTTTACGGGTAAAATCTGGCCGAAAGATTCACCCCAATCGGAGTTACGGATCTCCGGATATAAAAGAAACGGTGAAGGGGCAGAATCTGAGAACGCAGAAACAAGGAGATAGATCCAATCTCGGAGGGGCTCTTGCCCCTCCCAAGCCATGGGAGCCAAGGACCAGAGGGGAAACCCTTCTCCCATCTAGGGAGAAGGTCAAGGAAGAAGAAGAAGAAGGGGGCTCTCTCCCCTTTGCTTCCGGTGGCGCCGGAACACCGCCGGGGGCCATCATCATCACCGTGACCTTCACCAACACCTATGTTATCTTCACCAACATCTCCATCAGCTTCCCCCTCTATCTATAGCGGTCCACTCTCCTGCAACCCGCTGTACCCTCTACATGAACATGGTGCTTTATGCTTCATATTATTTTCCAATGATGTGTTGCCATCCTATAATGTCTGAGTAGATTTTCGTTGTCCTATTGGTGGTTGATGAATTGCTATGATTGATTTAATTTGCTTGTGGTTATGTTGCTGTCCTTTGGTGCCCATCATATGAGCGCGCACGTGGATCACACCATAGGGTTAGTTGTATGTTGATAGGACTATGTATTGGAGGGCTAGAGTGATAGAAGCTTCAACCTAGCATAGAAATTGATGCATACGGGATTGAAGGGGGACCAATATATCTTAATGCTATGGTTGGGTTTTACCTTAATGAACGTTAGTAGTTGCGGATGCTTGCTAATAGTTCCAATCATAAGTGCATAGAATTCCAAGTCAGGGATGACATGCTAGCAGTGGCCTCTCACACATTAAACTTGATATCGGTCTAGTAAAGTAGTCAATTGCTTAGGGACAATTTCACAACTCCTACCACCACCTTTCCACACTCGCTATATTTACTTTATTGCATCTTTATCTAAACATCCCCTACTTTTTATTTATGTGTTCTTTATTATCTTGCAAAACCTATCCTATCACACCTACAAAGTACTTCTAGTTTCATACCTGTTCTAGTTAAAGCGAACGTCAAGCGTGCGTAGAGTCGTATCAGTGGCCGATAGGACTTGAGAGAGTATTTGTTCTACCTTTAGCTCCTCGTTGGGTTTGACACTCTTACTTATCGAAAGAGGCTACAACTATCCCATATACTTGCGGGTTATCAAGACCTTTTTCTAGCGCCGTTGCCGGGGAGTCATAGCGTGGGGTGAATATTCTCGTGTGTGCTTGTTTTCTTTATCACTAAGTAATTTTTATTTGTTGTTATAAGTTGTTATCTATCTTTAGTTATGGATATGGAACACGAAATACCAAAAAAATTAGGTGTACTTGCTACTCATGGAGATGGGTTAACTCCTAAAACCCTCGATTCTCATTATGTGAAAGATATTATGTACTACTTCGATAATCCAGAGAAAACCCCATTCAACTTTATAATGGGAGACACGTTGGATCAACGTGAATACTTTAGGGATTATCGCTTTACACAAAAAGGGAAACTATTATGGGATCAAATTAATATGTTGCGTTGGTATGCTCAGGATCTATGCTTGAGATATGATATTACTTGTTGCTCTAGGATGAAGGCTCCACACCTTCCCTTTTCATGCAAATTTAATGATAATGAAACCTTAGCTTCGTATGCTAATGGCATATATGATTACTACGATGTTAAACAAATTGAAGAATTTATTTCTTTTAAGGCTGCTTAAGAAATTGAATCTTTGTTGGAAAAGTATGAAGCTTTTGATGATGATGTTTATAGGCCTGAAAATCTTGCTATACTTAGATATTGCTATGAAAATTATGAATACAATTACAATATTAATGCATTTATTGAGAAAGTCTCCGCTGTCCAAGAAGAGACTAATATTTTGCAGGAAGCTATGGAAGAAGAAATTGATGAAACTGTGAGCTCATTGGATGAAAAAGATGATGAGGAGAGCGAAGAACAAAAGGAGGAAGAGCGGATTGATCACCCGTGCCCACCTTCTAATGAGAGTAACTCTTCAGCTCATACATTGTTTAATTCCCCTTCGTGCTTACCGAAGGATGATTGCTATGAAGATTGCTATGATCCCGTTGATTGTCTTGAAATATCCCTTTTGATGATGCTTTCTATGCTTGTGGGCAAGATGCCAATATGAATTATGATTATGAAGATGAACTTGCTATAGTTCCTTATGTTAAACATGAAATTGTTGCTATTGCACCCACACATGATAGTCCTATTATCTTTTTGAATTCTCCCGACTACACTATATCGGAGAAGTTTGCGCTTAGTAAGGATTATATTGATGGGTTGCCTTTTACCATGGCACATGATGATTTTGATAGATATAATATGCATGTGCTTGCTGCTTCTACTTGCAATTATTATGAGAGAGGAACTATATCTCCGCCTCTTTATGTTTCCAATATGATAGAATTGCAAGAAACTGCTTATACTATGCATTGGCCTTTACTTTGTGTGCATGAATTGTTCTTTTATGAGATGCCAATGCATAGGAAGAGAGTTAGACTTCGTTGTTACATGATATATGTTAATTTGTGCTCACTGCTAAATCACAAATCATTGTTAATTAAAATTGGCTTTGATATACCTTGGGATCCGGGTGGATCCATTACTTGAGCACTAAATGCCTAGCTTAATGGATTTCAAGAAAGCGCTGCCAGGGAAACAACCCAGAATTTTAGAGAGTCATTTATTTCTGTTGAGTGGTTTTATATATTTTAAAAAGTAAAAATAAATAGGGGAACCTAAAAACTTTTCAAAAAGGAAAGTGAAAGTGAGAGAGACAAGCATTGTTGAAGTGGGAGAGTTCCTTGAACTTTGTTCACGCTCATGGAAACTTTGTGAATCTTAATTAAAGAAACTTTTCATCAAAAATAATTATCCCCTTGTACAATTCCATTGTATTATAAAAATAATGTGCCAAGGTTTGCCTTTAGGATGCTTACAATGCTTGTTGGTTTGTACGGTGCAGGACAAAAACTTTGGCTGTAGTGCGTGACTTTACATTTTTAGCTGGAACGTCAAACGGTCCTGATTCCTTTTGCACAGTATTTCTGTACAACTTGTTTATTTTTTCCTAATTTTGGTAGAAGTTTTGGGGTAACATAAGTATTGTGAATGTTCAGATTGCTACAGACTGTTCTGTTTTTGATAGATTTTGTTTTTGATGCATAGTTTGCTTGTTTTGATGAATCTATCAATTTATATCAATGGATTAAGCCATGGAAAGTTATATTACAGTATACACAATGCAAAACAAAATATTAATTGGTTTGCAACAGTACGTAGAGTAGTGATTTGCTTTATTATACTAACGGATCTTACCGAGTTTTCTGTTGAAGTTTTGTGTGGATGAAGTGTCTAATCGAGGATGTCTCGATATGAGGTAAAGGAAGAGAGGCAAGAGCTCAAGCTTGGGGATGCCCGAGGCACCCCAAGTAAATATTCAAGGAGACTCAAGCATCTAAGATTGGGGATGCCCCAGAAGGCATCCCCACTTTCTTCAACAAGTATCGGTATGTTTTCGGATTCGTTTCGTTCATGCGATATGTGCGAATCTTGGAGCGTCTTTTGCATTTAGTTTTAATTTTTATTTTATGCACCATGCTGGTATGAGATAGTCCTTGGTTGATTTATAGAATGCTCATTGCACCTCACTTAAATCTTTTGAGTATGGCTTTACAGAATGCTTCACGTGCTTCACTTATATCATTTGAAGTTTGGATTGCATGTTTCTCTTCACATAGGAAACCGCCATTTGTAGAATGCTCTTTTGCTTCACTTATATTTGTTAGAGCATGGGCATATCTTTTGTAGAAAGAATTAAACTCTCTTGCTTCACTTATATCTATTTAGAGAGATGACAGGAATTGGTCAATCACATGGTTAGTCATAAAATCCTACATAAACTGGTAGATTGCTGAATATGATATGTTTGATTCATTGCAATAGTTTTGCGATATAAAGATGGTGATATTAGAGTCATGCTTGCGGGTGGTTGTGGATTGTAGAGACACTTGTGTTGAGGTTTGCAAGTCCCGTAGCATGCATGTATGGTAACCATTGTGTGACAAATTTGAAGCATGGGGTGTTTCTTTGATTGTCTTCCTTATGAGTGGCGGTCTGGGACGAGCGATGGTCTTTTCCTACCAATCTATCCCCCTAGGGGCATGCGTAGTAGTACTTTGCTTCGAGGGCTAATAAACTTTTGCAATAAGTATATGAGTTCTTTATGACTAATGTGAGTCCATGGATTATACACACTTTTACCTTTCCATCATTGCTAGCCTCTTCAGTACCGTGCATTGCCCTTTCTCACCTCGAGAGTTGGTGCAAACTTCGCCGGTGCATCCAAACCCTGTGATATGATACGCTCTATCACACGTAAGCCTCCTTATATCTTCCTCAAAACAGCCACCATACCTACCTATCATGGCATTTCCATAGCTATTCCGAGATATATTGCCATGCAACTTCCATCGTCATCATATACACGACTTGAGCATTCATTGTCATATTGATTTACATGATCATAAGATAGCTAGCATGATGTTTTCATGGCTTGTCCGTTTTTTCGATGTCATTGCTACGCTAGATCATTGCACATTCCGGTACACCGCAGGAAGCATTCATATAGAGTCATATCTTTGTTCCAGTATCGAGTTGTAATATTGAGTTGTAAGCAAATAAAAGTGTGATGATCATCATTGTAGAGCATTGCCCTATAAAAAAAGACAAAAAAAGACAAAAAAGAAAAAAGGGGAAAGGCCAAAGGAGCCTAAATAAAAAAAGGGGGCCAAAGAAGCCCACTCAAAAAAATGAAAAAAAAGAAAAAAAGAAAAAGAAAAGGGGCAATGTTACTATCCTTTTTCCACACTTGTGCTTCAAAGTAGCACCATGTTCTTCATATAGAGAGTCTCCTATGTTGTCACTTTCACATACAAGTGGGAATTTTTCATTATAGAACTTGGCTTGTATATTCCAACGATGGGCTTCCTCAAATGCCCTAGGTCTTCATGAGCAAGCAAGTTGGATGCACACGCACTTAGTTTTCAGTTTGAGCTTTCATATACTTACAGCTCTTAGTGCATCCGTTGCATGGCAATCCCTACTCCTCGCATTGACATCAATTGATGGGCATCTCCATAGCCCGTTGATTAGCCGCGTCGATGTGAGACTTTCTCCCTTTTTTGTCTTCTCCATATAAACCTCCACCATCATATTCTATTCCACCTATAGTGCTATATCCATGGCTTGCGCTCATGTATTGCGTGAGGGTTGAAAAAGCTGAAGCGCGTTAAAATGTATGAACCAATTGCTCGGCTTGTCATCAGGGTTGTGCATGATGGGGGCATTTTGTGTGACAAAAATGAAGCATGGCCAAACTGTATGATTTTGTAGGGATAATCTTGCTTTGGCCTTGTTGTTTTGAAAAGACATGATTGCTTTATTGGTACGCTCGAAGTATTATTGTTTTTATGTCAAATGATAAACTATTGCTTTGAATCACTCGTGTCTTAATATTCATGCCATGATTAGACATATGATCAAGATTATGCTAGGTAGCATTCCACATCAAAAATTATCTTTTTTATTATTTACCTACTCGAGGACGAGCAGGAATTAAGCTTGGGGATGCTGATACGTCTTCGTCGTATCTATAATTTTTGATTGTTCCATGCCAATATTATCCAACTTTCATATACTTTTGGCAACTTTTTATACTATTTTTGGGACTAACATATTGATCCAGTGCCCAGTGCCAGTTCCTGTTTGTTGCAAGTTTTATGTTTCGCAGAAACCCAATATCAAACGGAATCCAAATGGGATAAAAATGGACGGAGAATTATTTTGGAATATTTGGGATTTTCCGGAGGAAGAATCAACGCGAAACGGTGCCCGAGGTGGCCAGGAGATAGGGGGGTGCACCCACCCCCCTAGGTGCACCTGGCACTCTCCTGGGCCACCCGTAAGGCATTTGATGCTCTTCTTTTGCCGCAAGAAAGCTAATTTTACGAGAAAAATCTGGGCGAAAGATTCACCCCTATCGGAGTTACGGATCTCCGGATATAAAAGAAACGGTGAAGGGGCAAAATCTGAGAACACAGAAACAGAGAGATAGATCCAATCTCGGAGGGGCTCTCGCCCCTCCCAAGCGATGGGAGCCAAGGACCAGAGGGGAAACCCTTCTCCCATCTAGGGAGAAGGTCAAGGAAGAAGAAGAAGGGGGGCTCTCTCCCCTTTGCTTCGCTGGCGCCGGAACGCCGCCGGGGGCCATCATCATCACCACGATCTTCACCAACACCTCGGTCATCTTCACCAACATCTCCATCACATTCCCCCCTCTATCTACAACGGTCCACTCTCCCGCAACCCGCTGTACTCTCTACTTGAACATGGTGCTTTATTCTTCATATTATTTTCCAATGATGTGTTGCCATCCTATGATATTTGAGTAGATTTTCGTTGTCCTATTGGTGGTTGATGAATTGCTATGATTGATTTAATTTGCATGTGGTTATGTTGCTGTCCTTTGGTGCCCATCATATGAGCGCGCGCGTGGATCACACCATAGGGTTAGTTGTATGTTGATAGGACTATGTATTGGAGGGCTAGAGTGACAGAAGCTTCAACCTAGCATAGAAATTGATGCATACAGGATTGAAGGGGGACCAATATATCTTAATGCTAAGGTTGGGTTTTACCTTAATGAACATTAGAAGTTGTGGATGCTTGCTAATATTTCCAATCATAAGTGCATAGAATTCCAAGTCAGGGATGACATGCTAGCAGTGGCCTCTCCCACATAAAACTTGCTATCGGTCTAGTAAAGTAGTCAATTGCTTAGAGACAATTTCACAACTCCTGCCACCACCTTTCCACACTCGCTATATTTACTTTTTTGCATCGTTATCTAAACATCCCCTACTTTTTATTTACGTGTTCTTTATTATCTTGCAAACCTATCCTATCACACCTACAAAGTACTTCTAGTTTCATACTTGTTCTAGGTAAAGCGAACGTCAAGCATGCGTAGAGTCGTATCAGTGGACGATAGGACTTGAGAGAGTATTTGTTTTACCTTTAGCTCCTCGTTGGGTTCGACACTCTTAATTATCGAAAGAGGCTACAACTATCCCGTATACTTGCGGGTTATCAACGGGCTGGGCCTCCGGTTAGTCCCAAAAATGATATAGATGTGTAAAATAAAGCCCATAAACATCCAAAAGGGGTAATATAATAGCATGGAACAATCCAAAATTATAGATACCTTGGAGACGTATCAAGCATCCCCAAGCTTAATTCCTGCTCGTCCTCGAGTAGGTAAATGATAAAAACAGAACTTTTGATGTGGAATGCTACCTAGCATAATCCTGAATGTAATTTTCTTTATTGTGGCATGAATGTTCAGATCCAAATGATTTAAGATAAAAGCTTATAAAACATAAAAATAATAATGCTTCGAAGCATACTGACAAATAATCATGTCCTATCAGAATAGCATAGCCAAAGAAAGCTTATCCCTACAAAATCATATAGTTAGGCCATGCTTCATTTTCATTACACAAAATACTCTCATCATGCACAACCCCGGTTTCAGCCAAGCAACTCGTTCATACTTTTTAACGCGCTTCAGCCTTTTCAACTCTTACGCAATACATGAGCGCAAGCCATGGACATAGCACTATGGTGGTATATGGTGGTGGTTGTGAGGACAAAAAGGGAGAAGATAGTCTCACATCAACTAGGCGTATTAACGGGCTATGGAGATGCCCATCAATAGATATCAATGTGAGTGAGTAGGGATTGCCATGCAACGGATGCACTAGAGCTATAAATATATGAAAGTTCAACAAAAGAAACTAAGTGGGTGTGCATCCAACTTGCTTGCTCACGAAGACCTAGGGCATTTTGAGGAAGCCCATCATTGGAATATACAAGCCAAGTTCTATAATGAAAAATTCCCACTCAGTATATGAAAGTGACAACATAGCAAACTCTCTATCATGAAGACCATGGTGCTACTTTGAAGCACAAGTGTGGAAAAAGAGATAGTAGCATTGTCCCTTCTCTCTTTTTCTCTCATCTTTTTTCTTTCTTTCCTTTTTTTCTTTTGGCCTTTCTCTTTTTTTTTCCTTTTTTTGGCCTTTCTTTTTATTTATTTTTCTTTTTAAAGTCTGAAGTCTCATCCCGACTTGTGGGGGAATCATAGTCTTCATCATCCTTTCCTCACTGAGACAATGCTCTAATAATGAAGATCATCACACTTTTATTGATTTACAACTCAAGAATTACAACTCAAAACTAGAACAAGATATGACTCTATATGAATGCCTCTGGCGGTGTACCGGGATATGCAATGAATCAAGAGCGACATGTATGAAAATTATGAAGGTGGTCTTGCCACAAATACAATGTCAAGTACATGATCATGCAAAGTGCAATATGACAATGATGAAGTGTGTCATAATAGACGGAACGGTGGAAAGTTGCATGGCAATATATCTTGGAATGGCTGTGTAAATGCCATAATAGGTAGGTATGGTGGCTGTTTTGAGGAAGGTAAATAATGGGTGCATGATACCGGCGAAAGTTGCACGGTATAATAGAGGCTAGAAAAATGGAAGGATGAGTGTGCGTATATCCATGGACTCACATTAGTCATAAAGAACTCATATACTTATTGCAAAAGTCTACTTGCCCTCGAAGCAAAGTACTACTACGCATGCTCCTAGGGGAAGGGTTGATAGGAGTTAACCATCGCGCGATCCCGACCTCCACTCATAAGGAAGGCAATTAAAAGAGCACTTCATGCAACAAATTTGTCAGACAACTTTTACCATATGTGCATGCTACGGGACTTGCCAACCTCAACACAAGTATTTCTCAATTTCATAATTACCCACTAGCATGACTCTAACATTACTACCTCTATATCTCAAAACAATTATCAAGCATCAAATTGATCATAGCATCCAATTCACTTCCAATGATAGGTTTTATTATACCCAACTTGGATGCCTACCATTCTAGGACCAATTTTATAACCATAGAAAAAACCATACTGTTCTAAAAGACTCTCCAAATAATATAAGTGAAGCATGAGAGACTAGCAATTTCTTCAAAATTAAGCCACCGCCGTGCTCTAAAAGATATAAGTGAAGCACTAGAGCAAAAACTATCAAGCTCAAAAGATATAAGTGAAGCACACAGAGTATTCTACAAATTCTAATCAAGTGGGCTTCTCCCAAAAGGTGTGTACAGCAAGGATGATTGTGGTAAACTAAAAAGCAAAGACTAATATAATACACGATGCTCCAAGCAAAACACATATCATGTGGAGAATAGAAATATAGCTCCAAGTAAAGTTACCAATGAACAAAGACGAAAGAGGGGATGCCTTCCGGGGGCATCGCCAAGATTAGGCTTTTGGCTATTCTTGAATATCTTGGGGTGCCATGGGCATCCCCAAGATTAGGCTCTTGCCACTCCTTATTCCATAGTCCATCAAATCTTTACCCAAAACTTGAAAACTTCACAACACAAAACTCAACAGGAAATATTATAAGCTCCGTTAGTGAAAGAAAACAAAACCACCACGTAAGGTACTGTAATGAACTCATTCTTTTTTATTTTGGTGTTAGACCTACTGTATTCCAAGTTCTCTATGGTTCATACCACTTAATACTAGCCATAGATGCATCAAAATAAGCAAACAACACACAAAAGGCAGAACCTGTCAAAAACAGAACAGTCTGTAGCAACCTGTAACTAACACAAACTTCTGGAACTCTAAACATCCTACCAAAATAGGAAGTCCTGGAAAATTTGTCTATTGATCATCAGCAAAAAGAATCAATGCAAAAGCACGTTTCTGTGATTTAACAAAACTAATTTCGAGCGTGCAAAGTTTCTGTTTTTCAGCAGAATCAAATCAACTATCATCATAGGTTATCCTATAGGTTCTACTTGGCACAAACACTAATTAAAACATAAAAACACATCTAAACAGAAGGTAGATGCAAAATTTATTACTAAACAGGAACAAAAACAAAAAACACAAATAAAATTGGGTTGCCTCCCAACTAGCGCTATCGTTTAATGCCCCTAGCTAGGCATAAAAGCGAAGATAGATCTAAGTAGTGCCGTCTTTGGCACTCAATTTATAAGTAGCTCGCATGATAGATTCATAAGGTAATTTCACTTTCTTTCTTGGAAAGTGCTCCATGCCTTTCCTTAATGGGAATTGGAATCTAATATCCCCTTCCTTCATATCAATAATCGCACCAATCGTTGTAAGGAAAGGTCTACCAAGAATAATAGGGCAAGAAAGATTGCAATCTATATCAAGAAAGATAAAATCAACGGGCACCAAATTTATATTTGCAACAATGAGAAAATCATTGATCCTTCCCATTGTCTTTTTAATGGTGGAATCCGCAAGGTGCAAATTTAAAGAGCAATCATCAAGATCATGAAAACCTAGAATATCACATAAAGTTTTCGGAATTGTGAAAACACTAGCACCCAAATCACACAAAGCATAAAACTCATGATCTTTAATTCTCATCTTTATAGTAGGTTCCCACTCATCATTAAGTTTTCTAGGTATAGAAACTTCCGAATTAAGTTTTTCATCATAAGATTGCATCAAGGCATCAACGATATGTTTGGTAAAAGCTTTATTTTGACTATAAGCATGAGGAGAATTAACAACGGATTGCAACAAAGAAATGCAATGTTCTAACGAACAATTATCATAATCAAATTCGTTGAAATCCGAGATAGTGGGTTCAAGACTATTTAAAGTCATGACCTCTCCAATCCCACTTTTACCAAATTTAGCATCAAGGTCTAAAAACTCTGAATTCTTGGGACGCCTTCTAACTAAAGTTGACTCATCTCCAGTCCCATTATTATCAAGATTCATATTGCAAAACAAAGATCTAATAGGAGACACATCAATAACTTTAAGATCTTCATCATTATTTTCATTGAAACTAGAAGAACACGCCTTTACAAAGCAATCTTTCTTAGCACGTAATCTAGCGGTTCTTTCCTTGCACTCATCAATGGAAATTCTCATTGCTTTGAGAGACTCATTGATATCATGCTTAGGAGGAGAAGATCTAAGTTTAAGAGAATCAACATCAAGCGAAAGTCTATCAACGTTCCTAGCCAAATCATCAACTTTGAGCAATTTTTCTTCAAGCAAAGCATTAAAATTCTTTTGAGAGATCATAAATTCTTTCACACTATTCTCAAAATCAGAGGCCATCTTATTAAAATTACCATAAGAATTATTGTAGGAATTTCCATAATTATTAGAGGAATTACTAGGGAACGGTCTAGAATTAAAGTTTCCTCTATAAGCATTGTTTCCAAAACTATTCCTACCAACAAAATTCACATCCATAGATTCATTATTATTCTCAATCAAAGTAGACAAAGGCATATCATTGGGATCAAGAGGAGCATTTTTAGTGGCAAACAACTTCATAAGTTCATCCATCTTTCCACGCAAAACATTGATTTCTTCTATAGCATGCACTTTTTTACTAAAAGATCTTTCGGTGTGCCATTGAGAATAATTAGCCATAATATTATCAAGAAGTTTTGTAGCATCTCCTAAAGTGATTTCCATAATCGTGCCTCCCGCGGCCGAATCTAAAAGATTTCTAGAAGCAAAGTTCAAACCGGCATAAAAAATTTGTATGATCATCCATAAATTGAAACCATGAGTAGGGCAATTGCGAATCATCAATTTCATTCTTTCCCAAGACTGGGCAACATGCTCATGATCAAGTTGTTTAAAATTCATAATATCGTTCCTAAGAGTGATAATCTTAGCGGGAGGAAAATACTTAGAGATAAAAGCATCTTTGCACTTGTTCCAAGAATCAATACTATTTTTAGGCAAAAACGAAAACCAAACTTTAGCACGATCTCTAAGTGAAAACGGGAATAACTTCAATTTAACAATATCATTATCCGTATCTTTCTTATTTTGCATATCACACAAATCAACAAAGTTGTTTAGATGAGTAGCGGCATCTTCACTAGGAAGGCCGGCGAATTGATCTTTCATAACAAGATTCAGCAAAGCAGTATTGATTTCACAAGACACAACATCATTAAGAGGAGCAATCGGAGTACTAAGGAAATCATTATTATTGGTATTGGAGAAATCACACAGTTTGGAATTATCTTGCGCCATGGAAACAAGTAATCCAACACACAAGCACACAGAAAAAGGCAAGCGAAAAAGAGAGGAGAAGATTGGGAAAGAGAGAGGGCAAATAAAACGGCAAGGGTGAAGTGGGGGAGAGGAAAACGAGTTGCAAATGGCAAATAATGTAAATGCGAGGGAGATGAGTTTGTGATGGGTACTTGGTATGTCTTTACTTGAGCAAAGACCTCCCCGGCAACGGCGCTAGAAATCGCACATTGGCGGGAGGTTGAATCTTAACTTGACTTGGTGGAAGCCTCCCCGGCAACGGTGCCAGAAATCCTTCTTGCTACGTCTTGAGCTTGCGTTGGTTTTCCTTGAAGAGGAAAGGGTGATGAAGCAATAATAGCATAAGTATTTTCCTCAGTTTTGAGAACCAAGGTATCAATGCATTAGGAGGCTCCTCAAAAGTCCCACGCACCTACACAAACAAACAAAGAACTCGCAACCAACACAATAAATGGGTTGTCAATCCCTTCACGGCCACTTGGGAAAGTGAGATCTGATAAAGATAGTATGATAAGATAAATACATTTTTGTTATTTTATTTTATAGATGCCAAAGGTAATGATGCAAATAAAAGTAGATTGAAAGCTTATATGGTAAAAGATAGACCTGGGGGCCATAGGTTTCGCTAGTGGCTTCTCTCAAGATAGCATAAGTATTACGATGGGTGAACAAATTACTGTCGAGCAATTGATAGAAAAGCGAATAATTATGAGATTATCTAGGCATGATCATGTATATAGGCATCACATCCGTGACAAGTAGATGATACGTCTCCAACGTATCTATAATTTTTGATTCTTCCATGCTATTATATTACCCCTTTTGGATGTTTATTGGCTTTATTTTACACATTTATATCATTTTTGGGACTAACCTACTAACCGGAGGCCCAACCCGTATTGCTGTTTTTTTTGCCTATTTCAGTATTTCGAAGAAAAGGAATATCAAACGGAGTCCAAATGGAATGAAACCTTTGGGGCGTGATTTTGGAGCTAACGTGATCCAGAGGACTTGGAGTGCAAGTCAAGAAGCAGCCGAGGCGGCCACGAGAGGTAGGGCGCCCCTATAGGGCGCCCCTATCTCGTGGGCCTCGGCGACCACCGACGTACTTCTTCCTCCTATATAAGCCTACGTACCCCGAAAACATCCAGGGAGCCAACGAAACACAATTTCCACCGCCATAACCTTCTGTATCCATGAGATCCCATCTTGGAGCCTTCGCCAACGCTCCGCCGGAGGGGGCCCCTCCGATGAGTTGTGAGTAGTTTACCACAGACCTTCGGGTCCATAGTTATTAGCTAGATGGCTTCTTCTCTCTTTTTGGATCTCAATACAATGTTGTCCCCCTCTCTTGTGGAGATCTATTCGATGTAAACTCTTTTTGTGGTGTGTTTGTCGAGATCCGTTGAGTTGTGGGTTTATGATCAAGTGTATCTATGAGAAATATTTGAATCTCCTCTGAATTCTTTTATGTATGATTCAGTTATCTTTGCAAGTCTCTTCGAATTATCAATTTGGTTTGGCCTACTAGATTGATCTTTCTTGCCATGGGAGAAGTGCTTAGCTTTGGGTTCAATCTTACAATGTCCTTACCCAGTGATAGAAAGGGTTGCAAGGCACGTATTGGAATGTTGCCATCGAGGATAAAAAGATGGGGTTTATATCATATTGCATGAGTTTATCCCTCTACACCATGTCATCTTGATTAAGGCGTTACTCTATTCTTATGAACTTAATACTCTAGATGCAGGCAGGAGTCGGTCGATGTGTGGAGTAATAGTAGTAGATGCATGCAGGAGTCGGTCTACTTGTTGCGGACGTGATGCCTGTATACGTGATCATGCCTAGATATTCTCATAATTATTCGCTTTTCTATCAATTGCTCGATAGTAATTTGTTCACCCACCATAATACTTATGCTATCTTGAGAGAAGCCTCTAGTGAAACCTATGGCCCCCAGGTCTATCTCTTATCATATTTGCTTCCAATCTACTTTTATTTGCATCTTCACTTTTTGCATCTATATTATAAAATACAAAAAATATATCTATCTTATCATACTATCTCTATTAGATCTCACTTTCGCAAGTGGCTGTGAAGGGATTGAAAACCCCTTTATTGCGTTGGTTGCGAGTTCTTTGTTTGTTTGTGTAGGTGCGTGAGACTTTTGAGGAGCCTCCTACTGGATTGATACCTTGGTTCTCAAAAACTGAGGGAAATACTTACGCTACTATTGCTGCATCACCCTTTCCTCTTCAAGGAAAACCAACGCAAGCTCAAGACGCAACAGTAGACCGACTCCTACCTTCATCTACTACTATTACTCCACACATCGACCAATATCTAGCATGCATCTAGAGTATTAAGTTCATAAGAACAGAGTAACACATTAAGAAAGATGACATGGTGTAGAGGGATAAACTCAAGCAATATGATATAAACCCCATCTTTTTATCCTCGATGGCAACAATACACACTACACCATAGCACTACATTCCCAACAGCCAGATTGGTCAGGAATACTAGTTCCGCTGACAGACAGTCGGTCGGGAAAGACTATTGCCGACCGACCACATGCATTGGGGAAAATCGAACAGAAAGCCCTTTCCCGACCGACATACCTTTCCCGACCGACTGTATGTCGTCTATGGTGCATCTTTCCCGACCAACATTCTGTTGGGCCTGCCATGGGACTTTTTCGACCGATAGTCCGTTGGGGTTGCTATGGGCCTTTCCCGACCGACTATCAGACAGGCTAAACTTTCCAGACTGACTATTAGACAGGCTAAACTTTCACGACCAACAATCTATTGGAGCTGACATGGTGTAACGCCCTCGATGCGGCTATATCTCCCACATGTCGAAGCACGACTTAGAGGCATAGCCGCATTGAAAGCAATGTCGCAAGTGAGGTAATCTTCGCACAACCCATGTAATACATAAGGGAAAAGAGATACATAGTTGGCTTACAGTCGCCACTTCACACAAATACATAATTAAACATCCATCATCAGTTTACACTCAAGGTCCAGCTACGGAACCAAAATAAAAGAAGACTACCCCAATTGCAACACAGATCCCCGATCGCCCCAACTGGGCTCCACTACTGATCGTCTGGAAATGAAACATAGTAACAACCAAGGGCCTCATCAAATTCCCACTTCAGCTCAGTTGCGCCATCTGCGCTGGTATCATCGGTACCTGCATCTGTTTTTGGTAGAATCTGTGAGTCACGGGGACTCAGCAATCTCACACCCGCGAGATCAAGACTATTTAAGCTTAAGGGAAGGCTGGTGTAATGAGGTGGAGCTGCAGCAAGCGACCAGCATATATGGTGGCTACATCGCAAAAGAGAGCAAGAAGAGAAGCAAGGCACGGTCGCAAAACTAGTAGCGATCAAGAAGTGATCCTGACTACTTACGTCAAACATAACTCCAACACCGTGTTCACTTCCCGGACTCCGCCGAGAAGGGACCATCACGGTTACACACATGGTTGATGTATTTTAATTAAGGTCAACTTGGGTTTTCTACAACGGACATTAACAAATTCCCATCGCCTCATAACCGCATGGGCACGACTTTGAAAGATAATACCTGCGGGGTGTCCCAACTTAGCCCATCACAAGCTCTCACGGTCAGCGAAGGAATAAACCTTCTCCGGGAAGACCCGATCGATCTCGGAATCCGGTTCGCATGACATTTCGACAATGGTAAAACAAGACCAGCAAGACCACCCGGTGTGCCGACAAATCCGATAGGAGCTGCACATATCTCGTTCTCGTGGCACAACGGATGGGTCATCCCACGAGTAAAACTAGCCCTCGAGTTGCCCGTGGTGGCCCATGATCTGCCGGTTCGGACCAACACTCGAAGGAGCACCGCCGGGGGGCTAAAATAAAGATGACCCTCGGGCTCGCGAAACCCAAGGGAAAAAGGGTGTAGGTGGCAAATGGTAAAACCAAGGTTGGGCCTTTTTGGAGGAGTTTTATTCAAAGCGAAACGTCATGGGGTCCCATAAATCACCCAACCGCGTAAGGAACGCAAAATCAAGGAACATAACACCGGTATGACGGAAACTAGGGTGGCAAGAGTGGAAAAAAACACCTGGCATAAGGCCGAGCCTTCCACCCTTTACCAAGTGTATAGATGCATTAATTAAAACAATAGATATTGTGATATCCCAAAGTATCCGTGTTCCGAACCAGGAACAAAGTTCATCTTCACCTGCAACTAGCAATGCTATAAGAGGGGCTGAGCAAGAGCGGTAACATAGCCAATCAACGGTTTGCTAGGACATGGGTGGTTAGAGTTTTGACATGTCAATATGGGGGGCATGATATAGCAAGTGGTAGGTATCGCAGCATAGGCATAGCAAAAGAGCGAGCATCTAGCAAGCAAAGATAGAAGTGATTTCGAAGGTATGGTCATCTTGCCTACAAGGTTCTCAGAGTTGTCGAAGGCTTGATCCTCGTAGGCGTTTTCAACAGGTTCCTCGTGCACGTACTCGTCTCCCGGCTCTACCCAAAGCAAGAACACAAGCAATGGAACAACAATCAAACAAGGAGCAATGCACAAGCAATATGATGCAATACATGACATGCTATGCGAGATGTGATATGCAATGCATATGTGTGCTCCGGAAGGAAAATGATGAACCGGGCATCAACTTGGCAAACCAAGTATGCCGCTGGAAAGATGAGATGATTTCGATTGAAATTGATATAAAGATCACCGGAATAGGATGCACGGTTTGCAAATGACAAGCAAAACAATAATGGCATACATCTGCGTTTAACAGCACGATGCTACTTAGCATGCAACAAGAAACTATGCTACAGCACCCCAACATAAAAACAAAGCATATGGCAGTGATCTACAGGAGATGCTTAACAAAAGAGGAACACTGAGCTACGGCTAAATCACATCATAACAGGTTCAAACAAGCATGGTAAAAGTGCAAAAAATATCAGGTTCACAGACTTAGTGAAAATACTAGTATGCCGGAATTTAACATCAGGAAGGCATGTTTAGAGCAAGCAAACAACAAGCTACAGGAACTTATAATAGCAAAACAAGACATGGCAGGAATCTACTCAAAGCATAGATCAAAAGTCCCTTCTGACCATAAGCCAAAAGGACCATAAGAAATGGTGGCACCCATGTAAACATAGCAAGTTTTATTACAGATCTCAGACTTAGCAGAAAAACTGGGTATGGCAAAAACAGATATCAAGTAGGCATGTTCGTGAGCTCGATGCACTCACTACAGAGCATCTCATGATAAACTAAGCATACACCCATCAAGAAGACATGGCATAGAAGCTATACATGGAAAGAACAACATCATAGCATACACGGATCAACTACAACAACCTCGTGAAAATTGAATCTCATGTAAACAATCTGCCAGGAAACATTTTGAAGCAAAAGTAGAGAACGAAAATGACATGCTATACTACTCCATAAATGCCAACAAAGGCATGGATGGATATAGCACATCCATATGTTCAAAACACCCTTACTGATCATGCTCAAAAAGGGCATAGATCTCTCTGTAACAACATGAACATATGGCATAAAAATAACAGCAGGACATGACTTAGTGAAAACACTAAGTTCCTGAAATCAGCAACATTATCATCCCTAGTTTGCATGCTTGTTCTAGTCACCACATAACTCACAAAAATACATGGAATACACCCCTGGAAAGATGGCATGGCATAGTTCAACACACATGTAGGGCTCAAGTTCATAAGGTGCACACATTAATCATGGCAAAAATGATAAAAGTGCAAGTTCTGTTAAGAAACAGAAACTAACATCACATAGCTCTCTTCCAACAGCATTTCGGGCATCAAGATGAGCTCAAATGAAAATGGTGCAATGCGATGAAATGATCTACTCTTCGAGACGAACAATTTGATATGCTACACGCCCAAAACGGAGCGACGATTGCAGAGATGCGATGCGATGAAGATGCAATGATTTATCACAGAATAAAATGACTTAGTGAAAACAACTAGGGGGGGAGAGAGGTCAACCCTAGCAGATCAGATCTGGGGCGCGTCGTTCGAGGCGGTGGCGGCCGCGAGCTCGCCGGAGTTGTGGTCGCCGGAGGGAGGAGAGGCCGGGGCGGTGGCTGGAGGCGATGAAGGGGCGCGCGACGGGCGCGTGGCGGGGCGGGCGGCGGCGACGCTGGGAGGCGTCAGGCGACAGGCTCCGAGGCGGCGGCGGCGGCGACCGCAGCCGAGGACAGCGTCGGAGACAACGGACGGCGGCGCTGGGAGGTCCGGCGGCGGCGGAGGCGACCGGCTGCGCGGGCGAAGCGGGGGAGGCCAGCGGGGAGCGGAGGCGGCGGACCAGCAGGGGCCTCCAGCTGGCTCGGGCGGGCGGGCGGCGCGGCGTGGCGGAAGCGCCATGTGGCGCTGCTGAGAGGCTCGGGCGGCGGCAGACGTTGTCCGGCCCGCCGGACACGTCCCGGCGGCGGATCCGGGATTTTAGGGTTAGGGGGGAGAGGATCCGCGAATTTGGAATGGGGGGTGTATATATAGGCATAGAGGGAGCTAGGTGAGTCCAAATGGGGTGCGGTTTTCGCCCACACGATCGTGATCGAACGACCGAGAGCATGGAGGTGACTTAGATGGGTTATTGGGCTGTTTTGGAGGGATGTTGGGCTGCAACTTAAAAGAGGCCTCTGCGAGAGTGCGGTTAACCGTTGGAGTACCAAACGAACTCGAAATGACCCGAAACTTGACAAGTGGTCTACCGGTGCTATACCAGGGCCACTTGGCAAGGCTCGGTCCATTCCGAGAATGTTCAACACCCGCACACGGAAAAATGTAAAAGGGAGCGCCGGGGAACATAGGAGTGCCGGATTGCAAAACGGACAACGGGGAAAATGCTCGGAATCATGAGACGAACACGAATGCAAAAGAGATGCACATGATGACATGATATGAGATGCATGAAATGAACAAAAGCAAAACGAAAACAAAAACCTAACCATGGAGGGAATATCATAGCACATGGCCGAAAATGGCAAGAGTTGGAGTTGCAAATATGGAAAGTTACATCCGGGGTGTTACAACACTCCACCACTACAAGAGGATCTCGTCCCGAGATCTAGGACTGAAAGAACTCCGGATATTCGGAACGGAGGTGATCCTCGCGCTGCCAGGTGGCTTCTCGGTCGGAATGGTGTGACCACTTTACTTTCAGGAATTTGATTGACTTGTTGCGAGTCTTGCGCTCGGTTTCTTCAAGAATAGCAACGGGGTGCTCATGATAAGAGAGATCTTCTTGGAGGTCAATTTCTTCAAAGTTGATAGTGCGCTCAGAATCTTGAAGCACTTGCGGAGCTGTGACACGTGAAACACATCGCACGTTTGCAAAGTTGGATGGAAGCTCAAGTTGATAGGCGAGATCGCCTCTTTTGCCAATGATCTTGAAAGGACCCACGTATCTAGGGCAAGTTTCCTTTGATACCGGGCGACGAGTGCCTTTCATTGAGAGACGCAGAGGTAGACATGGTCTCCGATTTCAAAAGCCACATCACGGTGCTTGTCATCATAATAGCCCTTACAGGCGCGATTATGCGGCTTTGAGATTCTCATGAATGACTTTGCACATTTCTTTGGCTTCTGTGATCAAGTCGTTGCCAAGAAGTTGGCGTTCACCTGTCTCGGACCAATTGAGAGGAGTACGACACTTTCTGCCATAGAGAATTTCGAATGGGGCCTTGCCCGAACTTGCTTGGAAGCTGTTGTTGTAGGAGAACTCGGCATATGGAAGACATTCTTCCCACTTCATGCCAAAGGAAATGACACAAGCCCTGAGCATATCTTCAAGTATTTGATTGACTCGCTCGACTTGGCCACTAGTTTGAGGATGGAAAGCTGTCTTTGAAACGAATGTTGGTGCCCATGGCCTTCTGAAAGGAGTCCCAGAACTTAGAAGTGAAGATGCTTCCACGGTCTGAAGAGATCAACTGCGGAATACCGTGCAAGGAGTCAATTCTGGAGGTGTATAGCTCTGCCAGCTGAGCTGCTATGATAGATTCTTTGATAGGAAGAAAATGAGCCACTTTAGTAAGATTGTCAATGACAACGAAGATAGCATCATATCCACGCTTGGACTTGGGAAATCCAGTCACAAAGTCCATCTCGATATGATCAAACTTCCATTCCGGAATAGCAAGAGGTTGGAGGAGACCAGCTGGTCTTTGGTGTTCTGCTTTCACCCTTCTGCAGACATCACATTCATTCACGAATTGAGCAATTTCTCGCTTCATTCGAGTCCACCAATCTGTCGCTTGAGGTCATGGTACATCTTCGTACTTCCAGGATGAATGGATAGGAGGGAATTGTGTGCCTCATTCATGATGACTTTTCTCAGATCGCCTTTGGGAACGACAATTCGATCCTCGAAGAAAAGAGTGTCTTTGTCATCCAAGCGATAGCACTTGTATTTGGAAATGCCCTTGTCAATACCACGTTTCACCTTCTTCACCATGGTATCCAGGAGTTGTGCCTCACGAATTTGATCTTCCAAAGTAGGAGAGACTATGAGGTTGGCAAGAAAGCCTTGAGGAACAACTTGAAGATTCAGCTTGCGGAAAGCTTCACAAAGATCCGGTTGAAAGGGCTTGAGAATAAGACTGTTGCAATAAGCCTTTCTGCTCAGAGCATCTGCAATCACATTCACCTTGCCAGGAGTGTATTCAATACTTGGATTGTACTCTTGAATCATTTTGACCCATCGAGTTTTCCTGAGGTTGAGGTTTGGTTGAGTGAAGATATACTTGAGACTCTTGTGATCGGTGAAAATGTCCACTTTCCTTCCCAACAAGAGATGTCTCCATGTTATCAATGCATGGACAACTGCCGCCAACTCGAGATCGTGAGTGGGGTAGTTCTTTTCATTGGGCTTCAACTGGCAAGAGGTATAGGCCACAACTTTCTTCTCTTGCATTAACACAGCACCGAGACCTTGCAAGGAAGCATCACAGAAAACTTCGAATGGCTTGGATTCATCAGGAGGAGTCAAGACAGGAGCTGTGACTAGCTTCTCTTTGAGGGTGTTGAAAGCGACATCACACTCAAAGCGCCCGGACATACTTGACATGCTTCGGAGGAGGTTGGAAAGAGGCTTTGCAATCTTAGAGAAATTCTCAACGAATCTTCGGCAATAGCTTGCAAGACCGAGAAAACTACGGAGCTGCTTGACATTCTGAGGAGGTTCCCAAGTCAGAACTGAAGACACCTTCTCGGGATTAACAGCGATGCCCTTGGCGGAGATGATGTGACCAAGATAAAGAACTTCGTCAAGCCAAAACTCACATTTGGAAAACTTCGCATAGAATTGATGCTCTCTGAGCTTGTCGAACACCAATCACAGATGTTTGGCATGATCCTGCTTGTTCTTGGAGAAGAACAAAATATCATCGAGATACACCAAGACGAAATCATTGGTGTAGGGGTTGAAGATAAAGTTCATCATTCAAGAGAATGTTGGAGGAGCATTGACAAGGCCGAAAGACATGACAGTATATTCATAAGAACCAAAGCTTGTTCTGAATGCTGTCTTGGGAATATCTTGTTCACGAATGCGAATCTGATGATAACCCATACGAAGGTCAAGCTTGGAGAATACTTTAGCACCTTTGAGTTGCTCGAATAGCTCATTGATGTTGGGAAGTGGATACTTGTTCTTGATTGTCTTCTTGTTCAATGGACGATGTCGGCGCAATGTCGGTCCGTGCCATCCTTCTTCTGGACAAAAGAACTCCACATCCCCATAGAGATGAACTCGGTCCGATCAAACCTGACACTCTTGTTCATCGAGCTGCTTCTTCAATTCTTTCAGCTCCTTGGGTCCAAGCTTGTAAGGGCGCTTGCAAGCGGGTTCGATGCGGGCTCAAGATCGATAACTGAATTCGGTGGCCGATGAGGAGGCATACCGGAAGCTCTTCTAGAAAGACATCTTGGTACTCACAAACGACTGGAATCTGAGAGATAGTATCCAACTCGCCCTTCTCATTGAGAGAAAACAACCGAATGGTTTCATCACGAGTGGCATAGATGATAACATCCTCAGAAGGGTGTGTCAATTGAATCTGCCTGGCAGCACAATCAAGTTGAGCTTTGTGCTGAGAAAGCCAGTCCATCCCAAGAATTAGATCAATATCCGAGTCACCAAGAACAACTAGAGAAGACATAAATTTATAGTCGCCCATCTTGATACCGACATTTGGAACCATCAAACGAGAACTCATGTGCTTGCCCGGGGAAACAATTGCTAGAGTTTTATCCAAATATTCCAAAGAGAAATCATGCTTGGTAAAGAACGGTGTTGACATGAAACAATGCGATGCACCGGTATCAAATAAAACTTTTGTAGGAATATCATTAACTGAGAGATTACCCATTATCACATCTAAAGAATCCTCTGCCTGAGCTGCATTCATCATGTTCACCTTTGCATGCTTCGGATTATGCTTGACCACTGCATTGCTTGAAGACCTCACAGGAGGAGGAGGAGGAAGGCGCCTTTGGTTGAAGCATTTGTTCGCATAGTGACCCTTCTGCTGGCACTTGTTGCAGGTCACCTCTGAGAGCGGACGGTGATAAGGAGCATTTGACCTTGGAGCTTGAGGCTGAGACTTGTTCTGATAGACTGGGTTGGGTGGGTGGGAAGATCCACGACCACCTGAGTTCTTCTGTTGGTAAGGCTGACGGAACGGAGGAGGAAGGTAGAACTTTTGCTACTTAGCTGCGCCTTGAGAGGAAGAAGAAGACTGAGCTGCATCCCTGATTCTCTTCTTAGAAGCCTCACACTTGAGCTGAGCACCTTCTTGCTTGAGAGCCATATTGTAGAATTGATCAAACTGAGTAGGCTCAATAAGAACAAGAGCTAACTGCATATCCTCTCTAAGGCCACCTCTGAATTGGTAGATCATACTCTTTTCGTCAGGAACGTCTTGTTTAGCGAAGCGAGCAAGTTTCTGAAACTGTATGTTGTATTCGTACACTGACATATTGCCTTGCTTGAGATTGCGGAACTCCTCACGCTTGCTCTCAACAACACTGGTAGGAATGTGGTGAGCTTTAAAGTCCCGATGTAAATCAGTCCAAGTAATCACTCGACCTCCTCTGGAATCCTTGTATTCTTTGGAACAAGCAGCTGCTCGATCCTTGAGCGGAAAAGACGCGAACTTGACGTAGTCCTCAGGTCTGACATTGCTGCATTCGAAATGCTTGTTGATATCCATGAGCCAATCGTCGGCGTCTGTGGCCTCGGCACAGTAGCTGAAAGACTTTGGCTGATTTGCAAGGAACTGGTTGAGGGTAGGGAACTGAGGCTGATGGTAGAACTGCCCTTGACCTTGATTCCCTTGGTTGCCTTGGCCTTGGTTATGCTCTTGCATCAGCTGAATCAACAACTGAGCGTTGGCGTTTGTGGTTGCCATCAAAGTTTGCCATGCCTCCGGAGGCGGAGGTGGAGGTGGAGGGTTCGCCTGACTCCCATCACTGCGTTCCGGATTCTGACGCGTCGGCGGAGCCATCCTGAAGAGGGTGACATCCGTTAGCATCTTGATAGACCGATAGACAAGTTGAATCAACGGATAGAATTTGCAACATATAGTCTTCACAATAAACATTCGAACAGGGATGAACGAATGAATTCCAAAGTAAACATCACGTCCATTAAGGTGAGAAGCCACTTGATAAGATATTGATGAATGAAAATAAAAACAAGGTATGAATGGAACAAATAAGTGGTAAGGATTACCCAATCACAAACCAAATATCTGCGGGAAGAAGTGCTAGAGCTACTTGAATCCCACCTATAAACTCCGAAACTTTCCAGTTATGCAATCAGTGTTGGGGATACAGGAAGCAATATATCTCACCCAAACTAACAATCCCTACATCCATTGTATCCATCCGTCAACACATAACCAAGAAACCTTCGAAATCGTGTACCTCAACCTTGAAAAGCATCCGTTATACGAGTCATGGCAATACTCTCGTACTCACCTCGATCTTGGGTTAGCGGGTTATCTCACCAACGGACTGCATAAAAGAGATTTTCGATGTCGGCGTACTAAACTCGGTATTCGAACTGCAACGATAAAATTATGACGACAACACCTCAGAGCTCAACTCCCCGGGACACTTCAACTAAACCCCTGACAGGAGGCACCAAGACAATGTTCTCATCATAAAACCATCGGAACGATTCCAAGATACCCGCGTGATCCTAAATTTTTTTAGTGAAATTTGAGGAGAGGAAAGTCAAAACTTCTACGTCAGGAGACCTCACCAGAGCGACGAAGGGACTGAGGAGTAAAATAATTCCTAACTCTCCGATATATATAATCCTAAATGACTCAAAACATTTTTCTAGACACAACTCGGCCGCTAAAAACGATCAAGTAGTGGGGCTCCTAAGGTCGGGGAAGGCTCTGATTACCAACTTGTAACGCCCTCGATGCGGCTATATCTCCCACGTGTCGAAGCATGACTTAGAGGCATAACCGCATTGAAAGCAATGTCGCAAGTGAGGTAATCTTCGCACAACCCATGTAATACATAAGGGAAAAGAGATACATAGTTGGCTTACAGTCGCCACTTCACACAAATACATAATTAAACATCCATCATTCAGTTTACACTCAAGGTTCGGCTACGGAACCAAAATAAAAGAAGACTACCCCAATTGCAACATAGATCCCCGATCGCCCCAACTGGGCTCCACTACTGATCGTCTGGAAATGAAACATAGTAACGACCAAGGGCCTCATCAAATTCCCACTTCAGCTCGATTCGCCATCTGCTATTTGGTATCATCGGTACTGCATCTGTTTTTGGTAGAATCTGTGAGTCACGGGACTCAGCAATCTCACACCGAGATCAAGACTATTTAAGCTTAAGGGAAGGCTGGTGTAATGAGGTGGAGCTGCAGCAAGCGACTAGCATATATGGTGGCTACATCGCAAAAGAGAGCGAGAAGAGAAGCAAGGCACGGTTGCAAAACTAGTAGCGATCAAGAAGTGATCCTGACTACTTATGTCAAACATAACTCCAACACCGTGTCCACTTCCCGGACTCCGCCGAGAAGGGACCATCACGGTTACACACACGGTTGATGTATTTTAATTAAGGTCAACTTCGGGTTTTCTACAACCGGACATTAACAAATTCCCATCGCCTCATAACATGGGCACGGCTTTGAAAGGTAATACCCTGCAGGGGTGTCCCAACTTAGCCCATCACAAGCTCTCACGGTCAACGAAGGAATAAACCTTCTCCCGGGAAGACCCAATCAGTCTCGAAATCCCGGTTCGCATGACATTTCGACAATGGTAAAACAAGACCAGCAAGACCACCCGACTGAGCCGACAAATCCCGATAGGAGCTGCACATATCTCGTTCTCAGGGCACAACGGATGGGTCAGCCTACGAGTAAAACCAGCCCTCGAGTTGCCTCGTGGTGGCCCCGCAGTCTGCCCGGTTCGGACCAACACTCGAAGGAGCACTGGCCGGGGGCTAAAATAAAGATGACCCTCGGGCTCGCGAAAACCCAAGGGAAAAAGGGGTGTAGGTGGCAAATGGTAAAACCAAGGTTGGGCCTTGGTTGGAGGAGTTTTATTCAAAGCGAACGGTCACGGGGTCCCATAAATCACCCAACCGCGTAAGGAGCATAAAATCAAGGAACATAACACGGTATGACGGAAACTAGGGTGGTAAGAGTGGAACAAAACACCAGGCATAAGGCCGAGCCTTCCACCCTTTACCAAGTATATAGATGCATTAATTAAAACAATAGATATTGTGATATCCCAAAGTATCCGTGTTCTGAACCAGGAACAAACTTCATCTTCACCTGCAACTAGCAACGCTATAAGAGGGGCTGAGCAAGAGCGGTAACATAGCCAATCAACGGTTTGCTAGGACATGGGTGGTTAGAGGTTTGACATGGCAATATGGGGGGCATGAGATAGCAAGCGGTAGGTATCGCAGCATAGGCATAGCAAAAGAGCGAGCATCTAGCAAGCAAAGATAGAAGTGATTTCGAAGGTATGGTCATCTTGCCTGCAAGGTTCTCAGAGTTGTCGAAAGCTTGATCCTCGTAGGCGTTCTCAACAGGTTCCTCGTTCACGTACTCGTCTCCCGGCTCTACCCAAAGCAAGAACACAAGCAATGGAACAACAATCAAACAAGGAGCAATGCACAAGCAATATGATGCAATACATGACATGCTATGCGAGATGTGATATGCAATGCATATGTGTGCTCCGGAAGGAAAATGATGAACCAGGCATCAACTTGGCAAACCAAGTATGCCGCTGGAAAGATGAGATGATTTCGGTTGAAATCGATATAAAGATCACCGGAATAGGATGCACGGTTTGCAAATGACAAGCAAAACAATAATGGCACAAATCTGCGTTTAACAGCACGATGCTACTTAGCATGCAACAAGAAACTATGCTACAGCACCCCAACATAAAAACAAAGCATATGGCAGTGATCTACAGGAGATGCTTAACAAAAGAGGAACACTGAGCTACGGCTAAATCACATCATAACAGGTTCAAACAAGCATGGTAAAAGTGCAAAAAATATCAGGTTCACAGACTTAGTGAAAATACTAGTATGCCGGAATTTAACATCAGGAAGGCATGTTTAGAGCAAGCAAACAACAAGCTACAGGAACATATAATAGCAAAACAAGACATGGCAGGAATCTACTCAAAGCATAGATCAAAAGTCCCTTACTGACCATAAGCCAAAAAGGACCATAAGAAATGGTGGCACCCATGTAAACATAGCAAGTTTTATTACAGATCTCAGACTTAGCAGAAAAACTGGGCATGGCAAAAACAGATATCAAGTAGGCATGTTCGTGAGCTCGATGCACTCACTACAGAGCATCTCATGATAAACTAAGCATACACCCATCAAGAAGACATGGCATAGAAGCTATACATGGCAAGAACAACATCATAGCATACACGGATCAACTACAACAACCTCGTGAAAATTGAATCTCATGTAAACAATCTGCCAGGAACCATTTTGAAGCAAAAGTAGAGCACGAAAATGACATGCTATGCTACTCCATAAATGCCAACAAAGGCATGGATGGATAGAGCACATCCATATGTTCAAAACACCCTTACTGATCATGCTCAAAAAGGGCATAGATCTCTCTGTAACAACATGAACATCTGGCATAAAAATAACAGCAGGACATGACTTAGTGAAAACACCAAGTTCCTGAAATCAGCAACATTATCATCCCTAGTTTGCATGCTTGTTCTAGTCACCACATAACTCACAAAAATACATGGCATACACCCCTGGAAAGATGGCATGGCATAATTCAACACACATGTAGGGCTCAAGTTCATAAGGTGCACACATTAATCATGAAAAAAATGATAAAAGTGCAAGCTCTGTTAAGAAACAGAAACTAACATCACATAGCCCTCTTCCAACAGCATTTCGGGCATCAAGATAAGCTCAAATGAAAATGGTGCAATGAGATGAAATGATCTACTCTTTGGGACGAACAATTTGATATGATACACGCCCAAAACAGAGCCATGGTTGCAGAGATGCGATGCGATGAAGATGCAATGATTTATCACAGAATAAAATGACTTGGTGAAAAAAACTAGGGGGGAGAGGTCAACCCTAGCAGATCGGATCTGGGGCGCGTTGTTCGAGGCGGCGGCGGCCGCGAGCTCGCCGGAGTTGAGGTCGCCGGAGGGAGGAGAGGCCGGGGCGGCGGCTGGAGGCGATGAAGGGGCCGGGCGACGGGCGCGTGGGTGGGCGGCGCGGCGACGCTGGGAGGCGTCGGGCGACAGAGCTCGGAGGCGGCGGGCGGCGCATGCTGCCGAGGACGGCGTCGGAGACGACGGATGGCGGCGGCGGAGGCGACCGCCTCTGTGGGCGAAGCGGCGGGAGGCGCAGGGAGCGGGCGGCGGGCGGACGGGCATGCTGGGGCCTCCTGGCTGGCGGGCCGACGGCGGCGCGCTGCCGAAGCGCCACGTGGCGCGCGCTGAGAGGCGCGAGCGGCGGCGGACGTTGTCCGGCCCGCTCCGGACACGTCCGGCGGCGGCGGATCCGGGATTTTTAGGGTTAGGGGGGAGAGGATCCGCGAATTTGGAATGGGGGGTGTATATATAGGCATAGAGGGAGCTAGGAGAGTCCAAATGGGGTGCGGTTTTCGCCCACACGATCGTGATCGAACGACCGAGAGCATGGAGTTGACTTAGATGGGTTATTGGGCTGTTTTGGAGGTATGTTGGGCTGCAACTTAAAAGAGGCCTCTACGAGAGTGCGGTTAACCGTTGGAGTACCAAACGAACTCCAAATGACCGGAAACTTGACAGGTGGTCTACCGGTGCTATACCAGGGCCACTTGGCAAGGCTCGGTCCATTCCGAGAATGTTCAACACCCGCACACGGAAAAATGTAAAAGGGAGCGCCGGGGAACATAGGAGTGCCGGATTGCAAAACGGACAATGGGGAAAATGCTCGGAATCATGAGACGAACACGAATGCAAAAGAGATGCACATGATGACATGATATGAGATGCATGACATGAACAAAAGAAAAACTAAAACAAAAACCCAACCACGGAGGGAATATCATAGCACATGGCCGAAAATGGCAAGAGTTGGAGTTACAAATATGGAAAGTTACATCCGGGGTGTTACACATGGGCTTTGCCGACCAACTATCTGACAGGGTACTCTTTCCCAACAAACATTCTGTTATCCCTCCCATATCCAGATTTGACAGGGCATTATCCTTTCCCAACTAATCCCCGGGTGGTTTTGGTAATTAATAACAACATATATATCATTGAACTAATAGTTTCTTGAGAATCATTTTAGAAAGTTCAGTGATATGGGTATGGCAAGGACTGAAGATGTGGACCCCTCAAAATGCTAAGGCAAGCATTGGCAAAAGCTCAAGACTCCATTTTTGGTTTAGTGATCCAAGATCACATTGAGTCCATAGGAAAGCCAATACTATTAAAAGGGATGAGGTTATGTTGATGATCTGGTTGCTCAAAGTGCTTAGTGATACATCTCCTAAACTATCAGCAACTCTCACTACCACATACACTCATAAGTAATCTTGGTCCCACCGTTTTTCCAAACCCAGTCACACCGAGATGAACCACCTCAGCCACAAAGCCAAACCCTAGAAATTTGGATTTTCCGATTCGAACTCGGTCTCACGAAACTTGAGTTGCCAAGCTTCAGAATCTACGTCATCAAATCGGTGTCACCGAGATGATGAAGTCGGTCCCACAGAGATTGGCAAGCTCTTGTCTTTGGACGAATTGGACTCACCGAGATTGTATTTTTGGTCCCACCGAAAATCCCAACGTTCACATGATTTGAACTTTCGGTCTCACCGAGTTGTCAACTTCGGTCTGACCGAGATTGGTCAAATGTGTGTAACGGTTGGATTTTGTGTGGAGGCTATAAATACCCCTTCACCCCCTCTTCACTCGTGGAGAGAGCCATCAGAAAGAACTACCACTCCTACCTTACATTTCTGAGAAGAAAACTACCTACCCTTGTGTTGAGATCAAGTAGCTCCACTCCCACCATATGAAGCTTGATCTCTAGCCTTCCCAAGTTGCTTTCCACTCAATCCTTTCTTCCACCACAGCCAAATCAGTGAGGAGAGTTGAGTGTTGGGGAGATTATCATTTGAAGCACAAGAGCAAGGAGTTCATCATCATCAACACCATCTATTACCTTTTGGAGGGTGGTGCCTCCTAGACTGGTTAGGTGTCGCTTGGGAGCCTCCGTCGAGATGTGGAGTTGAACCAAGAAGTTTGTAAGGGCAAGGAGATCGCCTACTTCATGAAGATCTACCCTGAGTAAGGCTAGCCCTCCGTGGGCGTAGGCCATGATGGCATAGACAAGGTTGCTTCTTCGTGGACCCTTCGTGGGTGGAGCCCTCCGTGGACTCTCGCAGCCGTTACCCTCCGTGGGTTGAAGTATCCATCAACGTGGATTGACGATAGCACCACCTATCGGAACCACGAGAAAAATCTCCGTGTCTCCAAATTGCGTTTGCTCTTCTCCACCTCTCTTTACTACATGTGCAATTTACTTTCCGCTGCCTATACTCTAGAATTGCATGTGTAGGGTGATACTTGACTTGATCATAATCGTGAATCTGCCAAAAACTTGTCTTTATCAAAAGGCTGAACTTTTATATTGTCAAGTAGTCTAATCACCCCCCTCTAGACATACTTTCGATCCTACAAGTGGTATCAGAGCATTGGTCTCCATTGTATTGGTCTCCATTGCATTGGACTCCATAAGCTTGGTTTCACAACCTAGGAGAGTATGGCGTCTAGTGAGGGTAATTTTCGTAGAGGTCCTTACTTTGATGGTTCAAATTTTGCTAGTTGGAAGCATAAAATGAAAATGCATATTCTTGGCCATAACCCTACCGCATGGGGCATTATTTGTGTTGGTTTGCAAGGTGAATTCTTGAGGAAGGAAAAGTTCGGATCATGGCTTCAACGGATGAATTGCGGATGTTGCAAAACAATGCTCAAGCTTGTGACATTCTCTTCAATGCTTTGTGTCCCGAGGAGTTCAACAAAATCAGCCGTCTTGAGAATGCAAAAGAGATTTGGGATACTTTGGTTGAAATGCACGAAGGTACCGAGTCCGTGAAGGAATCAAAGCTAGATGTTCTTCAAGGTCAACTTGACAAGTTCAAGATGAAGGAAGGTGAAGGAGTCGCTGAAATGTACTCTAGGCTTGCTCTCATCACCAATGAGATTGCCGGCTTAGGAAGCGAAGAAATGACCAACCGATTCATCATCAAGAAGATTCTCAGAGCTTTGGATGGAAAGTATGACACAGTGTGCACTTTGATCCAAATGATGCCAAACTACAAGAATCTCAAGCCAACTGAAGTCATTGGAAGAATTGTTGCTCATGAGATGACACTTAAAGATAAGGAAGAGCTTCACAACAAGCAAGTGGTGCTTACAAAGCTACAAGTGATCCTCCCACAACCTCAAGTGACAAGCTAGTTTCCAATGAAGAGATAAGCCTAGTGGTGAAGAACTTCAACAAATTCTACAAGAGTAGAAGCAAAGAAAGAAGCTCAAAGTCTAGATCATATGATGAAAAGAGATCTTCTAGTCGTGATCGAAACTGCTACAATTGTGGAAGACCCGGACACTACTCAAATGAGTGCTCGGCTCCCCACAAGAGAAGAGAAGAATCTCCAAGAAGAAGAAGCTCAAGAGAAGAGTCACCTCGGAAAGAGAGAGGGAGTAGAGATGATCGTTATGAACGAAGACCCTCTCGGAGAAGCAAGGATTCGGAGAGAAAGGACAAGTCATCAAGGAGCTACACAAGAAGAAAACATCAAGCTCATGTAGGTGAATGGGTCTCCGGCTCCGACTCCGACAATCATTCCGAATGAAGCTATTACTCCAACTCCGACTACAGTCAAGATGAAGGTGTTGCCGGTCTTGCTCTCGTATCCTCCAACTTCAACTCCTATGACTTATTTGACTCACCAAATGAGGGAATTGGAAGATGCTTCATGGCTAAAGGCCCCAAGGTATCACACCCTGAATTTATTGACTTTGATAGTGATGAGGATGACTTGCTTGGTGAAGATGAGCTCTTACATGATAAATCTAGTGAGCCTAGTAATGATGAACATGCTAGTAGTCTTTATAGTCGAGAAGAGTCGAATGACAATGCTATGAAGGAGATTGAGCGTCTAACTAAAGAACTAAACACTCTTAAGTTAGCTCATGAAACAACTCAAGAAGATCATAGAGAGCTCCTAAGATCTCATGAGAAGCTACGCTTCGAGAAGCTCAATCTAGAGCAAGAACATGAGTTTCTAAAAGCTATCAATGACGATCTTCGAAAGAAGAGTTCTTCATATCTTTCCAAACGACTTCTCTTGTCTAATTTATTGCCACCTATTAAAACTAAGCATGACAAGCATAAGAAAAATTCTTCATCTAGTAGTAACAATAACCATGCTAAATCCAATATTGTTGCTTCTAGTAGTTCTCTTGATTCCACTAACAATGTTTCAAGCCAAGTTACACTTGAGCAAGAAAATAGTTTATTGAAAGGGATTATAGAGAAAGGTGTCTACAAGAGCCTTGCGGAAGCAAGAACTTTGAGGAAATTGTTCTTAAGCAAGGAAGGCACGGAAGAATCAAGGAATTGGTTTTGAGCGAAAGTTCAACGCCGAAGGTGTTGAATGGGAAGAAGGTCAATATCCCACTCCACAGTTTATTCCTCAAAAGGAGAAGTACAATCCTACTTCTTCCAATGTGGAACAAGCTCAAGATGACCTTCCACCACAAGACCACAAGCTAAAAGGCAAGGACAAGCTTCAAGAGGAGATTGATGCATTTATTGAAGCACCTAAAGCCATGGTCAAGTGGGTTCCCAAGGAAGCGTCAAGTTCTACTTCGTCAAGCTCAACTACAACCCCAAGGATTCCCATCAAGATGATGTGGATCCGAAGAAGAAGAACTAGAGAGTTCTTGAGGGTGACTCCGCCAACATACTTCACTCACATTCATTTTGGCAAGAACTTGTGCAATCAACTTCCACATCTTGCACTAGTTCATGGAGTCACAAACCCTCTTGTTGGTAAGTCAAGGGACAAGGTAATCATTGCTTTCATGGACATCTTCTATTGTGTACTTCAATCTATGTCCATGGATATCCTTGTTTGTTCCTTGTGGGACTAACCCATGTAGGTATTGAAAGTGCCCAAATCCAAAGGATTGCTCCCAACTCTTGATGATCTTCATCAACATTGAGCATCCACATCTTCAACATCTACATGAAGTCTTCTCGACAACCCAAGGTTAGTTTGACCCTTTAAAGGGGTTCTCACATCTAGGGGAGCTTTGCTCTAAATAATTGAGCTAAAGCATCTTCAAATGATGTGAACACATCAATGCTTTATGTAAAAGTGGTAACCCCACTTGTGCTTAAACGATGAGTATGACCTATGATCAAATGTTCTCATTTGGCTCCTAAGTCAATATACTCATATATAGATGACCTAGTCATCGACAAATTGTGTGATAGTAGCTAGAGTTTTGATTGTGCATGTTTGACACATATTTCATTTGCTATCTTATTGTGTGAGCATGTTGGATGCATGATTTTATCCATTCGAGGACATCCATTTGTTGCTTTGGTCTTTTGGATTTTTCTGACCAAATGGATGGACAAGAATGCCTAAGTACCTCCCCTAGCTATCTATGCTTTCTTGTCTCAAATTCTATTCATGCTTACATCACAAACTTTGAACAAGTCAATTTCGGACCCTCCGAGTGAGGAGCACTTGGAGCCACCGATCCGTCAAAGGCTAACTTCCAAAACCTTCTAAGTGATTTCGGTCAGAACAACCCACTCAAACTCGGTCAAACCGAAAGCATTTAGATTGATCTAGGTTTTCACCTCGGTGAAACCGAGTTGTGATTTTCGGCGTGACCGAAGTGAATAACTGCCCTGCAGTTGTCCATCTCGGTGCCACCGAGTTCTACAACTCGGTCCCACCGACAGCAAAGGGATATAAATACTCCGAGGGCCGCGCGCGTTGATTTCTACTTCAAAACGCCTCGCCCCCACACCCCTTGCTGCCGTCGCCGTGGTCTCCGGATCGTCTCCGTCGTCGCCTGTGCACCCTCGCCGCAGGTCTCCGTCGCCGTCAATGGACATCTTCTCCGCGCCGTTGCCGCCGTAGAGGAACTCCACCAAGTTAGGGTGAGTTTCGATCCCACTCATGCTCCCATCTCCGATTCAATGCACGTTTGGTTTGCCTGTAATCTTGCCACGAATGAGATCTTCCTGTACACCAGATTAGTTCCTTTGGACGAAATTCGAGTAAAAGTTTTAGGGTTAGGTTTCCGCCGAACACATCTCGGTGAGACCGATTTTACATTCTCGGTATGACCGATTTGGCCTCTGGCCATTGCACTGCACCTTTCGGTCCAACCGAGTTGTGCAAATCGGTGCGACCGAAATGAGGATTTAGTGAAACCCTAGTGTTTTCGGCAGGACCGAAACCCACTTCGGTCCAACCGAAAGTGGTGTGAATGCTTCTGTTTGAACACTTCGGATTCACCGAATTTTAAACTCGGTCTGACCGAAATGTATTCTGTGAAAACCTAATACTAGAATTTGAACTCATTCTGTTTGCAAAATCTTCTGCAGTTTGTGATAACTCTTCTACTCTGCCTACACCTTATCTATTAACAGGTTGTCAGCCATGTCAGATGCCAGTGACAGCCAGAACAGGTCAGAGTCACCTATTGCTGATATTCCAGAGGCTGGCACTAGTCCTGATCCCAGCAGCTCTTCAGATGATGGTGAGAGGAGCACACCAAGTGGTTTGCCTCCTGCAGCCACCAGGGCCAGAAAGAAGAGGAACTCTGATGAAGAAGATTCTGATTTCATTGTTGAGGAAGAGGTCTCCTCCAAGCCAAAGAGAAAAGTTGTTGCCAAAGAGCCTCAAGGTCAGCAGACTAAGAAAGGCACAAGAAAAGTGAAGCAGTCCACTGTTGCAAAGAAGCTGAGTTTGGAAGAGGAAACTACAAGCAAGGTGAAGAAAACTTCCAAGAGGAAGAGGATTGTGCATGATGATGCAGCAGAGGAAGACGAGGATGAGGAAGCACCCCAGCCTCCTCCTCAGAAGTCTAAGCTCATGGGTGATGCCATCAGGGCAGGAGCCACTTCAAAGTCCAAGCCATCTGCTCCAGTCAAGGCAGCTCCAGCAAAGCCTGCTGCCAAGCCCAAGAAGACTGTCAGGAACATCCCTGCATCCGAGAAGAAGAAAGATGATGTGCCACTAGCTGTGTCAGATGATGAGGCACCAGTTTTGCTGAAACTTCGACAGAAACTGCCACTTCACAATGATGCTCATCCTCAAGCTGAGAACATGAAAGAAAGGAAGGATAGAGGTCTCAGGCTATGGAGACAAGCTGATCCATATGCTGTGAGGAGAAGAACTGCTGTTGATCCAAGATTCCACACCAGAGAGCAGCAGGACTTCTATGAGGCTGTCTTGATGGACAAGAAGCCCATAGTTGCGCACACTCGCTATGTTGATTGGGCATACATTGTGATGAAGAGCACAGAGACTTCTTTCCACATGTGCATGAAAGCTTCACTTGCATGTGGTGTTGCAGACTTTGTAGGTCGAAGTTGACCAGTTGGAATGATGAAATGATTATGCAATTCTATGCCATGACTCATTTCTATCCGGATGGAAAGATCACATGGATGGTGAAGGCCAAAGATTCTCTTCAATTTGTTGAAGAATGGGCAGAACTACTGAATGCTCCAGTGCAGAGAGAGGATGATGTTGATGTCTATGGCATTCCCAAGAAGAACCATGAATCTATGAAGAATACGTACAAAGAGGTTCCAGCTAAGGATTTGGCAATCTGGAAGCTTGGCTCAGTGTACTATCTCGAGGCAGGTCTACCTACAACAAACACTATTCTGAGGCATACCTTGATGCCCAAGTGCGAGATCATCGCATGATCGAGGATACTCTATCAACATGCTGCATATACTTGATGAGAAGGCACCTTTCAAGGTGATGGACTTGATAGTTGAGACCATCAAGAGGACCTGCGGTGACCGTAAGAGGTCATGTGGATTTGCCCGCACATTCGGATGCTTATCAATGCCAAGTTTGGCACGGGCACATACTTGTTGGATAGACCACACTTGCCACGCAGCTGAGCATGAGGATAATGTTGTTGTGATGGATGAGGAGGATCCAACGTCGGTTGAAGGTCAAGCAAAGATTGAAGCTGCCAAGAAAGCCAAAGCTGAGAAGGAAGCAAAGAAAGAAGCAGCAGCAGCTAAACCAAAGAGTGTTGGAGAGCAGCTCCTTGAAGCTACCAGAGGATTGAACAACGCTCGCCAGCATTGTGCAGTCTCGGGAGAGTCTTGAAAGGATTGTTGAAGACAAGATCCATGCTCTGGATGTGAAGCTTCATGAAGTGCAAGTAGCATCAACAAGCTTGAGGCAGATATTGAGGAAGCAAAGAGGGAGAAGGAAGAGCTCATGCGTGAGATGCAGGATGACCTAGTCCAGATGATTATCAACACTGCTCCGGTTCCCACAAGACCCGATCACTGCTATTCCAATGGATCGACACGGGACTACTTCAAAGACCTCCCACAGCTCCATCAATTGCTCCAGATCCAGCTCCAGTGACCACTCCTCCAGCTTCATAGACATCAGCTGAAGTCTTCGCAGATGCTGCCATCTCAACTCCAACATCAACCCAGACAGGAGCCGCCAGCAGAGTCCCTAGTGACGCTTAGCTCTATACTTTTCGAACTTTTTGGTAACTTGTTGCCAAAGGGGGAGAAATTGTATAGATCATAGGACTTCGAGAGAGAGAGTGCTCGCTTTTGCTCTTTCGTTCATTTGCGGTTTCTTTGAGATTGTCAGGACCCCGACTCAATGTCACATCGATCTAGCCTGTAACACCTCATATCACTTTGCGGCCTCACGCACGGTATCCCCACGGGTGTCGCCTTACCTTTGCCCGGGACCGTTTAAGCCTTTTGGCACGTATATGATAGTGTCGCTAGCATCCATATGAAAAGGAGCCCGGCTGACATGGCTAGTCGTAAACCCAAAGTGGCACAGACTTACGAGGACAGCATCCATGACCCAGCATCGAGCGTGTCGGTCATCACGAGTAAGTTCCGGCTGTAGCACTAGGCTAGCAGGACTCCGTAAACCGGCATGGCGGGCTAACAGGACTCCGGTACTCAGCGCGTGACATTTCCCGAAGGACGATACGAGAACGAAGAAGGACACATGCCGGCCAGCCTAAGTGTTCGGAGCAGTAGCAAGCTACCATGGCTCGGTGGAAACACTAGGAGACATTTCCGTAAGAGAGGCTACTAAAGATAAACAACTAGATAGTCGATCCACACATACCAAGCATTTCAATAACATACACACAATATGCCCGATATGTGCAAATACAACATGGCATCACAACATGACTCTACGACTCAAGTATTTATTCATTAGGCTCCGAGGAGCGAGATATTACAAACAGGGGTCTCATGACCCAACATTCAGAGCATACAAATCAAGCACAAGCGGAAGCACAACATGTCTGAGTACAGACATCTACAAATGAAAAAGGCTTAGAAGCCTGACTAACTACCAGATCCTGCCGAGGGCACAAGATCGTAGCTGAGGTATCAAGCTAAACGTCGAAGTCCACGTGGTACTACTAGCGAGACTGAGGTCTCTCTGCAAAAACATAAAATAGGCAAACGTGAGTACAAATGTACCCAGCAAGACTTACATCAGAACTAACTACATATGCATCATTTTCAACAAAGGGGATGGTGGAGTTTAACAGCAGCAAGCCAGCTTTGACTCGGTGGCTATCCTGAACTACGACTGCAAGTAACTCTTTTGAGGTGGCGCACACGAGTCCACATATTCACCATATCAATACACCACTATGGATCCGCTCCCGTCTCCCTACGAGAACGCCATCCATAGCACTCACGCTTATCTTGCGTATTTTAAAGTATCCACTTTCACTTGTCTATGAACTGTTATAGGCAACCCGAAGTCCTTTTCATGGACACGGCTATTGAATAGATGATGTTAACCCCGCAGGGTGTACTTCTTCACACACGCTCACCGCTTACTGCCGTTTACACGACATGTACTCGGCAACCTTCAAGCGGAAGCCCAGCGAGGTGTCGGCCACGGCCTACCTAAACACTCAAGTCCCTAGTCCGGGTTTATCGCCTATTTGGGTTCCATCTATGAGGAGTTCGGCCAAGTTTCGCTCACAGCCCCCAAGCGATGTGAACAGGGTTCCCGAGACACCAAGCAGGCGCCCGGTACACAGGTGCCGCGTGCCTACCGCATCACAGCCCACCCCTACGGTCAGCGCTACGCACGGCCTCCAGCATACTACAAACACCAGAAACTACTTGCAACTCCTGGACAGAGGACAAGGATGAATAAGAAGCCGAGAGGGTCCATTGGTTTCGGGCCCAATGCGTGGTAGTAGCTGAATCATGGATCACAAACACAGAACTCAGTTCCTGAGGACGGCGGCAATGAGACAACCCACCATGTACTCCTACATGGCCTCTCACCGCTACCTTTACCAAATCGTGTTCACACACTTAGCTCACACACAGTAGGTCATGTTCACACACCTCTGATTCATCCTCGATGAATCAGACCGACTCAACTCTAAGCAGTAGCAGGCATGACAAACAAGCATGTATGAGTAGGCACAACAGGGCTCAAACAACTCCTACTCATGCTAGTGGGTTTCATCTATTTACTGTGGAATGACAGGTCATGCAATGGATAAGGGGTTCAGCTACCGCAGCAAGTAACAAATGATTCGTTGTTGTCCTAATGCAGTAAAAGAGAGCAGGAGCGAGAGAGTGGGATTTTATCGGAATGAACAAGGGGGTTTTGCTTGCCTGGCACTTCTGAAGATAGCATTGAGTCTTCATCGGTGTCAACGATCACAACGTCGGTACAACGTCTATCGAGAGGGGACAAATACCGCAAGAAGAGAAGAAATACAATCAATGCAATGCTCAATATGATGCATGATCATGACATGGCAATATGCTGTGGTTTGAGCTAATGCACCTAGCTATAATTTAAATGAAGTTGGTTCGAATACAAGATTCAAATTCAAACTCCATATATGATTATTTAAATGCCATTTAATTGATTTGTGCTATACAGCAGCTATAAGTTGTTCTAACATGCATGAAAATGGTACAGATGGATTCCTTGAATTTTTCTGATAATTTTTCATATATAAATTATTTAGTTTGGAGTTACGGTTGAATTACTATGAATTTTTGAAGTTTTGAACATTTTCTGGAATTTCCTGAATATTTAGAATTAAAATAATTCCAAAAAAAATGATTTAACTGCGTCAGCCTGACGCCAGCATGACGTCAGCGAGTCAGCGGCCAGGTCCAGGTCAAACCTGACGTGCGGGGTCCACACGTCAGTGACACAGAAACTAATCCCGCGTTGACTCGGGCTTTGACCCGCTACGGGGCCCGCTGTCAGTGTCTGTTAGTGTGCTAATTGGGGGGGATTAGCCGCTAACGGCAACGCCACGTCAGATTCGCCGGCGATTAGACGACGGCGACGACCCAGAGCGGCGGTGGCTCGCCGGAGTTGCGCTATGGGCTGCGGTTGGACGCGCGAAGAGCACCAGGAGGTAGCCCGCGCCCGTGCGCATCTAGGGGGACCAACGGGAGGTGCGGGGGTGGCCGGGTTCGCGGAGTGGAGCGAGGCGCGGCCGGAGCTCGGGGTTCAAGGGACCGGCGCTGCGGTGCACGGAGGACAAATGGTTAAATGCTTTGGGTTCTGAGGTTGCGGTGAGCACGCTGGGTGGGCTCGGGAGCGAGCTGCGGCTGTGTGTACAGCCACGCCATGGCCGGGCGGCGAGGAGCAATCGGCCGGTGAAAGGGCGGCTAGAGTACGGAACGAGCACGAGGAGGAGGGGAATGGAAGAGTAGCTCACAGCGGATCTGGTGGAGGCAACGGCGAGGCCGGGAGGGGCTGGAGCTCATGAATCCTCGAAAGTTCGCCGGCGGCGAAGGTTGGGGCGAGCTTGAGGGCGACGTAGAGGGCTTCCGGAGGGCCGTGGATCGGTGGGGAGGAAGAGGGGTCGGGCGGAGCTTCTGGGCGTCGGTGAGGCGAGGCAATGGTTGTGGCCTGGCGGTGCTCGTCGGTGGCGGCGGCTGCGCTTCGGGTTCGTGAGAGAGAGGAGAGAGTCGGAGCAGGAGAGAGGGAGCAGTGCATGAGTGAGGGAGAGGAGCGAGGGACACGGGCACCTCCGTGGCGTCGCTAGAGGGGCCGGGAGGAAGCAGGAGGAGGTGGCGAGGCGGCCAGCGACACGCCTCTGCCTACTGGCAGAGGTTGAAGGCGACAACCATGCCAGTGGGCTGGGCCTCGGCTCTGAGCTGGGCCACTGGGCTGCAGTGGCGCTAGGTAAGCTTCTGCTCTTTTTAATTTCCTTCTGTTTTGTTTAATTTACTTCCTTTTGCCACTGTTTCTAAATAAAACAAATTCAAGATCAGTGACAAAATTCCCCTGAACATTTTATTTAGCACAATGGAGTTATACCAAAGCACATAAAATTGTTTCAGTTATTTGAACATATATTCAGTATATATTTGAATATAAACTCAAATTCAAAATAGTATTGATTTAAATTCAAAGTCCAAAAATAATTCCTTCAAAATGTTCCTAAATTTTGGTTTGATATATAGCTCTTGCCAAAATTCTCGAACATTGCAAAAGGACATCTTGGAACAAAGAATGAGATTTCTAGGGTTCTTTGCCCTACTTTTAATTAAGTTTTTGAGGCTTTCAAAATTCCTCAATTCAAGTTTCGAAATCTAGACATGATGCATGGGTGGCAAGGCCACTATTTACAAACATTATTCTAGGGCTGTGACAACTCACCCCACTAAACAAGAATCTCGCCCCGAGATTCAAGGCGTGAGGTAAGAAGACGAGGGACACAAGCTATTACAATTTTCACCATCCAACTGTCTTTCTCGAGGATCTTGATTCGGTGCTCCAATTGATCTTGGCGTCTTTGCTTTTGAGATTTTCATCCAACACGAGGACAAAGACACTCTACAAGGATGGATCATCTTAATGATCACAAGATCAACTCACGGAATGAGATGTAGAACATCTCTTGAGCTGAGAGGTAAATCACACATCATGAAGGACGGAGGAAACAATTTGATGAGGTTTCAAAGTAGCGAGGAAAATGGTTGTCATGATACCACAACGAGAGACCTTAGGAAAGGTAACTCATAGATATATCCCTTAGGTGGCAAAAGAATTACCTTTGATTCAGAGATCATTGAAACTCTTTATACCAGCCTAAGGCAAATCACAATCAATTATTTGAAAGAGTCCGAAGAGTGACATTCTCGTCAGGTTGGATGATGTGGATTACCTTGTTGAAGACAACACAAAGGATGATTTTTAGTAATCGGGAGAAGCTCAACGGTGAGAGTGATTCCACTATTGGAGTGGTTATAGCATAACCCAAAAGACTAGGAACAATTCCAGTTAGTGCGGTGATAATACATAGTGCTTGTGCGTGCTCTCAAGAACTTGAGCATTTCCATATTCATCAAGGTTTTACCAACATCCGTGTCAAGGATCCTCGCAACACAACATACCACCATGATGAATAGTGATGGACAATGCAGATGCAAAGGAAGACAACACCTTCTCAGATTTCACCTTAGTGCGGCCAAGGGAACAAAATCTGGAAGATCGACCGAGAGACATTTAGCACTCCGCTTCTAATGTTCTCCTTGATGTGCTAGCATATCCCATTCATAGATATGGTCTGGTATCTAGAACATCAAGTAAAGGTCGGACTTCGGAAACACAAAAATCATAAGGCACAACTAGGAGTAAACCCTACGAAGTCCTTATGGGGAGGTGGCCAACTTTCTCAATCAAGATACTACAATAGCAGGTCTTCCGGCGGGGTGTGTTGGCCACGACATCCGCTTTACCGGTTATCGCGAGACCAATATTATAGTTCTTGGGAAATGTTCCAACCATCATATCTGCCTGAGATTCAGATCTGGTTGGTGTCAGAATAATCCAGACTTATCGAGTCTAGAAAGAAAAATGAAAGTTTGCAACACAAATCGACGAGATGACGTTGCGAGATTCTCGGGAAATGAACTACGATAGCAAGCTCCAAAACATGAGCTGGTTCTGCTACAAACCTGTGAACACGCTGTCCAAGACAAGCATGACCACATAGTAGTCTTATAATAAAACACTAGCGAGTTCAGGAGGGAAACCATCATCGAGGATATCGAAGTCCTTGCATAGGGTATACTCTTAAGAAGGAGCTTCTTCTCCTTGAACAAATCAATCAGTGGCTTGGTGTGCTACAGAATACATATGGAGTGGAGGTAATTAATCTACCAAACCATGGTATACTTTGCACATGTGTGACTAACTTGGGATGATTCCAAGGAAGCAACATTGACTTTATCGAATTCACGGCGGCAACTTGCATCAAATGCACATGAATTAGAGGAAGTCACTTCTTTCATCCGAACATATGCTTCATGAGCTAGCATGAGCAAATGCTTTAGAAAGTTTCCAATACTAGCTTGATGTTCAACAGATTATGGAGAGGGTAAGGATGTTGTCGATGGGCTCAACAACGATTCATCCGATTCCCATAGGGATGGAATTCCATAATTATGTGAACAAGGTGATAGTATTGGTCGGACTCCAAAAGATATAATGGTGTATGCTCAAGGAATATCCACGAGTAAGACAACATTACGTACATCGTTGGTTACGATTTGATTTGAGAATAGCCCACACCCAAATCAAAGTTTTGGCAAGACAATAGCTCCAACAACTGGTCTCGAGGATCAATTGATGAAGATATCATCTTTCTTCAACACACACACAAAGATATCCCTTAAAATGAACTAAGCCAGGCAATCTTTTATCTTCCAACTCTCCAAGTTGTTGTTTGGCTTAACCAACTAGCTCAGGGTATCCCACACAGACTCTTGGAGAAGGGGTGGTTTACGAGAAACCAACTTGATCACGAGCTCAACATAGCGGTCAGGTGACATCCTGGTGATACCTCCGAGAAGACAATCGGAGAATCACGAACCACCGATATGTTACTAAGCTCGAGAACAATCTTGCTTTTCAGGGCAAGACGATATGATCAAATGAGCGAGGACTTAACAAAATCCTAACTCATCAATCGAAGAGTGCACCGGGAACAAGGACTAGGTAGCACAATCAGTCTTAGAATGATGATTCAAGAACCAACACGCTAAGAATGAAATTATTGTCCTTTAACTACCAAGCAACAAGGTTGCTAGGAGTATTGATTTCACACATCATAATTCACTTGTCGACATTCGGTTGCAACAACACGGGAACCGAGAAATGAACAATGACGGCAAGAAGTATCACTACATCAAGAATTCATAAGAGGTAGTGCAATTCTCATGATATTCTTAATGTCAAGATGGTAATACTCCAAGGTAGAAACGAGCAAAAGCTAGATTAGCAATTTGATCTGCGAATTACAATTGCTTTGACCCAATCCTAGAAATGGACAAAGTATCGAGTTTGTTTCTCCTAGTCATTACGGAATAGAATGGCTTGACGGACCACAAGAATAATAGGCATCGATGAGCGAATGCACGACTACTCGACTATCAACCGATGAGCGAAGGTCGGTATACAACTAAAGGGGGACAACTCAAAGGAACATATGATTTTCTGAGTTGTGGATGCATAGATTAGTATGTCGAACCAAGTTCAACATATTTCTTCCAGATAATCCATGCGGGAAAGTAAAACTGGCACAATCACAAGTATGAATGGAGAACTCATCGAGGGCACTCCTGTTGTGATCTTTTGATCCAACAAACTTCTGCCATAAGTGGTTCATAGTATTTGGAAGAAGGAAATACCACGGACCTCGAGGACTAATGCAAAGGTTACTAATAACCTAAAGGAACTAGCAACACTATCAACACGAGGTAAGTGGAGTGAATCTTGGGTTCAAAACCCGGAATAGAATACCTACTACTAAATGGCATCACAGGATGCTTTCGAGAATGATGGCCAGAATCATCACACGGGGAACACAAAACATGGCTAGACTACTAGATGATCCCCTAAGACACCTAGGGTCATAATAATAATTCCAACATATATGTCGAGGCAATAGAATACCTCAACTCAGCATTTGGTGTGGTTAATCCGCCCAAAGGGACATCGAGCGAAGGAAGGATTTTGCAAATGCTTGGACTATTTAGAAACACAGGATGACTCGGATGACATAAGGGCTGTAAATGCCCAAAAAGATTTTAGACATGCTACAAAATGGTGGCATAACCACTCAAGCATAATATCAGGGTTTTAAGATCAACAGTTAACATACGGAAATAGTAGAACTGAACTGGGGCTTAAAACCAACAATCTTAAAGTCTATGGATTAGTAACACATCATCGATAGATAGATGAGAAAGCCTAGTTCTTAAATCCCGTGGAAGAGAAGAGGTTGACTCGGATCGAAGGCCATGAGGTATAAGGAGTAAAAAGAGCCTTACGTTCCATCCCACAATCAATTCCTTACATAACTAAAGCATTTCTAGACACAACCGACCAGTTTGGCTTGGTAATCCTCTGAGCATCAAAGCTCGATACCAAAGCTGTCGGGACCCGACTCAATGTCACATCGATCTAGCACTGTAACACCTCATATCACTTTGCGGCCTCACGCACGGTATCCCCACGGTGTCGCCTTACCTTTGCCGGGACCGTTTAGCCTTTTGGCACACGTATATGATAGTGTCGCTAGCATCCATATGAAAAGGAGCCCGGCTGACATGGCTAGTCGTAAACCCAAAGTGGCACAGACTTACGAGGACAGCATCCATGACCCAAACATCGAGCGTGTCGGTCATCAGCGAGTAAGTTCCGGGCTGTAGCACTGGGCTAGCAGGACTCCGGTAAACCGGGCTGTAGCGGGCTAACAGGACTCCGGTACTCAACGCGTGACATTTCCCCGAAGGGACAGACACAGGAACGAAGAAGGACACATGCCGGCCAGCCTAAGTGTTCCGGAGCAGTAGCAAGCTACCATGGCTCGATGGAAACACTAGGAGACATTTCCCGGTAAGAGAGGCTACTAAAGATAAACAACTAGATAGTCAGATCCCACACATACCAAGCATTTCAATAACATACACACAATATGCCCGATATGTGCAAATACAACATGGCATCACAACATGACTCTACGACTCAAGTATTTATTCATTAGGCTCCGAGGAGCGAGATATTACAAACAGGGGTCTCATGACCCAACATTGAGAGCATACAAATCAAGCACAAGCGGAAGCACAACATGTCCGAGTACTGAGACATCTACAAATGAAAAAGGCTTAGAAGCGACTAACTACCGAGATCTGCCGAGGGCACAAGATCGTAGCTGAGGTATCAAGCTAAGCGTCAAGTCCACGTGGTACTACTAGCGAGACCGAGGTCTCTCTGCAAAAACATAAAATAGGCAAGCGTGAGTACAAATGTACCCAGCAAGACTTACATCGTAACTAACTACATATGCATCATTTTCAACAAAGGGATGGTGGAGTTTAACAGCGACAAGCCAGCTTTGACTCGGTGGCTATCTGAACTACATTGCAAGTAACTCTTTTGAGGTGGCGCACGAGTCCACATATTCACCATATCAATACACCACTATGGATCCGCTCCGTCTCCCTCACGAGAACGCCATCCATAGCACTCACGCTTATCTTGCGTATTTTAAAGTATCCACTTTCACTTGTCTATGAACTGTTATAGGCAACCCGAAGTCCTTTTCGGACACGGCTATTGAATAGATGATGTTAACCTGCAGGGTGTACTTCTTCACACACGCTCTCACTTGCTTACCGCCGTTTACGACATGTACTCGGCAACCTTCAAGCGGAAGCCCAAGCGTGGGTGTCGGCCACGGCCTACCTAAACACTCAAGTCCCTAGTCCGGGTTTATCGCCTATTTGGGTTCCATCTATGAGGAGTTCGGCCAAGTTTCGCTCACAGCCCCCAAGCGATGTGAACAGGGTTCCCGAGACACAAGCAGGCGCCGCAGACACCGTGCCACGTGCCTACCGCATCACAGCCCACCCCTACGGTCGGCGCTGCACGGCCTCCAAAGATACTACAAACACGAGAAACTACTTGCAACTCCCGGACAGAGGACAAGGATGAATAAGAAGCCGAGAGGGTCCATTGGTTTGGGCCCAATGCGTGGTAGTAGCTGAATCATGGATCACAAACACAGAACTCAGTTCACGAGGACGGCGGCAATGAGACAACCCACCATGTACTCCTACATGGCCTCTCACCGCTACCTTTACCAAATCGTGTTCACACACTTAGCTCACACACAAGGGTCATGTTCACACACCTCGATTCATCCTCGATGAATCGGACCGACTCAACTCTAAGCGATGAGCAGGCATGACAAACAAGCATGTATGAGTAGGCACAACAGGGCTCAAACAACTCCTACTCATGCTAGTGGGTTTCATCTATTCTTGTGGAATGACAGTCATGCAATGGATAAGGGTTCAACTACCGCAGCAAGTAACAAATGATTCGTTGTTGTCCTAATGCAGTAAAAGAGAGCAGGAGCGAGAGAGTGGGATTTTATCGGAATGAACAAGGGGGTTTTGCTTGCCTGGCACTTCTGAAGATAGCATTGAGTCTTCATCGGTGTCAACGATCACAACGTCGGTACAACGTCTATCGAGAGGGGACAAATACCGGCAACAGAGAAGAAATACAATCAATGCAATGCTCAATATGATGCATGATCATGACATGGCAATATGCTGTGGTTTGAGCTAATGCACCTAGCTATGATTTAAATGAAGTTGGTTCGAATACAAGATTCAAATTCAAACTCCATATATGATTATTTAAATGCTATTTAATTGATTTGTGCTATACAGCAGCTATAAGTTGTTCTAACATTCATGAAAATGGTACAGATGGATTCCTTGAATTTTTCTGATAATTTTTCATATATAAATTATTTAGTTTGGAGTTACGGTTGAATTACTATGAATTTTTGAAGTTTTGAACATTTTACGGAATTTCCTGAATATTTAGAATTAAAATAATTCCAAAAAATGATTTAATCTGCGTCGACTGGACTTGACATGACGTCAGCGAGTCAGCGCCAGGTCGAGTCAAACGGCGTCAGGGGTCCACACGTCGGTGACACGTAAACTAATCCCGCGTTGACTCGGGCTTTGACCCTTCTGGGCCCATTGTCGATGTCTGTTAGTGTGCTAATTGGGGGATTAGCCGCTAACGGCAACGCCACGTCGGTCGCCCGCGATTAGACGACGGCGACGACCAGAGCGGCGGTGGCTCGCGGAGTTGCGCTATGGGCTGCGGTTGGGCCTTGAAAGAGCACCAGAGGTAGCCGCCGCGTGCGCATCTAGGGGACCAACGGAGGTGCGGGGTGGCAGGGGTTCGCGGAGTGAGAGCGAGGCGGCGGCCGGAGCTCGGGGTTCAGCGGGACCGGCGCTGCGGTGCACGGAGGACAAATGGTTAAATGCTTTGGGTTCTGAGGTTGCGGTGAGCACGCGGGTGGGCTCGGGAGCGAGCTGCGGTGGCTGTGGTACAGCCACGCCATGGCCGGGCGGCGAGGAGCAATCGGCTCGGTGAAAGGGCGGCTAGAGTACGGAACGAGCACGAGGAGGAGGGGGAATGGAAGAGTAGCTCACAGCGGATCTGGTGGAGGCAACGGCGAGGCCGGGAGGGGCTGGAGCTCATGAATCCTCGAAAGTTCGCCGTGGCGAAGGTTGGGGCGAGCTTGAGGGCGACGCATGAGGGCTTCCGGAGGGCCGTGGATCGGTGGGGAGGAAGAGGGGTCGGGCGGAGCTTCTGGGCGTCGGTGAGGCGAGGCAATGGTTGTGGCCACGGCGGTGCTCGTCGGTGGCGGCAGGCTGCGCTCGGGTTCGTGAGAGAGAGGAGAGAGGCGGAGCAGGAGAGAGGGAACAGTGCAGTGAGTGAGGGAGAGGAGCGAGGGACACGGGCATCTCCGTGGCGTCGCTAGAGGGGCCGGGAGGAAGCAGGAGGTGGCCGGGGGGAAGGCTGGCGACACGCCCTGCCCTCTTGGCAGAGGTTGAAGGCGACTGCCATGCACAGTGGGCTGGGCCTCGGCTCTGAGCTGGGCCAGTGGGCTGCCAGTGGCGCTAGGTAAGCTCTGCTCTTTTTTAATTTCCTTCTGTTTTGTTTAATTTACTTCCTTTTGCCACTGTTTCTAAATAAAACAAATTCAAGATCAGTGACAAAATTCCCCTGAACATTTTATTTAGCACAATGGAGTTATACCAAAGCACATAAAATTGTTTCAGTTATTTGAACATATATTCAGTATATATTTGAATATAAACTCAAATTCAAAATAGTATTGATTTAAATTCAAAGTCCAAAAATAATTCCTTCAAAATGTTCCTAAATTTTGGTTTGATATATAGCTCTTGCCAAAATTCTCGAACATTGCAAAAGGACATCTTGGAACAAAGAATGAGATTTCTAGGGTTCTTTGCCCTACTTTTAATTAAGTTTTTGAGGCTTTCAAAATTCCTCAATTCAAGTTTCAGAAATCTAGACATGATGCATGGGTGGCAAGGCCACTATTTACAAACATTATTCTAGGGCTGTGACAGAGATACTTTTGATTTTCGAGACATTCCGTGTGTTTGATACTACGTTTCATTCTACCTTAATGAGTGCTTGGTCGTACTATGCCTTAATGTGTGCTTAATGCTTATCATATGCTATTCATATCTTGTATGACCATTTACTCATGTCTTGGTGATTGGGTGCATGCTATTCATTCTTATCATTTTGTGCGCTCCACCAAGATGTATGTGACATGGAAGAGTGACCCATGATCCTAATCGATTGTGCATTTGCATTGAAACGCAAATCTTAAATAATGCACAAATTTAGGGGGAGCTCTTGCTTATCACATACTTCTCAAAGCGACGATATTATTCATTGATTATATCCTTTGTCGAAGCTTTGATCTATATGTTGTCATCAATTACCAAAAAGGGGGAGATTGAAAGTGCAACTAATCCCCGGGTGGTTTTGGTAATTAATAACAACATATATATCATTGAACTAATAGTTTCTTGAGAATCATTTCAGAAAGTTCAGTGATATGGGTATGGCAAGGACTGAAGATGTGGACCCCTCAAAATGCTAAGGCAAGCATTGGCAAAAGCTCAAGACTCCATTTTTGGTTTAGTGATCCAAGATCACATTGAGTCCATAGGAAAGCCAATACTATTAAAAGGGGATGAGGTTATGTTGATGATCTGGTTGCTCAAAGTGCTTAGTGATACATCTCCTAAACTATCAGCAACTCTCACTACCACATACACTCATAAGTAATCTTGGTCCCACCGTTTTTCCAAACCCAGTCACACCGAGATGAACCACCTCAGCCACAAAGCCAAACCCTAGAAATTTCGGATTTTCCGATTCTGAACTCGGTCTCACCGAAACTTGAGTTGCCAAGCTTCAGAATCATACGTCATCAAATCGGTGTCACCGAGATGATGAAGTCGGTCCCACCGAGATTGGCAAGCTCTTGTCTTTGGACGAATCGGACTCACCGAGATTGTATTTTCGGTCCCACCGAAAATCCCAACGTTCACATGATTTGAACTTTCGGTCTCACCGAGTTGTCAACTTCGGTCTGACCGAGATTGGTCAAATGTGTGTAGCAGTTGGATTTTGTGTGGAGGCTATAAATACCCTCCACCCCTCTTCACTCATGGAGAGAGCCATCGAAAGAACTACCACTCCTACCTTACATTTACGAGAAGAAAACTACCTACCCTTGTGTTGAGATCAAGTAGCTCCACTCCCACCATATGAAGCTTGATCTCTAGCCTTCCCAAGTTGCTTTCCACTCAATCCTTTCTTCCACCACAGCCAAATCAGTGAGGAGAGTTGAGTGTTGGGGAGATTATCATTGGAAGCACAAGAGCAAGGAGTTCATCATCATCAACACCATCTATTACCTTTTGGAGGGTGGTGCCTCCTAGATTGGTTAGGTGTCGCTTGGGAGCCTCCGTCGAGATGTGGAGTTGAACCAAGAAGTTTGTAAGGGCAAGTAGATCGCCTACTTCGTGAAGATCTACCCCGAGTAAGGCTAGCCCTCCGTGGGCGTAGGCCATGATGGCATAGACAAGGTTGCTTCTTCGTGGACCCTTCGTGGGTGGAGCCCTCCGTGGACTCTCGCAGCCGTTACCCTCGGTGGGTTGAAGTCTCCATCAACGTGGATTGACGATAGCGCCACCTATCGGAACCACGAGAAAAATCTCCGTGTCTCCAAATTGCGTTTGCTCTTCTCCACCTCTCTTTACTACATGTGCAATTTACTTTCCGCTGCCTATACTCTAGAATTGCATGTGTAGGGTGATACTTGACTTGATCATAATCGTGAATCTGCCAAAAACTTGTCTTTATCAAAAGGCTGAACTTTTATATTGTCAAGTAGTCTAATCACCCCCCCTCTAGACATACTTTCGATCCTACAGTACTCTTTCCCAACAAACATTCTGTTATCCCTCCCATATCCAGATTTGACAGGGCATTATCCTTTCACTTCCTGACAGTATTTGTTTTACCGACCAACATCTGTTATCACTCCCATATCCAGATTTCATGTTACCAACAGTTCATAATCCATAACCGTAACATGCATGTTGTCCAACAATATTAAACCAGAACCAAACAATAATAACACACATTCATTAATTTTCACATATAAATAGTTCATCTGTTATGAACTAATGACCACTCAAGTTTCCTATAAGCTAATGTAACTAATTAAATAGAGGAAACATTATGGTTCACTGTCTGAGAGCAAAAATTTCTCGCCCAGTTTTCTGGAATTTATCTCAGAGGCACATCATCTGCCTTGGCGCCTCCTTGTAGTGGGCAACTACATATATATATCCTCACCGGATATCCATGTCACGCCCTCGATGCGGCTATATCTCCCACGTGTCGAAGCACGACTTAGAGGCATAACCGCATTGAAAGCATTGTCGCAAGTGAGGTAATCTTCACACAACCCAAGTAATACATAAGGGAAAGAGATACATAGTTGGCTTTCAATCGCCACTTCACACAATTACATGAATAAAGCATTACATCATCCAGATACAATCAAGGTCCGACTACGGAACCAAAATAAAAGAAGAACCCCAAATCGACAAAGGTCCCGATCGACCCTAACTGGGCTCCACTCTTGATCAACTGAAGCGAAACAACACAATGAACAAGATCTTCATCGAGCTCCTCCTTGAGCTTGGATCGCCACCTTTCGATAACATAGGCACACGCAAACTGGTTTTGGAAGTATCACGGTGAGCCACGGGGACTCAACAATCTCGCACCAGCGAGATCAAGACTATTTAAGCTTATGGGTAAGGTAAAGGCATGAGGTGGAGCTGCACAAGCGACTAGCATATATGGCGGCTAACATACGCAAATGAGAGCGAGAAGAGAAGGCAAAGCACGGTCGATAAAAGTATGATCAAGAAGTGTTCCTATAGCAACCTACGTCAAGCATAACTCCAACACCGTGTTCACTTCTCGGACTCCACGGAAAGAGACCATCACGGTAACACACACGGTTGATGTATTTTAATTAAGGTCAACCGGGTTTTCTACAACCGGACATTAACAAATTCCCATCTGCCACATAACGCGGGCACGGCTCTCGAAAGTTTATACCTGCGGGGTGTCCCAACAGCCCATGACAAGCTCTCGCGATCATCGAAGAATAGACCTTCACCGGGACACTCCGATCGGACTCGGTATCCCGGTACATCAAGACATTTCGACAATGGTAAAACAAGACCAGCAAAGCCGCCCGATGTGCCGACAAATCCTGATAGGAGTCGCACGTACCTCATTCTCAGGGCACACCGGATGAGCCAGACGTCGGGTTGGCATAGACCCTGGTTGCCCAGGGGGCGCCAGACATCGCTCAGGTTGGACCAACACTCGAAGGAGCACTGGCCCAGGGGGGCTAAAATAAAGATGACCCTCGTGCTCCGGAAACCCAAGGGAAAAAAAAGGGCTAGGTGAGGCAAATGGTAAAAGTCAATGTTGGCCTTGCTGGACAAGTTTTATTCAAAGCGAACTGTCAGGGGGGTCCCATAAATCACCCGACCGTGTAAGGAACGCAAAATCCGGGAACATAACACCGGTATGACGGAAACTAGGGCGGCAAGAGTGGAACAAAACACCAGGCATAAGGCCGAGCCTTCCACCCTTTACCAAATATATAGATGCATTAATAATATAAGAGATATTGTGAGATCCCAAAAAGTAAACATGTTCCAACAAGGAACAACATCTCCATGTTCCAACAAGGAACAAACTTCATCTTCACCTGCAACTAACAACGCTATAAGAGGGGCTGAGCAAAGCGGTAACATAGCCAAACAACGGTTTGCTAGGAGTGGTGTCAAAGGTTAGAGGTTTGACATGGCAATTTGGGAGGCTGACAAGCAAATGGTAGGCATCGTAGCATTGGCATAGCAAAAGAGCGAGCAAGCTAGCATAGCAAAGATAGTAGTGATTTCGAGGGTATGGTCATCTTGCCTGCAAGGTTCTCAGAGTTGTCGAAGGCTTGATCCTCGTAGGCATTCTCAAAAGGTTCCTCGTTCATTTACTCGTCTCGCGGCTCTACCCAAAGCAAGAACACAAGCAACGGAACCACAATCAAACAAGGAACAATGCACAAGCAATATGATGCAATACATGACATGCTATGCGAGATGTGATATGCAATGCATATGTATGCTCCGGAAGGAAAATGATGAACCGGGCATCAACTTGGCAAACCAAGTATGCCACTGGAAAGATGAGATGATTTCGGGTGAAATTGATATAAAGATCACCGGAATCTGATGCACGGTTTGCAAATGACAAGCAAAACAAAAGTGATGCAAATCTGCGTTTAACAGCCCGATGCTACTTAGCACGCAACAAGAAACTATGCTACAGCACCCCAACATACCAACAAAGCATATGGCAGCGAACTACAGGAGATGCTTAACAAAAGAGGAACACTGAGCTACGGCTAAATCACATCATAACATGTTCAAACAAGCATGGTGAAAGTGCTAAAAATATCAGGTTCACAGACTTAGTGAAATTACTAACATGCCAGAATTAACATCGAGGAAGGCATGTTTAGAGCAAGCAAACAACATGCTACAGGAACTTATAATAGCAAAACAAGGCATGACATGATTCTACTCAAAGCATATATCAATAGTCCCTTACTGACCATAAGCCAAAAAGGACCTTAAGAAATGATGGCACCCATGTAAACATTGCAAGTTTTATTACAGATTTCAGACTTAGCAGAAAAACTGGGCATGGCGAAAACAGATATCAGGTAGGCATGTTCGTGAGCTCGATGCACTCACTACAGAGCAATACATGGCATGGCAAGGCAACCAACAGTAAGAAGGCATGATTATGAAGCTAAGCATGGCAAGAGCAAGGTCATAGCATACACGGATCAACTACAACGACCTCGTGAAAATTGAATCTCATGCAAACAATCTGCCAGAAAACATTTTCAAGCAAAAGTAGAGCACGAAAATGACATGCTAGACTACTCCATAAATGCCAACAAAGGCATGGATGGATAGAGCACATCCATATGTTCAAAACACCCTTACTGATCATGCTCAAAAAGGGGATAGATCTCTCTGTAACAACATGAACATGTGGCATAAAAATAACAGCATGACAAGACTTAGTGAAAACACTAAGTTCCTGAAATCAGCAACATCATCATCCCTACTTTGCATGCTTGTTCTAGTCAACACATAACTCACAAAAATACATGGCATATACCCCTGGAAAGATGGCATGGCAATGATCAACTCACATGTAGGATTCAAGTTCATAAGGTGCACAAATAATTCATGGCAAAAATGACAAAAGAGCTCGAGCTGATAAGATTCTGGAACTAACAATCTGAAGCCTTCTTCCAACAGCATTTCGGGCATCAAGATGAGCTCAAATGCAAATGATGCAATGGAACGAAATGATGTACTCGTCGAGGCAAACAATTTGACATATTTTACGCCCAAAACGGAGCTACGGATGCAAAGATGCGATGGCATGAACATGGCATGAAAATTACAGAAATCTGGGACTTAGACGAAAATATCACCTCCGAAGCTGGATCTAGGGTTTGAACACTTGGATCGAGGCGGGCGGATCTCGCCGGAGTTGTCGCCGGACGTCGCGGTGAGGTCGATGTAGCTCGAGGCTTGGGGAGGCGGCCATGCGGCGGATCTGGCCGAGCGGCGGATTGGGCGGCGGGCGGCGGGCGGCGGCGGCCGGGCGCAGCAACCCGAGCGGGCGGCCGCTTCCGATCACCGGCGAGAGGAAACGGCGGCAATGGCGGAGGGTCAGGCGGCGGCGCACGGAGGGGCACGGGAGGCCTTGCTGGCCACATGCGGTGTGGCGGCGCAGCAGCAGCCATGAACCGGCGGCGTGGCGAAGCATGGCCAGCGCAACACCAGGCATGGCGGCGGCGAGGCGCAAGGCGGCGGGACGAGCGGGCGGGCGGCGCGCGGATCTGGCCTGCAGCCCCCAGATAAACTCCATGGAGCGGGCGGCAAGGTGGCGGCTGCTGCTGCTGCGTGTGGCGTTGGTTGGTCTGCAGACGGCGGCGGGCGTGTCCGGCTGGGCGGACGTGTCGATGGCGTGGCGGGAAAATTAGGGTTTGGGGGATTTCATCGCGAAAATGGAATGGGGGTGTATAAATAGGCATAGAGGAGCTAGGAGAGTCCAAATGAGGGCGGTTTTGCCCCGCGATCGTGATCGAACGACCGAGAGCATGGAGGGGAGTTTGGTGGGTTTTGGGCCACTTTGGAAGGGGTGTTGGGCTGCAACTCAAAGAGGGCTTTACGGTTACCCGGTTAACCGTTGGACTATCAAACGACCTCCAAATGGCACGAAACTTGACAGGCGGTCTATCGGTGCTATACCAAGGCCGCTTGGCAAACCTCGGGCCATTCCGAGAAAGTTTAATACCCGCACAAGAGAAGAGAGAAAAGGGAGACGCCGGAGGACATAGGAGCGCCGGATTGCAAAATGGACAACGGGGAAAAGGCTCGGATGCATGAGACGAACATGTATGCAAAATGAGATGCACATGATGACATGATAAAATGCAAATGATGACATGGGAAATGCAACACGCAAGCAAATGACATGGCAACAACAACGAATAACTGGCAGACACCTGGCGCAACGGATCCGGGGCGTTACAACACTCCACCACTACGAGAGGATCTCGTCCCGAGATCTAGAATGGCACCGGAGAGAAACGAAAGAGGAAGAGAAGAGGTAAAACTAAGTTGCTTCTTCGACAAACGAGTGAAACCATGAACCTTGAGATGTTGAGCAATTTAAAAGAAAGAGTACAACAGAGATGAACGAGATTGCAAACAATCCGTTAGAAAAGAGGAACAAGGAGTATTACGAGAATTTAAAGGTTGCAAAGACATGAATCAAGAGTTTCACGATGGAAAAGAATATGACCACCTCGGTATAATGAGATAGACAAGGAACAAGAATGGCAGAATTTGGACAGCACTCCGATAGAAAAGAGAAGAAAACTTGATGAGATGGAAAGCACTTGAAGAGATGACACAACACTCCGGTTAAATGGATAAGAATGAAAAGAACACGATGCTCACAATTCGAGATGATGAGTGAAAAGAGCAACATCACAATGCCTCCGGAAGAAAGAATAGAAGATAGATCATAGGAATAACAGAATGTAGGAGAAAATGCCAACTTCTGCCACAAATGAGCTCGGAAAGCACCCTTCCAAGAAGAATCAAACGGAGTTGTTGGAAAATCAACAACTAGAAGCACAAGCTTGTTGTGGGCTTATGGCAAACATCTCGAAACTTGAGGTGAAATTCTGCCACTAACGAAAAACAATTGCTTGCTTGAGATCAAAGAAGAGATGAAAAACTGCTTTCGCCGAGAGGATAGGAGAAAACTTGGATCATTGATAAACACCATAATAGCAACATTCCTTAGGGAAGGCTTTAGGTGAAATCTGACACAAGATAACTCCAACGAAGAAGTTGATTGATTTAAAATACCTCATTCTTGACAACAAAGGAATCATGAAACATGAAGGAAATTGTCAAGAGTGATATAACACCACCTCAAAAGATAAGGTAGAAAGAATTGCACTTCGGAATGCAAGATGAAGAATACTTGAGCTCCTCAAAACAAAACAAGTGTTGGGCACCCTGTTTAATTTTGAGTATAGCTTGGCGGGTCATAGCTTCAAGAGAAATCTTGAAGAACAATTGGAGAATGAAAAGAATCCTTGACGAACCACCATGTAGAGCCTCCATGAAGAACTCCGGTAATAAAAGGATGATAGAAAGAAAGAGAAGTTGAAAACACAAGGTGAAGCCTTGCAATGATTTAGATGGATCTCCGTGATAATTAGAGCTTGGAACTCCGGGAAAAGAGAAGATGAAACAAATGAAACTGAGAATTTTAAGGGCCTCCAAAATAAAGAATTAATCACTTGGATGAACAAGAATAAGAATTATGTTATGCGTATCCTTCACCAATTTAAATTGATGACAAGCAACGGATTTGGCATACTACTTATTCTCGTAGAAAGGATTGAAGAGAGATATATCAAAACTTGAGAAGGTCTTCAACGAACCACCAGTAGGATTTAAACAACGAAAGAATGAATGAATTGATACGATAACGAAGGAAGCGAAATCTTGAACGAACCGCCGTAAGAATTGAAATTGAATGTAGCAAAGGCACAATTCACCGGGAAGAATTGGAAAAACGAATGAAGATACTTGAAGGGATTTAGATACCTGATAGCGAAGAGATCATGAACTGATAAGAGGATATTTGAACGATGCACCGGTAAGATTTGGAGAACGAGAGCTGAAAGCTTGAATGAATAATACTGAGATGATGGGCTTCAAAGAATGAAACTGAAAAGACTCCTAAAATGTTCCGGATGGGTGAAAAAAAATATTCTCACAATCGAAAACAATTATGAGAGGATGGCATCAAGCTAGCACCATGAATCTTGAAGAGAATAGAGCAAGATTAAAGAGAAACTCTTCTTCGATCTTCAAATGATGAGAATGACAACGAGAAACACAACCAAGAATTATTGAGGCACACCGGAAGAATCAAAAGCGAAGAGGCTGAGCCAACTGTGAAAAGAATTTGAAAGATCTTGGAGAAAAACATTTTACTGATGATAACTCATTCTTACGTCAAGCTTGGAGAAGAATTTAGGATAGCTCTGGGAAAATAGAAGAGTCAGGTAAGATCCTGGGAAAAGACCTGTGGGTTAGGGCCCATTGAAAAGAACACCGTTGAAAAGATTTAAAAGAGATGTTGCACCGGTTGAATTAAATGACTTGAATGAGATACCAATCTCGAAAGAGCTTGAACGAATGCAGAGTGGAAACACGAATCTTCGAGATATCTTGAGCACTCCGGAATAACAAATAGCGAGAAGTAGAATGATAATGAGGTGCACGGTATGAGAAGACATTGAAATGAGGAAAAGGTATGATCAACAAAACTTGACTTGAATCCACGGAGAAGAGAAAGGAATGAGGAATGACAAACTAGTAGAACATCTTCTTGAGAACCACCGGGTAAGAACATTGACGGAAAAGAATGGAGAAACTTCACAAAAATAAAAGGATACTTGGTAAAGAAATCTTAGTCCTTGAGGAAAAAGGGTGGGTGGGCGGGAAAGAACAAAGGCAACTTGGAGACGGATGAAACAAACACCGTTGAGAAGAAATGATAATTGGTCTTGCTGATGTTGAAGTGATCGGATCCACTTGAAGAGAAACACGCCGGTTGAAAAGGATTGACATAACAATCTCGATTGTCGAGAAGGATTGGTATTCACATCGGAGTATGAGAACACCGTTTCGGAAAGGTATGGAATCAACACTTGACATTGAAACAACTCGAATACCACAACTCAAAACAAAAACAAAGGACTGGCTTGCAGAATAAGCCGGAACAAACATATGATAGAGATTTCATCCGAAGTTTTCGTGGTGGGGCCTACACGGGCTCAATCGTACAGCACCATCATGTACAAGGCGGTGCACATGACATCTGAAGCGTCCCAGTCGGCATAGCCAAGGACTCTTTAAGACACAACGAGACCATGTAAAACCAACCGTGAATAGGCGGACCACTAGGCGTCGAACCCCAATTTCATATCATACATCCGTCGGAAAGATATCCTAGGAGCTACTTAAATTCCCACCTATGAAACTCCGAAACTTTACGGTTATGCAATCTGGTGTTGGGGATACAGGGAGCAATATATCTCACCCAAACTAACAATCCCTACATCCATTGTATCCATCCATCAACACATAACCAAGAAACCTTGAAATCGTCTACCTCAACCTTGAAAAGCATCCGTTATCTGAGTCATGGCAATACTCCCGTACTCACCTGATCTTGGGTTAGCGGGTTATCTCACCAACAAGCGCATAAAAGAGATTTTCGATGTCGGTACTAAACTCGGTATTCGAGCTGCAACGATAAAATTATGGCGACAACACCTCGGAGCTCAACTCCCGGGACACCGCCACAACCCCTAAATGTCAGGAGGCAACCAAGACAATGTTGTCATCATAAAACCATCGAAACGATTCTAAGATACCCGCGTGATCCTAAAAATTTTTTTTAGTGAAATTTGGGAAGAGAAGAGTCAAAACTCTACGTCAGGATACCTCACCAGAAGGTCGAAGGGACTGGGGAGTAAAAAGAATTCCTAACTCTCCGATATATATAATCCTAAATGACTCAAAACATTTTTCTAGACACAACTCGGCCGCTAAAAATGATCAAGCAGTGGGGCTCCTAAGGTCGTGGAAGGCTCTGATTACCAACTTGTCACGCCCTCGATGCGGCTATATCTCCCACGTGTCGAAGCACGACTTAGAGGCATAACCGCATTGAAAGCATTGTCGCAAGTGAGGTAATCTTCACACAACCCAAGTAATACATAAGGGAAAGAGATACATAGTTGGCTTACAATCGCCACTTCACACAATTACATGAATAAAGCATTACATCATCCAGATACAATCAAGGTCCTACTACGGAACCAAAATAAAAGAAGAACCCCAAATGCGACAAAGGTCCCTGATCGACCCCAACTGGGCTCCACTCTTGATCAACTGAAGCGAAACAACACAATGAACAAGATCTTCATCGAGCTCCTCCTTGAGCTTGGATCGTCACCGCTTTCGATAACATAGGCACCGCAAACTGGTTTTGGAAGTATCCGGTGAGCCACGGGGACTCAGCAATCTCGCACCGCGAGATCAAGACTATTAAGCTTATGGGTAAGGTAAAGGCATGAGGTGGAGCTGCAGACAAGCGACTAGCATATATGGTGGCTAACATACGCAAATGAGAGCGAGAAGAGAAGGCAAAGCACGGTCGATAAAAGTATGATCAAGAAGTGATCCTATAGCAACCTCGTCAAGCATAACTCCAACACCGTGTTCACTTCCGGACTCCGCGGAAAGAGACCATCACGGTAACACACACGGTTGATGTATTATAATTAAGGTCAACTTCGGGTTTTCTACAACCGGACATTAACAAATTCCCATCGCCACATAACCGCAGGCACGGCTCTCGAAAGTTTATACCTGCAGGGTGTCCCAACTTAGCCCATGACAAGCTATCGCGATCATCGAAGAATAGACCTTCACCGGGACACTCCGATCGGACTCGGTATCCGGTACATCAAGACATTTCGACAATGGTAAAACAAGACAAGCAAAGCCGCCCGATGTGCCGACAAATCCCGATAGGAGTCGCACGTACCTCATTCTCAGGGCACACCGGATGAGCCAGACGTCGGGTTGGCATAGACCCTGGTTGCCCAGGGGGCGCCGGACATCGCTCAAGTTGGACCAACACTCGAAGAAGCACCGCCCGGGGGCTAAAATAAAGATGACCCTCGGGCTCCGAAACCCAAGGAAAAAAAAGGGCTAGGTGAGGCAAATGGTAAAAGTCAATGTTGGGCCTTGCTGGACAAGTTTTATTCAAAGCGAACTGTCGGGGGTCCCATAAATCACCCGACCAGCGTAAGGAGCATAAAATCCGGGAACATAACACCGGTATGACGGAAACTAGGGCGGCAAGAGTGGAACAAAACACCAGGCATAAGGCCGAGCCTTCCACCCTTTACCAAATATATAGATGCATTAATAATATAAGAGATATTGTGATATCCCAACAAGTAAACATGTTCCAACAAGGAACAACATCTCCATGTTCCAACAAGGAACAAACTTCATCTTCACCTGCAACAAACAACAATATAAGAGGGGCTGAGCAAAGCGGTAACATAGCCAAACAACGGTTTGCTAGGAGTGGTGTCAAAGGTTAGAGGTTTGACATGGCAATTTGGGAGGCTGACAAGCAAATGGTAGGCATCATAGCATTGGCATAGCAAAAGAGCGAGCAAGCTAGCATAGCAAAGATAGTAGTGATTTCGAGGGTATGGTCATCTTGCCTGCAAGGTTCTCAGAGTTGTCGAAGGCTTGATCCTCGTAGGCATTCTCAAAAGGTTCCTCGTTCATGTACTCGTCTCCCGGCTCTACCCAAAGCAAGAACACAAGCAACGGAACCACAATCAAACATGGAACAATGCACAAGCAATATGATGCAATACATGACATGCTATGCGAGATGTGATATGCAATGCATATGTATGCTCCGGAAGGAAAATGATGAACCGGGCATCAACTTGGCAAACCAAGTATGCCACTGGAAAGATGAGATGATTTCGGGTGAAATCGATATAAAGATCACCGGAAACTGATGCACGGTTTGCAAATGACAAGCAAAACAAGAATGATGCAAATCTGTGTTTAACAGCCCGATGCTACTTAGCACGCAACAAGAAACTATGCTACAGCACCCCAACATACCAACAAAGCATATGGCAGCGAACTACAGGAGATGCTTAACAAAAGAGGAACACTGAGCTACGGCTAAATCACATCATAACATGTTCAAACAAGCATGGTGAAAGTGCTAAAAATATCAGGTTCACAGACTTAGTGAAATTACTAACATGCCAGGAATTAACATCAGGAAGGCATGTTTAGAGCAAGCAAACAACATGCTACAGGAACTTATAATAGCAAAACAAGGCATGGCATGATTCTACTCAAAGCATATATCAATAGTCCCTTACTGACCATAAGCCAAAAAGGACCTTAAGAAATGATGGCACCCATGTAAACATTGCAAGTTTTATTACAGATTTCAGACTTAGCAGAAAAACTGGGCATGGCGAAAACAGATATCAGGTAGGCATGTTCGTGAGCTCGATGCACTTACTACAGAGCAATACATGGCATGGAAAGGCAACCAACAGTAAGAAGGCATGATTATGAAGCTAAGCATGGCAAGAGCAAGGTCATAGCATACACGGATCAACTACAACGACCTCGTGAAAATTGAATCTCATGCAAACAATCTGCCAGGAAACATTTTCAAGCAAAAGTAGAGCACGAAAATGACATGCTAGACTACTCCATAAATGCCAACAAAGGCATGGATGGATAGAGCACATCCATATGTTCAAAACACACTTACTGATCATGCTCAAAAAGGGCATAGATCTCTCTGTAACAACATGAACATGTGGCATAAAAATAACAGCAGGACAAGACTTAGTGAAAACACTAAGTTCCTGAAATCAGCAACATCATCATCCCTACTTTGCATGCTTGTTCTAGTCAACACATAACTCACAAAAATACATGGCATATACCCCTGGAAAGATGGCATGGCAATGATCAACTCACATGTAGGATTCAAGTTCATAAGGTGCACACATAATTCATGGCAAAAATGAAAAAAGAGCTCGAGCTGATAAGATTCTGGAACTAACGATCTGAAGCCTTCTTCCAACAGCACTTCGGGCATCAAGATGAGCTCAAATGCAAATGATGCAATGGAACGAAATGATGTACTCGTCGAGACGAACAATTTGACATATTATACGACCAAACCGGAGCTATGGATGCAAAGATGCGATGGCATGAACATGGCATGAAAATTACAGAAATCTGGGACTTAGACGAAAATATCACCTCCGAAACTGGATCTAGGGTTTCGGGCACGCGGATCGAGGCAGGGCCGGATCTCGCCGGAGTTGTCGCCGGGACGTCGCCGGCGAGGTCGATGTAGCTCGGGAGGCGCGGGGGAGGCGGCCCCGGGCGGATCTGGCCGGAGGGCGGCGGTTGGCGGGGAAGGCGGCCTTGGCGGCGGCGGCAATGGCGCGGGCGCGCAGAACCGAGGCGGGCGGCCGCCGATCCACCGTGAGGAGAAAGCAATGTGCAGGGGAAGGGTCGGCGGCGGCGCACGGAGAAACACGTGAGGCCTTGAGGCGTGGGGCAGCCGCGCGCCCGGCGGTGCAGCCGTGACCAGCAAAAGCCGGGCGGCGGCTTGTAACGCCGCGGCGGTGGCAATGATGATGGTGCAAGCGGCGAGGGCAGCGAAGCGGGCGGCGCCGGATCTGGCCCGCTGGCCCCGGATGGGCTCATGGGCGGCGGCAGGAGTGGGCGGCACTGCCACGTGGCGGTGCGGGTTGGCATGGACGGCGGCGGACGTGTCCGCTTCACGGACGTGTCCGATGGCGGCGGCAGGGAAAATTAGGGTTTGGGGGATTTCATCGCGAAAATGGAATGGGGTGTATAAATAGGCATAGAGGAGCTAGGAGAGTCCAAATGAGGAGCGGTTTTGCCCGCGATCGTGATCGAACGACCGAGAGCATGGAGGGAGTTTGGTGGGTTTTGGGCCACTTTGGAAGGGTGTTGGGCTGCAACTCAAAGAGGGCTTTCTGGTTACCGGTTAACCGTTGGAGTATCAAACGACCTCCAAATGGCACGAAACTTGACAGGCGGTCTATCGGTGCTATACCAAGGCCGCTTGGCAAACCTCGGACCATTCCGAGAAAGTTTAATACCCGCACAAGAGAAGAGAGAAAAGGGAGACGCCGGAGGACATAGGAGCGCCGGATTGCAAAACGGACAACGGGGAAAATGCTCGGATGCATGAGACAAACATGTATGCAAAATGAGATGCACATGATGACATGATAAAATGCAAATGATGACATGGGAAATGCAACACGCAAGCAAATGACATGGCAACAACGACGAATAACTGGCAGACACCTGGCGCAACGGATCCAGGGCGTTACAATCCATCCTCATAGCCTTCCACCAAGATGCTTGTTTCGTTCTTGTACAGTACATCAAAGCTGTCAATCTTCATCTCATTGGATAACATCCTCCAGCTTGAACATCTGCAAGTCAAAATCCCCAGTTAATTTTACGGACCACAACTACAGAAGATGGTATTTTCTCTAAGCTGCCTTCAATATCATTTTATACCAAAGCAACTGAAGAGAATCCCCTTTTTTGTTTTTCTAAAAAAACTTTTTCTGCTGCATATATCCTGAGAGACAATTTATCATGGTCTCTGTTCCCATGGGGGGTAACTCTCTTAGGCCTTTCCTACATAAATGAAAGGAGTAAGAAAGCAGATGATTAACAACATGTAGCAGTGAAAGCATTTGCTAAGCATATGCAAAATGATAAAGGATATTTCAATTAGCATTGTGAGGCTTGCAGAGTACATAAACCAAATACCATTGCAAACATCATCACACAACATCAAAAAACATTACAAACATCAGTACACAAGTATACTCCTAGAACAGAGCTCACTGGAATATAAGCAAAACCAAGTTGGCATACACAGAAAAAAACTAAAGAGGGGAGAGAAATCATGCAGGAATAAGTGACTGTTCAAGAGACCCTAGAAAAATAGATGAGAGAATTCACCTTCTTCTTATTCACAAATACACAACGCTTACATTTTTTCTGTATCACTTGCTTTATGAATTAATTCATATAAAATTTGTCCTAGGAACTAACGATATCATTTGTATTGAGGTTTGCTACTACATATTGTGTTGCTACTATAATAATAATAATAATAATAATAATAATAATAATAATAAAGGTCATTTGTATTCGGCATTTTACTTACCTGAACATGAAAACAAAACTATCGATAGCACGAATAGAAACTTTAGTAAATTCTCATTTCAGAGATATGGGAGTAGTCATGTTCAGTGGTTCGAACTTTTAGTAAAAAATGTGAAAAATAGTTTTGAAGTTGTTTCCATGTTCATTTGCATCGATGTACACCCAGAATTTAGTAGACAACAGCATAGCAAGCTTGACAAGCAGCACACCAGCAAGCTCTAACATAGTTTCACATCATTTCGTTATTTGAGGTAGATAATCCACACTACAAAGCCAGAACCTAAAAGCTGCACATGGATTACAAAGTGGTTTTGTAATCCATAAAGTCAGCATTCAGCAAGGACAGCACCCAGTAGCAACTAAACACTATTTTGGAATGTGAACATCAGTAAAACCATGACAACACAATAGACCACAAGCAACTAAGTAAATGATTTGGTCTTTTCACTAGAAATGCAAACTATTAATATAGACATGGGTACATGGAAGAATACCATGCCAAAGGCTGAGAACAAAACAAAGTCAAGGAAGCTGTACACTAGGTGATACAACATAGAATCAATTGTGCAATATTTGCCATTGATCATGTTCTTACAGTATGCACATGTACCTCTTAATTTCTCTGATCACATGGTAATAAACTTCAGTGGATGGGATACTAAGCAAAGTTTTTGGAGAAAAATAGAGATGAAATTCACAATTAGTACTTCTAATAAGATTAGGTAAGAGAGAGAGTAGTGCAGTTTTTATTTTGTCAGAAAGATGCATGTGCAAGTGAAATTGTATAGGAAATTAATTAAAGAAATGGCATAGTTCTTTTGGATAACCTCTACGCCACGCATTAATCCTTCTTCACAGCCTCAATATATTGCTCACATACTCATGAGTTAAGCTAGAACCATCTGCACCATCTGCTCATTGGCACACATATACTCATCATGGAGGTATCTCGTGATAGAGAAACAAATGTGGGGATAATGCTCAGATTTAGAAAGCATTGTATAATGCTTTTGACTTATTTTTATTCCTCACACTTACTTAGATGGAAACAATATATTTGCGCACAAGTTAGATGTACAAAGCACAGTGGAAAGGTTCAAATAGCATTATGACGATGTATACAAGATAGATCTAAGTTTTGAAGCATCAATATGCATGGTTAAAGGAAAAGGTTACGTCCACCAATTTTGCTCATATAATTTTCGAAATCATCAATACAAGCTATAGAAAAGCTTAACTTGCCTGACCAAATAAGGGTCGAATTTGGAAATTGTTGAGTTCATCCCATCCTCCCCATGCTTTGGATGCCTCGTTACTACTGCGACACACGTGCTAATTAATTATCTCAAGTTGGCGGATATTGTTTTAAAGCAACAATGCAATTGAGTCTGCAAATATAGTGCATCTGAGATGTTTTTCTGGTAAATAGTTGCATATTATTGCTATTACTATCATCTTTTCGACAAGCACGACAAAGGCATAAAATTTTATAGTATAACTTATTTAACCTTCTCGAGCATCATAATATGACCAATCGTTAGATTAATTATTATCTAATGCTATATATGTTTTCCCACATGTTTGAGCATACTGAATCATTACCACCCCCCACAAAAAAAGACGTCCTAAATTATAGAGGCCACTACTTTCCCATAAAATATTTAGCCACCCAGTTGGCGGATGGACAAAACTAATCGGAGCATAGAGACAGACATGCATGTAGTGGTCGCAAAATCAATCATTAGATGGTTGACCACTTACGAGATGCAATTAAATGTCCGAGCTTAACATGCGTACAATCTTGGAGGCAGCTCATCTACTTAGAGATCTGACTATGCATACGATGGCACATAGTTTGGCCCCTGCTGCATAGGGAGGCAGCTCCTAGATCTGATTAGAGAGCCACACATGGAGGCACATGAGCACGAGCGCACGTCTAACAATCCCTGCAGGTAATAGAATCAGCAGATATGATCTAAACAAAGAAAATCAAATATAGCAACCTCCATGATGTAAACTAACCTCCAACAGTTCAAGTGACAGCAGCCTTGTCTTGGTAGCAATCTCGTCATTTTCTTCTGTCATGCTCATCTAGGACTACGAGGATGAGAGAAAAAAAGGTGAAAGATGCATAGGTGATACTCTAGTGAAGTCTGTCTTTTAGCAGGGAAGAACAAGAACTTGAGCAGTCGAGGTTAGTGCCGGAGCTGATGACGCCACTCGCCGGGAACCCGACCCTGAAAGCTTCCACGGGAGATAAGCACCAGTGCATCCAGGGAGTGCTTCGTCATGGCGCCCGCCCTGTCTCCCCCGTCTGCAGCAGATTAAGACCCATCACCCCTAGATCTGCAGCAGATTAAGCCCCAGATCTACAGAAGATTAAGCCCCAGACCTGCTCAGCGCCCGCCGTGACGACGAGGAGATGAGGAGAGAGCACCTGGGAGGAGGAGAGGGTTCGAGCGTGCGAGGCGGCGGGCTAGCAGGGTCGTGCGGGAGGCAGTATGGCGCGGCGGGCAGGGAGGATGCCGCCGGCCGGTGCCCATGGCGGTGCGCGTGGGGAATGAGAAAGGGACTAGGGATTTTCCTCTCCGTGCGTGGTGAGTTATATGTGTTGAGGAAAACGTTTCGCGGGCTTGGGCCAAAAGGTGGCGCTAAAATTTTCTGTATGCGGGCTGGCCCATTTGCCACGGACTGTTCGTCGGGATTATTTCCCGGCCGATGTATGGATGGGCATTAGAGCTTTCCCGACCCATCATTTGACAATAAAGATGTTAACATTCCCGACCGACTCTTTGTTACTGTTCACATGTTTTCTCGACCGACTTTCTGTTACAAATTTTTCCAACCAAGAGTAGGTCGGCAAAAGTGACTTTTCTCAACACACGTCTGTAGGGAATGCAGTGTCGTGGTGTAGTGACAATACGTGCCTTGCAACCCTTTCTGTCACTGGGTAAGGACACCGCAAGATTGAACCCAAAGCTAAGCACTTCTCCCATGGAAATAAAGATCAATCTAGTAGGCCAAACCAAACTGATAATTCGAACAGACTTGCAAAGATAACTCAATCATACATAAAGAATTCAGAGAAAATTCAAATATTTCTCATAGATAAACTTGATCATAAACTCACAATTCATTGGATCTCAACAAACACACCGTAAAAAGAGTTTACATCAAATATATCTCCACAAGAGAGGGGGAGAACATTGTATTGAGATCCAAAAAGAGAGAAGAAGCCATCTAGCTAATAACTATGGACCCGAAGGTCTGTGGTAAACTACTCACAACTCATCGTAGGGTCTATGGTGTTGATGTAGAAGCCCTCCGTGGTCGATTCCCCCTCCGACAGAGCGCCAGTGAAGGCTCCAAGATGGGATCTCGCGGATACAGAAGGTTACGGCGGTGGAAATTGTTCTTTGTTGGCTCCCTGGATGTTTTCGGGGTACGTAGATATATATAGGAGGAAGAAGTACGTCGGTGGCTGCCCGAGGGGCCTACGAGATAGGGGGCGTGCCCTGTAGGGGTGGGCGCGCCCTCCACCGTCGTGACCGCCTCGGCTGCTTCTTGGCTTGCACTCCAAGTCCTATGGATCACGTTCATTCCAAAAATCACACTCCCGAAGGTTTCATTCCGTTTGGACTCTGTTTGATGTTCCTTTTCTTCGAAATACTGAAATAGACAAAAAAACAGCAATACGGGCTGGGCCTCCGATTAGTAGGTTAGTCCCAAAAATTATATAAGTGTGTAAAATAAAGCCCATAAACATCCAAAAGGGGCAATATAATAGCATGGAACAATCAAAAATTATAGATACGTTGGAGATGTATCACACCTACACAAACAAACAAGAACTCGCAACCAACGCAATAAAGGGGTTGTCAATCCCTTCACGGCCACTTGCGAAAGTGAGATCTGACAGAGATAATATGATCAGATAAATATTTTTGGTATTTTTATGATATAGATCGGAAAAATTAAAGATGCAAATAAAAGTAGATTGAAAGCTTATATGATAAGAGATAGACCCGGGGGCCATAGGTTTCACTAGTGGCTTCTCTCAAGACAGCATAAGTATTACGGTGGGTGAACAAATTACTGTCGAGCAATTGATAGAAAAGAGAATAGTTATGAGATTATCTAGGCATGATCATGTATATAGGCATCACGTCCGTGACAAGTAGACCGACTCCTGCCTGCATCAACTACTATTACTCCACACATCGACCGCTATCCAGCATACATCTAGATTATTAAGTTCATAAAGAACAAAGTAACGCATTAAGAAAGATGACATGATGTAGAGGGATAAACACATGCAATATGATATAAACCCCATCTTTTTATCCTCGATGGCAACAATACAATACGTGCCTTGCTACCCTAACATCCTTTGGGAAAGGACACGCAAGATTGAACCCAAATCTAAGCACTTCTCCCATTGCAAGAAAGATCAATCTAGTAGGCCAAACCAAACTGATAATTCGAAGAGACTTGCAAAGATAACTTAATCACACATAAAAGAATTCAGAGGAGATTCAAATATTTCTCATAGATAAACTTGATCATAAACCCACAATTCATCTGATGTTGACAAACACACCGCAAAAAGAGTTACATCGAATAGATCTCCAAGAAGATCAAGGAGAACTTTGTATTGAGATTCAAAGAGAGAGAAGAAGCCATCTAGCTAATAACTATGGACCCGAAGGTCTGTGGTAAACTACTCACAACTCATCAGAAGGGCCTTGGAGATGATGTAGAGGCCCTTCGTGGTCGATTCCCCCTCCGGGGGAGCGCTGACGAAGGCTCCAAGATGGGATCTCACGGATACAGAAGGTTACAGCGGTGGAAATAGTTTTTCGTGGTGCTCCTCGATGGTTTTAGGGTACGTGGGTATATATATAGGTGGAAGAAGTAGGTCGGTGGACGCTCGAGGGGCCAATGAGGGTGGGGGTGCGCCCACCTGTAGGGGGCACGCCAGGCACCCTCGTGTTCGCCTCCTCTGTTGCTTGACGTGCACTCGAAGTCCCCTAGATCACGTTTGTTCCAAAAAGATCGCTCCCGAAGGTTTCATTCCGTTTGGACTCTGTTTGATATTCCTTTTCTTCAAAACACTGAAATAGGCAAAAAAATAGCAATTCGGGCTGGTCCTCCGGTTAGTAGGTTAGTCCCAAAAATGATATAAAATTGTAAAGGAAAGCCCATAAACATACAAAATGGGTAATATAATAGCATGGAACAATCAAAAATTATAGATACGTTGGAGACGTATCATGGTGCAATCTATGATGTCTCTTACTGATTTACCACTATCGTTTTGGGTGATGCATTAGAGATAGCTGCATTCATGTTAAATGGGCACCGTGTAAATCCGTTGAGACGACACAATACGAACTGTGGTTTTGCAAGAAACCTAAGCTGTCATTTCTTAAAGTTTGGGGTTCCGACACTTATGTGAAAAGGCTTCAGCCTGTTAAGCTCGAACCCAAATCAGAGAACTGCGTCTACGTAGGATACCCTATGGAGACAATTTGGTACACCTTCGACCACAAATCCGAAGGCAAGATCTTTGTTGCCAAGAATGGAACCTTTCTAGAGAAGTAGTTTCTCTCGAAAGAAGTGAGTGGAAGGAAAGTAGAACTTGATGAGGTAATTGTACCCTCTCTCAATTTGGAAAGTAGAATATCAGAGAAATCCATTCCCGTGATGCCTACACCAACTAGAGAGGAAGTTAATCATGATGATCATGAAACTTCAGATCAAGTTACTACTGGACCTCATAGGTCGAACATAGCACCTGGACCTCGTAGGTCGAACATAGCATGTTCCACACTGAAGTGGTGTGGTAATCGTGTTCTGGAAGTCATGTTACTAGACCATGGTGAACCTACTAAATATGAAGAAGCTATGATGAGCCCAGATTCTGACAAATAGCTTGAGGCCATGAAATTCGAGATAGGATCCATGTATGAGAACAAATTATGGACGTTGGCTGACTTGCCCGATGATCCGCAAGCCATAGAGAATAAATGGATCTTCAAGAAGAAGAGTGACACTGATGGTAATGTTACTATCTACAAAGCTCGACTTGTCGCAAAAGGTTTTCGAGAAGCTCAAGGGGTTGACTATGATGAGACCTTTTTCACCCGTAGTGATGCTTAAGTCCATCCAAATCATGTTAGCAATTGCCACATTTTATGATTATGAATCTGGCAAATGGACGTCAAAACTGCATTCCTCAATGGATTTCTTAAAGAAGAGTTGTATATGATGCAACCAGAAGGTTTTTGTCGATCCTAAAGGTATTAACAACATCTGCAAGCTCCAGGGATCTATCTATGGACTGGTGCAAGCATCTCAGAGTTGGAATATATGCTTTGATGAGGTGATCAAAGCATATGGTTTTATACAGACTTTCAGTGAAGCCCGTATTTACAAGAAAGTGAGTGGGAGCTCTGTAGCATTTCTGATATTATATGTAGATGACGTATTGTTGATAGGAAATGATATAGAATTTCTGGATAGCATAAAAGGATACTTGAACAAGAATTTTTGAATGAAAGACCTCGGTGAAGCTACTTATATATTGGGCAACAAGATCTATAGAGATAGATCAAGACGCTTAATACGACTTTCACAAAGAACATACCTTGAGAAAGTTTTGAAAAAGTTCAAAATGGATCAGTCAAAGAAAGTGTTCTTGCCTGTGTTACAAGGTTTGAAGATAGAGAGAAAATGAAAGTCATTCCCTATGCCTCAACCATAGGTTCTATCATGTATGCTATGTTGTGTACCAGACCTGATGTGTGCCTTGCCATAAGTCTGGTAGGGAGGTACCAAAGTAATCCAGGAGTGGATCACTGGACAGCGGTCAAGAACATGCCAAAGTACCAGAAAAGAAGCAAGGATATGTTTCTCGTTTATGGAAGTTACGAACAGGTCATCGTAAATGGTTACGTCGATGCAAGCTGTGACACTGATTCAGATGACTCTAAGTCACAAACTGGATACGTTTTTATATTGAATGGTGTAGCTGTCAGTTGGTGCAATTCCAAGCAGATCTTCGTGGCAAGATCTACGTGTGAAGCGGAGTACATAGCTGCTTCAGAAGCAGCAAATGAAGGAGTCTGGATGAAGGAGTTCATACCCGATCTAGGTGTAATAACTAGTGCGCCGGGTCCAATGAAAATCTTTTGTGACAACACTGTAGCAATTGCCTTGGCGAAGGAATCCAGGTTTCACAAGAGAACCAAACACATCAAGAGACGCTTCAACTCCATCCGTGAACAAGTCAAGGATGGAAACATATCAATTTCAAGATACATACGGATCTGAATGTGGCAGTCCCGTTGACAAAGCCTCTTTCGCGAGCAAAACATGATCAACACCAAGACTCCATGGGTGTTAGATTCATTACAATGTAATCTAGATTATTGACTCTAGTGCAAGTGGGAGACTGAAGGAAATATGCCCTAGAGGCAATAATAAAGTTGTTATTTTATATTTCCTTACTCATGATAAAGGTTTATTATTCATGCTAGAAATGTATTGATTGGAAACCTTAATACATGTGTGAATACAGAAACAAACAACGTATCCCTAGTGAGCCTCTACTAGACTAGCTCATTGATCAAATATGGTTAAGGTTTCCTTACCATGGACATGAGTTTTCATTTGATAATGGGATCACAACATTAGGAGAATGATGTTATGGACAAGACTCATCCATTAGCTTAGCATAATGATCGTTCATTTTATTGCTATTGCTTTCTTCATGTCAAATACATATTCCTTCGATTATGAGAATATGGAACTCCCGGATACCGGAGGATTGCCTTATGTGCTATCAAACGTCACAATGTAACTGGGTGATTATAAAGATGCTCTTCAAGTATCTCTGAAGGTGTTTGTTGAGTTGGCATAGATCGAGATTAGGATTAGTCACTCCGAGTATCGGAGAGGTATCTCTGGGCCCTCTCGGTAATACACATCATAAGCTTACAAGCAAATGACTAAGGAGTTAGTCACGAGGTGATGTATTATGAACCAGTAAAGAGACTTTCCGATAATGAGATTGAACTAGGTATGAAAATACCGACGATTGAATCTTGGGCAAGTAACATACCGATGGACAAAGGGGATTACGTATATAGTCATAACAGTCCGATCGATAAAGATCTTTGTAGAATATGTGGGAGCCAATATGGGCATCCAGGTTCCGATATTGGTTATTGACCGGAGAGGTGTCTCGGTCATGTCTACGTAGTTCTCGAACCCGTAGGGTCCGCATGCTTAACGTTCAATGACGATATAGTATTATATGAGTTATGTGATTTGGTGACCAAATGTTGTTCGGAGTCCCGTATGAGATCACATCCATGACGAGGTGTCTCGAAATGGTTGAGAGGTAAAGATTTATATATGGGACAATGGTATTTGGACAAGAGTGTTTCGGGGGGTACTTATCGGGTCACCGGAAGGGGTTCCAGGCACCCCCGACAAAAGATATGGGCCTTATGGGCCAAGAGGGGAAACACACCAACCAGAAGGGGCTGGTGCGCCCCCATATGGGCCACCCTAAAGAGGAGAAGGAAAGGGGAGAAGGGAAAGGAAAGTGTGGACTAGGATTCCCACTTCCTTCCCCCTCCCCCTCTTTCCTCCCCCCTTGGGGAAACATGGCAGGGGGCGCAGGGGAAGGAAGGCCCCTATGGGGCCGGCGGCCAGCCCTAGGGCATGCCCTGGCCTCTCCCCTCCCCTCCCACCTATATATATGTGGGAAGGGGGCGCCTAGCACACCCAGATCAATTGTTAGCCGTGTGTGGCGCCCCCTCCACCGTTTACACCCCCGGTCATATTTTCGTAGTGCTTAGGCGAAGCCCTGCGGAGATCACTTCACCATCACCATCACCATGCTATCGTGCTGACAGAACTCATCTACTACCTCGATGTCTTGCTAGATCAAGAAGGCGAGGGACATCACCGAGCTTAATGTGTGCAGAACACAGAGGTGTTGTGCGTTCGGTACTTGATAGGTTGAAGCGCGAAGAAGTTCGACTACATCAACCGCGTTGTGAAACGCTTCCGCTTTCGGTCAACGAGGGTATGTAGACACACTCTCCCCCTCGTTGCTATGCATCTCTATGGATATATCATTGCATGTGCATAGAATTTTTTTTGTTTTCCATGCAATGATTCCCAACATTCCTTAATTGCCCAACATGCTTTATGTTTTAACTCAAGAGGCAAGTAACATGCTTTCCCATAAACCATTATGTATGGAGACATACTCATAGGATTTTCATAAGCAGTTCTATAAGCCCAAAGTGCATCCTCAAGTTTCTTAGACCAATTTTTCCTAGATCCGTTGCCAGTCTTTTGTAATATCAACTTTATTTCTCTATTGCTAAGTTCAACTTGACCACTAGTTTGAGGGTGATAAGGGGATGCAGTTATATGGTTGCCATCATATTCAGCAAGCAGTTTTCGGAAGGCACCATGGATAAAATGTGAACCACCATCAGTCATTAAATATCTAGGGACTCCAAACCTTGGGAAAATAACTTCTTTCAATATCTTAATGGAGGTGTCATGATCATCACTACTAGTTGGGATAGCTTCCGCCCACTTAGTAACATAATTAACATCAACAAAAAAATGTGTATACCCATTAGAGGAAGGAAATGGTCCTACATAATCAAAGCCCCAAACATCAAATGGTTCGATAACAAGTGAATAATTCACAGACATTTCCTGACACCTACTAATATTAGCAATTCTTTGACATTCATCACAAGATAGGAGAAACTTACGGAAAAGAGTAGGCCTATAAAAACCAGATTGTAATACCTTGTGCGCAGTTCTATCTCCTGCATGGTGTCCTCCATAGGCTTCAGAGTGAAATTTCCATAGGATTTGTTCCTATTCATGTTCGGGTATACAACGTATAATAATACCATCTACTCCCTCTTCATAAAGATGTGTGTCATCCAAAGTAATGTCTTAAATCAAAGAAAACCTTTTTATTTTGTTGGTATGTGAAACTAGGTGGTATAAATTTGGAAACAATATAATTAGCATAGTATGCATACCAAGGAGTGTTACGAGAAGCATTTATGACGGATACTTGTTCATCGGGGAAGCTATCATCAATAGGTCATGGGTCTTCTAGAATATTTTCTAACCTAGACAAGTTATCACGTATGGGATTCTCGGCTCCCTTCCTATCAGTGACATGCAAATCAAATTCTTGTAACAAAACAACCCACCTAATGATTCTAGGTTTAGCATCTTTCTTTTCCATAAGGTATTTAATAGCAACATGATCCGTGTGAAGAATTACTTTAGAATCAACTATGTAAGATCTGAATTTATCACAAGTATCACAAGCAAACACAACTGCTAGAAATTCTTTTTCAGTAGTAGCATAATTTCTTTGGGCACTGTCTAGAGTCTTACTATCATAATGGATAACATCTAAGTTCTTATCAACTCTTTGTCCTAGAGCAACATCAACAGCATAATCACTAGCGTCACACATAATTTTAAAAGACAAGTTCCAATCAGGTGGTTGGACAATTGATGCAAAAGTTAAGGCTTTCTTAAGTGTTTCAAAGGCTTCTACACAATCATCATCAATAACAAATGGAACATCCTTTAGCAAGAGATTGGTAAGAGGCTTGGAAAGTTTAGAGAACTCTTTAATGAATCTCCTATAGAAACTAGCATGACCAAGAAAACTTCTTATACATTAATATATTTTGGACACGACATTTTCTCAATTGCAAAAACTTTAGCTTTATCCACCTCAATACCTCGCTCAAAAATTTTGTGCCCCAAGACAATACTTTCATTCACCATAAAGTGGCACTTTTCCCAATTCAAGACGAAATTAGTTTGTTCATATCTCTACAAAACTCAATCAAGGTTTCCTAAGAAATCATCAAAAGAAGTTCCATAAATGGTAAAATCATCCATGAAAACCTCAAAATTCTTTTCACAAAAGTCAGACAATAAAGTAGTCATACATCTTTGAAAGGTAGTAGGCACATTGCATAAACCAAAAGTCATACGTCTATAAGCATAAGTTCCAAATGGGCAAGTAAAAGTGGTTTTTTCTTGATCAGGTTGTGATACGGGTATTTGAGAGAAACCAGAATATCCATCAAGAAGGCAAAATTGCATGTGCTTAGATAATGTTTCTAACATTTTATCGATGAAAGGAAAATAGTAATGATGCTTTCAAGTGGCTTTATTTAATATCCTGAAATCAATTACCATTCTGTAACCAGTCACAATTCTTTGTGGGATAAGTTCATTTTTATCATTAGGAACAATAGTAACCTCCTTTCTTAGGGATACAATGAACATGACTTACCCATATACTATCATTTATACGATAAATTAAACCTGCTTCTAGAAGTTTTAGTACTTCAGTTCTTACCACTTCCTTCATCTTAGGATTCAATCCTGATGATCAACAACTGGTTTAGCATCAGGTTCCATATTAATATTGTGCTGACAGAGAGTGGGACTGATGGCCTTAAGATCATCAAGAGTATATCCGATAGCAGCTCGGTGCTTACTCAGAGTTTTCAGTAATTTCTTTTCTTCTTGCTCTATAAGGTTAGCACTAATAATAACATGATATATCTTCTTTTCATCTAGATAAGCATATTACAAAGTATCAGGTGATTCTTTCAATTCAAACACATGATCACCCTTAGGTGGTGGAGGGCCTCCTAGAGTCTCAACAGGCAAATTATGTTTAAGAATAGGTTGTTGATCAAAGAACATCTTGTCTATTTCATTTCTTTCATGCAAGTGCATATCATTTTCATGGTCAAGCAAATATTGTTCTATTCGATCAGTAGGAGGTACGACAATAGAAGCAAGACCAATTATTTCATCCGTAATAGGCAATTCTTTATTATGGGGTTGCCTATTAAACTTAGAAAAATTAAACTCATGAGACATATCACCAAATTAACACTAATAATTTCTTTCTTGCAATCTATCTTAGCATTAACAGTGTTCAAGAAAGGTCTACCAAATATAATGGGACAAAAATCATCTTGTGGAGAACCAAGAACTAGAAAATCAGTAGGATATTTTATCTTTCCACACAAGACTTCAACGTCTCTAACAATCCCGAGTTGTGTGATAGTATCTCTATTGGCAAGTTTAATAGTAACATCAATATCTTCTATTTCAGCAGGTGCAATATCATTCATAATTTCTTGGTATATAATAAAAAGAATAGCACTGACACTAGCTTCCATATCACCTAAGCCATGATAACAATGATCTCCTATTTTAATTCAGAAAACATGCATGCCAACAACATGTTTATTTTTGTATTTAGTAGCAGGTTCAGCAATTCTAGCAGCTTCAGCATAGAAATAAATAACATGCCCATCAACATTATCAACCAAGAGAACTTTAACCATAGCAATACTAGGTTCTACTTTAATTTCGTTAGAGGGTCTAGGTGCTCTAATATTACTTTTGTTGACCATGGTAAAAACTTTAGCATGTTCCTTTATCCTAACATGGAAAGGTGGTTTTTCAATATAAGCAACTGGATCAACATGGTAAATAATAGTTTCATCCTTAACTATAACTGGCTCCTCAATCTTTTCTTTAATAGGGGGGTGATATTTAAACCATTTCTCCTTAGGGAGATCAACCTGAGTAGCAAATGATTCACAAAAAGAAGCTACTATCTGAGAGTCGAGTCCATATTTAGTGCTAAAATTATGAAAAACATCGGTATCCACAAAAGTTTTAACACAATCAAACTCAAGTTTTATACCTGGCTCCTTACCTTCGTCGAGTTCCCAACCTTCAAAGTTGCATTTAATTCTTTCCAAGAGATCCCACCTGAATTCAATAGTCTTCTTCATAAAAAACCAGTACAAGAAGTATCGAGCATGGATTGATCATTACGAGAAAGTGAAGCATAAAAATTCTATATAATAATTTCTCTTGAGAGCTCATGATTGGGGCATGAATATAGCGTTGAATTAATCCTCCCCTAGGCTTGAGTTATACTTTCTCCTTCATGAGGCCAAAAATTATAATTCCAATCACGATGAACTAGATGCATAGGATAAAACTTCTGATTAAATTCCAATTTCAATCGATTCCAGTCCCAAGCTCCAATATCATCACATAGTCTATTCCATGTCAATTCCTTTCTCCCCGAAGATAAAGGCAAAACCTTCAGCATATCATCTCCGGGTAAACCTGAAAGCTTGTACAATCCACAAATTTCATCCACATATATCAGGTGCATATTAGGATGCTTCGTTCCACCTTCCGCATAAGGATTAGCTAATAGTTTCTCTATCAAACCCAAAGGAATCTCATAACCAATACTTTTAGTAGGTGCAGTAGGTTGAGGGGAAACTCTATGTGTTTCCGGTTGAGGTGAACGTAAAAAGTGAAATGTAGACCATAATATTAGAAAAAACCTCAAGGATTGTTTTCAGTAGATGCTAGAATGATTGTGCATGCTTTGCCGCATATTTCATTTGCCATTTTATTGTGTGAGCATGTTGGTTGCATATTGTACTCATTCGAGGACATCCACTTGTTGTTTTGATTGTTTGGCTCTTTCTCTTTTGCCAAGTGGATGGACAAGAATGCCTAAGAACCTTCTCTAGCTATCCATGCTTTTCTCGTCTCAAACTCTATTCATGCTACATCACAAATTTTGATCAAGTCAGATTCAAACCACTCTGCGTGAGGAGCACTCAGAGTCCCCGATTTGTCATAGACTTAAAACTCCAAAACCTCTTTGTGCATTTCGGTCTCACCGAGACATCCATTTCGGTCAAACCGAGTTCACTAAGTTGATCTAGGTTTTCATCTCGGTGCAACCGATTTGAACACTTCGGTCACACCGAGTTGCAGCAACCGTTTGCGATTATGCAATCTCGGTGCCACCGAGTTGTTCCACTTGGTCACACCGATAGGGTCAGGATATAAATACCCACGAGTGAGATTTTGGAAAATTCATCAAAACCCCTCCGCCCGCGCCTGTCCTGCTCTGCCTCCTCGGGTCTCCGGATCTCCTCCTCATTGCCAGCGACCTCCCGCCGCTGGTTTCTGCCGCCGTCGATGGAATCTGCCCCGCCGTCGCCGCCGTAGCGAACACCCGCCGAACTAGGGTATGTGTTCGACTCCTTGTGCTCTATATTTAACTCCGATTCCTAGCACGGGGACAATGCCATGATTCTTGCCACGAATGAAATCGATCTATCCAGCTAAATCTTCCTTAGGTTTAGGTTGATTCGAAAATTTTAGGGTTAGCTCTCCGCATAACTCATATCGAACCGACCGAATCGTAGAAATCGGTCGCACCGATACGGCTTAGGCCATTGCACATGCGCTTTTTGGTCTGACCGAAAACTGCAAACCAGTGTGACCTAGTTCAATACTCTGTGAAACCCTAGCAATTTCGATGCCACCAAACTGTGACTCGGTCTGACCGAGTTCACTAGTTTAGGTTCCAAATGTTGCTTCGGTATCACCGAGTTTGTCAATTCGGTAGCTCCGAGATCATTTCTATAGAGAACTAAAACTAAGTTTTTGACTTACTTGTTTTGTAGAACCTTTGTACTTTGTGATGCTCATCTACTCTACCTCATCTATAATCTATTCACAGGGTTTGTTGTCAGTTCGCCTGCCAAGATGTCAGACCAGAGTGACAGCCAGAACAGATCTGAACAACAAGAGCATATGTGTGAGGGCACTAGTCCCTCAAGCAGCTATGATGAGGGCAGTAGGAGCACACCTAGTAACTTTCCCAAGGCATCCACTAGAGCAAGGAAGAAGAGAACCTCAGATTTTGAACATGAAGATTATGTTGCACCTGAGGATGAGGCCATCTCAAAGAGGAAAGTGGTGAAGAAGGAGTTTGGCAATGCTGCATCCACAAAGCCTGGCATGAACAAGAAGGCACCAGCTAGGAGAATCCCAACATCCAAGCCAAGAAAGGTTGCCACAGGACAAACTATGAAATTCACAATTGAATCTGATGATGAAGAGGCAGCTGGTGATGACAAGAAGAAGAAGAGGGCAAGAACCACTACAGCCAAAGTTCTAGGAAAGTCAAGTATGGTGAGGGATCCTTCTGATGATGAAGAGGAAGAGGAAGAGGATCCTGCTCCAGCACCTAAGGCACAAAAGCTTATGGGAGGTGCAATCAAGTCGGGGGCTGCTCCTAAGCCCAAACCTGCTCACAAAGCTGCTGCTCCAGCCACCAAGTCTACACCCAAGAGAAGCACAAGAAACATCCCTGCTGAAGAGAAGAACAAGGCTCCAGTGCCTGAAGCTGAAGAACAAGAAGCTGAAGCCCAAGTGCTGAGAAAGCTCAAACCAAAGATCCCAGACCACAATGACACACATCCAGTGGCAGAGGACATGAGCATCAGGAAGGATGCATGTCTGAGACTTTGGAGAAAAAGTGATCCTTATGCTGTGAGAAGGAGAACTGTTGTGGATTACAGGTTCCACACTAAGGAACAACAAGACTTTTATGAGACCATTCTGCTTGACAAGAAGCCAATTGTCTGTGACATGAGATGGGTTCACTGGACATACATCCGAGAGAATGAGAATCATTTCCAGGTGTCTATGATAGCTTTAAGGCTTGTGGAGTGGACAAGTTTGTTGACCAGAAGCTCACTAAGTGGAATGATGAGTTTATCAATGGCAAGTATGTACAAGGAAATCCCTGATGATGCCCTAGAAATTCATAAGTTGGGCTCAGTGAAGTTTCTGTTGTCTGGTCTGCCTACAATCAACACCATCCTGACGCATACTCTTTTGCCCAAGTCTGCAGATGACAGAATGATTAGAGGACATTCCATCAACTTGCTACACATTTTTTATGTCCCTCAGAAGTTCAAAGTGATGAGTCTGATTGTGGAAACAATCAAGAGGACAGCAGCAGATCAGAAGAGGTCTTGTGGGTATGCTCCACAGATTCAGGTGCTCATAACTCAAAGATGGACACATGCACTTATTTGTTGGACAAGGAGCACTTACCTCTCAAGCCAGACTTGGAGGATAACCCTGTGGTCATGGATGAGAATGATCCTAAATCAGTGCAAGCACATGAGAAGAGAGCAAAAGCAAGGGCAGAGAAAGCTGCAAAGATGCCAAGTGTAGAAGAGGCATCTCAGGTGTTCCTAAAGAGCAAACAAGATCAACTTGGATTTCTGATCCAATCCACCTTGAGGATTGAGAAGGGCTTGGCTACCCTGACTCAAAATCAGGAAAGTTTGGAGCGAATCATTGAGCAAAAGTTCTATGATCTTGATGTCAAAGTAACTAAGATTCAGTTACCAGTAGAGCAGCTCCAGGAGGAAGCAGAGGAGAAGAAAGGAAAGACAACAACAAATGTTTTTCAGCGAGTGCATGTGCCACGAGGTCAGAGGTCTGATGTAGTGCCTTTTCCTAATATTAGAGCAACCACATCTGCACCAGCAGCCACAGCTTTAGTGCCACCTCTAGCAGCCACTCCACCAGCTCCAGCTACATCAACAGAAGCCTTCATCCTGGGAGTCATCTCTACACCACCTCATGGAGACCAAGCCTGAGAGACGCATAGCACTATGCATATTTGAACTTTTTGGTAACTTGTTGCCAAAGGGGGAGAAATATGTATAGATCATAGTCTTAGAGAGAGAGAGAGAGAGGGGAGAGAGAGAGTTGCCTTTTGTCTCTCTTTTCACTTTATTTGGTTTAACTTTATTGTGTGTTAGCTTGATACATTATGCGTTTTGTGAGATACCTGGATGATCATGTGGTTGATCATATGCTACTTTAATGTTTTCTTGAATGATATTATCCCTTATATCCATTTATGATCATTCACTTTGCTTGGTGATGAGTGCATGTTTTCAATTGTTATCATTTTGAGCACTCCACCAAGATGTATGTGACATGGAAGAGTGACCCATGATCGTAATAGATTGTGCATTTGCAGTCCAAAGAAAATTTTAAATAATGCACAAATTTAGGGGGAGCTCTTGCTTATCACATACTTCTCAAAGCGATGATGTATTTCAATCTTATTATCATTTGTCGAAGCTTTGATCTATAAGTTGTCATCAATTACCAAAAAGGGGGAGATTGAAAGTGCAACAATCCCTCGGTGGATTTGGTAATGATTAACAACATATAGCTCATTGAACTAATGCTATTTCAAGATAAATATTTTAGGAAAGTTCAATGATTGGCATGGCATGGATTAGGAATGTGGACCCCTCAAAATGCTAAGGAGAAAGGATTGGCTCTAAATCTAAAGTTCAAGACTCTACATTTTCTATTTCAGTGATCCAAGGTCACATTGAGTCTATAGGAAAGCTAATACTATTAAAAGGGTATGAGGTGTTGCTTAATGGCTTGCTTTCTCAAAGTGCTTAGTGATATGCTCCAAAAGCCCTCAACCACTTACTCATATCTGTTGGATATATGCCCTAGAGGCAATAATAAAATTGTTATTATTATATTTCTTTGTTCATGATAATTGTCTATTATTCATGCTATAACTGTGTTATCCGGAAATCGTAATACATGTGTGAATACATAGACCACAACAAGTCCCTAGTGAGCCTCTAGTTGACTAGCTCATTGATCAACAGATAGTCATGGTTTCCTGACTATGGGCATTGGATGTCATTGATAACGGGATCACATCATTAGGAGAATGATGTGATGGACAAGACCCAATTCTAAGCATAGCTCAAAGATCGTGTAGTTCGTTTAGCTAGAGCTTTTCCAATTGTCGAGTATCATTTCCTTAGACCATGAGATTGTGCAACTCCCGGATACCGTAGGAGTGCTTTGGGTGTGCCAAATGTCACAACGTAACTGGGTGACTATAAAGGTACACTACGGGTATCTCCGAAAGTGTCTGTTGGGTTGGCACGAATCGAGACTGGGATTTGTCACTCCGTATGACGGAGAGGTATCTCTGGGCCCACTCGGTAATGCATCATCATAATGAGCTCAAGGTGACCAAGTGCCTGGTCACGGGATCATGCATTACGGTACGAGTAAAGTGGCTTGCCGGTAACGAGACTAAACGAGCTATTGGGATACCGACGATCGAGTCTCGGGCAAGTAACGTACCGACTGACAAAGGGAATTGAATACGGGGTTGATTAAATCCTCGCCATCGTGGTTCATCCGATGAGATCAGCGAGGAGTATGTGGGAGCCAACATGGGTATCCAGATCCCGCTGTTGGTTATTGATCGGAGAGGAGTCTCGGTCATGTCTGCATGTCTCCCGAACCCGTAGGGTCTACACACTTAAGGTTCGGTTACGCTAGGGTTGTAGAGATATTAGTATGCAGCAAACCGAAAGTTGTTGAGTCCGGATGAGATCCGGATGTCACGAGGAGTTCGGAATGGTCCGGAGGTGAAGAATTATATATAGGAAGTGCTGTTTCGCCATCGGGAAAGTTTCGGGGTCACCAGATGTTAACAGGACCACGGAAGGGTCCCGAGGTCCACCGGTGGGGCCACCTATCCGGAGGGCCCCATGGGCTGAAGTGGGGAGGGACCAGCCTGGTGGGCTGGTGCGCCTTTGGGCCCCCCGCGCCTAGGGTTGGGAACCATAGGGCAAGCGCCCACTGCCTTGGGGCAAGTTCCCCTTGTCGCCGCACCTGGAGATCCCATCTCGGGGCCGTGTCCCCAGGGACCCTATATAAAGAGGGGGGAGGGAGGGCAGCCGCACCCTTGCCCCTGGCGCCTCCCTTCCCCCTTGCTACCTCTCCCTCCCGCAGACGCTTGGCGAAGCCCTGCCGGATCCCTGTTGCATCCACCACCACGCCGTCGTGCTGCTGGATCTTCATCAACCTCTCCTTCTTGGATCAAGGGGGAGGAGATGTTACGTTGACCGTACGTGTGTTGAACGCAGAGGTGCCGTCCGTTCGGCGCTAGGATCTCCGGTGATTTGGATCACGACGTGTACGACTACCTCAACCCCGTTCTCTTGAACTCTTCCGCTCACGATCTACAAGGGTATGTAGATGCACTCCTCTCTCTCGTTGCTGGATGAACTCATAGATTGATCTTGGTGAACGTAGGAAATATTTTATTTTATGCAACGTTCCCCTACAGTGGCATCATGAGCTAGGTCTATGCGTAGTTCTCTTTGCACGAGTAGAACACAATTTGTTGTGGGCATAGATGTTGTCAACTTTCTTGCCACTACGAGTCTTATTTTGCTTCAGTGGTATTGTGGGATGAAGTGGCCCGGACCGACCTTACATGTACGCTTACGTGAGACAGGTTCCACCGACTGACATGCACTAGTTGCATAAGGTGGCTAGCGGGTGTCTGTCTCTCCCACTTTAGTTGCAGCGGATTCGATGAAAAGGGTCCTTAGGAAGGGTAAATAGTAGTTGGCAAATCACGTTGTGGCTTTAACGTAGGTAAGAAAACGTTCTTGCTAGATCACCTATAGAAGCCACGTAAAAACTTGGAACAACAATTAGAGGACGTCTAACTTGTTTTTGCAGCAAGTGTTTTGTGATGTGATATGGCCAAAGTTGTGATGAATGATGAATGATATATATGTGATGTATGAGATCATGTCCTTTTAATAGGAATCACGACTTGCATGTCGATGAGTATGACAACCGGCAGGAGCCATAGGAGTTGTCTTTATTTTTTGTATGACCTGCGTGTCATTGAAGAACGCCATGTAAATTACTTTACTTTATTGCTAAATGCGTTAGCCATAGTAGTAGAAGTAATAGTTGGCGAGCAACTTCATGGAGACACGATGATGGAGATCATGATGATGGAGATCATGCTGATGGAGATCATGGTGTCATGCCGGTGACGAAGATGATCATGGAGCCCCGAAGATGGAGATCAAAGGAGCTATATGATATTGGCCATATCATGTCACTATTATGATTGCATGTGATGTTTATCATGTTTTTCATCTTGTTTACTTAGAACGACGGTAGTAAGTAAGATGATCCCTCACAATAATTTCAAGAAAAGTGTTCCCCCTAACTGTGCACCGTTGCGAAGGTTCATTGTTTCGAGGCACCACGTGATGATTGGGTGTGATAGATCCTAACGTTTGAATACAACGGGTGTAAGCCAGATTTACACACGCAATACACTTAGGTTGACTTGATGAGCCTAGCATGTACAGACATGGCCTCGGAACACGGAAAACCGAAAGGTCAAGCATGAGTCGTATAGTAGATACGATTGTCGGTGTTCTGGGAACGGGGGTCCCCAGACTTGCCTGCCTGTGGCCTGCGACGTGGCTCAAAGGGGGCCCAGCACGGCCCATCTTCATCAACACAAGCTCAAGACCTGTAACGCCCCGGATTCGATGCGCCAGGTGTCTGCCAGTTATTTGCCGTCGTTGCCACGTCATTTGCTTGCGTGTTGCACTTTGCCATGTCATCATATGCATTTCATATCATGTCATCATGTGCATTGCATTGCATACGTGTTCGTCTCATGCATCCGAGCATTTTCCCCGTTGTCCGTTTTGCAATCCGGCACTCCTATGTCATCCAGCGTCCCCTTTTTGCCTCTTCTCTTGTGCGGGTGTTAAACGTTCTCGGAATGGACCGAGGTTTGCCAAGCGGCCTTGGAATAGCACCGGTAGACCGCCTGTCAAATTTCGTGCCATTTGGAGGTCGTTTGATACTCCAACGGTTAACCGGGTAACTACAAAAGCCTCTTTTGTCTTGCAGCCCAACACCCATCCAAAGTGGCCCAAAACCCATCCAAACCCCCTCCATGCTCTAGGTCGTTTGATCACGATCGTGTGGGCAAAAATCGTGCCTCGTTTGGACTCTCCTAGCTCCCAGAAACTATAAATATGTGCCTCCCGTCCAAATTCGCGGATGAATTTCCCCGAAACCCTAGCGTCTCCCTCCTCGCACCGTCGGACACGTCCGCCCGCGCCGGACATGTCTGGCGGCCACGTCGCCCCGGCCAATCGTGGAGCGCCACGTGACCTCCTCCGCCTCCCTCCTCCACTCATAGCGCGCCACATCAGCACCCCGCGCCGCCCCACTTCGCCGCCGGCCCGTGGGACCCGGATCGCCCCGCGAGCCGTCCGCGCGCCGCCGCTTGCTGCGTCGCGCTGCGCCCGCCGTCCTCGCGCGCCGCCGCCTCCGCGCCCTCGTTGCGGCTTCCACCGCCGCCATCGCTGCGTCCACCGCCGACCTCGCCGTTCGCCGCTTTCGGCCCTCCGGCCACCGGCGCCCGCGGCTCCTCAGCGCGTCGCCGCGCCAGCGCCTGCGCCTGCGCCGCCTTCCCGCGGCCCTGCCCGAGCTCACCGGAGAGCGCCTCGCGCCGCCTCTCCGCCGCCCCTCGCCACCCAAGCGCCGCCGTACCTCTCCTCCGACCAGATCTGGCCGCGGGAGGTCCGGATCCGGCAAGCCCGTGCTTCCCCGACGCCTCTCCGGTCACCTTCCTCAACTCCGGCGAAGATTCCGGCGAGTTGACTTTTTCCCCCTCGAGGTCCATTTTTCCACCAAGTCCCGAGATTATTTACATTATCATGCCCTGTTCATTGCATCATAACTTGCTGCATACTGCCCCGTTTCGTGCGTATAATATGTCAAACTGTTCGCCTCAACGGGTACTTCATTTCATTCCATTGCATCATGTTCATTTGTGTCCATCTTGATGCCCTAATCATCGTTGCAATAGTGCTATATGATGTTAACCTGCTGAAACTATTATAACTTGGTGATTTTTCATTTTTGTTGCATTTGATGTGTGCATCCTATGAGGTTGATGTCTACATGTGTTTTGTACTATGTCATTCCATCTTTACAGTGGTGTCATCCATGTATTTTTTTTGATTCTTGTACTATGTGCATCGAGATCGTGAAGTAGGGTACTTGCTGTTGCTGTTTTGCTAGGCTGATTCTGTTATATTTTGTTGCTATGTAAACCTGCTGCTACAAGTCAATCTATGCATAATCTGGAGATGTTCACTAAGGATGTTTTGTTATACATGTCATTCTCTATCCATCCATACCCCTGGTTGCAATTATATCCTACTGTAACTTGTTATCATGCTCCAAATTTGCTAAATAATGTTGCTGTCAGCCTGTTAACATTAAGTTCTATGTTGCCATGATTGTTGTTAGTGATCCATGTACCCTATGAACTTGTACTTGCCATGCTTAGCTTCATAAACATGTCTTCTTACTGTTGGTCGCCTTGTCATGCCATGTATTTCTCTGTGGTGAGTGGTTCAAGCTCACCAACATGCCTACTTATTGTTGTTCCTGCCATGTTTGAATCTGTCATATAACTTGCCATGTTTACATGGGTGCCATCATATCTTCTGTTCCTTTTTGGCTCATGGTCAGTAAGGGACTTTTGTTTTATGAGATTATTAGATTCATGCCATTCCTTTGTTTTCCGTGTTAAGTTCTTGTAACATGTTGTTTGATAGATCTAAACATTGCGACCTGATGTTATTTCTGCAAAGTCTGAAACTGTTATTTTTTGCAATCTGGCCATGTGTGTTTGAGCATGTTCTAGTAGTTTCTAGAGATAGCTCAGTGTTCATGTTTTGTCATGCTTTACCTGTACTTCATGCCCATTCCTTTTTTTCCTTACGTTGGGATGCTGTAGCATATTGTTTTGCTGCTTGCTAGATGCCTAGTTGCTGTTTTGGACAGCTTGTCCTTTAAACTTGTATAGTGTCTGTGTTGAACCGTTGCTCCGTTTTGAGTGTGCTCTATATGAAACTTGCTTTATTTTGCATGTAGTTTCATATTATCATGTTGCATCCATGTTTGGGAGTGTTTGCTTGATGTTTGTATGCATTTTGCATCAATGCCATGTTTAACTTGTTTTGCTCATATCTTCTATGCCGTAGCTCCGAATCAAATGAACTTTATATGTAACTTGACTAGAATTTCGTGTAGATAATAATGGTGCATCTTAACTTGCTGTTTAACAACTTCAACTTAATGTTTGTTCAGATCTGGACCAATTTCGAAATTTACATATGAGGACTTACCAGAATTGTTAGACGTTGTTCCCGGCCTCATTTAAACTTGCTTTGATGTATTGCTCTTGTTTGCATTGTCTCTTGCCATGAGTAGCTACATGTAGCCTTGTCATGCATCATGCTTGTTGTGCATCATGTCTTGTCATGTGTGGTGTGTTTACCTTGTTGTGTGCTTCTTCTCGATAGTTCCCGTTTCGTTGCGATCGTGAGGATTCGTTCGTCTACGCTTGGTTCGTCTTCGTGGCTTCATCTTCTTCATGGACTCGTTCTTCTTCCTAGCGGGATTTCAGGCAAGATGACTGCTACCCTGGATCTCACTACTATCATTGCTATGCTAGTTGTTTTGTTCTATGGCTATGCTGCACTTCCTATCACCTGTTCCTTAAGCCTCCCAAGTTGCCATGAATCTCTAACCTTTGACACCCTTCCTAGCAAACCGTTGTTTGGCTATGTTACCGCTTTGCTCAGCCCCTCTTATAGCATTGTTAGTTGCAGGTGAAGTTGAAGATTGCCCGATGATGGATAGGATTATGTTGGGATATCACAACATCTCTTATATTATTAATGCATCTATATATTTGGTAAAGGGTGGAAGGCTCGGCCTTATGCCCGGTGTTTTCTTCCACTCTTCCCGCCCTAGTTTCCGTCATACCGGTGTTATGTTCCCAGATTTTTGCATTCCTTACGCAGTCGGGTGATTTATGACACCCTCTTGACAATTCGCTTTGAATAAAACTCCTCCAACAAGGCCCAACCTTGGTTTTACCATTTGCCTCACCATCACCTACTTTTCCCTTGGGAGTAATTAACCCAAGGGTCATCTTTATTTTAGCCCCCCCGGGCCAGTGCTTCTCTAAGTGTTGGTCCGAACCGAGCAACCTGCGGGGCCACCTCAGGGCAACTCGACGTCTGGTTTTACTCGTAGCTTGACTTATCCGGTGTTGCCCTGAGAACGAGATATGTGCAGATCCTATCGGGATTGTCGGCGCATCGGGCGGCTTTGCTGGTCTTGTTTTACCATTCTCGAAATGTCCTGTAAACCGGGATTCCGAGACTGATCGGGTCTTCCTGGGAGAAGGAATATCCTTCGTTGATCGCGAGAGCTTATCATGGGCTAAGTTGGGAGAAGGAATATCCTTTGTTGATCGCGAGAGCTTATCATGGGCTAAGTTGGGACACCCCTGCAGGGTTTAAACTTTCGAGAGCCGTGCCCGCGGTTATGTGGTAGATGGGAATTTGTTAATGTCCGGTTGTAGATAACTTGACACCAGATCCGAATTAAAACGCATCAACCGCGTGTGTAGCCGTGATGGTCTCTTCTCGGCGGAGTCCGGGAAGTGAACACGGTTTTTGGGTTATGTTTGACATAAGTAGGAGTTTAGGATCACTTCTTGATCATTGCTAGTTGACGACCGTTCCTTTGTTTCTCTTCTCGCTCTCATTTGCGTATGTTAGCCACCATATCATGCTTAGTCGCTGCTGCAACCTCACCACTTTACCCCTTCCTTTCCCTTTAAGCTTTGCTAGTCTTGATACCCATGGTAATCGGATTCTTTGAGTCCTCGTGGCTCCTGATTACTACAACAACGATTGCTTGAGTACAGGTTATGCGATGATCTTGACGCGAGAGTGATGTTTGCTTGTTTGGAGTTCTTCTTCTGCTTCTTCTTCGATCAGGGGATAGGTTCCAGGTCAGCAGCCTGGGCTAGCAGGGTGGATGTCGTTTGAGTTTTCTGTTTATGTTTCATCCATAGTCAGATGGTGCCCTTATTTAAGATGATGTTGTATTCGTGTGGCATTGTATGCCTCTTGTATGTATCCCTATCTATTATGTAATGTTGATGTAATGATATCCACCTTGCAAAAGCGTCTTCAAGATGCGCTTCTAGCCTTGGCGGGACCTTCGAGTTACTTTAGGATAGGGTCGCATCTTGGGCGTGACAAGTTGGTATCAAAGCCTCGACCGACCATAGGAGCCCCCTTGATTGATCGTAGTTGGTCGTTGTCGAGTCTAGAAGAAAACTATTTTGGAGTCTAGTTATATCGGAGAGTAGGAATTCTTTTTACTCCTCAGTCCCTTCGTCACTCTGGTGAGGAATCTTGATGTAGGTGTTTTGAATTACTCCTCTTCCTCTTCAAAATTTTCTTTAGGTTCACACAGTTGGTTTTTCGGTCGTTGGTTCTCAGCTCTTTTACCCGGTGCATTTCTTGTCAAGTTGATTCGAGCCTCTTCTTCTTTGCCAAGTTCAATCCTCAGTTGTTTTATTTTCCAACCTGCCCTCCCCTTTTTCTCCTCGGAGCCGGAGCCTGTAATCGAGCATCTACTCGTGCGAAGTCTTTGCTTTCTATCCTCATTGTTTTCAACCGGTGTTTTCTCTTCAAGATATTTGTCGTTTTCCCCCTTCCAAGTTGTCTTTGTTTTTCCCGCCCTCCCACCCTCTTCTTCCCAGAGTTTGAGTCTCTTTCAAGCATCAATTTTCATACGTGTGGAGCCTCTTCAGGTTTTCCCTCAATTATTTCAACCGGTGAATTCTCGTCTCGTTCGTCATTCTTCATCTCCTATTCTTTTCTGGTGGATTCAATTCTAGTTTTTTTTCGGTAGTGATTATATTCTTTCCCTCAGCTCAAGTGTTCTCCTTACTCGTTTGCCTCTCGTCATTCAATCATTCTGGAGTTCGGAAGACATCTTAGGAGATTCATCGGTGTTCCAATTAATTCGAGGTTGTCACCTCAGTTAAATATTTTAATTGTTTCGGTGCATCATCTATCCGTTCGTCATCCTTTCCAACGGTGTTTTCTTTTAGTGGGCCCTAACCCACAGGTCTTTTCCCAGGATCTTACCTGACTCTTCTAATTCCCCCGGAGTTATTCTCAATTCTTTTCAAAGTGTGACGTAAGAATGGATTCCATCAGTCACATGCCTTCTCCAAGATCATTTTCAAATTCTTTTCATTGCTGGTTCAACCCTTCCTCTTTTTCATTCTTCGGGAGTATCTCAGTAATTTTGGTGGTGTTTCTCGTCGTCATTTGAAGATTGAAGAAGAGTTTTTCCTCTAAATCTTGCCCGTTCTCTCGAAGATTCGTGGTTCCAACTTCATGTTATCCTCGTGAATTATTCCATTTGTCAGATATTCTTTTCATCCATCCGGAGCATTTCAGGAGTTGCTATCTCTCTCGATCATCCGGACGCCATCTTTTCAGAAGATTTCTTCGTTTTAAGTTTTCAGATTCGTTCTCCAATTATTCTATATCCGTGCCCTTTCATTCGTCTCAATATTCTTACGGTGGTTCGTTCAAGATTCTTTTTCCTTCATTATCATTTTTAATCCATTCGTTCTTTCGAATCCTACCGGTGGTTCATGATGACCTTCCCAAGTTTGCGATATGTCACTTCTCAATCCTTTTTAAGAAGAATAAGTAGTATGCAAAATCCATTGCTTGGCATCAATTTAATTTGATGATGGATAAGCATACAATAAATCTTATTCTTATTTCATCCATGTGATTAATCCTTTTTCTTCGGAGTTTGTTCTTGATGAATAAATTCTAGTTCCAAGTGTTTTCATCTTTTCTTTTCCGGAGTTCAAACTTCCTAGGCCATTTCGTTGGAACCTCCATCTAAATCATCACAATGCTCATCTTATTCTTTCATCCTTCATTTTATCTCATCATCCTTTTGTCACCGGAGTTCTTCATGGTGGTTCTTCATGATTTAATTCATTCTTTCAAGTGTTCATCAAGATTCTTGTTCAAGGAGTTCTAGTATCTTTTCTTCTCACGTCTCGAAGTGCAATTACTTCTCCGTATACTTTTGAAGTGGATTTTTGCATTTCTTCGTTCCTCTCACATATTCAATCTTTTCTGCTTGTGGTTGGTTATCACCTCATAATTTTGAGATGTTATCCATAAGTCCACAACAAGCTTATTCTTTTCGTTGTTGATTTTTCTCAACAACTCCGTTCAACCTTTCTTCTAAAGATGCTTTCAATTTCATTCGTGGCACAAGTTGTCATTTTCTTCTCCGTTCTTTTCATTCAACTCTTTCAATGATTTCCGGAGGTTTTGTGTCATGTCTTCATCAAGTATCATTCCATCCTCTCAAGCTCGTGTTCTATACCTCCATGTTTCAGTCGGAGTGCTGCCTAAATCCTTTCAGTCGTATTCGTTTCTTATCTCATGCTAACCAGAGTGGTTTCATAGTCTATCTGATTCCGTGAGCTTTCGATTCTCGTCATTCTCATCGTTCCTCTCTTCTTCTCGAGTGCCCTCGATTCTTTGATTCTTCTCTTGAGTTCTTGTTTCACCTCATCCCTTTTTCTCTTGTCTCGGTCCTAAGATCTCGGGACGAGATCTTTTGTTAGTGGAGGAGTGTTGTAACGCCCCGGATTCGATGCGCCAGGTGTCTGCCAGTTATTTGCCATCGTTGCCATGTCATTTGCTTGCGTGTTGCACTTTGCCATGTCATCATATGCATTTCATATCATGTCATCATGTGCATTGCATTGCATACGTGTTCGTCACATGCATCCGAGCATTTTCCCCGTTGTCCATTTTGTAATCCGGCACTCCTATGTCATCCGGCATCCCCTTTTTGCCTCTTCTCTTGTGCGGGTGTTAAACGTTCTCGGAATGGACTGAGGTTTGCCAAGCGGCCTTGGTATAGCACCAGTAGACCGCCTGTCATGTTTCGTGCCATTTGGAGGTCGTTTGATACTACAATGGTTAACCGGGTAACCGCAAAAGCCTCTTTTGTCTTGCAGCCCAACACCCCTCCAAAGTGTCCCAAAACCCATCCAAACCCCGTCCATGCTCTTGGTCGTTCGATCACGATCGTGTGGGCGAAAACCGTGCCTCGTTTGGACTCTCCTAGCTCCCAGAAACTATAAATATGTGCCTTCCATCCAAATTCGCGGATGAATTTCCCCGAAACCCTAGCGTCTCCCTCCTTGCGCCGCCGGACACGTCCGCCCGCGCCGGACATGTCCGCCGGCTACGTCGCCCCAGCCAATCCTGGAGCGCCACGTCACCTCCTCCGCCTCCCTCCTCCACTCGCAGCGTGCCACATCAGCACCCGCGCCCGCCCCGCCTTTCGCCGCCCGGGACCCGGATCGGGCGCGCGAGCCCGTCGTCTGCGTCGCTCGGCCGCGGCGCCCTGCGCCCGCCGTCCTCGCCACGCCGCCGCCTCCGCGCCCTCGTCGCCGGCTTCCACCGCCGCCATCGCCGGCGTCCACGCCGACCTCGCTGTTACGCCGCTCGGCCCTCCGCCACCAGCGCCGCCAGGCTCCTCAAGAGTGCCTTGCGCGCCGCGCCGCGCTGCTTGCCTTCCCGCCGGCCTTGCCCGAGCTCATCGGAGCGCGCCTCGCGCCGCCTCTCCGCTGCCCCTCGCCACCCAAGCGCAGCCGTACCTCTCCTTCGGCCAGATCCGGCCGCGGAAGGTCCGGATCCGGCAAGCCCGTGCTTCCCCGACGCCTCTCCGGTCACCTTCCTCAACTTCGACGAAGATTCCGGCGAGTTGACTTTTTCCCCCTCGAGGTCCATTTTCCACCAAGTCCCGAGATTATTTACATTATCATGCCCTATTCATTGCATCATAACTTGCTGCATACTGCTCCATTTCATGCGTGTAATATGTCAAACTGTTCGCCTCAACGAGTACTTCATTTCATTCCATTGCATCATCTTCATTTGTGTCCATCTTGATGCCCTAATCATCGTTGCAATAGTGCTATATGATGTTAACCTGCTGAAACTGTTATAACTTGGCGATTTGTCATTTTTGTTGCATTTGATGTGTGCATCCTATGAGGTTGATGTCTACATGTGTTTTGTACTATGTCATTCCATCTTTACATTGGTGCCATCCATTTATTTTTTTGATTCTTGTACTGTGTGCATCAGGCTCATAAAGTAGGGTACTTGTTGTTGCTGTTTTGCTAGGCTGATTCTATTATATTTTGTTGCTATGTAAACCTGCTGCTACAAGTCATTCTATGCATAATCTGGAGATGTTCACTAAGGATGTTTTGTTATACATGTCATGCTCTATCCATCCATACCCCTGGTTGCAATTATAGCCTACTGTAACTTGTTGTTATAATGCTCCAAATTTGCTAAATAATGTTGCTGTCAGCCTGTTAACATTAACTTCTATGTTGCCATGATTGTTGTTAGTGATCCATGTACCCTATGAACTTGTACTTGCCATGCTTAGCTTCATAAACATGTCTTCATACTGTTGGTTGCCTTGTCATGCCATGTATTGCTCTGTTCCTTTTTGGCTCATGGTCAGTAAGGGACTTTTGTTTTATGAGATTGTTAGATTCATGCCATTCCTTTGTTTCCATGTTAAGTTCCTGTAACATGTTGTTTGATAGATCTAAACATTGCAACCTGATGTTATTTCTGCAAAGTCTGAAACTGTTATTTTTTGCAATCTGGCCATGTGTGTTTGAGCATGTTCTAGTAGTTTCTGGAGATAGCTCAGTGTTCATGTTTTGTCATGCTTTACCTGTACTTCATGCCCATGCCTTTTCTTCTTACGTTGGGATGTTGTAGCATATTGTTTTGATGCTTGCTAGAAGCTTAGTTGCTGTTTTGGACAGCTTGTCCTTTAAACTTGTATAGAGTGTATGTGTTGAACCGTTGCTCCGTTTTGAGTGTGCTCTATATGAAACTTGCTTGATTTTGCATGTAGTTTCATATTATCATGTTGCATCCATGTTTGGGAGTGTTGGCTTGATGTTTGTATGCATTTTGCATCAATGCCATGTTTAACTTGTTTTGCTCATATCTTCTACGCCGTAGCTCCGAATCAAATGAACTTTATACGTAACTTGACTAGAATTTCGTGTAGATCATATTGGTGCATCTTAACTTGCTGTTTAACAACTTAAACTTAATGTTTGTTCAGATCTGGACCAATTTCAAATTTACATATGAGGACTTGCTTTGATGTTGTTCCCGGCCTCATTTAAACTTGCTTTGATGTGTTGCTCTTATTTGCATCATCTCTTGCCATGAGTAGCTCCATGTAGCCTTGTCATGCATCATGCTTGCTGTGCATCATGTCTTGTCATGTGTGGTGTGTTTACCTTGTTGTGTGCTTCTTCTCGATAGTTCCCGTTTCGTTGCGATCGTGAGGATTCGTTCGTCTACGCTTGGTTCGTCTTCGTGGCTTCATCTTCTTCATGGACTCGTTCTTCTTCCTAGCGGGATTTCAGGCAAGATGACCGCTACCCTGGATCTCACTACTGTCATTGCTATGCTAGTTGTTTCGTTCTATCGCTATGCTGCGCTTCCTATCACTTGTTCCTTAAGCCTCCCAAGTTGCCATGAACCTCTGACCTTTGACACCCTTCCTAGCAAACCGTTGTTTGGCTATGTTACCGCTTTGCTCAACCCCTCTTATAGCGTTGTTAGTTGCAGGTGAAGTTGAAGATTGCCCCATGATGGACAGGATTATGTTGGGATATCACAACATCTCTTATATTATTAATGCATCTATATATTTGGTAAAGGGTGGAAGGCTCGGCCTTATGCCTGGTGTTTTGTTCCACTCTTGACGCCCTAGTTTCCGTCATACCGGTGTTATGTTCCCGGATTTTTGCGTTCCTTACGCGGTCGAGTGATTTATGGGACCCCCTTGACAGTTCGCTTTGAATAAAACTCCTCCAGCAAGGCCCAACCTTGGTTTTACTATTTGCCTCACCATCACCTACTTTTCCCTTGGGAGTAATTAACCCAAGGGTCATCTTTATTTTAGCCCCCCCCGGGCCAGTGCTTCTCTAAGTGTTGGTCTGAACCGACCAACCTGCGGGGCCACCTCGGGGCAACTCGAGGTCTGGTTTTACTCGTAGCTTGACTTATCCGGTGTTGCCCTGAGAACGAGATATGTGCGGCTCCTATGGGGATTGTCAGCACATCGGGCGGCTTTGCTGGTCTTGTTTTACCATTGTCGAAATGTCTTGTAAACCGGGATTCCGAGATTGATTGGGACTTCCTGGGAGAAGGAATATCCTTCATTGATCGCGAGACCTTATCATGGGCTAAGTTGGGACACCCCTGCAGGGTTTAAACTTTCGAGAGCCATGCCCACGGTTATGTGGCAGATGGGAATTTGTTAATGTCCGGTTGTAGATAACTTGACACCAGATCCGAATTAAAACTCATCAACCGCGTGTGTAGCCGTGATGGTCTCTTCTCGGCGGAGTCCGGGAAGTGAACACGGTTTTTGGGTTATGTTTGACGTAAGTAGGAGTTCAGGATCACTTGTTGATCATTGCTAGTTGACGACCGTTCCTTTGTTTCTCTTCTCGCTCTCATTTGCGTATGTTAGCCACCAAATCATGCTTAGTCGCTGCTGCAACCTCACCACTTTACCCCTTCCTTTCCCTTTAAGCTTTGCTAGTCTTGATACCCATGGTAATGGGATTGCTAAGTCCTCGTGGCTCACAGATTATAAAACAACAGTTGCAGGTATAGGTTATGCGATGATCTTGACGCGAGAGCGATGTTTGCTTGTTTGGAGTTCTTCTTATGCTTCTTGTTCGATCATGGGATAGGTTCCAGGTCAGCAGCCTGGGCTAGCAGGCTAGATGTCGTTTGAGTTTCTGTTTGTGTTTCATACGTAGTCGGATGGTGCCCTTATTTAAGATGATGTTGTATTTGTGTGGCATTGTATGCCTCTGGTATGTATCCCTATCTATTATGTAATGTTGATGTAATGATATCCACCTTACAAAAGTGTCTTCAAGATGCGCTTTTATCCTTGGTGGGACCTTCGAGTTCCTTTAGGGGTTGCATCTTGGGCGTGACAAGACCCTCGCGAGGGGGCCAAGCCTCGCGGGGCGGATGACAAGGAGCTTCCTCAGGCACGGCCTCATCAGGCTGGCTCACGAGGAGGTGGAGAGATCAAGGCGGGGTACCTCGCGAGGTGCCCATGACGCAAGCCATGACAACCAAGGGCGCCAGTCGGGCGCCAGCCAGCACAGTGTCCTCCTTTCCGCTTTGGTGCAAAGGGAGCAAGCGCAGGCGAGAGCATCAGGCAAAGGCATCCAGTTCGTCGCAACAAGACCAAGACCAGCCCAACGGCAGGGAGGAAGTCATTGTGGAGCCCAAGTAGGCGTCACCACCAGAGCCTTTGACAGGCAAGGACCAACTTTAGTCAGGATAAGTGTACCAGATGTTCCCCTTCGAAATGGCCAATTGTTGGCGCCCTTCCCGCTCAATATTTGGGAAGAGGCCCAGGGCCTTTGCCTATAAATAGGACTAGCCACCCCTACGGTAGAGGCATCTGGATCCTCACCAAGAAACCAGTAGATAGAGCGACTAAACTCCTCCTAGCAGTTCATCGTCCCAGCCAAGAACATGCCCTCGCGAGGCTATTCTTCCTTGTATTGTTCATCATCAGCCCAAGAGGCCATCCACCACACCACACACTGGAGTAGGGTATTACACCACAACGGTGGCCTGAACCAGTATAAACTTTGTGTCTCTTGTATTGTTCCTTTCGTAGTTTAGATCTCAGCGAGCCGGCGAGGAACAGGTAGGTAGAGGGCGAAATGTACGCGCGCACCCCAGTGTTCGAACCTCAAGGGTCTGCCGGAACCCGAAATCCGACATTTGGCGCGCCAGGTAGGGGTGCGCCAGAATTCGTCTTCCGTCGCCCTGTTCTTCTCCGACCGTCGCATCCATGTCTGATGCTCGTTGGGCTCGCGCCGAACGCCGAGCCGCCCTCGCTTCCCGCGTCGCCCAGACGGCTCCCGTCGGCAGGCGCCCTTGTCGCTCCCCGTCACCTGCCGTCAACACCGCCACCGGCTCGGCGGGAAACGAGCAGCAAGCATCGTCCCAGCATCCCTCTGTGGCCTCTTGGGAAGAGCCGCGCGGCCTCTTCCTCGCCCACCACGCCCCTCCGGCCTCCCTGGTCGTCGCGGCCCTCCTGGGCGGCTCGCAGGCGCCGCCCTCCAGTCACCACGTCAAGACGTTCGTCCGCCGGGTCGGCGCCGCCTCCACGGGGCAGGGGGCTCCCCCGGACCGGTCGGAGCCACAGGCCAGGCTGGCCTTCAGCTCAGAGGACCACCCCTCCAACTCGGCCTACTCGGGTGCGCTCCCCATGCTGTGCACCCCCACCATCTGCCAGGTGGCTGTCACCAGGACTCTCATCGACGGCGGCACAGGGCTCAGCGTGCTCTCAGTCGAGGCCTTCAACCTCCTCCTCATACCCCGGGAGCGGCTGCAGCCCAGCCGGCCCTTCTCGGGCGTCGGGGGTGGGTCATCTAGCTCCTTGGGACAGATCCGGCTCCCAGTAACTTTCGGCACCTACGACAATTTCCGCACGGAGCAGGTCGATTTCGATATTGCCCCCATCGACCTTCCCTACAACGCCATCCTCGGCTATCCAGCACTGGCCCAATTCATGGCCGCGACTCACCCGGCGTACAACCTTATGAAGATACCCGGGAGTAGCGGTGTCCTCACCGTGCCTGGGGACACCGGGGATGCGCTGCGAGCGCTCAAGGTCACCTTCAAGACGGCAGTGTCGGCACAGCCCACCAACACGGGGACCCCCGAGCCCAAGGGGGCTGCACCAACCAAGAAGAAACAGTTGTTCACCCAAGACAAGGCGGAGACCAAGCAGATACCCGTCGACGAGGACGGGTCCACTAACGCCACTTTCACCATAGGCGCCAACCTCGGGCCCGAGCAGGAGGAAGCCCTGGTCAAGTTCCTGCGCGCAAACAAAAAGGTATTCGCCTGGGAGCCCGATCAGTTGGCAGGGATCCCACGGGGCGTAATCGAGCACCACCTCAACGTGTGCCCCAATGTGCGCCCAGTGAAGCAGAAAGTGAGGCGGCAGTCCACTAAAAAGCAGGCCTTCATCATCTAGGAGACCCGCAAGCTAGAAGCCGTGGGGGTCATTCGCGAGGTCCGATATCCAGATTGGTTGGCCAACCCTGTGGTTGTGCCAAAGAAGGGAGGGAAGGAGCGCATGTGTGTCAACTTCACTAACCTCAACAAAGCATGCCCGCAAGATCCGTTCCCGCTCCCTTGCATCGATCAGATCGCCGATTCCACAGCTGAGTGCGACCTGTTATGCTTCTTGGATGCCTTCTCCGGGTATCACCAGATCAAGATGGCGGTGTAAGACGTGGAGAAGACGGCCTTCCTGACCCCATGTGGGGTGTACTGCTATACATGCGTGCCGTTCGGACTGCGCAACGCGGGGGCGACCTTTCAGCGGCTCATGCACATCACCTTGGGCCCGCAACTCGGGAAGAATGTGGAAGCTTATGTCGACGACATTGTAGTGAAGTCTCGCGAGGCCAAGACCCTAATACAAGACCTAGAGGAAACCTTCGCAAACCTCAACACAGTGAGCCTGCGGCTCGACCCGGAGAAATGTGTGTTTGGAGTCCCCTCGGGCAAGCTCTTGGGCTTCCTCGTGTCCCACCGAGGCATCGAGGCCAACCCAGAAAAGGTCAAGGCAGTCGAGGACATGAGCCCGCCAAAGACCCTCAGAGAGATGCAGAAGCTTACTGGGTGCGTGACAGCGCTAGGGCGCTTCATCTCCAGGTTAGGGGAAGAAGCGCTGCCTTTCTTCCAGCTGATGAAGAAAAAGGGGGCCTTTGAATGGACTGAAGAGGCCGATAAGGTGTTCCAAGATCTCAAGAGATACCTAACCAGCCCTCCGGTGATGGTGGCCCCACGCCCTCAAGAGCCCTTGGTACTCTACCTTGCCGCCACTCCCTACTCCGCCAGCGCGGCTCTGGTGGCGGTTAGGGAGGAGCGTCGGACCAAGGCCACGGCAGCAAGCCATGTCAAGGCAAAGCAGGACCAAGAAGGACTCGCAGAGATCACTACCACCGCTAAGGAGGATCAGCCGCAGCAGGGGAGCGCACCGGGAACGGAAGAGGCCCTTCCCCCAGGCAACCAGCTTCTGGAGGCTCCCCCACCTCAGGAGGCGCCACGGCCTCCGGAGGACGCCGCTAGCACCGATGCTCCAAGCCTCGTCGAGCATCCAGTGTACTTCGTCAGCACAGTGTTGCGGGATGCGAGGGCACGGTACCCCATGCCCCAGAAACTCCTCCTCGTGCTACTAGTGGCCTCGCGCAAGCTGCGACACTACTTTCAGGGTCACCCTATCAAGGTTGTCTCGGCATACCCCTTTGAAAGGGTGCTCAGGAGCCCAAACTCAGTCGGAAGGGTCGCCGAGTGGAACATTGAACTGCAAGCGTTTCAGCTCGAATTCAGCACGACCAGAGTCATCAAGGGGCCGCGCTAGCAGATTTCGTGGCCGAATGGACGGAGGCACCGGGCCTCAAGGCCGGCGAGGATGGATCCCTCTCCCCAGGAAGCGAGGCGCCAGAAGGCTGGGTCATGTGCTTCGACGGAGCGTTCTCCAGGCATGGCGCTGGGGCTGGGGCGGTGCTCATATCTCCCACTCAAGACAAGCTCTATTACGCCGTGCAGCTCTGTTTCCAGCAAGGCGAAAAGGTCTCCAACAACATAGCGGAGTATGAAGGTCTGATAGCAGGCTTGAAGGCCGCGGCTGCCCTATGGGTAAAGCGCCTTACCATCAAGGGCGATTCGCAGCTCCTCGTCAATTTCTCCAACAAAGTGTACGAGCCAAAAGATGAGCACATGGAGGCCTACCTTGCGGAGGTTCGCATGATGGAAAAGCAGTTCTGGGGGTTGGAGTTGCAGCATGTGCCCCGTGGCACCAATCAGGAGGCCGATGACATCGCCAAACGAGCATCCAGGCGGTTACCTCAGGAGCCTGGCGTCTTCAAGGAGCGGCTCTTCAAGCCCTCGGCCATGCCATCACTATCAAACACGGCGCAGCCTCGGGAGGAACTCCCCCAGCCACCTGCCTCGGGAGCTCCGGTCTGTAGCCCAGCCTCAGGAGCGCGCCTGCTCCTAACGATGGAGCCTCAGGAGGGGTGCTGGATCACAGAGCTCCGGAGTTACTTAACGCACGGGACCCTTCCGAAGAAGGAGGAGGAAGCAGAGCGTGTGGCACGGCAAGCCTCAGCGTATTGTATCAGGGATGGAGAACTCTACCGGAAGCGACCAAATGGTGTGTCCCTACGCTGCATACCCAAGGACCAAGGGAAGGAGCTGCTGGCGGATAAACACGGTGGGGACTGTGGGCACCACTCGTCATCACGGACCCTTGTGGGCAAGGCATTTCGCAGAGGCTTCTATTGGCCTACTGCACTCAATGGCGCCGTCGAACTAGTGAAGGCCTGTGAAGCCTGCCAATTCCATGCCAAGCAGATCCATCAGCCGGCAGGATGTCTACAAACTATACCCCTCTCACGGCCATTCGCAGTCTGGGGGCTGGATATCCTGGGCCCGTTCCCTAGGGCGCCGGGGGGCTATCGCTACCTCTACGTCGTCGTGGACAAGTTCATCAAGTGGGCCGAAGTGGAAGCCATCCGCACCATCCCTGCGGGTTCAGCAGTCAAGTTCATCAAGGGCATCGTGAGCCGGTTCGGGGTGCCGAACCGCATCATCACCGACAACGGTTCGCAGTTCACCAGTAACCTCTTCAAAACATACTATGCTAACCTTGGAACGCAGATATGCTACGCTTCAGTGGCGCACCCCCGAAGCAACGGCCAGGCTGAGCGGGCCAACGCGGAGGTCCTAAGGGGCCTCAAGACCGGAACATTCAAGAAGAAGCTGGAAGCCTGCGGCAGAGGCTGGTACGATGAGCTTCAGTCCGTGTTGTGGTCCATCCGCATGACCGCAACCAAGCCGACTAGAGAGACCCCGTTCTTCTTGGTCTATGGAGCTGAGGCGGTCCTCCCTCATGAGGTTAGACGTCGTTCCGCACGGGTCCTGGCGTTCGACGAAGCGCAGCAGGACACCATGCGGGGGATGGACCTCGTGCTGGGGGAGGAGTGTCGCCGAGAAGCCGCGTTGCGAGCTGCAAGATACCAACAAGCACTGAGGCGATACCACTGCCGCAACATCCGCCCCATGACTCTTGAGGTAGGGGATCTTATGCTCACGCAGGTTCTCTCCAGGGAGGGACTGCATAAGCTCTCTCCCATGTGGGAGGGCCCGTTCAAGGTTGTTCATGTTTCCAGGCCCGGCTCCGCGCGCTTGGACACCCAGGAGGGGGTGCCAGTCCATAATGCGTGGAACATCCAGCACCTCCGTATGTTTTACCCCTAAAAAAGGCCCAGAGCCTGTGAAGAAGGCGAATGCCTGTGAAGACTATCTTTTTGGAAAAGGCCCAGAGCCTGTGAAGAAGGCGAATGCCTGTGAAGACTATCTTTTTGGAAAAGGCCCAGAGCCTGTGAAGAAGGCGAATGCCTGTGAAGATCATCTTTTTGGAAAAGGCCTGGAGCCTGTGAAGAAGGCGAATGCCTGTGAAGACTATCTTTTTGGAAAAGGCCCAGAGCCTGTGAAGACTATCTTTTTGGAAAAGGCCCAGAGCCTGTGAAGACTATCTTTTTGGAAAAGGCCCAGAGCCTGTGAAGAAGGCGAATGCCTGTGAAGATCATCTTTTTGGAAAAGGCCCAGAGCCTGTGAATAAGGCAAGTGCCTGTCAAGATGTCGCGTTTTGGAAAAGGCCCGGAGCCTGTGAAGAGGGCCAATGCCCGTGAAGCTTGCTTCCCCAAAGAAAGGCGCCAAGCCTGTGAAGAAGGGCAGCGCCTGTGAAGATCGCCGCCTGTGACACTCTCACGTAACAATGAGTTGGGGTTGTACACGCCCCGGAGTCTCAGGAGCACCGGCCTCAGGCCCTGGGGCTCCCTCCCACGCCCAGTGGCAGCACTTAGCTCCACACTGGTGAGAAGACGTCGAAGACTAGACAAGGTGCCGGACGCGGCTTTTTCATTTGCTTTCTTCAGTTGGCTGGTTCATTCTCATTTGAAGTTTTATTGAAGCTATCGTCGTCTTTTGACTTACGGCTCTTCGACTTTTCGCCCTCCTGCCTCAATTTCTCTTGCACAAGGTCTCGCGAGGGGGCAGCCCTAGCGCCCTCGCGAGTGTTTCTGTCCTTATCGATCAAGGTTTCACGACCCGGGTCCACTACAGGAGCACCCCTCCAGTCCGTGCCTCACGGGCACCGCGACACGAATACAGGACTTGGGTCGGTCGCCCCCACGGCTGAGGCTGGGGATTACCTACGCGCGGGCGTGCGGACGGAAGGAACAATACCAACATAACGGAAACAGTACGATGATTAACAACAATAACCCAAACACGCCCCCACGGGGCCCCATACTACTGTCTTTTTGCGCAGGAAAAAGGAAAAGAAAGGACAAATCAGGCGAAGCTCGCCCTACACCGGCCCTCTGGCAAGACTCAATCCGCCTCCGGAGCTCAGGCGGACTCCCTCTCGCGCTTCACTGAGGTGCGACGGCGGGCAGACCCGCTACCACCCTCCAAGCAGGCACGACGACGTGGAGGCTGACCGCGGCCGCTGCTAGAAGAGTCGCTGCCCGAAGAAGAACCAGTGAAGCTTGAGGAACCCTGGGCGCTGCCAACCACGTGCGCGCTGTCCTCCCCGTCCTCGCCGGGGCTGGGTCCCCGGCCACGGTCGTCGTCTTCAGGGCAGCACCCTACGCGGCGACCATCTTCCCCAAACACCCTCACGTAGAGGGTGGCATCGCCGTCGAACTTGAAGTGCAGGGTGCACTGACAGCTCAGGCCACGCGCGCGGGAAAACGTCTGCCAGCCACGGATCAAGGCCAGGCTCCTGGCCGTGGAGACTTCCAGCAAAGCCCACGAGGCCCGGCTGCAGCAGCCATCTGCCTGGAGCCAGAGGCCGCCCGGGGCGCCAGCCGGGAGCTCACGTAGGAGGAAGCGGGGGAGCTGAAGCCGGGCGCTAGTCGGCTCCGCCGCCCACACAACGAACTCCGGAAGCACCTCTGCAGTGTGGAAGCGCGGCCTAGGGGGTCGCACGGCCGAAGCACGCCCCCGGCCGCGGCCAACCACCCGTCACCGTGCGGGAAGTCACCCCCGCGACCGCGGGGAGCCGCCGTGGAGGCCACAGGGTGTTTGCGAGGGAGGCCTCGACCGCGCTCGGGCGGGGGAGAGGCAGGCTCAACCTGGCAGGCCTTTCCTTTCTCTGCGACCGAGAACTTCCTTGACGGAGCCATGGAGAAGGAGAAGCAAGAGGGGGTAAACTGGAAGGGCACACGACGTGCTGTACTTAAAGCCAGGGGAGGCCAACCGCCGACCTCCTCCCATTACCGAAGGTCCATTGACGGAGCCATTGAGATGCATTAGCAAGGAAGTTTGTTTTTTATGTAAATATTAGCTCTGATCTGCTAAGCATTGAGATGCATTAGCAAGGAAGTTAGTTTTTTATTTTTTATTTTCCAAAAGAGCATGGATGGCAAGACACACGAAACAAAAGCTGAAAGCTCAGAGCATTGTACAATTTCATGTCGCTGGAAAACTATTTGTATTGTACATTAATTATGTTGCTGGAAGCTTGATAGCATTGCTAGAAGCCTCTTCAGCATCCGGGTTCTTGTGCCATGCACAAAATTATACTCCCTGTGTTCCTAAATATTTATCTTTTTAGAAATTTCAAATGGACATATTTTATAGTGTAGATTCACTCATTTTTCTTCATATATAGTCCCTCGTTGAAATCTCTAGAAAGATAAATATTTAAGAATGGAGGGAGTAGTGCACAATGTCATGGGAGACTCATCCTGGTCGTTGCGCCACACTAATAGTGAGTAATGATCACTCAAATCATAAGCCCCACCTTTCCCACTATAAGTTGCTAGGAAGAAGCAACCATCAATATGCTCTTCTTTGAATCCGCTCAGACTACTCCCTCCGTCACTGTTCGCTTCAACAATCTCTACGACCAAGGCGACCAGCGATCGGCCTGAAAAATAGCATGTCTATTACTAGAGGAAATATGCAACACACACATGCATGCAGTGCTTCCACCCCGGGTACACACATGCATGCACTTACTCCACTCACAGACACACCTACATCGAGAGAAAATTGTGGACTTGATTGTGGTTACCACGCCCTAATTAATTGAGCATTAAACCAAACGCGTCTAAAATCTCTCTGGTGGTGGAAATGCATGGAGAGAAATGCATGAGAATGAAGCGCACCCTATAAACTATGACCGAGGGAGGAGTAGTATGAAGGTCCAAAACCAAGTACACGTATCGCCAATCGGTCAACGCACTTCCTCTTGGCATCTTACTGACATGTGGGACTGGAGTGTGAGAAAACCGATCTCAATTGACGGCAAAATGGCCAACCCGCTGTCGGTGTCAAAACTGGCAGATCTCGGGTAGGGGGTCCCGAACTGTGCGTCTAAGGCTAATGGTAATAGGAGACGTAGGACACGATGTTTACCTAGGTTTGGGCCCTCTTGATGGAGGTAATACCCTACTTCCTGCTTGATTGATCTTGATGATATGATTATTATAAGAGTTGATCTACCATGAGATCGTAGAGGCTAAACCCTAGAAGCTAGCCTATGATTATGATTGTTGTTGTCCTACGGACTAAACCTCCGGTTTATAGACACCGGAGGGGGCTAGGGTTACACAAAGTCGGTTACAGAGAAGGAGATCTACATATCCGAATTGCCAAGATTGCCTTCCACGCAAAGGAGAGTCCCATCCGGACATGGGACGAAGTCTTCAATCTTGTATATTCATAGTCCAACAGTCCGTCCAAAGTATATAGTCCGGCTGTCCGAGGACCCCTTAATCCCGGACTCCCTCAGTAGCCCCTGAACCAGGCTTCAATGACGATGAGTCCAACGCGCAGATTGTCTTCGGCATTGCAAGGCGGGTTCCTTCTCCGAATACTCCATAGAAGATTTTGAACACGAGAGTTGTGTCCGGCTCTGCAAAACAAATTCCACATACCACCGTAAAGAGCACAATATTCCACAAATCTAATCTTCTAATGACTTTTCGTAGCGTGACATCACGGCCCAGTCATTATTCGAACCGTTTCTCACAACCAGCCACTGCACATATTGTGAGGCGGTTTCCTTGACACGTCTTGTCGAAGCAGAGATCGTGTCCCCTTATCGCGGGATTCTCATCAATACGGGTGTGGGTAACCCAACCGCGCCATCAATCGTGGCACTTGGGGAATAAGCGATTTTAACGGGCAAGTGGGGAGGCCACAGTTTCTACCGCCTTTATAAAGAGATAGGGATTCCCCTTTTTCACCCACGCCTGCTTCCTCCTTCGCTCATCCATTCTCGCACTCTCGAGCTCCAGCGCCCAAGTTCTCACTTTCTCCGTAAACTCATTCCAGACATCTCCGGAGCGGGAAGCAAGTGGATAGCCTCCTCCGTTACGGAGGAGGACATTACGAAGCTCCGGGAGGCCGGATACTTGGCCGCAGACATCGCGCACCAGCTCCCGGACGAAGGGCAGATCATCCCTACTCCGGAACCCCACGAGAGGGTTGTGTTTCTCGCCCACTTCGTCCGCGGATTGGGATTTCCCGCCACCCCTTTGTCCGTGGGATCATGTTCTATTATGGGATCACGATCTAGCCCCCAACTTCATCCTCAACATCTTGGCGTTTGTCATCGTGCGCGAGGCTTTCCTCCGCATCAAGCCCCATTTCGGCATGTGGCTGAAGATCTTCAACGTGAAGCCGAAGATAGTGGTCGGCCAGCAATCGGAGTGCGGAGGCGCCATTGTGGGAAAGATGCCCAACTTCACTTGGCTCGAAGGCTCCTATGTGGAGACTGTGAAGGGGTGGCAATCGAGGTGGTTCTACATCACCGAGCCGCGCGACTCCAACTGGGCGGCGTCCCCTGAATTTCGGTCTGGCATCCCCATGCGGCTTATCTCCTGGAAAAGGAAGGGTTTAGCCTAGGGTGAGCCAGCGGAGCTGACGGGACTCCAGAACAGCGTCAAGAATATGATAAGCAAGAAAATCAAGCTTGTCAACATGGTCCAGGTCATGCTCTTCTGCCGGATCCTCCCATCTCAAAGACGGGCATTTAATATGTGGGAGTTCAACCCGGCCGAACAACAGACGCTGCGAGAGCTCTTCGACACGATGCACAAGGTCGTCTAGAAGGTGTTGTTCAAGGCCGCCGAGATACCTCCTCCCATTACCGAAGATCGCGGGCTCAGCGCAAAGCGCCCAGCTAATCATGACTCGCTCTGCATGCCGGGACTTGTAAATTCGCGCAGTTGCCGAGGCGTCATGGGGAAGTGGAGACGCCCGCGTCCAATCAACCACCACGCAGCGCCCAAGGTCAAGAGCTGTTGGGGCCCACTAAGACTGCAGACTTGCCCTTTCGCCTCGCTCGGCCAAGACCGGAGCGCCTTGGGCCCGGGGCTCTGTCGGTGTGTTCGGGAACGGGGTCCCAGACTTGCTCGCCTGCTGCCTGCTTGGCGTGGCTCAAAGGGGGCCCAAGATGGCCCATCTTCATCAACACAAGCTCAAGACCTCGCGAGGGCCAAGCCTCATGGGCGGACGACAAGGACCTTCCTCAGGCACGGCCTCATTAGGCTGGCTCACGAGGAGGCGGAGAGATCAAGGCGGGGTACCTCGCGAGGTGCCCATGACGCAAGCCATGACAACCAAGGGCGCCAGTCGGGCGCCAGCCCACGCAGTGTCCTCCTTTCCTCTTTGGTGCAAAGGGAGCAAGCGCAGGCGAGAGCATCAAGCAAAGGCATCCATTTCGGTGCAACAAGACCAAGACCAGCCCAACGGCAGGGAGGAAGTCATTGTGGAGCCCAAGTAGGCGTCACCACCAGAGCCTTTGACAGGCGAGGACCAACTTTAGTCAGGATAAGTGTACCAGATGTTCCCCTTCAAAATGGCCAATTGTTGGCGCCCTTCCCGCTCAATATTTGGGAAGAGGCTCAGGGCCTTTGCCTATGAATAGGACTGGCCACCCCCAGGGTAGAGGCATCTGGATCCTCACCAAGAAACCAGTAGATAGAGCGACTGAACTCCTCCTAGAAGTTCATCGTCCCAGCTAAGAACATGCCCTCGTGAGGCTGTTCTTCCTTGTATTGTTCATCATCAGCCCAAGAGGCAATCCACCACACCACACACTGGAGTAGGGTATTACACCACAACGGTGGCCTAAACCAGTATAAACTCTGTGTCTCTTGTGTTGTTCCTTTCGTAGTTTAGATCTCAGCGAGTCGGCGAGGAACAGGTAGGTAGAGGGCGAAATCTCCGTGCGCACCCCAGTGTTCGAACCTCAAGGGTCTGCCGGAACCCGATATCCGACAACGATCAACATGAAGATGTTCACCGATGTTAGCTAGTCCGTCTCACGTGATGATCGGACACGGCCTAGTTGACTCGGATCATGTTTCACTTAGATGACTTGAGGGATGTCTTTCTAAGTGGGAGTTCATAAATAATTTGATTAGATGAACTTAATTATCATGAACTTAGTCAAAAATCTTTACAATATGTCTTGTAGATCAAATGGCCAACGCTCATGTCCACCTGAACTTCAACGCGTTCCTAGAGAAAACCAAGCTGAAAGACGATGGCAGCAACTATACGGACTGGGTCCGGAACCTGGGGATCATCCTCATAGCTGCCAAGAAAGAGTATGTCCTAGAAGCACCGCTAGGTGAAGCACCAATCCTAGAGAACCAAGACGTTATGAACGCTTGGCAGTCTCGTGCTGATGATTACTCCCTCGTTCAGTGCGGCATGCTTTACAACTTAGAACGGGGGCTCCAAAAGCGTTTTGAGCAACACGGAGCATATGAGATGTTCGAGTTGAGAGATATGAAGTCTCTGACAAGTTCTTTAGCTGTAAGATGGAGGAAAACAGTTCTATTAGTGAGCACATACTCAAGATGTCTGGGTTGCACAACCGCTTGACTCAGCTGGGAGTTAATCTCCCGGATGACGCGGTCATTGACAGAATTCTCCAGTCGCTCCCACCAAGCTACAAGAGCTTTGTGATGAACTTCAATATGCAGGGGATGGAAAAGACCATTCCTGAGGTATATTCAATGCTGAAATCAGCAGAGGTAGAGATCAAAAAGGAACATCAAGTGTTGATGGTGAATAAAACCACTAAGTTCAAGAAGGGCAAGGGTAAGAAGAACTTCAAGAAGGACGGCAAGGAAGTTGCCGTGCCTGGTAAGCCAGTTTCCAGGAAGAAGTCAAGCAATGGACCCAAGCCTAAGACTGAGTGCTTTTCTTACAAGGGAAGTGGTCACTGGAAGCGGAACTGCCCCAAGTACTTAGCGGACAAGAAGGCCGGCAAAACCAAAGGTATATGTGATATACATGTAATTGATGTGTACCTTACCAGTGCTCGTAGTAGCTCCTGGGTATTTGATACCGGTGCGGTTGCTCACATTTATAACTCAAAGCAGGAGCTGCGGAATAAACGGAGACTGGCGAAGGACGAGGTGACGATGCGCGTCGGGAATGGTTCCAAGGTCGATGTGATCACCGTCGGCGCGCTACCGCTACATTTACCTATGGGATTAGTTTTGAACCTCAATAATTGTTATTTAGTACCATCTTTGAGCATGAACATTGTATCAGGATCTCATTTAATTCGAGATGGCTACTCATTTAAATCTAAGAATAATGGTTGTTCTATTTATATGAGTGATATGTTTTATGGTCATGCCCCACTGGTGAATGGTTTATTCTTAATGAATCTCGAGCGTAATGTTACACATATTCATAGTGTGAATGCCAAAAGATGTAAAGTTGATAACGATAGTCCCACATACTTGTGGCACTGTTGCCTTGGTCACATTGGTGTCAAGCGCATGAAGAAGCTCCATGCTGATGGACTTTTAGAGTCTCTAGATTATGAATTGTTTGACACATGCGAGCCATGCCTCATGGGCAAGATGACCAAGACTCCATTCTCCGGAACAATGAAGTGAGCAACCAACTTATTGGAAATCATACATACTGATGTGTGCGGTCCAATGAGCGTTGAGGCTCGCGGAGGATATCGTTATGTTCTCACTCTCGCTGATGACTTGAGTAGATATGGGTATTTCTACTTGATGAAACACAAGTCTGAGACCTTTGAAAAGTTCAAGGAATTTCAGAATGAGGTAGAGAAAAAACGTGACTGAAAGATAAAGTTCCTACGATCAGATCGTGGGGGAGAATATTTAAGTCATGAATTTGGTACGCACTTAAGAAAATGTGGAATCGCTTCACAACTCACGCTACCGAACACCTCAAAGGAAATGGTGTGTCCGAACGTCGTGAATCGCACTCTATTGGATATGGTGCGATCTATGATGTCACTTATGATTTACCGCTATCATTTTGGGGATACGCCTAGAGACAGCTACATTCACTTTAAAGAGGGCACCGCCTAAATCCGCTGAGACGACACCGTATGAATTATGGTTTGGGAAGAAACCTAAGCTGTCGTTTCTAAAAGTTTGGGGATGCGATGCTTATGTCAAGAAACTTCAACCTGAGAAGCTCGAACCCAAGTCGGAAAAATGCGTATTCATAGGATATCCTAAGGAAACCATAGGGTATACTTTCTACTTAAGATCCGAAGGCAAGATCTTTGTTGCCAAGAACGGGTCCTTTCTGGAGAAAGAGTTTCTCTCGAAAGAATTAAGTGGGAGGAAAGTAGAGCTTGATGAAGTACTGCCTCTTGAAACGGTGAGTAGCGCAACTCAGGAAGATGTTCCTGTGGTGCCTGCACCGACAAGAGAGGAAGTTAATGATGATGATCAAGATACTTCGGATCAAGCTCCTACTGAACTTCGAAGGTCCACAAGGACACGTTCCGCACCACAGTGGTACGGCAATCCTGTCTAGGAAATCATGTTGTTGGACAACGGTGAACCTTCGAACTATGAAGAAGCGATGGCGGGCCCAGATTCCAACAAATGGCTTGAAGCCATGCAATCCGAGATAGGATCCATGTATGAAAACAAAGTGTGGACTTTGACAGACTTGCCCGATGAGCGGCGAGCGATAGAAATCAACTGGATCTTTAAGAAGAAGACCAACGCGGATGGTAATGTTACCATATATAAAGCTCGACTTGTCGCTAAGGGTTATCGACAAGTTCAAGGCATTGACTACGATGAGACATTCTCTCCGGTAGCGAAGCTGAAGTCCGTCCAAGTCATGTTAGCAATTGCCGCATACTATGATTATGAGATGTGGCAAATGGATGTCAAAACTGCATTCCTTAACGGTCACCTTAAGGAAGAACTGTATAGGAAGGTTTTGTCGACCCTAAGAATGCTAACAAGGTATGCAAGCTCCAGCGATCCATTTATGGGCTGGTGCAAGAATCTCGGAGTTGGAACATTCGTTTTAATGAGATGATTAAAGCGTTTGGGTTTATGCAGACTTATGGAGAAGCCTGCGTTTACAAGAAAGTGAGTGGGAGCTCTGTAGCATTTCTCATATTATATGTGGATGACAAACTTTTGATGGGAAATGATATAGAACTTCTGGACAGCATAAAGGCCTACTTGAATAAGTGTTTTTCAATGAAGGACCTTGGAGAAGCTGCTTACATATTAGGCATCAAAATCTATAGAGATAGATCAAGACGCCTCATAGGTCTTTCACAAAGCACGTACCTTGATAAGATATTGAAGAAGTTCAATATGGATCAGTCCAAGAAAGGGTTCTTGCCTGTATTGCAAGGTGTGAGATTGAGCTCGGCTCAATGCCCGACCACGGTAGAAGATAAAGAAGAGATGAGTGTCATCCCCTATGCCTCAGCCATAGGGTCTATCATGTATGCCATGACCTGTACTAGACTTGATATAAACCTTGCCGTAAGTTTGGTAGGAAGGTACCAAAGTAATCCCGACAAGGAACACTGGACAGCGGTCAAGAACATCCTTAAGTACCTGAAAAGGACTAAGGACATGTTTCTCGTATATGGAGGTGACGAAGAGCTTGTCATAAAGGGTTACGTCGACGCTAGCTTCGACACAGATCTAGATGACTCTAAGTCACAAACCGGATACGTGTATATTCTGAATGGTGGGGCAATAAGCTGGTGCTGTTGCAAGCAGAGCATCGTGGCGGGATCTACATGTGAAGCGGAGTACATGGCAGCATCGGAGGCAGCACATGAAGCTATCTGGGTGAAGGAGTTCATCACCGACCTAGGAGTCATACCCAATGCGTCGGGGCCAATCGCACTCTTCTGTGACAACACTGGAGCTATTGCACTTGCCAAGGAGCCCAAGTTTCACAAGAAGACCAGACACATCAAGCGTCGCTTCAACTCCATACGTGAAAATGTTCAAGATGGAGACATAGATATTTATAAAGTACATACAGACCTGAATGTAGTAGATCCGTTGACAAAACCTCTCCCTAGGGAAAAACATGATCAACACCAGAATGCAATGGGTGTTCGATTCATCACAATGTAACTAGAATATTGACTCTAGTGCAAGTGGGAGACTGTTGGAAATATGCCCTAGAGGCAATAATAAAATGGTTATTATTATATTTCTTTGTTCATGATAATTGTCTATTATTCATGCTATAACTGTGTTATCCGGAAATCGTAATACACGTGTGAATACATAGACCACAACCATTCCCTAGTGAGCCTCTAGTTGACTAGCTCGTTGATCAACAAATAGTCATGGTTTCCTGACTATGGGCATTGGATGTCATTGATAACGGGATCACATCATTAGGAGAATGATGTGATGGACAAGACCCAATTCTAAGCATAGCTCAAAGATCGTGTAGTTCGTTTAGCTAGAGCTTTTCCAATTGCCGAGTATCATTTCCTTAGACCATGAGATTGTGCAACTCCCAGATACCGTAGGAGTGCTTTGGGTGTGCCAAACGTCACAATGTAACTGGGTGACTATAAATGTACACTACGGGTATCTCCGAAAGTGTCTGTTGGGTTGGCATGAATCGAGACTAGGATTTGTCACTCCGTATGACAGAGAGGTATCTCTGGGCCCACTCGGTAATGCATCATCATAATGAGCTCAAGGTGACCAAGTGTCTGGTCACGAGATCATGCATTACGGAACGAGTAAAGTGACTTGCCGGTAATGAGACTAAACGAGGTATTGGGATACCGACGATCGAGTCTCGTGCAAGTAATGTACCGATTGACAAAGGGAATTGAATACGGGGTTGATTGAATCCTCGACATCGTGGTTCATCCGATGAGATCATCGAGGAGTATGTGGGAGCCAACATGGGTATCCAGATCCCGCTGTTGGTTATTGACCGGAGAGGAGTCTCGGTCATGTCAGCATGACTCCCGAACCCATAGGGTCTACACATTTAAGGTTCGGTGACGCTAGGGTTATAGATATATTAGTGTGCAGCAAACCGAAAGTTGTTCGGAGTCCCGGATGAGATCCCGGACATCACTAGGAGTTCCGGAATGGTCCGGAGGTGAAGAATTATATATAGGAGGTGCTGTCTCGGCCATCGGGAAAGTTTCAGGGTCACGGTATTGTGCGGGACCACCTAAGGGTCCCGGGTCCACCGGTGGGGCCACCTATCCCGGAGGGCCCCATGGGCTGAAGTGGGAGGGACCAGCCTCGGTGGGCTGGTGCGCCTTGGGCCCCTGCGCCTAGGGTTGGGAACCCTAGGGGGGGCGCCCACTTGCCTTGGGGGCAAGTTCTCTTGTCCGCCGCCCGAGATCCCATCTCAGGCCGGCGCCTTGGGGACCATATATAAAGAGGGGGGAAGGAGGGCAGCCGCACCCTTGCCCCTGGCGCTTCCCTTCCCCCTTGCTACACCTCTCCCTCCCGCAGACGCTTGGCGAAGCCCTCGCTGGGATCCTCGCAGATCCACCACCACGCCGTCGTGCTGCTGGATCTTCATCAACCTCTCCTTCCCCCTTGCTGGATCAAGAAGGAGGAGACATTACGCTGGCCGTACGTGTGTTGAACGCGGAGGTGCCGTCCATTCGGCGCTAGGATCTCCGGTGATTTGGATCACGACGTGTACGACTACCTCAACCCTGTTCTCTTGTACGCTTCTGCTCGCGATCTACAAGGGTATGTAGATGCACTCCTCTCTCTCGTTGCTGGATGAACTCACAGATTGATCTTGGTGCACGTAGGAAAATTTTTATTTTATGAAACGTTCCCCTACAAAAGTCCAGGCACCACCGATTTGATCCATCTGGCGCCACCAAGTTCATTTGACATAGCCACTGCCAGAAACCCTAATCACTTCGGTCTAACTGATAGGGATCTCGGGATCACCGAGATGGGATTGCAAACTCCCTGTTTCCCGTCATAACGTTTCGGTCTAACCGAGATGGGCGATTGGTCCCACCGAGTTTGCAATGCAGACTCCCTATTTCCTTTTCGTAATGTTTCGGTCCCACTGAGACGAGCGAATCGGTCCCACCGAGTTTGCCTGACAAACTCTCTGGTTTGCTTATTATGAAAGTCGGTCCCACCGAGTTTGTGTAATGGTCAAACCGAGATTACGTAATGCCCTAACCCTAATGATATCGGTTCCATCGAGTTGACGTGTCGGTCCCACCGAAATGCCTAATGGTCACATTATGAACTAAATCGGTCTGACGGAGTTTTCTAATTCGGTCCCACTGAGTTTGGTGAATTGTGTGTAAGGTTTGATTTTGTGTGCAGGCTATATATACCCCTCCACCCTCTCCTCATTCATGAGGGAAGCCATCAAAATGTGCCTACACTTCGAGCATTCATTTTCTGAGAGAGAACCACCTACTCATGTGTTGAGGCCAAGATATTCCATTCCAACCATATGAATTATTGATCTCTAGCCTTCCCCAAGTTGCTTTACACTCAAATCTTCTTTCCGTCAAATCCAATCCTATGAGAGAGAGTTGAGTGTTGGGGAGACTATCATTTGAAGCACAAGAGCAAGGAGTTCAACAACAACACACCATATATTACCTTTTGGAGAGTGGTGTCTCCTAGATTGGTTAGATGCCACTTGGGAGCCTTGGTCAAGATTGTGGAGTTGAACCAAGGAGTTTGTAAGGGCAAGGAGATTGCCTACTTCGTGAAGATCTACCCAAGTGAGGCAAGTCCATCGTGGGCGATGGCCATGGTGGGATAGACAAGGTTGCTTCTTCGTGGACCCTTTGTGGGTGGATCCCTTCATGGACTTGCGCAACCATTACCCTTCGTGGGTTGAAGTCTCCATCAACGTGGATATACGATAGCACCACCTATCGGAACCACGCCAAAAACATCCGTGTCTCCAATTACGTTTGCACACTCCAATCTCATCCTTTTTCTTTCTTGCAAGTTGCATGCTTTACTTTCCGCTGCTCATATACTCTTTGCATGCTTGCTTGAATTGTATTGAGATTGCTTGACTTGTGCTAAGTTGCTAAAAATCTGCCAAGAACTAAAATTGGGAAAATGCTAGATTTTTAATTGGTCAAGTAGTCTAATAACCCCCGTCCTCTAGACATACTTTCGATCCTACAAGGGGGGTAGGAGGGAGCAGCCAGGAGGGCGACCCAAGTAGTCCGAATCCTACTTGGGGTCTCCTCCCAAGTGGCGTCTCGTGCCATGTATAGGTGCGAGGGAAAGGCAGGGGAGGGAGCCCCCCCTTTTCCTTTCTCCCATGAGAAGGGGAAGGCAGGAGGGGCTACCCCTCCCCCTTTCCTTCCCTAGGACTGGCCCACTAGGGAGAGGGGCGCACCAGCCCCCCGTGGTCTGGTCTGTCTGATCCTTGGCCCATTAAGCCCATACACCTACCGAGGGGGTGTCCGAAACCCCTTCTGGTGACCTGATGACTACCCTGTGCATCCCAAAACTCTTCCGGTGTTCGAATACCATCGTCCTATATGTCGATCTTTACCTCTCGACCATTTTAAGACTCCTCGTCATGTCCATGATCTAATCCGAGACTCCGAATAACATTCGTTCACCAAATCATATAACTCATATAACACTATATCATCAATGAACGTTAAGCGTACGGACCCTACGGTTTCAAGAACTATGTAGACATGAATGATACACCTCTCCGGTCAATAACCAATAGCGAACCTGTATGCCCATATTGGCTCCTACATATTCTACAAAGATCTTTATCGGTCAAACCATTATGACAACATATGGAATTCCCTTTGTCCATCGATATGTTACTTCCCGAGATTCGATCGTTGGTATCTTCAATCTTCATACCTAGTTCAATCTCGTTACCGAAAAGTCTCTTTACTGATTTCGTAATGCATCACCCTCAGATTAACTCCTTATTCGTTTGGTTGCAAGCTTATGATGTGTATTACCGAGAGGGCCCAGAGATACCTCTCCAATACTCGGAGTGACAAATCCTAATCTCCATCTATGCGAACTCAACAAACACCTTTGGAGATACCTATAGAGCATTTTTATAACCACTCAGTTACGTTGCGACATTTGTGTCGGCGTCCTGGACTTGGGGGTATCCAGTCCTGCCTGCCTGTGGCTCACCCCATGGCTCCATCGACGGCCCGGTACGGCCCAGCTTCGACATCAACACCACAAGACCCTCGCGAGGGGCCAAGCCTCACGAGCCGGACGACGCCAAGACCCTTGAAGGAGTTGGCCTCCTCAGGAGGGCTCCTGAGGGGCGGAGAGATCTATACAGCTATCTCATGAGGCTCAGCTGATGTGAGCCGTGACGACCAAGCCCAGGCGGGTGCAGAGCGCAGGTTTCCTCTGCGGTGCAAGGGAGGCAAGCCACAGGCGCGGAGTCCCAAGGAATCTACCAAAGCTTTCCATTCTGGGGCAACAAGACCAAGACCGCTAGGATGACAAGACGGAGGTCATCATCGAGCCCACCGCAGCGTCACGACCAGAGGCTTTTTGCAAGCGAAGACTACTTTTGTCAGGATAGATTGTACTACTTGTCCCCTTTCAAATCCTGCCGTTGTGGAATCCTTCCCACTCATATTTGGGAAGAGGACCAAGGCCACTATATATAGGACTTAGCCACCACCATGGAGGGGGACGGGTAGACCGAAACTAGAACAAGTAGAGCACCACACCAGCTCAAGAACACCTCACCTCCTGAGGCATGTTCATCCTTGTAACTAGTTCATCAATAGCTCCTCGAGGCAATCCTCCACACCACACTAGAGTAGGGTATTACACCACAACGGTGGCCTGAACCAGTATAAATCTATGTGTCTGTGTCTTTGTGATCTCTACGCGCTAGGCTAGGGAGGATCGTGAGCAGGCAGGCTGGGCAGGTTGAGATCTCCGCACGCACCCCAGTGTTCGAACCTCTCACGGGTTGCCGGACCCCGAAATCCGACATTTGGCGCGCCAGGTAGGGGTGCGTCGGATCCTCTATTCCGTCGTTCGACTCGTCTCTTCTCTGACATCACCATGGCCGACGCGCACAGGGCTCGCATCGAGTGTCGGGCTACGGTCGCCGCCCGTGTCACTCAGACGCCTCCAGCGGGTGACGGCTGCGCCCGCTGTGCTCCTTCCCTAGTGGACAACATCGCCATGGGCCCCGCCGGCCATGAGCAGAAAGCTTCATCGCTGCAACCATCAGTGCGCCGCGACGGCCACACCGCTAATCCATCCCTGATTCCAGCAGCTTCGTCATCCCACGCGTGCCGCGCTAGGTGGACGCGCAGGCCGCTCTGCTCACGGCGCGGGAGCTTCTTTGCTACCGCCCCGTGGGTGATCTCTACGAGGAGTGGCTCGAGCGTATCGTTGATCTCATCACCGTCGTGCACGAGGGCTCTGACGGTCCGGCTCGCTTGCTGCCTCAGCAACCACGTGTAGTGGGCGACGTCGCACACGGGGCTCTCCTCCACCTCTGGCCCGGGGTGCCATCATCGAGCCAAGGCGTATGGCTCCACGGCGCGACCCGCAGTGCCCAGCGCCAGCTCGGGACAATGTGAGCTGCCAGGTGGTCCAACGTCCCCAAGGAAAAGCGCGCATGCTTCCAGCACCACAGCACTAGGCTCACGAGCCGCCACAGGAGGTGGCAGTGCGCGTGCATCAAGACTACCTTCCACCCCCTCGATTACCTCCGGTGGCCACGGCGGGATGCCGTGCATTCACTGCAGAGCTCCGCAATGTTGTCTAGCCGAGCAAGTTCAAGCCTGACCTTCCTCCATGCTACGACGGCACCGTAGACCCCGCCGAGTTCCTGCAGCTCTATGAGCTGAGCATCGAGGCAGCCAACGGCGATGAGAAGATCATGGCAAATTGGTTCCCAATGGCCCTCAAGGATGGCGTGCGTTCTTGGCTCCTGAACCTGACCGAGGGGTCGGTTTCTTCCTAGCAGGAGATGTGCAGGCGCTTCATTGCCAACTTCCAGGGCACTCGCGACCGTCCGCCGGCCGCGAGCGAGCTGCGCCGCGTCAAGCAGCAACCTAGAGAGACCTTGCATAAATATATCCAGCGCTTAAACAATGTCCACCTCAAGATTCCCAGGGTGTCAAACGAGGCCATCATTGCTACGTTCACCGACGGCATCCGTGACGTCAAGATGAAGGAGGAGATCGCCATCCACAAGGACCTCTGCACTGCTCTGGAGATGTTCAACATGGCTAACAAGTGTGCGAGAGCTGAGGAGGGGCGCCTTTCCCTCCTCGAGCTCCCTGATGATGATCCAGAAGACAAGAAGACAAAGACCAAGGACACAAAGCGCAAGGGCTAGCCGTGCTTGCGGCAGAGCCTGAGACCAAGCACGGCTGCGACCACCCCGAGTCATCCAAGGGCAAGCGGCCGTTCTGCGCCTTCCATGACATCTACAACCACAACACCTGTGACTGCCAGGAGCTTAGGGCTCTCCACGACGGGCGCATCGGTCGACGCCCCGAGCGCAACAATCGGGGCTACAGTCGCGGAGGTGGCCGAGGTGGAGGATGCTGGGATGGACGCGACCACCGTCAGGAGTGGCGTGACCAGCCTCGTGAGGACCGCGGGAAAGACCAGCCTCGCGAGGGCAACTTGAGGGACCAGCCTCATGAGGATCGCCCTCAAGGCAATGCAGCTTTGCCTCCTCTGCCTCCACCGCCAAGAAGGAACAAAGATCACCATCAGGACGAGGGGGCTGGGGGCTTCCAGGAGTCGCGAGCCATCGCCTGCATCTTGGGCGGCTCACAAGCCCGAGCTTCTCACCATGTCTTCAAGCAGTTTGCTTGCGAGGTCAATGCGGCGCTCCCCAAGCTTGAGGCAACTCGCCCTCTCAATGGTCCAGCGCCATCACCTTCGACCTCGACCGCTCAAGTGCACGCCCACTATTGGCGCGCCCCTTGCTCGCTCCTCATCATCAAGAACGTGACTGGCCACCAAGACTCTCAATGATGGTTGAGCGGGGCTCAATGTTCTCTCCGTCCAGACGTTCGACAGACTCCAGGTGCCATACTACCAGCTGCACCCCACCAAGCCATTCTCAGGAGTGACCGACGGATCGACACACTCGATCGGGCAAGTTTGCCTCCCTGTCACCTTCGGCGAGCGCAACAACTACCGCACTGAGCTCATCGACTTCGACGTCGCCGACATTCGTCTTCCCTACAACACCATCCTTGGGTACCCGGCACTGGCCAAGTTAATGGCGGCCACGCACCACGCCTACAACATCTTCAGGACGCCAGGAAGCAGCGGCATCATCATGGTCACCTGTCAGGAGAAGGATGCGGTGCGCTCTCTTGAGCGCGCCTTCCAGGCTGCCGCAGTTGAAAACCCAGAAGACGATGACGGCGCCCTCCCTCCTGAGGTCGCCCCCAAGACAAAGAAGCTGCAGTGGGCCATGGGTCTCGTGAGGAAGCATCACTCGAGGATGCATTGCTGAGTCTCGCATCTCCGGACATGGCGCCTTCACCCATCGCATAGGAAGGTGCGCCCGGCGCCCCTCTCAGGCTGGGATCGGGGGCTCTCCTCTGGAGGGCCTCAGACCTAGCCCATGTCGCGAGAGCGGCACACGGGCACCATGTGGAAGAGCTCTTCAAAGCATGCTTCCCCGGAGAAGGCAGCAGACGTGAGGCATGAGTCGTTCAGGAGATCATCAGCGAGGCGATCGAGGAAAATTAGGAAGGAAGGGTTCTGCAAGGTGATCGTCGCCTGCCACGAGGTGGGGCTCACTGCCCTAGTGAGTGTAAAGAGTTCTGCATCTGCATCGACATCCCTGGGCTCAGCAGGGCCGCGTCTCGGCAACTCATGTGGCTGTCTCGTGTCGGCCGATGCGGGGGACCGCCGCACACCTACGTCCGCATGCCTGACGGGCGCGTCTGAGGCGTTCCAGCGCTGCATGAGGGATGCTCAGGTGGCCTGTAAAGCCAGGCACCAGGCAATCTTGGCGGAGATGGAGGAGCACCCTCAGGAGCCTTCTGGTCCCCCCGAGCCTCCCAAGATTCAGGACCGGAGCGGCTCATGAGGAGCGGCTTCAGCAGCGCACGTTTTTTTGGCTACTTCAACTACTCTTCAGCAACGGTACTAGGTGACATCTCCCTAGCTTGTTCAGTTTGGGGGCGCCCCTCGGGCTACATCATCCCCAGGCCGTGTGAGTCCGTCCCTACAGCGCGTTTCGTTTTGCATTCACCAGGATTATCTAATTGTTTCCGTGATTTATCTATGATTGTCATCTCGTGACCTCTGCCTCATGACCCTGACGCGTCTGACTAACTCCATTTCTGCACAACACACACATCGGCACGGCGCTTGTGCTCGGGTCTGTCCCTGCAACGCTCATAAACCCGGGGATCGAGCTCTGGTTCACGGCCCGCTTCGCATACACCTCCTCACGAGGTCCTCGGTGCCCTCGTCTCATGCCTGGGGCTCTCGGCCTCCTTTGTCATCTAACTTGCAGGATCACCCTACAATGAGCCGAGGGTCGGCCCGGACGACCACCGTCCAGCCTCGCGAGTCGCTTGCATGTTAAAGGGGGGCCTCCGGAGCATCGCGTCTCAGGAGGTCCTACTGGCTCTCCATCCCTCACCCCCTGGCCTTGACCACGGCATCACGACCTGGCATACCAGCGGCGGCTGAGCTCTCTCGAGGGCCGGGTCCCGAGGATGTAGAGCACCTTGGCAAGCGAGGCAGGAGGGTGGCCAAGACGGGCTGCGCCTCACTGCAGGCGCGACGACAAGCATTGCCTCTCCGATGGGCTCAGGCCATGAAAGATAAGTCTCGGATCGCTACGGCACCAGTTTCACTCCACACGCCTCACCCCACAGTTCCACTCGGGCGGTTCAACTCCCCTTTTTAATTTTACATACAGCAGCTTGCACGCCAAGGGGGACCTCGTGAGCATCGTGTCTCACCAGCTCTCACCGGACCTTGGGCCGCTCACCTCCAAGCCTTGACCATGGCATCGCGACCTGGCATACTAGCGACAGCTGAAGCTTGCCTAGGGACTGGGTCCTGCCAGCGTAGAGCGCCACGCTGTCTAGGGAAAAGAAAAGGGAGGGACTCGGCCAGACTGGAATACGCGCGTTCATTACAAGGTCAAAAGGAACAACAATACTATTGAATACATCTCGGTCCTTACAAGCCCCACGGGTGCTGGTTTTCATCTTGTGCAGGATAGACAACTACGGGGCCTTGCGGCGTCGCTGACGACGCCGGGCGGCAGTCGCAGCAGCACTCCGACCCCGGCGGGAGCTCGACGGCACGTAGCTGTCGCCGCTCGACTTCGGAGAATCGCTTGGCTCAGGAGAGTCGCTGGATTCCCAGGAGTCATCGCTGCTACTCGACGAAGTGCTGAAGGGGGCAGCTGCACACCCAGCGCCCATCACGGCGTCCCTTGAGCTGTCTCCTCCAGGGCAGCACTCCAGCCGCTCACCCCGCTCGTTGAAGACCTTGAAGAATAAGGTGGTTGCACCGTCGTACTTGAAGTGGATCGCCAGGGCTCCTTCCGCTCGGCAAGCCCGGGCGATATCTCCCCATCCGCACATCATGAAGACGTCTCCAGACGACATCACCTCGACCTCAGACCTGGTGGCTAGGCTGCAACACCCCGCGCGCTACAGCCACAGCTCCACCGGTCCCCGCGGGGGTAGCTCGCTGGCGAAGAACCGTGGGAATCGGATCCAGGTAGCGGGAGGCATCACCACCCACACCACAAACTCGCGCGAGCTATACTTGGCGTGGGTCCGTGGTGCGGCCGGCAGGGCAATGGCGGCCCTACCATCTTCGTGAGGTGCCGCTCGATGGCGTGCTTCTTCATCCTGATCACGGGCGTATAGGGGGAGGTGGAAGCCAGGTGGAGGCCTCAATTGCCAAGGCCTGGCCACCTCTCGCACCGCGCCGGTGTCGTCATGGAGGTGGAGTCGCTTCTTCAGTGGGAGCGAATCTGGCCCCACTCTACGAGCCTTCCCCTTCTCTGCCGTAGAGAACCTCCTGATCGGCACAATGGGAGCGAGGAGAAGAGGAGGAGAAGCAAGCAAGAGCAAGGCAAAAGAGAAATGGGCAGGGGCTCAGCCAGCTCGCACATTTATAGCCGGGAGAAGGTAAATCATCACCCCCCCACGATTTCTAGTAATGATGATCCTTTCTGCATGCAACATGCACTGGTCAAGTCGAGAAGTTGCCGAGGCAGCATGGGGAAGCAGAGTCGCCCACGTCCAATATGTCGCCATGCGTCATCAAGGCCGCAGGCTGTTAGGTCCCGCAGCGCTCCGCACTTGCCCTCTGGCTTCGCCTGGAAGCCAAGTCCGAGCGCGCCTTGGGCCCGGGGACTAAATCTGAGAACATTTTTTAAATAATCGGGTAAAATGGTTTGGTTTTTCTTCTGGTTTTGATCGGTTCAGTTTTTTTGGGGCTGAACTTTTCTTAGTTTGGTTTGGTTTTGGGTACGTAGAAAAACTAATTCGGGTACAGTTGGTTATGGGCTTAATAAGTTTGGTCTAACACGGATGTAAACTATAGGTCCAACTGGTTCCTCGCCCTGGAGCAAGCCCAATCACGCATTCACCCTAACTCAAGCCCCAATTCCATCTCTCCCTCGGGCCTCGGTCCCTCCATCCTCCAGGCCTCCGCCGCCGCCGGCCTCCAAGGCACCAACCACCTCCTCGGAGGCAGCGCCGCCTCGCTGACACAAGCGGCCCGTCATCGTCCACGGGGCACTCTCCCTCACGGGCCTGGCTGGTTCACTTGACCGCAAATATTGTCTCCTCACCAACCACGACGCCGGCCACCTGCTCCGTCGTCTCCGGTAGAGGGTACTCCACCTAGCTGCTGCACTCATGCGCTTGGCTAGGGTTCGCCTTCAGCCCCTCCCCTCCCCCATGATTGAGAGAAGAATCTGGTGCCCCCGCCCTCGACTTCATCGACGGTGTCGTCCTCCAGCAGCAGCCGCAGTAGGTACAGACCCATCGATCCATCTCCCCCCTTGCCCTCATTATTTTCCTCGATCCAACCCATAAATATATTAGACACTATATATTTTTGGTGCTGGTAGAAATCAGACCCGTAAAGAATTACCTCCGACAGTAGCAGTTGTTGTGGTGTTCCAAGTATGTGCAGTAGTAGAAACAAGTGACCCATCTATGCAATTAATCTTCAGACTAAAAGTAAATGTATATGATCATTGGATGCTACCATGTCTGAATCTTGCATGATACAGTGTCTGAATCTTGCATGGAAAGATGCAGTAGTACTGCCCCCTTTTTTGATTAATCTATTTTTTGTTGACCTGTAATGAACCATGTTAATTGTGGCCATATGCATCTATGATGCAGATGTTCAGGGGTAATAAAACTTCAATTTTTCTAACAATGTTTAAAATTTGTTTAGGCCTCTTCTTATGGGAAACCTGTTTGATTAAAGTTATTAACAACAGATTTTGAAATTGGCTAGAGATGACTTGCCATATTGTGAATAAGAACTCGGTGTCACTGTAAAGATATATCATGGTTACAAGTTCTAAATTTTTTGTCTTTTTAGATCAAAGTAAAGGCTGACTACTACCGCCATGAGAACTCAGTGACATCCATCACCGGCAGATGGCGTAACGCAATCTCGGCTTGGAATCAATTATCACCCTTAATTCAGCTCTGTTTTTTATCATCTCTGTACTTCAAGTGTTGGTTGTGCAGAATATGTAAGCTGTCAAGTGTAATATTTGTACTTCAAAATCTGTATTTTGTACTAGTACATGTTGTGAAGCTCTCAAGTGTTCATCAATTTAAGTATTGGTAGTGCTGAATACGTAAGCTGTTATTAAGCTGGTGCTATATTTTAAATGTCCAAGTGCAGGATCGTTCATATATTGAGCTGTACATGTATGGGTGGGGAACTACAATAGAACCATAGGCTAAAACCATAGTTCCTAGAATGGGTTAGTTTGGTTTTGGGGAATTTGTCATGTGGTTTAGTTTGGGCTGGGTGCCAATGCCAATTACGTGGGGTTAGTTTGGTTCAATTTCCAAAACGACATCACATGGGTTTGGTTCAGGTTTGGTTTGGTTACCCACCCATTCTCAGATTTATCGGGGGCTACTGTCGGCGTCCTGGACTTGGGGGTATCCAGTCCTGCCAGCCTGCGGCCCACCTCGTGACTCCATCGACGGCCCGCTATGGCCCAGCTTCGACATCAACACCACAAGACCCTCGCGAGGGGCCAAGCCTCGCGAGGCGGACGATGCCAAGACCCCTAAAGGAGTTTGCCTCCTCAGGAGGGCTCCTGAGGGGCGGAGAGATCTATGGAGCTACCTCATGAGGCTCAGCTGACGTGAGCCGTGACGACCAAGGCCAGGCAGGCGCCAAGCGGGCACAGAGCGCAGGTTTCCTCTTCGATGCAAGGGAGGCAAGCCACAGGCATGGAGTCCCGAGTAATCTACCGAAGGTTTCCATTCTGGTGCAACAAGACCAAGACCACCAGGACGGCAAGACGGAGGTCATCACCGAGCCCACCGCAGCGTCACGACCAGAGGCTTTTCGCAGGCGAAGACTACTTTTGTCAGGATAAACTGTACTACTGTCGGTGTACTAAGGTAGGGGTACCTCAGTACCCCAACTTGTGCACGGGCAGCCCCCAGCTCCCCGCAGCTAGATCCATCAAATGCTTGCCGGAGACCATCTCCGCTCCGCACCAAGCCGTTCAAGAACAAAGTATATAAGATAGAAGCTCAAGACCCGGCAAGAGGAGCTTGCGGGAAGGCCATTCCTGTGCTCAAGGCTACATTACTCCTGCAGATCCCCGCGAGAGGAGCCTGCCGGGAGGACTAGAAGATCATGTGGCAGAAGACACGCCTCGGCGCAAGGCTGCTGGCGAGGACCCGGGAGCGGCAAGTCACAGAGCCCGACAAGCCCCCGGTCCGGCAAGATCAAGGCCCCGCAAGGTGCTTGCCGGGAGAGCTATGCTACGTGTCCGCACTCCAGCTCATCTGCCCACGCGCCGCCTCCAGCCTTCTCCAGAGACGCGGGCGGGTGGCCGTGGCTGCATGAGGAATGCGTGGCACTCCACGGTGGTGGCTTCAGCCGCGCGTGGCGAAGAAGACGCGATGGCGGAGCTTTTGGGCGACGGCGACGGGCATTTAATGCCCTTGTCCCTCTCACAAAAGTAGGTAGAAAGCACTTGAGCTGCACTGTTCCCAAGACTGCTCCAACTACCACCTCTTTACGTTTTACCCCTCTACTCACGCTGACACTGCCGGTGACCCTTGCCCTATAAAAGGAGGCCCATGCACAACGAGAGGAGGTTCCACGACTAGCCACTCGCGTGAAGGCTCGAGCCCCGGCAACTCTAGCGCCCGGATTCGCCGCCACACACCACTCCACCGTTTCGCTCGCATTCTTGAGCAAGATCTAATACAACACAATGCAGCAAGAGGGTTTACGCGACCATCGCGTCTGCCGGGTAAAATCCCGCGTGCATCGCTCGATCTGCTCTCCGCACAACCTCCGCCTGCATCAACACACGAAGGGCCCGCCCCATAGGTGCCGCGCCACCCATCGTCGCGACATCTCTCGCGCGCCGGTAGGGGCGCCGAGGTTGTGCGAACCTGATCCGCGTTCAAGGCCAGCGCTTTCATCAACCTCTCCGGGCCAACGATTTCATCGACAATCGTCATGGCCTCAAGACGAGAGCTTCGAGGGTCGCAGACCCATCTCCGTCCTTCCGCCGCCACCGAGCCGACGGCAGCGGAGGAAACGCCGGAGGAAGGGTGGACACCGGCGAGGGCGCCGCGGTGCCACCAGATCGTGGGATGTGACGGAGGACCACGCCGGCCTCCGAGAGATCAAGGCCCAATCCAGCATATAGCGCCCAGTGGCGCCATACTACGAGAAGGTGGTATCCGCCAGCTGAGGCAAGAGCAAGCAGGGGGTTCGCGGGACGCTCCGGACTGCTGTTCATGCATGAGTAAAGCGAAAGAGGTCGAGGCAGGATTCTGCTCCCCCTAACATTGTTAGGGACCCGAGTGTATCCGCCCGCACCGCCGCTCCCGCTCCCTCGCCCCGCAAGCGCCTATCCTCGAGCGCCACGATGTCGCCGAAAGACGCGCTATCGAGCTCTAAGTCCGCAAGGACGGCTCGTGCTCCATCCGACAAGCGCACCTCCTCGGAGCGCAGTAAGCCGGTGAGGACAGCTTTGGTGTTCGCCCCGCAAGCGTGCCTCCCGGGCGCCAGCGCGCCGCCATGGACACACCATTGAGCTCCACCAGCGAGCGCAAAAAAAAAAAAAGCTAAGTCGCCGAGCCTTCGTGCAGAGCTTTTTTTTCATACTTTATATGTTATACCCCTCGCGATTCGCCCTTTGTGCGCTAAACACAGGCGCGGAGGAGCTCTGCTTGTGGATGGTCGCACCCTTACTTCGCTCAACACGCCAACGAAAGTTAAGAGTAAGCCGCGACCAGCTTCGCCCTCGTTTGCCCGAGCCTGCTCGGCAAGTTAAGTGCGTCGCGCCGACACAGCAAGGTTGCTTGCCGGAGGCGACACCGCCAAGCGGGCTGCCGACGTTCCGCACTCAGCAAGCGTGTTGAGCACCGCAAGTTACCTAGAAGCGAGGGCTAAAGCACACAAAGGGTGTAGGGCGAGGGTATAACGTGGCGAGACATGCCGTGAAACGTCGTCCGTATGAGAGACTTGGGCGCAAGAGGAGCCAAGTCGTGGCCTGGCTTATGCACTTGTTTTGTTTCCGAGTCCGCTCAACAAACACAAGTGTGCTGCAGCACCCTTATCTTGCTTCCGAGCCACGCCGCAAGTTAAGCGTCAGAATCGGCCCGACAAGGTTGCTTGTCGAAGCGACGCCACCAGCGGAGCTGTCCCCATGTCACTAAGCGTGTCCGCCCCGCAAGCTCCCCAAGAGCGAGAGTACAAACATACGAAGGACAAAGCCCGCATCGTATTGCTTAGCCAAGATCTATATATACATGCACATACATGTGCGCTGAGCAATTGCATATCTACCGAGCTATTTTCATGGCTAAAATTGCAGCAACAAGAAGGAACCAAAAGGTCGCACCTGCTACCGGGCCCGGCGAGTCGTGGTCGCCGGGCTGCGGATGCCAAGGTTCTTCTTGGCGAGCCAGCCTCGCTGGGGGCTCTGAAAGCATCGAGATTCGCCTCCGCGAGCTAGTGTCGCCGGGCTGCGATTTCAGATAAGTTTTTCATCCTCATCATGCATCCTCTCATGGACCGGAGATGCGGATCGTGTCTTTGAACGATCGTGTCTTGTAAAACTCAGACGCGGAGGAACCGAATCCGTGACCCAGTTGCGAATTTTGGTTTGTTTCCGAGTCCGCTCAACAAACCCAAGTGTGCCGCTGCACCTCTATCTTGCTTCCGAGCCTGCTCAGCAAGGTAGACGTCGCAACTGGCCCGACAAGGTTGCTTGCCGGAAGTGACACCACCAGCGGGCTGTCCCGCGGTCGCTAAGCGTGTTCGCCCCGGCAAGCTCCCCGATAGCGTAAGAACACACAAGGCACGCAATCAAATAAAAGACTCAGTCCGGCAAGCTTTCCCCTCTTTTCATTAAAAACATCCAGTTTAGTACAAGTCCATAGAGGATGAAAAACATGATAGAGAGGATTACAAGTTCTAAATGCAGCTAAATGCCCGAGGGCTTACAATTTGAAAAGATAAGGTGCCGTGATCCTCTCCTGTTTCTCTGTTCAGGAGTTCAGGAGGTAGGTCAAGGAGCCCCCGGCAAGATAAGCTTGCCGGGGAAAGGAGACCCCGGCAAGAGGAGCTTGTCGGGGAAGGGCGAAAGGAGCGCCTAGGAGAGCGTGGCGGTGACGCCGCCGTGCCGCAGGAGCCGCGCAAGGTGACGGGCATGGGGAACGCATGCCCGGGAGCCAGCGACAAGTCCCTGAAGGCCACGAAGAGCCACGGGCGCCAGAAGACCCCAAGAGAACACCCGGGGCCGCCAGAGCTTGGCGGAGACGGCGCCGGAGGCGAGCTTGAAGACGGGTAGTGGGACGCCGGCACGCCTCGAGGGCTACTCGCTCTCGTGCTGCGACGAACGGCATTGCCGCCACTCCCCCTCTTCCTCTTCCGCTGCCTCTACGCCAACCGCCCAAGGAGACGGCCCCGGGGAGTTCAGGAGACCGGCAACCCAGAAGATGGGGTTGCCGGTGGCGCACGAGGCAGCGGTGTCCGACGCCTAGTCGGGCCCGCCATCCCCCTCGTCGCCGCTGTCGCTCTCCTCCTCGTCACTTTCGCTCGAGGAGGAGCCTTCGCTATCCGAGGAGCTGTCCACACAGCAGCGCACCCGGGTTCCATAGTCGCCGAAGACCTTGACGGCGAGGAGGTCACCATCCAGTAACTTAAAATGGAGGGTGAACCCCGCCGTCAAGCTATGGATCCGGGCGAACGTCTTCCACCCTCGGTCGAAGAACATCACGCCGGGGGCTGGGGACACGACACTCACCCGAGTGCCGCTGATCCCGCAGCCCCTCATGCGTAGCTCCATCACGTCGGGCGGATCCGCCCCATTGCGTCCATGAGCTAACGGGCCGCAACCAAGGCGACGACGAGGTGCCCGACGAAGCTTGATGAAGAACTCCTCGGGGTCATCTCCGGTGTGGACGCGCCGTGGTCGAGACGCCGGAGGAGACGGGAGGCTCACCACGACCGCCTCTCCTCGACCGCCTCGCCACGCCCTCGGCCTCTCGGCCACGCCCCTCGCTCTCCCTCTCGTGGCGGCTCGCCGCCACGGAGTAGGACGGGAATGGTGCGCTGCCTAGAAGCAACCCGCGCCGCCATCGCCGAAGAGCGGGATTCCCTCCTTCCATGGCGGAGAAGGACAGAAGACGAAGGCGAAGGGAGAAAGGGATGAGTGTGGCGTTGGCACCCCTTCCGCCCCTATTTAAAGGGGCGAGGTGGGGACTCAACCGCCCGGCCAACCAATCAGAAGCGAGGAGGCCAGAGGAGCAGGGCCGACTCGCCCTCTCCGCCTGCGGACGGCTCGGTCTCCCACTCGCCGCCCACGACCCCCATGGATGAGGGGCGTGGCATAAAAAGCGGAGCCGAGCGACAGGTGAAGCGACCCGCCTCGCGCCACGATCACGGGTGGGTGCCTTAAAGGCTGCATCGCCGCCCACTTCTCCCACGACGCCAAGAATCAGCGCGTGCCGTTGCTATGGAGGGGAGACGACAGATGCAGCAGCAGATTCGACGGGCCATGGGCTTCAAGGCGCCTGCAGACTGTCTTGGGCCTGGCCCAACAGCGCCGGCACTGTGTATGGCCCAGGCCCGGGCTCTGTCGGTGATACTAAGGTAGGGGTACCTCAAGACCCAACTTGTGCACGGGCAGCCCCAGCCCCCAGAGCTAGATCCATCAAATGCTTGCCGGAGACCATCTCCGCTCCGCACAAGCCGCTCAAGAACAAAGTATATAAGATAGAAGCTCAAGACCCGGCAAGAGGAGCTTGCGGGGAAGGCCATTCTGTGCTCAAGGCTACATTACTCCTGCAGATCCCCGGCGAGAGGAGCTCGCGGGAGGACTAGAAGATCATGTGGCGAAGACACGCCTCGCGGCGCCTTGCTGGCGAGGACCCGGGAGCGGCAAGTCACAGAGCCCGACAAGCCCCCGGTCCGGCAAGATCAAGGCCCGGCAAGGTGCTTGCCGGGAGAGCTATGCTACGTGCCGCACTCCAGCTCATCTCGCCCACGCCGCCTCCAATTTTCTCCAGAGACGCGTGGCGGGTGGCGTGCTGCATGAGGAATGCGGTGGCACTCCACGGTGGTGGCTTCGCCGTGGCGTAAAGAAGACGCGATGGCGGAGCTTTTTGGGCGACGGCGACGGGCATTTAATGCCCTTGTCCCCTCTGTCAAAAGTAGGTAGAAAGCACCGTAGTGTGACCGTCCCGCGACTGCTCCAACTACCACCTCTTTTACGTTTTACCCTCTACCTCACGCTGACACTGCCGGTGACCCTTGCCCTATAAAAGGAGGCCCATGCACAACGAGAGGAGGTTCCACGACTAGCCACTCGCGTGAAGGCTCGAGCCCTCGGCAACTCTAGCGCCCGGATTCGCCGCCACACACCACTCCACCGCTTTCGCCGCATTCTTGAGCAAGATCTAATACAACACAATGCAGCAAGAGGGTGTTACGCGACCATCGCGCCCGGCTGGGTAAAATCCCAGCGTGCATCGCCTCGATCTGCTCTCCGCGCAACCTCCGCCCCGTACCGAACACACGAAGGGGCCCCGGCCCCATAGGTGCCGCGCCACCCATCGGCCGCGACAACTACTTGTCCCCTTTCAAATCCCGCCGTTGTGGAATCCTTTCCCGCTCATATTTGGGAAGAGGACCAAGGCCACTATATATAGGACATAGCCACCACCATGGAGGGGGACGGGCAGACCGAAACCAGAACAAGTAGAGAACCTCACCAGCTCAAGAACACCTCACCTCCTGAGGCTTGTTCATCCTTGTAACTAGTTCATCCATAGCCCCTCGAGGCAATCCACCACACCACACAGGAGTAGGGTATTACACCACAACGGTGGCCCGAACAGAAGGAAATATGCCCTAGAGGCAATAATAAAGTTATTATTTATTTCCTCATATCATGATAAATGTTTATCATTCATACTAGAATTGTATTATCCGGAAACATGATACATGTGTGAATACATAGACAAACATAATGTCACTAGTATGCCTCTACTTGACTAGCTCATTAATCAAATATGGTTATGTTTCCTAACCATAGACATGTATTGTCATTTGATTAACGAGATCACATCATTAGGAGAATGATGTGATTGACTTGACCCATTCTGTTAGCCTAGCACTTGATCGTTTAGTATGTTGCTATTGCTTTCTTCATGACTTATACAAAGTTCCTACAACTATGAGATTATGCAACTCCCATTTACCGGAGGAACACTTTGTGTGCTACCAAACGTCACAATGTAACTGAGTGATTATAAAGGTGCTCTATAGGTGTCTCCAAAGGTACATGTTGAGTTGGCATAATTCGAGATTAGGTTTTGTCACTCCGATTGTCGGAGAGGTATCTCTGGGCCCTCTCGGTAATACACATCACTTAAGCCTTGCAAGCATTGTAACTAATGAGTTATTTACGAAATGATGTATTACGGAACGAGTAAAGAGACTTGCCGGTAACGAGAATGAACTAGGTATTGGATACCGACGATCGAATCTCGGGCAAGTAACATACCGATAACAAAGGGAACAACGTATGTTGTTATGCGGTTTGACCGATAAAGATCTTCGTAGAATATGTAGTTACCAATATGAACATCCAGGTTCCACTATTGGTTATTGATCAGAAACGGTTCTAGGTCATGTCTACATAGTTCTCGAACCCGTAGGGTCCGCACGCTTAACGTTACGATGACAGTTTTATTATGAGTTTATAAGTTTTGATGTACCGAAGTTTGTTCGGAGTCCCGGATGTGATCACGGACATTACGAGGAGTCTCGAAATGGTCGAGACATGAAGATTGATATATTGTACGGATATATTTGGATACCGGAAAGGTTCCGGATGAGATTGGGACTATACCGGAGCTCCGGGAGGTTACTGGAACCCCCCGGTAAGTATATGGGCCTTATTGGGCCCATCGAAAGGGAGGAGAAGGAGCAAAGGAGGGGCGCCCCCAAGCCCAATCCGAATTGGGAGGGGGGCCGACCCCCCCTTTCCTACTTCCCTCCCCTCTCTTCCTTCCCTCTCCTACTCCTAATATGAAAGGGGGGCCAAACCTACTTGGGGTAGGATTGCCCCCCCCCCTAAGGCGCACCTCTCCCCTTGGCTGGCCACCTCTTCCTCTCCCCCTTTATATACGGGGGAAGGGGCACCCCTAAGACACACAAGTTGATCTACAGATCGTTCCTTAGCCGTGTGCGGTGCCCCCTCCATCATATTCCACCTCGGTCATATCATCGCGGAGTTTAGGCGAAGCCCTGCACCGATAGAACATCATCATCGTCACCACACCGTCGTGCTGACGGAACTCATCCCCGACGCTTTGCTGGATCGGAGCCCGGGGGACGTCATCGAGCTGAACGTGTGCTGAACACGGAGGTGCCGTACGTTCGGTGCTTGGATAGGTCGGATCGTGAAGACGTACGACTACATCAACTGTGTTGTCATAATGCTTCCGCTTATGGTCTATGAGGTACATGGACAATACTCCCCCCCCTCTCGTTGCTATGCCATCACCATGATCTTGCGTGTGCGTAGGAATTTTTTTGAAATTACTACATTCCCCAACAGTGGCATTAGAGCCAGATTTTATGCGTTGATGTTATATGCACGAGTAGAACACAAGTGAGTTGTGGGCGATACAAGTCATACTGCTTACCAGCATGTCATACTTTGGTTCAGCGGTATTGTTGGATGAAGCTGCCCGGACCGACATTACGCGTACGCTTACGCAGGACTAGTTCTACCGACGTGCTTTGCACACAGGTGGCTAGCGGGTGTCAGTTTCTCCAACTTTAGTTGAACCGAGTGTGGCTACGCCCGGTCCTTGCGAAGGTTAAAACAGCACTAACTTGGTGAACTATCGTTGTGATTTTGATGCGTAGGTAAGAATGGTACTTGCTAAGCCCATAGTAGCCATGTAAAACTTGCAACAACAAAGTAGAGGACGTCTAACTTGTTTTTGTAGGGCATGTTGTGATGTGATATGGTCAAGACATGATGCTATATTTATTGTATGAGATGATCATGTTTTGTAACCGAAGTTATCGGCAACTGGCAGGAGCCATATGGTGGTCGCTTTATTGTATGAAATGCAAACGCCCTGTAATTGCTTTACTTTATCACTAAGCGGTAGCGATAGTCGAGAAGCAATAGATGGCGAACGACAACGATGCTACGATGGAGATCAAGGTGTCGCTACCGGTGATGATGGTGATCACGACGGTGCTTCAAGATGGAGATCACAAGCACAAGATGATGATGGCCATATCATATCACTTATATTGATTGCATGTGATGTTTATCCTTTATGCATCTTATCTTGCTTTGATTGACGGTAGCATTTTAAGATGATCTCTCACTAAAAGTTATCAAGAAGTGTTCTCCCTGAGTATGCACCGTTGCCAAAGTTCATCGTGCCCAGACACCATGTGATGATCGGGTGTGATAAGCTCTACGTCCATCTACAACGGGTGCAAGCCAGTTTTGCACATGCAGAATACTCAGGTTAAACTTGACGAGCCTGGCATATGCAGATATGGCCTCGGAACACGGAGACCAAAAGGTCGAGCGTGAATCATATAGTAGATATGATCAACATAGTGATGTTCACCATTGAAAACTACTCCATCTCACGTGATGATCGGTTATGGTATAGTTGATTTGGATCACGTCATCACTTAGATGACTAGAGAGATGTCTGTCTAAGTGGGAGTTCTTAATTAATGTGATTAATTGAACTAAAATTTATCATGAACTTAGTACCTGATAGTATTTTGCTTGTCTATGTTTGTTGTAGATAGATGGCTCGTGTTGTTGTTCCGTTGAATTTTAATGCGTTCCTTGAGAAAGCAAAGTTGAAAGATGATGGTAGCAATTACACGGACTGGGTCTGTAACTTGAGGATTATCCTCATTGCTGCACAGAAGAATTACGTCCTGGAAGCACCGCTGGGTGCCAGGCCTGCTGCAGGAGCAATGCCAGATGTTGTGAACATCTGGCAGAGCAAAGATGATGACTACTCTATAGTTCAGTGTGCCATGATTTACGGCTTAGAACCGGGTCTTCAACGACGTTTTGAACATCATGGAGCATATGAGATGTTCTAGGAGTTGAAGTTAATATTTCAAGCAAATGCCCGGATTGAGAGATAAGTCTCCAATAAGTTCTACAGCTGCAAGATGGAGGAGAATAGTTCTGTCAGTGAGCATATACTCAAAATGTCTGGGTATAATAATCACTTGATTCAACTGGGAGTTAATCTTCCGGATGATAGCGTCATTGACAGAATTCTCCAATCACTGCCACCAAGCTACAGGAGCTTCGTGATGAACTATAATATGCAAGGGATGAACAAGACAATTCCCGAGCTCTTCGCAATGCTAAAGGCTGCGGAGGTAGAAATCAAGAAGGAGCATCAAGTGTTGATGGTCAACAAGACCACTAGTTTCAAGAAAAAGGGCAAAGGGAAAAAGAAGGGGAACTTCAAGAAGAACAGCAAGCAAGTTGCTGCTTAAGAGAAGAAACCCAAGTCTGGACCTAAGCCTGAAACTGAGTGCTTCTACTGCAAGCAAACTGGTCACTGGAAGCGGAACTGCCCCAAGTATTTGGCGGATAAGAAGGATGGCAAGGTGAACAAAGGTATATGTGATATACATGTTATTGATGTGTACCTTACTAGAGCTCGTAGTAGCACTGGTATTTGATACTGGTTTCATTGCTAATATTTGCAACTCAAAACAGGGACTACGGAATAAGCGAGCATCGCCAAGGACAAGGTGACGATGCGCTGTGGGAACGGTTCCAAAGTCGATGTGATCGCGGTCGGCACGCTACCTCTACATCTACCTTCGGGATTAGTTTTAGACCTGAATAATTGTTATTTGGTGCCAGCGTTGAGCATGAACATTATATCTGGATCTTGTTTGATGCGAGACGGTTATTCATTTAAATCAGAGAATAATGGTTGTTCTATTTATATGAGTAATATCTTTTATGGTCATGCACCCTTGAAGAGTGGTCTATTTTTATTGAATCTCGATAGTAGTGATACACATATTCATAATGTCGAAGCCAAAAGATGCAGAGTTGATAATGATAGTGCAACTTATTTGTGGCACTGCCGTTTAGGTCATATCGGTGTAAAGCGCATGAAGAAGCTCCATACTGATGGACTTTTGGAATCACTTGATTATGAATCACTTGGTACTTGTGAACCGTGCCTCATGGGCAAGATGACTAAAACACCGTTCTCCGGTACTATGGAGAGAGCAACAGATTTGTTGGTAATCATACATACAGAAGTATGTGGTCCGATGAATATTGAAGCTCGTGGCGGATATCGTTATTTTCTCACCTTCACAGATGATTTGAGCAGATATGGGTATATCTACTTAATGAAACACAAGTCTGAAACATTTGAAAAGTTCAAAGAATTCAGAGTGAAGTGGAAAATCATCGTAACAAGAAAATAAAGTTTCTGCGATCTGATCGTGGAGGAGAATAAGTTACGAGTTTGGTTTACATTTGAAACAATGTGGAATAGTTTCGCAACTAACGCCACCTGGAACACCACAACGAAATGGTGTTCCCGAACGTCGTAATCGTACTTTACTAGATATGGTGCGATATATGATGTCTCTTACTGATTTACCGCTATCGTTCTGGGGTTATGCTTTAGAGATAGCCGCATCCACGTTGAATAGGCCACCATCAAAATCCGTTGAGACGACACCTTATGAACTGTGGTTTGGCAAGAAACCAAAGTTGTTGTTTCTTAAAGTTTGGGGTTGCGATGCTTATGTGAAGAAACTTCAACCAGAGAAGCTCGAACCTAAATCGGAGAAATGTGTCTTCATAGGATACCCAAAAGAGACTATTGGGTACACCTTCTATCACAGATCCGAAGGAAAAACATTCGTTGCTAAGAATGGATCCTTTCTAGAGAAGGAGTTTCTCTCGAAAGAAGTGAGTGGGAGGAAAGTAGAACTTGATGAGGTAACTATATCAGCTCCCTTATTGGAAAGTAGTTCATCACAGAAATCGGTTCCTATGACACCTACACCAATTAGTGAGGAAGTTAATGATATTGATCATGAAACTTCAGATCAAGTTTCTACTGAACCACGTAGGTCTACCAGAGTAAGATCCACACCAGAGTGGTACGGTAATCCTATTCTGGAAGTCATGTTACTTGACCATGATGAACCTACGAACTATGAGGAAGCGATGATGAGCCCAGATTCCGCAAAATGGCTAGAAGCCATGAAATCTGAGATGGGATCCATGTATGAGAACAAAGTATGGACTTTGGTTGACTTTCCTGATGATAGGCAAGCCATTGAGAATAAATGGATCTTTAAGAAGAAGACTGATGCTGACGGTAATATAACTGTCTATAAAGCTCGACTTGTTGCGAAAGGTTTTCGACAAGTTCAAGGGGTTGACTACGATGAGACATTCTCACCCGTAGCGATGCTTAAGTCTGTCCGAATCATGTTAGCAATTTCCGCATTTTATGATTATGAAATTTGGCAGATGGATGTCAAAATTGCATTCCTGAATGGATTTCTGGAAGAAGAGTTGTATATGATGCAACCGGAAGGTTTTTTCGATCCTAAGGGAGCTGACAAAGTGTGCAAGCTCCAGCGATCAATCTATGGTCTGGTGCAAGCCTCTCGGAGTTGGAATAAATGCTTTGATAGTGTGATCAAAGCATATGGTTTTATACTGAGACTTTTGGAGAAGCCTGTATTTACAAGAAAGTGAGTGGGAGCTCAGAGCATTTCTAATATTATATGTGGACGACATATTGTTGATTGGAAATGATATAGAATTTCTGGATAGCATAAAAGGATACTTGAATAAAATTTTTTCAATGAAAGACCTCGGTGAAGCTGCTTACATATTGGGCATTAATATCTATAGAGATAGATCAAGACGCTTGATTGGACTTTCACAATGCACGTACCTTGATAAAGTGTTGAAAAGGTTCAATATGGATCAGGCGAAGAAAGGGTTCTTGCCTGTATTACAAGGTATAAAGTTGAGTCAGACTCAATGCCCGACCACTGCAGAAGATAGAGAGAAAATGAAAGGAGTTCCCTATGCTTCAGCCATAGGCTCTATCATGTATGCAATGCTGTGTACCAGACCTGATGTGTGTCTTGCTATAAGTTTAGCACGAAGGTACCAAAGTAATCCAGGAGTGGATCACTGGACAGCGGTCAAGAACATCCTGAAATACCTAAAAAGGACTAAGGATATGTTTCTCATATATGGAGGTGACAAAGAGCTAGTCGTAAATGGTTACATCGATGCAAGCTTTGACACTGATCCGGACGATTCTAAATCGCAAACCGGATACGTATTTTTATTAAACGGTGGAGCTGTAAGTTGGTGTAGTTCTAAACAAAGCGTCGTGGCGGGATCTACATATGAAGCGGAGTACATAGCTGCTTCGGAAGCAGCAAATGAAGGAGTCTGGATGAAGGACTTCATTTCCGATCTAGGTGTTATACCTAGTGCATCGGGACCAATGAAGATCTTCTGTGACAATACTGGTGCAATTGCCTTGGCAAAGGAATCCAGATTTCACAAGAGGACCAAACACATCAAGAGACGCTTCAATTCCATCCGGGACCAAGTCCAAGTGGAAGACATAGAAATTTGAAAGATACATACGGATCTGAATGTTGCAGACCCGTTGACTAAGCCTCTCTTACGAGCAAAACATGATCAACACCAAGACTCCATGGGTGTTAGAATCATTACTATGTAATCTAGATTATTGACTCTAGTGCAAGTGGGAGACTGAAGGAAATATGCCCTAGAGGCAATAATAAAGTTATTATTTATTTCCTCATATCAAGATAAATGTTTATTATTCATACTAGAATTGTATTATCCGGAAACATGATACATGTGTGAATACATAGACAAACATAATGTCACTAGTATGCCTCTACTTGACTAGCTCATTAATCAAAGATGGTTATGTTTCCTAACCATAGACATGTGTTGTCATTTGATTAACGAGATCACATCATTAGGAGAATGATGTGATTGACTTGACCCATCTCATTAGCCTAGCACTTGATCGCTTAGTAAGTTGCTATTGCTTTCTTCATGACTTATACAAAGTTCCTACAACTATGAGATTATGCAACTCCCGTTTACCGGAGGAACACTTTGTGTGCTACCAAATGTCACAACGTAACTGAGTGATTATAAAGGTGCTCTACAGGTGTCTCCAAAGGTACATGTTGAGTTGGCATAATTCGAGATTAGGTTTTGTCACTCCGATTGTCGGAGAGGTATCTCTGGGCCCTCTCGGTAATACACATCACTTAAGCCTTGCAAGCATTGTAACTAATGAGTTAGTTACGAAATGATGTATTACGGAACGAGTAAAGAGACTTGCCGGTAACGAGATTGAACTAGGTATTGGATACCGACGATCGAATCTCGGGCAAGTAACATACCGATGACCAAGGGAACAACGTATGTTGTTATGCGGTTTGACCGATAAAGATCTTCATAGAATATGTAGGAACCAATATGAACATCCAGGTTCCACTATTGGTTATTGATCAGAAACGGTTCTAGGTCATGTCTACATAGTTCTCGAACCCGTAGGGTCCGCATGCTTAACGTTACGATGATAGTTTTATTATGAGTTTATAAGTTTTGATGTACCGAAGTTTGTTCGGAGTCCCGGATGTGATCACGGACATGACGAGGAGTCTCGAAATGGTCGAGACATAAGGATTGATATATTGGACGGATATATTTGGATACCGGAAAGATTCCGGATGAGATTGGGACTATACCGGAGCTCCGGGAGGTTACCGGAACCCCCCGGTAAGTATATGGGCCTTATTGGCCCTTAGTGGAAAGGAAGGAGAAGGAGCAAAGGAGGGGCGCCCCCCCCCCAAGCCCAATCCGAATAGGGAGGGGGGCCGGCCCCCCTTTCCTTCTTCCCTCACCTCTCTTCCTTCCCTCTCCTACTCCTAATAGGAAAGGGGGGCCAAACCTACTTGGAGTAGGATTGCCCCCTAGGGCCTCCCCTTGGCCGCCGCCTCCTCCTCTCCCCTTTATATACGGGGAAGGGCACCCTAAGACACACAAGTTGATCTACAGATCGTTCCTTAGCCATGTGCGGTGCCCCCTCCACCATATTCCACCTCGGTCATATCGTCGCGGAGTTTAGGCGAAGCCCTGCGCCGGTAGAACATCATCATCGTCACCACACCGTCGTGCTGACGGAACTCATCCCCGATGCTTTGCTGGATCGGAGCCCGGGGGATGTCATCGAGCTGAACGTGTGCTGAACACGGAGGTGCTGTACGTTCGGTGCTTGGATCGGTCGGATCGTGAAGACGTACGACTACATCAACCGCGTTGTCATAACGCTTCCGCTTACGGTCTACGAGGGTACGTGGACAATACTCTCCCCTCTTGTTGCTATGCCATCACCATGATCTTGCGTGCGCGTAGGAAATTTTTTGAAATTACTATGTTCCCCAACACGAACTAGTATAAATCTCTGTGTCTCTGTGTCTTTGTGAGCTCTACGCGCTAGGCTAGGGAGGATCGTGAGTAGGCAGGCTGGGCAGGTTGAGATCTTCGCACGCACCCCAGTGTTTGAACCTCTCACAGGTTGCCAGACCCCGAAATCCGACAGTTTGATAGCACACAAGGCATTCCTCCGGTATCCGGGAGTTGCATATTCTCATAGTCCAAGGAATATGTATTTGACATGAAGAAAGCAATAGCAATACACTGAACGATCAATATGCTAAGCTAACGGATGGGTCTTGTCCATCACATCATTCTCCTAATTATGTGATCCCGTTATAAAATGACAATACATGTCTATGGTTAGGAAATCTTAACCATCTTTGAGCAACGAGCTAGTCTAATAGAGGCTTACTAGGGAGACAATATTTGTTTATGTATTCACACATGTATTTAAGTTTCCGATCAATACAATTCTAGCATGAATAATAAACCTTTATCATGAATAAGGAAATGTAAAATAATAACTTTATTATTGCCTCTAGGGCATAGTTCCTTCAGTTTCCCACTTACACTAGACTCAATAATCTAGATTACGTAATGAATCTAACACCCATGGAGTCTTGGTATCGATCATGTTTTTCTCGTGGAAGAGGCTTAGTCAATGGGTCTACCACATTCAGATCGGTGTGTATTTTGCAAACTTCTATTTCTCCATCCTTGAGCTTTTCACGGATGGAGTTGAAGTGTCTCTTGGTGTGTTTGGTTCTCTTGTGAAACCTGGATTCCTTCGCCAAGGTAATTGTTGTAGTGTTGTCACAAAAGATTTTCATTGGACCCGATGCACTACGTATTACACCCAGATCATATATGAACTCCTTCATCCAGACTCCTTCACGTGTTGCTTCCGAAGTAGCTATGTATTCCGCTTCACACATAGATCCCGCCACGACGCTCTGCTTGGAACTGCACCAATTGACAGCTCCACCATTCAATATAAAAACGTATCCGGTTTGTGACTTAGAGTCATCCGTATCAGTGTTGAAGCTAGCATCGACGTAACCATTTACGACGAGCTCTTTGTCACCTCCATAAATCAGAATCATATCATTGGTCCTTTTCAGGTACTTTAGGATGTTCTTGGCCGCTGTCCAATGATCCACTCCTGGATTACTTTGGTACCTCCCTGACAAACTTATGGCAAGGCACACTTCAGGTCAGCATAGCATACATGATATAATCTATGGCTGAGGCATAGGAAATGACTTCCGTTTTCTCCCAATCTTCTGCAGTGGTAGGGCTTTGAGCCTAACTCAATTTCACACCTTGTAACACAGGCAAAAACCCTTACTTTGACTGATCCATTTTGAACTTCTTCAAACTTTATCAAGGTATGTGCTTTGTGAAAGTCCTATTAAGCGTCTCGATCTATCCTTATAGATCTTATTGCCCAATATATAAGAAACTTCAACGAGGTCTTACATTGAATTTTTTTATATTAAAGTATCCTTTTATGCTATCCATAAATTCTATATCATTTCTAATCAACAATACATCATCCACATATAATATCAGAAATGCTACAGAGCTGCCACTCAGTTTCTTGCAAAAACATCCTTCACCATAAGTCTGTATAAAACCATATGCTTTGATCACCTCATCAAAGCATAGTTTCCAATTCTGAGATGCATGCACTTGTCCATAGATGGATCGCTGGAGTTTGCACACGTTGTTAGCACCTTTAGGATCGACAAAACCTTCTGCTTGCATCATATATAACTCTTCTTTAAGAAATACATTAAGGAGTGCAGTTTTGATGTCCATTTGCAAAATTTCATAATTATAAAATGCGGCAATTGCTAACATGATTCAGACTGACTTAAGCATCGCTACGGTGAGAAGAATCATCATAGTCAATGGCTTGAACTTGTTAAAAACCTTTTGCGATAAGTCGAGCTTTGTAGATGGTGACATACCATCAATGCTTGTCTTCTTCTTGAAGATCGATTTATTCTCAATGGCTTGCCTATCATCGGGCAAGTCCACCAAAATCCACACTTTGTTCTCATACATGGATCCTATCTTAGATTACATGGCCTCAAGCCATTTAATCTGGGCTCATCCTAGCTTCTTCATAGTTCGTAGGTTTGCCATGTTCTAGTAACATGACTTCCAAGAAAGGATTACTGTACCACTCTAGTGTGGAACGTGCTCCATTTAACCTACGAGGTCCATTAGTAACTTGATCTGAAGTTTCATAATCATCATCCTTAGCTTCCTCTCTAGTTGGTGTAGGCATCATGGGAATGGATTTCTCTGATGTGCTACTTTCCAATTCTAGAGAAGGTATGATTACCTCATCAAGTTCTACTTTCCTCCCATTCACTTCTTTCGACAGAAACTCCTTCTCTAGAAAGGTCCCATTCTTGGCATTAGAGGTCTTTCCTTCGGATCTATGGTAGAAGGTGTACCCAATTGTTTCCTTACGGTATGTTATGAAGAGACACTTCTTCGATTTGGGTTCGAGCTTATCAGGCTGAAGCCTTTTGACATAACTGTCGCAACCCCAAACTTTAAGAAACAACAACTTAGGTTTCTTGCCAAACCACAACTCATACGATGTCGTCTCAACGGATTTAGATGGTGCCCTATTTAACGTGAATGCGGCTGTCTCTAATACATAACCCCAACACTATAGTGTTAAATTAGTAAGAGACATCATAGAATGCACTGTATCGAATAAAGTATGGTTACGATGTTCGAACACACCATTACGCTGTGGTGTTCCAGGTGGCGTGAGATGTGAAACAATTCCGCATTGTTTTAAATGAAGGCCAAACTCGTAACTCAGAATTCGCCTCTGTGATCAGATCGTAGAAAATTTATTTTCTTGTTATGATGATTCTCCACTTCACTCTGAAATTCTTTGAACTTTTAATATGTTTCATACTTGTGTTTCATCAACTAGGTATACGCATACCTACTCAAATCATCTGTGAAGGTTAGAAAATAACAACACCTGAACACTCATCGGACCGCATACATCGGTATGTATTATTTCTAGTAAGTCATTAGCTCGCTCCATTGTTCTAGAGAACAGAATTTTAGTCATCTAGCCCATGAGGCATGGTTCGCAAGTATCAAATGATTCATAATCAAGTGATTTGAGAAGTCCATCAGCATGGAGTTTCTTCATGCGTTTTACACCAATATGACCTAAACGGCAATGCCAAAAATATGTTGCACTATCATTATCAACTTTGCAACTTTTGGCATCAACATTATGAATGTGTGTATCACTACGATCGAGATTCAACAAGAATAGACCATTTATCAAGGGTGCATGACCATAAAAGGTATTACTCATATAAATAGAACAACCATTATTCTCTGATTTAAATGAATAACCGTCTCACACTAAACAAGATCTAGATATAATGTTCATGCTCAACGCTAGCACCCAATAACAATTATTTAGGTATAAAACAAATCCCGAAGGTAGATGTAGAGGTAGCGTGCCAGCGGCGATCACATCGACCTTGGAACCATTCCCGACGCGCATCGTTACCTCGTCCTTAGCCAATCTTCGTTTATTCCACTGCTCCTGTTTTGAGTTACAAATATGAGCAACCGAACCAGTATCAAATACCCAGGCGCTGCTACGAGCATTAGTAAGGTACACATCAATTACATGTATATCAAATATACCTTTGTTCACTTTTCCTTCCTTCTTATCCACCAAGTATTTGGGGCAGTTCCACTTCTAGTGACCAGTCCCTTTGTAGTAGAAGCACCCAGTTTCAGGCTTGGGTCCAGCTTTGGGCTTCTTCCCGGGAGTGGCAACTTGCTTGCCATTCTTCTTGAAGTTCCTTTCTTTCCCTTGCCATTTTTCTTGAAACTAGTGGTCTTGTTAACCATCAACACTTGATGCTCCTTCTTGATTTCTACCTCCGCGGCCTTAAACATTGTGAAGAGCTCAGGAATCATTTTATTCATCCCTTGCATGTTATTGTTCATCATGAAGCCTTTGTAGCTTGGTGGCCGTGGTTGAAGAACTCTGTCAATAACACTATCAACTGGATGTTCAACTCCTAGCTGAGTCAAGTTGTTATGACACCCATACATTTTGAGTATGTGTTCACTTACAAAACTATTCTCCTCCATCTTGCAGCTATAGAACTTGTTGGAGACTTCATATCTCTCAACCCGGGCATTTGCTTGAAATATTCACTTCAACTCTTGGAACATCTCATATGCTCCATCATGTTCAAAACGTCTTTGAAGTCCCAGTTCTAAGCCGTAAAGCATGGCACACTAAACTATTGAGTAGTCACCAGATCGAGCTTGCCAGACGTTCATAACATCAACTTCAACTCCTGTAGCAGGTGTCGGTGTCAAAACCAGCGGATCTCGGGTAGGGGGTCCCAAACTGTGCGTCTAGGCGGATGGTAACAGGAGACAAGGGACACGAAGTTTTTACCCAGGTTCGGGCCCTCTCGGTGGAGGTAAAACCCTACTCCTGCTTGATTAATATTGATGATATGGGTAGTACAAGAGTAGATATACCACGAGATCAGAGAGGCTAAACCCTAGAAGCTAGCCTATGGTACGATTGTTGTTCGTCCTACGGACTAAAACCCTCCGGTGTATATAGACACCGGAGAGGGCTAGGTTACAGTAGTCGGTTACAATGGTAGGAGATCTACATATCCAGATTGCCAAGCTTGCCTTCCTCGCCAAGGAAAGTCCCATCCGGACACGGATGAAGTCTTCAATCTTGTATCTTCATAGTCCAGAGTCCGCCAAAGATGATAGTTCGCTATCGGGACACCCCTAGTCCAGACTCCTCAAGAGCCCCGAACCAGGCTTCAATGACGACGAGTCCGGCGCGCATATTGTCTTCGGCATTGCAAGGCGGGTTCCTCCTCCAAATACTTCATAGAAGATTTTGAACACCAGGATAGTGTCCGGCTCTGCAAAGTAAGTTCCACATACCACCATAGAGAGAATAATATTTACACAAGTTCAATCTGCTGACGTACTCTGTAACGTGACATCACACCACGGCCAGGCCTTTATTCGATTTGTTTTTACGGTTCCACCTCAGCGCGTTTAGCAAAGCGGTTTCCTTGGCACGTCTTATCAAAGCAGAGATCATGTCCCCTTATTCCGGGATTCTCATCAATACGGGCGTGGGCAACCCAACCGTGCCATTGATTACGGTGCTTGGGAGATAAGCGAGTTTTACCAGGCAGGTGGGGACGCATAGTTTTGCCCGTCCATATAAGGGGATAAGGATCCACCTTTTTACCTACGCCTTCTTCCTCCTTTGCTTATCCATTTCCGTGCACCAGAGCTCCAGCGCCCAAGTCCGCACATGTCGCCTCAACCTACCCCAGCCATGTCCGGAGCGGGAGGCAAGTGGATGGCCTCCTCCGTCACGGAGGGGCACATCAAGAGGCTGCGAAAGGTCGGATACTTGTCCAGCGACATCGCGCATCGACTCCCTAACAAGGGGCAGCTCATCCCCACCCCCGGGCCCCATGAGAGGGCGGTGTTCCTCACCCACTTCCTCCGCGGACTAGGTTTTCCACTTCACCCATCTGTCCGGGGGCTCATGTTCTACTATGGCCTGGATTTCCATGATCTAGCCCCGAATTTCATCCTCAACATCTCGGCGTTCATCGTCGTGTGCGAGGACTTCCTCTGCATCCAGCCACACTTCGGCTTATGGCTGAAGACCTTCAATGTCAAGCGGAAGGTAGTGGGCGGCCACCAAGCGGAGTGTGGAGGTGCCATGGTGGGCAAGATGCCCAACGTCCTATGGCTCGAGGGCTCCTTTGTGGAGACCATAAAGGGGTGGCAATCGGGGTGGTTCTACATCACCGAGCCGCATGACCCTAAATGGGTAGCGGCCCCCGAGTTCCGATCTGGCTTCCCTACACGGCTCACCTCTTGGAAAGAGAAGGGCCTATCATGGGGTGATTCGGAGGAGCTGACCGGACTCCAATCCTGCGTCCAAACCTTGGTGAACAAGAAGCTCAAGCTTGTCAATGTAGTCCAGGTCATGCTCATCCGTCGGATCCTCCCGTGCCAAAAACAGGCCTTTAATTTGTGGGAGTTTGATCCGGCACGGCACCAAACCTTGAGCAGGCTCTTCGACACTACGTACGAAGATGCCTGGAAGGTGCTGTTCAATGGCGCCGTGGCTCCCGCATCCGCTATCGAAGATCGCGGATTCAGCTCGCAGCGTCAAGCCGGCGAGGTAAGCTATTTTACCCTTCACGGGACGCTTATTTTCCATAGTTTTACTCTATGCGGGATCTAAACTCCCTTTACCTTTGACAGGCCTGGCAGAAGACGTCCGGGCAGGTTAACTGTCCGGCTCCCTTGCCAGAAGACCTAGCGGACGCCCAATTCACGGGGCTGCTGGCCCCGGCGCCTTACGTGGTGCCGGAGAAGAAGGCCAAGAAGAAGGCCACGGGAACCAGAAAGAGTTCCCGGCATCAGGTGTTATCGGACTCATTGTACGATGACTCCGAGGCGGACTCCTCCCGCGAAGACGAGGAGGAGAAAAAAGAGGCTTCTCCCCCTGCGGGGGGAGAGAAGAAAAGGAAGGCCTCCCCAACTGGGTAGGCCGGAGGGTCCAAGAAGGGAAGGACCCTTCCTCCGGACTGTTCCACCAACACCGACGATGGCGAAGAGGAGTTGTCACCAAGGGCCAATCCCCTGGCGAGATCGTAAGTGTCTGGATTCCAGAATAACCCATGGTGTTTCATTTGTCGCGTAGAATCTCCTAACGCCGAATACAACCCTGCAGCCCGCCCAAGGACGGGCTCGATATTTCAACGAGCGGCTCCCTGGCTCCATCGGACGTGAATAGTACTTCACTTCCGGCCGCCACTTCTCCTCGTGCTGCTGATGACGCCGAGGTGGGGTCCCAAAAGGGGCCCGACCAGGAGGAGGAAGAGGTCCCATAGGTGCTGCAAGGCCACCTCCCAGACTTTGGGCACGAGGGGGATCAACCCCCAAAGGGTTCTGAGTTCGGCTTTGGGCCGGACTCCGCACTGGAACCTTTAGTGGCTCCAGAGTTCGGCGGGCGGCCCCTTCGTAAGAAGGGCGAGACTGCGACACCGGTGACCTTCGTCCAGCCGGACACCGGATAATTTGCTAGAGGTGCTTAACGGCGCCTCCATCGATGGGGAGCACCGCACTATTATGAGTGCGGTGATCCAGAAAGTTCAGTCCGCCAAGAGCGGGCTGACTGAAGCCTGTACCAGCCTTTTAACAGGCTTTGAGGTATGTAATTAAGATATGTAAAAAATAGTACCGCATAGACAGTAGCCCCTGATGCTCAGTTTGGTGTTCGGAAAGAAAAGCCGAACTGAGGATCTAAAAAGATATACGCAGGAGACTAACATAAGCATGTCAATATGGGAATGCAGGCTGCGCTCTTGACCTCTGCTGCACTGACTGCGGAGGTCAATGCATTGAAGCAGAGCCTCGAGCGGTCCGAGAACGAGCTCGGCCGTGCGAAGAAGCAGCTTGAGGACAAGGAAGGTAAGTAATACCTTATTAAAGCAATACCTTATAGAAAGGATTTGGTTGCAAAAAATGACAGGAATAACGTGAGTATTACAGGGGCCACGAACGAGGTGGCGACCCTGAAGGAGGCGGTGTCCAAGGCCGAAAAAAGTGCGGCCGTGGAGCGCACCGAGCGAGAGAAGCAGGAGGCGCGAGTGGCGGAGGTGCGGCTAGAGCTCCAGGCTCTCGTGGACAAACACGAGAGTTTGGAGCGTGACTCAAAGACTCGAGAGTCCGAGCTCGCCTTGGATCTTGAGAGTTCCAAAGCCGCTAAGGCCGAAGCCCAAAAAGCCCTCCAGGAAATTGAGGCAATAAAGAAGATAGCGGCGGGTAAGGCATTATTCATGCAAAGCAAGCACGTGAAAGTGAATTACTTGTTACTTACCTGAATCCGGAGCTCTCCAGGAGCATTCACAGATCTGCCCCGTAGTGTGTCCGATGCTGCCGCGTTCTATCGAGCCGAGGAGGGGAGCTCGACGGAGAAGGTGTTCTGGTATTAATATGCTGAGGCCGGACATCTGGTGCCCCTGAGCAACCAGCTGAAGCAGCTGGTCAAGCTCCACAAGGTGGCCGAATAGGCCATGAAGGGCCTCATAGTTCGGCTGTGGCCTAAAGAAGCCATGCCTAGGAGCTACTTTAGTCTGGTGCGGCGTCTGGTGGACGCCTGTCCATGGATTGAAGTCATCAAGAATTCCATTTGTATTGACGGTGCCCGTCGGGCCCCTGCCCGTGCTAAAGTGCACTAGGGCAAGATGGACGCCGAGAAGCATGTGACGGACGCGCCACCTTCGGGCAAGGAGTATCGCACGCCCGAGATGTACTATAAGGGTGTCTTGAAGGGTGCCGGCCTTATAGCAGGTGAGTGCTCCAAAGATGTAATTTTTGAGTAGACTCGCATTTGTTATCCTGTGCGCTGAAAACTTTGTTCATATGCGCTAAGCAACGCTTGTTAATTTAAAATATTACCTTCTGTGCGGCCATTTATCAAATTTGAGAGATGGCAAGTCGTTGGCTTTAGCCCCCATGCCACGAGTGCTGGGGTGTTCGAGATAAACCTTAGCGCTCTTGTTCCCATTTTTGGGTCCTTCGAGGGAGGCACTCAACACAACGAACGAGGCAACCGGACTTATAATGCTTGAACACTCCCACTTAGCCATAGAATTCAATAATTTTAAATTTCGGCGAAGCCCCTAGTGTTCGGAAGACCGAATTCGGGGCGCTATCCATGCCTAGGCCGGACAAAGCCGGCTCCTCGCTCTAAGCGGCATAAGTCTTTAGGGACTTGAAAAAACCTCTCGAACAGCGACCGGCTCTCGCCCTATCATGACGGTCAGTTTTAGCTTTCTCCACTGAGGTGCTCAACCCAGCTCAACTAGGGCACAATCGCAGTGGTTCTCCAAGCGCTACCTTAGCTGATATAACGGAATGCAAGCTACCAAAACATGGGAGCCGGGCAAACCCAACTATTGACCCAAGACATGATTCGGAGCTGATGCATATAATGCTATAAGTTCGGGGTGCCGTACTTGTGAAAGTGTTCGGACTTATCACACCATATTTTGGGGAACTTAAGCCCCTGGTGTATTTGGCCGTACCAAAGCGTACAGATGCAACATGTCATAAGTGAACATATATAGATAGAAAAAGGAATGCAATAATAGGCAAAAAGCGATGCATTGTTTATTCAAAAAATACTGCAATGACACAGAGGAACTCTCAATGAAAGCACCAATGTCAGTGTCAAAACCGGCGGATCTCGGGTAGGGGGTCCCGAACTATGCGTCTAGGCGGATGGTAACAGGAGACAAGGGACACGATGTTTTACCTGTGTGGGCCCTCTCGGTGGAGGTAAAACCCTACTCCTGCTTGATTAATATTGATGATATGGGTAGTACAACAGTAGATCTACCACGAGATCAGAGAGGCTAAACCCTAGAAGCTAGCCTATGGTACGATTGTTGTTCGTCCTACGGACTAAAACCCTCCGGTTTATATAAACACCGGAGAGGGCTAGGGTTACACAGAGTCGGTTACAATGGTAGGAGATCTACATATCCGTATTACCAATCTTGCCTTCCACGCCAAGGAAAGTCCCATCCGGACACGGGATGAAGTCTTCAATCTTGTATCTTCATAGTCCAGGAGTCCGGCCAAAGATGATAGTTCGGCTATCCGGACACCCCCTAGTCTAGGACTCCCTCAGCAGGCCTTTCACCTACAGTGCATCCAGGACATAATTATTCTCTACAGCAATGAGGATAATCCTCAAGTTACGGACCCAGTCCGTGTAGTTGCTACCATCATCTTTCAACTTAGCTTTCTAAAGGAACACATTAAAATTCAGGGGAACAGTAGCTCGGGCCATTGATCTACAACATAGATATGCAAAACTATAAGACTAAGGCCATGATAAACTAAGTTCAATTAATCAAATTACTAATGAACTCGCACTTAAATAAACACCCCTCAAGTTATCTAAGTGCTACATGATCCAAGTCAACTAACCCATATCTGATCACCACGTGAGATGGGGTAGTCATCAATGGTGAATATCTCTATAAGAGGATAGCTTTGCATGATATCAGAGAACTAAATTATAAAAATAGGCGTTGTTATCATAAAGTTAGAATATGTCACAATATATTACAAATAGCGTGTGTGGAATAATGATGGAACGGTGTGTGGAATTGTCCTAGGCAATTGTTAACAAGATCGCTAATCATTATTGCAATTTTATATGAGGGACATGCATAAGCTAACAAACTTTCTCTACTTGGATCATATGCACTTATGATTAGAACTCTAGCCTCATCCACAACTACTAAAGATCATTAAGGTAAAACCCAACTACAACATTAAATTATCAAGTCCTCTTTACTCCCATACGCAAACACCCCCTTACTCGGCTTTAAGCTTCTGTCACTCTAGCAACCCACTATAAGGGAATCATGAACATGTTGCAAACCCTACAGCAGGAATCCCTCACGTGTGCACGACATGGAGGGCACCATAGGACATCACCAAACTAAAACATACAACTCAAACCAATCTAGGTCATCAATCAACCCAAAAGACAAAACAAATCTACTCAAAACATCATAGGATGGCAACCCATCATTGGATCATAATATGTGGCATACAGAACCATGTTCAAGTAGGGGATTACAGTGGGGTGCGGGAGAGTGGACCACTTAAAAGAGACGAGGAAGGTGATGTTGATAAAGACGATCACTGCTGTTATGGTTCCCCCGGCGGCACTCTGATGCCACCAAGAGAGAGGGGAAGAGAGTCTCCCCTTTGTGCTTCCTCCTCCATGGCCTCCCCCTAGATGGGGAGAGGTTCTCCATCTGGTTCTAGTCTTCCATGGTGATGATGGCCCCCTCCGGCTTCCTCCTCCATGGCCTCTGGTGATGATGGCCCCCTCCGTCAGGGTGCCAGAGAGGGCCTAGATCGATTTTTTGTGGATACAGAGGCTTGCGGCAGCGAAACTTCTGATCTAGGGTTCTTTTCGGGGGTTTTAGCATTTATAAGAATTTTGGCATCGGTCTCACGTTAAGGCGGTGCCCGAGGGGCCCATAAGCTCGGAGGGCGCGCCCCAGGCTTGTGGCTTCCTTGTCTACTTCCTGTCCAAACTCTTGTGCTTCGGGGATCTCTTTTGGTACATAAAAATCATCGTAAATTTTCAACCCCTTCCGAGAACTTTTATTTCTGCACAAAAAATGACACCACGGTAGTTCAGCTGGAAACAACGTTAGTCCAGGTTAGTTCTAATCAAATCATACCAAATCTATATAAAATAGTTGCAAACATGGCGTGCATACTTCATAAATTATAGATACCTTGGACATGTATACGCCAGCAGGTTGTGAAGTTGTCTGCCCTCATCGTACCTGAGAAGGGCCTGGAGCCTCCGGTGCCCCAAGACAACCAAGCCACCGCTTCCTTGGCCACAGAGCCAACCAGCGTGCCAACGCTGCCTCCTCGGCAGGCCTTCATGCTCGCAAACTCCGGCCCCCTGATCAGGCATGGGGCCTTGGACGAAGCCTACATCGCGCTCGGCCAAATTCGGGCTGACCTCCAGGACGCTGACAGGTGCCTTGCGAGGGAGCGCCTGGGCTTGTTTCGGGGTGGCTCCAGGCCGACACAGCCGCCAGGATGGCCTAGGGCCGGGCCGAAGCCGCCATCGTGGAAAGTAGGCAGGAGGCTGCCGGAGCCAAGGAGGCTCGCGACGCGGTACTGGCTAACGCAACATCTATCGAGAAGCATTGCAACGAGGTGGAGGCTGAGGGAGTCCTGGACTGTGGGGTCCTCAGGAGCTGGCCTATGTTACATGGGCCGGATTGATGGGCCATGAAGATACAAGACAGAAGGTCTTTTCCCGTGTCCGGATGGGACTCTCCTTTACGTGGATGGAAAGCTTGGCATCCGGATGTGCAGTTTACTTCCTCTGTAAACCGACTTTGTACAACCTTAATCACCACCGGTGTCTATATAGACCGGAGAGTTTAGTCCATAGAGGCAATCATAATCATATAGGCTAGGCATCTAGGGTTTACCCATTACAATCTCGAGGTAGATCAACTCTTGTAACTCCTATACTCATCAAAGTCAATGAAGCCATAAGTAGGGTATTACCTCCATTAAGAGGGCCCGAACCTGGGTAAGCATCGTGTCTCCTGCCTCCTGTTACCTTCGATCCTTAGACGCACAGTTCGGGACCCCCTACCCAAGATCTGCCAGTTTTGACACCAACATTTGTGCTTTCATTGCGAGTTCCACTGTGCCGTCGCTAGAAGGCTCGATGGCTCCATCGATCATCTACAACAATACCACCTTAAGGGAGACTTTTCTCCCCGGCCAAGTTTTTGTATTCGGCGGCTTCGCACTATGTGCCAACTCGATTGGCCATCTGGAGCAGATCGACAGCTACGCCCCTGGTCATCAGATCATGTTTGGAAATCTAAAATATGTCACTGACATTTGAGGAGACTTGGTCTTCCATATCACCACTCACGCTGAAGATCCGGAGCGCACCACCAGGTCCGAAGACGGGAGTTTGAAGCCTGCCGGACTATCTGCGGCTATAGAGCCTTGCACTGGAGAACCGGAGGGGATTGAATCACCGGCAAGTTGGGAGTCACGCCAGACTCCCTCTATCCTCATCAAGCTAGACTCACCTCCGAGCACGAACTCCGAACTCTCGAGGTCTGTGTTATACGAGCTCGACCAGGGAACTCTTGTCCTGCCCCGCTCCATGGATTCTCGCTTCCCTGTCCAAACCTCACCCTTAAATGAGGCCCTGGACTTAATGCGGTCTCTCGCCATTACAGAAGGATTGCTGCCGAACTACGCCCGGCCCACACTAGGGGCTAAGAGCAAGGAGTTTTATGTCCCACCCGCCACCCACTTCATAGCCACTGTCGAGGACTTAACCGACATGCATGATTACGCTTCCGAAGACATCGACGACATGGACGACAATGACAGAGAAGAACAAAGCCAGAACCCGTCGTTTACTGGACGCAGGACGGCTACTTCCACGTACGACGTGTACATGGTGGACACACCCAAAGAGGACGATGGTGATGGTGGTAAAACCCAGTCGAGGACAAGCCCCCCGTGGCACCACCAATGCGTCAACGTCAGCGGCGCCGCACGAAATCGCGTCGCAAAAAGGATGGTAACACCGGTGCCGAAGATAATAACACTCTGGATAACACCGAAGATCAAGAAGCCCCTACCGAACCAACATTCAAGCATGATGATTGGGAGGATAGTAATTACATACCGACCTCCGAAGATGATGAGAGCCTCGGTAACGAAGAATGCATCGTGCCATAGGAAGCCCTCGAATAAGAGCGCTTTAAGCGTCGGCTAATGGCCACTGCAAGAAGACTGAAAAAGAAGCAGCAACCGCTTCAAGCTGATCATGATCTGCTCAATGACAGATGGACCAATGTCCTCGTAGCCGAGGAATACAGCCTCGAACGCCCAACTAAGAGTTATCAGAAGCGCAAGCTGCTACGCCAATTCGACGACGAGGCCCGGAGCCGATACCGCCAACACGTAACGTCGCCGACGGACCTGACCGATCACCGCGTGGCCAAGACAGAGCAGCAACTCAAGCCGAACACCAGCCCACACCACCCGCCATAAAGGCAAAGAGACAATAGTTTTAGGATACACTTATGACCTACGGCAGGACCTGGCTAATAGAGCCGGTCAGACTAGATCAATCTATGGATCACGGGGGCATGCCCCAACGTGAGAGGATGGCCATCAGGCCTGGCGCGACAAGCACAACCTCACCCGAGCCAAGAACCGCATACAGACTCCAACCGAACTACGTCGTGATGTTTCCCGATATAGAGGCGCCGCACACCCCCTATGCTTCATAGATGAGGTAATGGAGCACCAGTTCCCAGAAAGGTTTCAATCTGTGAACATAGAATCATATGTGGTACAACAGATCCCGCAGTATGGATCGAAGATTTTCTGCTCCACATTCACCTGGCTCGCGGTGATGATCTACATGCCATCAAATATCTCCCCCTCAAACTCAAGGGACCAGCTCGGCACTGGTTAAACGGCCTCTCAGAAAACTCTATTGGAAGCTGGGAAGACCTGGAGGATGCCTTTAGAGACAACTTCCAGGGCACTTACATCCAGCCTCCGGACGCCGATGACCTCAGTCACATAGTCCAACAGCCTGGAGAGTCAGCAAGAAAATTCTGGACCCGGTTCCTAATCAAAAAGAACCAAATTGTTGATTGTCCGGACGCCGAGGCCCTAGCAGCCTTTAAACACAGCATACAGGACGAATGGCTTGCCTGACACCTCGGCCAAGAAAAGTCGAAGTCCATGGAAGCCCTCACATCACTCATGACCCGCTTTTGCGTAGGCAAAGATAGCTGGCTTGCCCATAGCAGCAACTGTACCAGTGATCCTGGCATTTCCGAAGCAAGGAACAGAAACGGCAGGCCCCAACACAACAAAAACAAGCGTCGGAGCAACACTAACAATGCTGAAGACACAGCGGTCAACACCGGATTCGGTGGCTCCAAGCCTGGTCAGCGGAAGAAGCCATTCAAAAGAAACAAAGACGACTCATATAGCCTGGACCGAATACTCGATCGACCTTGCCAGATTCACGGCACCCCTGACAGGCCTGCCAACCATACCAACAGGAGTTGTTGGATCTTTAAATAGGCCGGTAAGTTAAACACCGAGCACACGGGGAAAGGGTCACCCAGCAAGGACGATCACGAGGAGCCTCGCCCACCGAACATAGGGGGACAGAAGAAATTCCCCCCCAAGGTCAAGACGGTGAACATGATATACGCTACTCACATCCCCAAAAAGGGGCGCAAGCGCGCGTTAAGGGATGTATATGCGATAGAGCCAGTCGCCCCAAAATTCAACCCATGGTCAGTATGCCCGATTACTTTTGATCACAGGGACCATCCGACCAATATTCGTCATGGAGGTTCAGCCGCATTGGTCCTCGGCCCAATTATCGATGGATTCCACCTCACGAGAGTCCTCATGGATGGCGGCAGCAGTCTTAACCTGCTCTATTACGACACAGTCCAGAAAATGGGTATTGACCCGTTAAGAATCAAACCCACCAAAAATAGCTTTAAAGGAGTAATACCTGGTGTAGAGGCGCACTGCACGGGCTCAATAACATCGGAGGTCGTCTTCGGTTCGCTGGACAACTTCCGAAGCAAATACTTGATCTTCGACATCGTCCTTTTCCGTAGTTGCTATCATGCACTCGGACGAACTGCGTTTGCTCGCTTCAATGCGGCCCTGAAGTATGCTTATCTAAACCTCAAAATGCCAGGACCACGCGGTGTTATAACAGTCCATGGAAACATGGATCGCTCCCTCCATACTGAGGAACACACCGCTTCCCTCGCAGCGGATGTGCAGGTCCGCCTTATCAAGCCAAACTCCACATTGGCAGTCAAGCCACCGGACCCTTTCAAACGAGTCCGGACTACCCCGCAAAATGATAGTTCAGCTCGTCAGGAGCTCCATTAGCAATTTGGCCTCTGTCTTAGCTCCAACCGAACTACGGCATATGTACCGCGTGCACATCACTACGCACTAAAGATACCATGGGCGACGATGGAGGCATATCAAGGATAAAGTCCATAATACAGCTCGACCATACTTGGACCCCCATATCTACCCTTTTCTTAACTTCATTTCTTTTCAACTTCCCTACAACCTACATCACCTTTTTATGGTATTAAGGGCCCTTTTTCCGGCCCCTTATGAAAACCTATTCATTAATCCTCTCAAAGGATCACACACCAAGGCGAAAAGTAGCGCAGATGTACGGCGGAGTACCTAAAGGATCTTTCAAGATCACCTCTTCCCCTTTTTTAGTACCTGTACACATATTTCTATTTCGCTCGGCATGTAAAATAGCCTCGTTGCTTATAGCATTATCTATACAAATATGTTTTGACGTATCAATCAAACTATAATGGAAACAGTTTTTCGCCCAAACTATTCGGTACTGGCTTATTTCCCAATCTGTATTCCCTCTTATTTTTCGTCTGATTGTCATGTACACCTCGACACGACCTAAATCGCCAGGGGCTCCATTTAGCCATGTACATTTCTTGAAAACAACATAAGTCCGAACACTTTTACAGTGCAACTCGGCGTCCCGAATCAGCATTATATGCATCGGCTCCGAATCATGTCTTGGGTCAATAGTTGGGTTGCCCGGCTCCTGTGGTTACTACCTTACATTCCGATTGTTCCACTAAGGAAGTAAAGGGAGAACTACTGTGATTGTGTTTCTGGTTAGCCGGATAAACACCTTTGTAGAGACAGCCAAAAACTGACTGTATGATGCGGCGAGAGCTGGTCAGCTATTCGGTGACTCAGTATGAATCTCTTGCGATTTTTTTCGTGTCACACGAAGGACTGGTTTTTACCTGGTCAGGTGTCCGCAACAACCAAGTTCTGATAACCGAACAATACCAGGGGATGCTCCAACAATCTTATTGTCAAACTCCTATGGCTAAGTGAGAGTGATAAAGCCGCATAGTTTGATTGCTTGGTTCGCCGCACTAGCACCTCCTTCAAGGACCAAGTCGTTGGGTCAAGTGTGTTTTTGTGCTGTTCCGAACACCCCCCTACTACCTACGCGAGGGGCTGAAGTCGATGACTGGCCAACTCTCAGCTTTAATAAAAGGCCACAATGGAGGGTAAATAATTTCAGACGAAACAAGACTACTATTATACAAATTCCTTGTTTTCATAATACAAAGTTTGGGCAGCACAGATTCATTCATTAAAGGATGATGTCTTTCGAACACAGGCCCTCTATAATGTGGGATCCTTCAAGGACGTCATTGAAGTATCACTCCGGCGTACGGTGTTCCTTGCCTATGGGAGGTCCCTCGGTTGCAAGATTGGTGGCATTCATCTTCGCCCACTGCACCATGACACGGCCAAAGGCCATCCGGGCACTTTCGATACAGACTGACCGCTTTATAGCGTCAAGTCGTGGGCAGGCATCGAGGAGCCGCTTCACAAGCCCAAAATAGCTACTGGGTATGGGTTCGACTGGCCAAAGACAAACTATAACATCCTTCATGGCTAGTTTAGCCACCCTATGTAGCTCGGTCAGCTGTTACAGCTGATCATTGAGGGGCACACGATGCTCTAGCGCAAGGTACTGTGACCAGAACAGCTTCTCTGTTGAGCTCCCCTCTTCGGCTCAGAAGAAATCCGCAGCATCAGCAATACTTACTATCGGTGTACAAAAGTACAGGTACTTCTGTACCCCTTACTTGTGCACGGACGGTCGCAACCACCCCTGCAGCAAGGCTTGGCAAGGTAGAGGAAGACAGCAGAAGGCAAGACAGGCACGAAGAACATCAAAACAACTGCTTGGAGTAGCAAATAGCAAGGTACAAGGAGGGACACGCCCGGCAACAAGCCTTGCCAAGGCGATCTACAAGACCCCCGGCAAGACCCTTGTCGGGGATGACTCCAAGGCTCCCGGCAAGCCTTGCTAGGGACGATCGCTGCGCCGCGGCCAGGACCGCTCTCGGCACGGTTCCGCCACCTCGCCACCACTCCAACGCGACGATAAGCATGCCAGTGAAGCAGACGCCTGCGTGGCGGCATGTAGATCTTCGTGGAAGCTTACCACTTTGCCAACACAGCAGCTGGTTGGCCAGCGTGGCGCTGCATGCCTCGTCGGCTCAGACGCGTGGCGAGACGAGGTGGGCGGTGAAGGACAGTGAAAGTGCAACTAATCCCCGGGTGGTTTTGGTAATTAATAACAACATATATATCATTGAACTAATAGTTACTTGAGAATCATTTCAGAGAGTTCGGTGATATGGGTATGGCAAGGATCAAGAAGTGGACCCCCAAAATGCTAAGGCAAGCATTGGCAAAAGCTCAAGACTCCATTTTTGGTTTAGTGATCCAAGATCACATTGAGTCCATAGGAAAAGCCAATACTATTAAAAGGGGATGAGGTTATGATGATGATCCGTTGCTCAAGTGCTTAGTGATACATCTCCTAAACTATCAAGAACTTTCACCGCCATAGACACTCATAAGTAGTCTCGGTCCCACCGATATTCCAAACTCACCACACCGAGATGAACCACCTCAGCCATAAGTCAAACCCTAGTAAACTCGGATTTTCCGATTCGAACTCGGTCTCACGAAACATGAGTTGCCAAGCTTCTATAACCTTCATCATCAAATCGGTGTCACCGAGATGATGAAGTCGGTCCCACCAAACCGGCATGCTCTTGTCATTGCACGAATCGGACTAACCGAGATTGTATATTCGGTCCCACCGAAAATCCCAACGCTCACATTATTTGAACTATCGGTCTCACCGAGTTGTCCACTTCGGTCCCACCGAGATTGCTCAAATGTGTGTAACGGTTGGATTTTGTGTGGAGGCTATTTATACCCCTCCACCCCTCTTCATTCGTGGAGAGAGCCATCGAAAGAACTACCACTCCTACCTTACATTTCGAGAAGAGAACTACCTACCCTTGTGTTGAGATGAAATTGCTCCACTCCCACCATATGAAGCTTGATCTCTAGCCTTCCCAAGTTGCTTTCCACTCAATCCTTTCTTCCACCACAGCCAAATCAGTGAGGAGAGTTGAGTGTTGGGGAGATTATCATTTGAAGCACAAGAGCAAGGAGTTCATCATCATCTACAACATCTATTACCTTTTGGAGGGTGGTGCCTCCTAGATTGGTTAGGTGTCGCTGGGAGCCTCCGTCGTCGAGATGTGGAGTTGAACCAAGAAGTTTGTAAGGGCAAGGAGATCGCCTACTCGTGAAGATCTACCCGAGTAAGGCTAGCCCTCCGTGGGCGTGAGGCCATGATGGAATAGACAAGGTTGCTTCTTCATGGACCCTTCGTGGGTGGAGCCTCCGTGGACTCAGCAGCCGCTACCCTCCGTGGGTTGAAGTCTCCATCAACGTGGATGTACGATAGCGCCACCTATCGGAACCACGGAAAAATCACGCGTCTCCAAAATTGCGTTTGCTCTTCTCCACCTCTCTTTACTACATGTGCAATTTACTTTCCGCTGCCTATACTCTAGAATTGCATGTGTAGGGTGATGCTTGACTTGATCATAATTGTGAATCTGCCAAAAACTGTTCTTTGTCAAAAGGCAGAATTTTTATATTGACAAGTAGTCTAATCACCCCCCCTCTAGACATACTTTCGATCCTACAAGTGGTATCAGAGCTTTGGTCTCCATTGTATTGGTTTCCATTGCATTGGACTCCATAAGCTTGGTTTCAAAACCTAGGAGAGTATGGCGTCTAGTGAGGGTAATTTTCGTAGAGGTCCTTACTTTGATGGTACAAATTTTGCTAGTTGGGAGCATAAAATGAAAATGCATATTCTTGGTCATAACCCAGCCGCATGGGGCATTATTTGTGTTGGTATGCATGGTGAATTCTTCGAGGAAGGAAAAGTTCCGGATCGTGGCTTACACGGAAGAATTGCGGATGTTGCAAAACAATGCTCAAGCTTGTGACATTCTCTTCAATGCCTTGTGTCCCGAGGAGTTCAACAAAATCAGCCGTCTTGAGAATGCAAAAGAGATTTGGGATACTTTGGTTGAAATGCACGAAGGTACCGAGTCCGTGAAGGAATCAAAGCTAGATATTCTTCAAGGTCAACTTGACAAGTTCAAGATGAAGGATGGTGAAGGAGTCGCTGAAATGTACTCTAGGCTTGCTCTCATCACAAATGAGATTGCCGGCTTAGGAAGCGAAGAAATGATCAACCGATTCATCATCAAGAAGATTCTTAGAGCTTTGGATGGAAAGTATGACACCGTGTGCACTTTGATCCAAATGATGCCAAACTACAAGACTCTCAAGCCAACCGAAGTCATTGGAAGAATTGTTGCTCATGAGATGACACTTAAGGATAAGGAAGAGCTTCACAACAAGTCAAGTGGTGCTTACAAAGCTACAAGTGATGCTCCCACAACCTCAAGTGACAAGTTAGTTTCCAATGAAGAGATAAGCCTAATGGTCAAGAACTTCAACAAATTCTACAAGAATAGAGGCAAAGAGAGAAGCTCAAAGTCTAGATCATATGATGAAAAGAGATCTTCTAGTTGTCATCGAAACTGCTATAATTGTGGAAGACCCGGACACTACTCAAATGAGTGTACGGCTCCCCACAAGAGAAGAGAAGAATCTCCAAGAAGAAGAAGCTCAAGAGATGAGTCACCTCGGAAAGAGAGAAGGAGCAGAGATGATCGTTATGAACGAAGACCCTCTCGGAGAAGCAAGGATTCGGAGAGGAAAGACAAGTCATCAAGGAGCTACACAAGAAGAAAACATCAAGCTCATGTAGGTGAATGGGTCTCGGCCCGACTCGACAATCAATCCAAGGAAGCTATCACTCCGACTCCGACTACAGTCAAGATGAAGATGTTGCGGTCTTGCTCTCGATCCTCCAACTCCAACTCCTACGAATTATTTGATTCACCAAATGAGGGAATTGGAAGATGCTTCATGGCTAAAGGCCCCAAGGTATCACACCCTGAATTCATTGACTTGATAGTGATGAGGATGACTTGCTTGGTGAAGATGAGCTCTTGCATGACAAATCCAAGTGAGCCTAGTAACGATGAACATGCTAGTAGTCTTTATAGTCGAGAAGAGTCGAATGACAATGCTATGAAGGAGATTGAGCGTCTAACTAAAGAACTAAACACTCTTAAGTTAGCTCATGAAACAACTAAAGAAGATCATAGAGAGCTCCTAAGATCTCATGAGAAGCTACGCTTCGAGAAGCTCACTCTAGAGCAAGAACATGAGTTTCTAAAAGCAATCAATGACGATCTTCGAAAGAAGAGTTCTTCATATCTTGCCGAACGACTTCTCTCGTCTAATTTCTTGCCACCCATTAAGACTAAGCATGACAAGCATAAGAAAAATTCTTCCTCTAGCAGTAACAATAACCATGCTAAATCCAATGTTGTTGCTTCTAGTAGTTCTCTTGATTCCACTAACAATGTTTCAAGCCAAGTTACACTTGAGCAAGAGAATAGTTTATTGAAAGGGATCATAGAGAAAGGTGTCTACAAGAGCCTTCCCGGAAGCAAGAACTTTGAGGAAATTGTTCGCAAGCAAGGAAGGCACCGGAAGAATCAAGGAATTGGTTTTGAGCGAAAGTTCAACGCCGAAGGCGTTGAGTGGGAAGAAGGTCAATATCCTACTCCATAGTTTGTTCCTCAAAAGGAGAAGTATGATCCTACTTCTTCCAATGTGGAACAAGCTCAAGATGACCTTTCACCACAAGACCACAAGCTAAAAGGAAAGGACAAGCTTCAAGAGGAGATTGATGCATTTGTTGAAGCACCTCAAGCCATGGTCAAGTGGGTTCCCAAGGAAACGTCAAGTTCTACTTCGTCAAGCTCAACTACAACCCCAAGGATTCCCATCAAGATGATGTGGATCCCGAAGAAGAAGAACTAGAAAATTCTTGAGGGTGACTCCGCCAACATACTTCACTCACATTCATTTTGGCAAAAACTTGTGCAATCAACTTCCACATCATGCACTAGTTCAGGGAGTCACAAACCCTCTTGTTGGTAAGTCAAGGGACAAGGTAATCATTGCTTTCATGGACATCATCTATTGTGAACTTCAATCTATGTCCATGGATATCCTTGTTTGTTCCTTGTGGGACTAACCCATGTAGGTATTGAAAGTGCCCGAATCCAAAGGATAGCTCCCAACTCTTGATGATCTCCATCAACATTGAGCATCCACATCTTCAACATCTACATGAAGTCTTCTACGACAACCCAAGGTTAGTTTGACCCTTTAAAAGGGGTTCTCACATCTAGGGGGAGATTTGCTCTAAAAATTGAGCTAAAGCATCTTCAAATGATGTGAACACATCAATGCTTTATGTAAAAGTGGTAACCCCACTTGTGCTTAAACGATGAGTATGACCTATGATCAAATGTTCTCATTTGGCTCCTAAGTCAATATACTCATATAAAGATGACCTAGTCATCGACAAATTGTGTGTTAGTTGCTAGAGTTTTGGTTGTGCATGTTTGACACATATTTCATTTGCTATCTTATTGTGTGAGCATGTTGGATGCATGATTTTATCCATTCGAGGACATCCATTTGTAGTTTTGGTTGTTTTGATTTTTCTGACCAAATGGATGGACAAGAATGCCTAAGTACCTCCCCTAGCTATCTATGCTTTCTTGTCTCAAATTCTATTCATGCTTACATCACAAATTTTGAACAAGTCATTTTGGACCCTTCGGTGAGGAGAACTCGAGCCACCGATCCGTCAAGGGCTAATTTCCAAAACCTTCTAATTGATTTGGTCGGACCAACTCACTCAAACTCGGTCGAACCGAAAGCATTTAGACTGATCTAGGTTTTCATCTCGGTGAAACCGAGTTGTGATTTTCGGCGTGACGAAGTGCATAACGCCTAGCAGTTATCCATCTCGGTGCCACCGAAGTTTTACAACTCGGTCCCACCGACAATGAAGGGGTATATATTCCAAGGGCCGCGTTGATTCCTCCTTCAAACGCTTTTCGCCCACACCCCTTTGCCGTCGCCGCTTGGTCTCCGGATCGTCGCCGTGCCGCCTGCGCCCGCCGCAGAGTCTCCGTCACCGTCAACGGCCATCTCCTCCGCGCCGTTGCCGCCAGAGAAAAACTCCACCAAGTTAGGGTGAGTTTTGATCCCACTCGTGCTCCCATCTCCGATTCAATGCACGTTTGGATTGCCTAGTATCTTGCCACGATTGAAATCCTCCTGTACACCAGATTGGTTCGTTTGAACTAGATTCGAGTAAAAGTTTTAGGTTAGGTTTCATGAACACATCTCGGTGAGACCGATTTTATATTTTCGGTATGACCGATTTGGCCTATAGCCATTACCTCGCACCTTCGGTCCAACCGAAGTTGTGCAAAATCGGTGTGACCGAAATGAAGATTCTGTGAAACCCTAGTGTTTTCGGCAGATCGAAACCCACTTCGTCAAACCGAAAGTGATGTGCCAAGCTCTGCTTAACACTTCGGATTCACCGAACCTTAAACTCGGTCGACCGAAATGTCTTCTCGTGAAAACTTAATACTAGAATTTGAACTCATTTTTTGCAAAACTTGCAGTTTCGATGACTCTTCTTCTCGCCTACACCTTATCTATTCACAAAGTTGTCACCATGTCGATGCCAATGACAAGTGAGAACAGGTCGAGACACCCATTGCAAACATTCCGAGGCGGGCACTAGTCCCGATCCTAGTAGCTCATCCGATGATGGTGAGAGGAGTACACCAAGTGGCATGCCTCCTACAGCCACCAAAGCTAGAAAGAAGAGGAATTCAGATGATGAGGATTCAGATTTTGTTGTTGAGGAAGAGGTGACCTCAAAGCCTAAAAGGAAGGTTGTTGCCAAAGAGCAACAAGATCAACAATCTAAGAAGGGCACCAAACAAACTCAAGCAGTCAACTGTTGCTAAGAAGCTGAATTTGGGAGAGGCACTGCAAGCAAAGTGAAGAAAACCACCAAGAGAAAGAGGATAGTGCATGTGTCGAGCTAGAGCAGATATGTATATTGATCCTCATGCAGATGCAGCAAGAGAGGATAAGGATGAGGAAGCACCCAGCCTCCTCCTCGAAGTCAAGCTCATGGGTGATGCCATTAAGGCCTGGAGCCACATCAAAGCCCAAGAAATCTGCTCCAGCTAAGGCAGCTCCAAAGAAAGCCTCGCCTTGCCAAGGCCAAGAGGACCATCGAAACATTCCAAAGATCTGAAAAGAACAAGGATGATGTGCCACCGGTGAGTCGATGATGAAGGACCAGTTTATGAAACTTCATCCAAAACTGCCACTCCATATGATGCTCATCCTCAAGCCGAGGATATGAAGGCAAGGAAAGATAAAGGTCTCGGGCTATGGAGACAAACCGACCCATATGCCGTGTGAGGAGAAGAACTGCCAGAGATCCCAGATTTCACACCGAGAGCAGCAGGACTTCTATGAGACCGGCTGATGGACAAGAAGCCCATAGTCGCAGACACGGATATGTTGCTGGAAGTAAATTGACAATAAGAGCACAGAGATTTCTTTCCACATGTGCATGAAAGTTTCACCGCATGTGGAGTTGCAGATTTTGTAGGTCGAAATTGACCAGTTGGAACGATGAGATGATAATGCAATTTTATGCCACACTCACTTCTACCCCGATGGAAAGATTATGTGGATGATCAAGGTCAAAGGTTTTCTTCTTCTTGTTGAAGAATGGGCAGAAATTTGAATGCTCCAAAGGCAACGAGAAGATGATATTGATGTATATGGGATTCCAAAGAAGAATCATGAATCCATGAAAAACATGTACAAAGAGGTTCCAACAGAGGATTTGGGAATCTGGAAGCTCGGCTCAGTCTACTATCTCCAGGCAGGCTTACCTACCACTAATACCATTTTGAGGCATACCTTGATGCCCAAACTGGAGATGATCGCATGATCGAGGATACTCTATCAACATGCTGCACATACTTGATGAGAGAGCACCTTTCAAGGTGATGGACTTGATGGTAGAGACCATTAAGAGGACTGCGGTGACCGTAAAAGGTCATGTGGATTTGCCCCGCAGATTCAGATGCTTATCAATGCCAAGTTTGGCACGGGCACATTCTTGTTGGATAGAGAACATTTACCGCTGCAGCAGAGCATGAAGACAATGTTGTTGTGATGGATGAGGAGGATCCAACATCTGTTGAAGGTCAAGCCAAGATCGCAGCTGCTAAGAAAGCCAAAGTCGACAAAGAAGAAGCAGCAGCAGGCTAAACCAAAGAGTTTCGAGAGCAAATTCTTGAAGCTACTCAAAGGATTGAACAACGCTCGCCAGCATTGAACAGTCTCGGAGAGCTTAGAGAGGATTGTTGACGATAAGATCCACACTACGGACGTGAAGTCGATCTGAAATACAAGTGACCGCCAACAAGCTCGAGGCGACATTGAGGAAGCAAAGCAGGACAAGGCGAGCTTATGCGTGAGTTGCAGGATGACTTAGTCCAGATTCTCATCGACAGATCGCTCCGATTCCCAAAGGATCCCGATCACTGCTATTCCAAAGGATCGACACCAGACTACACTTCAAAGACCTCCCACAGTTCATAGTTGCTCCTACTCCAGCTCCAGCTCCAAAGTGTCCACTCCTCCAAAGACAGACATCAGTGAAGTCTTCGCCGATCTTTGTCATATCCACTCCGACATCAACCTGCACGGAGCCGCCAGCAGAGTCCACAAGGACGCTTAGCTCTATGCTTTTTCGAACTTTTTCGTAACTTGTTGCCAAAGGGGGAGAAATTGTATAGATCATAGGGCTTCGAGAGAGAGAGTGTTGTTGTCTTTACGCTTTTGCTCTTCCGTTCTTTTTGCGGTTTCTTTGAGATACTTTTGGTTTTCGAGACATTCGATGTGTTTGATACTCCGCTTGATTCTACCTTAATGAGTGCTTGGTCGCATTTATGCTTTAATGTGTGCTTAATGCTTATCATATGCCATTCCTATCTCGTATGACCATTTACTCATGTCTTGGTGATTGGGTGCATGCTGTTCATTCTTATCATTTTGTGCGCTCCACCAAGATGTATGTGACATGGAAGAGTGACCCATGATCCTAATCGATTGTGCATTTGCATTCAAACACAAATCTTAAATAATGCACAAATTTAGGGGGAGCTCTTTCTTATTACATACTTCTCAAAGCTTATTTATATTATTCATTGATTATATCCTTTGTCGAAGCTTTGATCTATATGTTGTCATCAATTACCAAAAAGGGGGAGATTGAAAGTGCAACTAATCCCCGGGTGGTTTTGGTAATTAATAACAACATATATATCATTGAACTAATAGTTACTTGAGAATCATTTCAGAGAGTTCAGTGATATGGGTATGGCAAGGACTCAAGAAGTGGACCCCCAAAATGCTAAGGAAAGCATTGGCAAAAGCTCAAGACTCCATTTTTGGTTTAGTGATCCAAGATCACATTGAGTCCATAGGAAAAGCCAATACTATTAAAAGGGATGAGGTTATGATGATGATCCGTTGCTCAAGTGCTTAGTGATACATCTCCTAAACTATCAGCAACTTTCACCGCCATAGACACTCATAAGTAGTCTCGGTCCCACCGATATTCCAAACTCACCACACCGAGATGAACCACCTCAGCCATAAGTCAAACCCTAGTAAACTCGGATTTTCCGATTCTCGAACTCGGTCTCACCGAAACATGAGTTGCCAAGCTTCAGAAACCTTCGTCATCAAATCGGTGTCACCGAGATGATGAAGTCGGTCCCACCAAACTGGCATGCTCTTGTCATTGCACTAATCGGACTAACCGAGATTGTATATTCGGTCCCACGAAAATCCCAACGCTCACATTATTTGAACTATCGGTCTCACCGAGTTGTCCACTTCGTCCCACCGAGATTGCTCAAATATGTGTAACGGTTGGATTTTGTGTGGAGGCTATTTATACCCCTCCACCCCTCTTCATTCGTGGAGAGAGCCATCTAAAAGAACTACCACTCCTACCTTACATTTCGAGAAGAGAACTACCTACCCTTGTGTTGAGATCAAGTTGCTCCACTCCCACCATATGAAGCTTGATCTCTAGCCTTCCCAAGTTGCTTTCCACTCAATCCTTTCTTCCACCACAGCCAAATCAGTGAGGAGAGTTGAGTGTTGGGGAGATTATCATTTGAAGCACAAGAGCAAGGAGTTCATCATCATCTACAACAGCTATTACCTTTTGGAGGGTGGTGCCTCCTAGATTGGTTAGGTGTCGCTTGGGAGCCTCCGTTGTCGAGATGTGGAGTTGAACCAAGAAGTTTGTAAGGGCAAGGAGATCGCCTACTCGTGAAGATCTACCCCGAGTAAGGCTAGCCTCCGTGGGCATAGGCCATGATGGAATAGACAAGGTTGCTTCTTCGTGGACCCTTCGTGGGTGGAGCCTCCGTGGACTCACAAGCAGCCGCTACCCTCCGTGGGTTGAAGTCTCCATCAACGTGGATGTACGATAGCGCCACCTATCGGAACCACGGGAAAAATCACCGCGTCTCCAAAATTGTGTTTGCTCTTCTCCACCTCTCTTTACTACATGTGCAATTTAGTTTCCGCTGCGTATACTCTAGAATTGCATGTGTAGGGTGATGCTTGACTTGATCATAATTGTGAATCTGCCAAAAACTGTTCTTTGTCAAAAGGCAGAATTTTTATATTGACAAGTAGTCTAATCACCCCCCCTCTAGACATACTTTCGATCCTACAGACAGGATGGCTTCTGTAACTGTCCCCAATAAAGCGAGAGGACACGTAGGCATCGCATTAAATGCGCTTGTCCTACATTGATCAAGCGATAAGCTTGTATCGTTGTAGCTTGCCACCTCCTGTGTGCCACTGCGGCAAGCCCTTTTGTGTCTAAAAGGAGGCCCAAGGCACACAAAGAGAGGATTCGGACTTTTGGACAAAGCACGCATCATAGCTAGTTCAAAAGCTCAAGAACACTCATAAACCAGATAAAGCAGGACTAGGGTATTGCGCCTCGCGGCCCGAACCTGGATAACAATCCCCTCTGCGCTAACCACTCGACCTTCTCTTCGTGCAACTAATCCCCTACTGAACATAGAAGGGATCCTTGTGACCCCATAGGTGATCCCCCGACATCTTTGGCGCGCCAGGTAGGGGTAATTAGTTGCGAAAATTTAGTCTGAAGTTAGTACAGTAGCTCTTTCATCACCATGGCTCCGAAGAAGAAGACGACTGCGGCGATCGGCCCATCCAGGGCCGCTCCGCCCGCGCCCGCGCGGACAGGCGATGGGGCGGGTAACAGCGCTGGAGGAGGTCAAGATCGTCCACACCATCCGAATACAAGAAGTTAAGCCGCCAGCGTCCTCCGCAGCGGCAACGGGGGTCGGCGCGCCGCTGCGCCTAGGGGTGGAGCTATGCCACCTGCAGACCGTGCGGGGACCTCCAAGGCCAGAAGATCGACCTCGTCAATGCGTGTGTCGTGGTTTCCTCTGCTCGTGCACGATGAACCATGTAAGAGCCCTCAGCGTCACTCTCAAGACATGCAGGGCCGACATGCACATCATGGCGCACGCAAAAAGAGCACATGGCCGCGGAATCGAGATGGGACTCCTTCTAACATCATTAGAAGTCTGAGTTCCTCCCATTCCTCGCGCCTATTGCTGCCACCCATGCTAGCAGAAGCGCTATCGCGGACATAGATGATCCTCGACTTTCCTCCTGCCTTGGAGAAGCAAGGGGAGTGGAGGGCCGCTATCCAAAGCCTTATTGGCCAAGGCAATAGAGATGGCCGCCGGGGAGCGAGCCCCTCACGGCGCCGGAATGACGAACCGACGCGTGTAGGCAGTGGAAGGGTTGAGGGCGCCGCAACCACGGTGCACTCCCCTCCGCCATGGTCGACCCGTCGGGCCAACGCCCGGGACAACGTGTCCACGACATCGTCCGACCCATGGACGCGTCATGACCAGCGCCAAGTTCTTCAAGAATGCTGCAAGGAGGACGCCTGAACCACCATCGAGCGATGACGGGAAGCACGTCACTAGTCTGATAGGCGTGCTAGGCCCACCGAGTATAGGCCTGCACCGGGGGATGCTAGTGATTTGCCGTATGCAATCACTTGTCCAGCATTCACCCGCGATCTGCGGCAGTTCCAGTGGCCCAACACCCGCACGTTCAAACCAGAAGTCCGGGAGAAGTATGATGGCAAGACTCACCCGTCCGAGTTCTTGAGCATTTACACCATTGAGATGCAAGCCGCCGGGGCACGGGACGAAAAGATACTTGCCAACTATTTTCCGTTGGCACTTAAGCCCAATGTTAGGTCCTGGTTGATGCATCTGCCGATAGATTCCATTGCCTGTTGGTCCGACCTGTGCCACGAGTTTGTTGGTGCCTTCATGGTCGGCCACATGGCTCCTGGGCAAGCGAGTGATTTGCATGTGATCCCTCAGAGAGATGGAGAATCCTAGCACAAGTACATACAAAGGTTTAGCCGCGTGCAATACAACATCCCCTATGTTCATCTTGCCGCCATCATCAGCGCGTTTCACCAAAATTTGCGCAATTGAAAGATGCGCGAAGAGTTGGCCATGAACAAGGTCGCGGATGCTGTCGAGCTGTACGTTCTGGCCGATAGATGTCCCCGAGCAGAGGAAGTAAGGAAGTACCCCGGCAAAGACGCCGACATGGGAAGTGATTCAGAAGATGAAGACATCGTCGCCCCAGCAAAGAAATGCTGGCAGCGTAACAGGAAGCGCAAGGGAAAGACCGTGCTTGCCATTAAGGAATCTGGCGACCCCGATAATGCCAAGAAGGCCAAGGTGGACAACCCTGGCAAGGAAGTTGTCGGGTGTAACGCCTGCCGGGCCTTGGCGGCTGCCGGCAAGTCAGTGGGCTCCGACAAGCAGTACTGCAAGATTCACCGTACCAAGGGCCACGATCTCCAGAAATGCCGCCAAGTGGAGCTCCTGATGGAGTAGCAAAGGGCTCAGTACGAGAGACAAGACAAGGAGAAGGGCCAAATAGGCGCTGAAGGGTCTGGCAAGAAGCGCGGCAGCAAAGGAGGGCGCAACAACAAGGAAAAGCAGCAAGAGAGGCCTGCCCGAGGCCGTGACAAGAAAGAAGAGGATGACGATCGTGATGATGACGATGAATCCACCGAGCACGAGTTCTAGAAGGCGACAAAAGTCATTTGTGTCGACCAAGGTGCTTCGCTGCATTCTTCTCACAGCCAACTGAAACAGTGGGCATGTGAGATCAATGCAACAGAACGAGTGGTCGATGCCCAGAAGTCGTTGAGGTGGTCCCACATGCCTATCATTTTTGACGCCGAGGATCACCCTGATCACACCACTATGGTCGGGTGCTTGCTGTTGTTGGTATCCCCAACAATATGCAACCTCAAGGTGACAAAGATGTTAGTTGACGGTGGGGCCGACCTTAACTTGATCTCACGCAACGGAATAAAGAGGCTGCAAATCCCTGATGAGGACCTAGAGGAAACGGGCACGTTCCAAGGGATCAATGCGAGGAGGAGTCAGCCAAAGGGAAAGGTCATGCTACCAGTCACATTTGGTGGCGACCTCAACTACAGGATGGAGAGGATCGTTTTTGATGTCGCTGAGATCCCGTTGTCATACAACGGGATCCTTGGCCGCCCCCGCTGGCCATGTTCATGGCGGCATCACACTACGCCTACAACAAGTTGAAGATGCCTGGCCCGATGAGCATCATCACCATCGGCTGTGATAGGAAGGATGAACTCATCTGTGCCAATCAGCTCTACCGAGAGACAGTTGCAGCATCTGCCGCCAAGGCACGTGCTCCTGCCACAGGAAAGAGAACTAGTAAGGCTTCGGCCGCCGACAAGACTCCTGGCTCCGGCAAGGGCTCATGTACCTTCTCCGGCAAACACGCCTCCTTGGAGTGCTGTGTTTCCGCTGGAGACGCACCAGAGGGCTCTACCGGGAAGAGCAAAAAGTCCAAGGCGATCCTGCCAAAAACCAAGGTGTCCTTCAAGGAGGATGACACAGGCAGAGCTATCTCCATAAGCTCCACCCTTGACAGTAAATAGGAACACGCGCTCATCGCCTTCCTACGGGCGAATGTCGACGTGTTTGCATGGAAAGCGTCTGACATCCCCGGCGTTCACAGGAAGGTGATTGAGCACCATATTGCTGTCTGCCCCCATGCATGGCCCGTCAAGCAAAAGGTCAAAAAGCAAGCTTTGGAGCGACAAGAGTTTATCGTGGAGGAGATCAGGAAGTTGGAGGTACCAGGTTTGGTAAAGGGAGTTCTCCACCCGACGTGGTTTGCCAATCCGGTTGTTGTACGTAAGGCGAATGGGAAGTGGAGGCTATGTATCGACTATACTGATATCAATAAAACCTGTCCTAAGGATCCTTTCCCATTACCACGTATCGATCAGATAGTGGACTCCACTGCCGGGTGCGACCTGCTGTTGTTCCTTGATGCCTATTCGGGGTATCATTAGATCTTCATGGCGAAGGAAGATGAAGAGAAAACCGCGTTCATTACCCCATGTGGTACATACTATTTTGTACGGCTGCCTTTCAGGTTGAAGAGCACCGGTTCGACGTTTGCCCGGCCAGTCCAAATTGGTTTTGAGCCCTAGCTCCATAGAAATATGGTAGCTTACATGGATGACATAATGGTCAAAACCAAAGATAAGGCTACTCTCATGCAGAACCTGGAAGAAACTTTTGCAAACTTGCGTAGGAGTAACCTCAAGCTCAACCCAGAGAAGTGTGTGTTCGGCGTTCCATCCGGCAAGCTTCTTGGTTTCTTTGTGTCTCAATGTGGGATCGAAGCCAACCCCGACAAGATCAAAGCAATCGAGCAAATTGAGGCGCCAAGACGGGTCAAAGATGTCCGGAGGCTTGCCGGCTGTGTCGCCGCCCTAAGTAGGTTCATCTCTAAGTCTGCTGAGCGTGCCCTCCCCTTTTTCAAGATTCTGAAAAAGGCGGGTCCAGTAAAATGGACCCCGGAGGCAGAGGCAACACTGCAAGATTTAAAGAGATACCTCTCCTCTACGCCAATACTGGTCGCACCCAAGCCACGAGAGACTTGTTGTTGTACCTGGCGGCAACGAATCAAGTAGTCAGTGTCGCGCTAGTGGTGCAGAGAGAAGTCGAGGAAGAGGCAACAGCGGGCTCCGATCCCGGCAAGGGAGAGCCCCTGGCAGGACCCGATCCCGGCAAGACAACACCTACGCAGGCAAGCGAGCTAGAGCAGAAGAAGAAGATGGTGCAGCACCCAGTCTACTTTGTCAGCTCCCTTTTGCAAGGGGCTAGGTCAAGGTACTCTGCCCTAGGGTTCATGTTCAAGATCTGCTCTTTGAGTACATCACAAAGAGTCTGATGCCCTTTGAGGCTTTTGTATATGCCTGTCACATACAATTCCTTCAACCCTGTATTATCGTCAGTGATACTTGTGGTATCCTCAGATGAAAAATTTGTGACCACAGAGATAGTTTAAGAATTTTCAGCAATAGAAGCATTTGAACATTCAGGTGAAGAATTAGCAGATTCACGCTCAATGCATTTCACACATGGAGGAATAAATTCTTCCTGAGTGGAACTGATCTATTGAGCAAGCAATGAATCGTTTTCCTTCTGAAGATTTTCATAACTCACTTTTAACTTCTCAAGATCTTGCTTTCTCTGAAGAAATTCATAAGAAAGCTTCTCATGATCAGTTATGAGAGTGTTATGATGATTTTGAAGGTTGTCAAACCTAGACTGAAGTTTCTGAAGACTATCAATCAAAGCCTTAGTTCGATTCAATTCCTCACCCAACATATCATCGCTTTCATCAAGCATGTTTTCAACTTTTTCAAGAGCTCTTTGTTAGTGGAAAGGGAAGCAAGTTTAGTGTAGTTGGGTCCAAATTCATCACCAGATTCATCATCACTAGATTCGGAAAGGTAGCAGTGGATGATGATTCTGGGGAGAAAGTCATCTCCTTGAGTGATTCCTTGAAATCCTCAAACCAAGGATCATGACGAGTTCGATGACCTTCATAGACCTCAGAGAGTCGGTCCCAGATAAGATTTGCATGTTTGAGATGCATGATGTTCCTGAACTGATTTGCAGGAGCAGATGTTATCCTTCGCCGTGTGGTTAAGTAGAGTGTACCGAATATCATCAGCTCTGCCATCTTGCATAGATTGGTAAGACCAATCTCAGTGACGGTCCACAGTTTGCTGTTCATCGCCATGAGTCGCTTCTTCATCATGGCCTTCCACTTGGGTTACTCATGACTGTCAAAGATGGGGCAAGACACTTTCTTCATTCCTGCAGTTGACATAACTAAACCTCCAGGTGGTTAAACCAAAGTCACACAAAACAAGGGTGTACCTCGCTCTGATACCAATTGAAAGTGCATTATCTCGACTAGAGGGGGGTGAATAGGCGATTTTTACAAATTCGTCACTGAGGAATTTCTAGGTGAAGAAATTCCTAAGTAACGACACACTAGCAGCGGAATAAGTACTCAGGTATAAGCATAACAGAGCAACAACACAGTCATCATGATGAAATGAAAACAAGCATAAAGTACAAATAGCGTGAGAACAGGATAAGCAGGCAGAAGACAATGTGACTAAAGAAATTGGATTGACGAAATAGAGAAAGTCTTCAGTCAAAGTCTTCAAACAGTAATGATCAGGTTCATCAACACATGAAAGAGGAAATAAAAGGGTTGAGAAAATAGAACCAGTTGGCTTGGTGAAGACAATGATTTTGTAGACCAGTTCCAACTATTGTGACAATTGTACGTCTAGTTGGAGCGGCTGAGTATTTAAACTCGAGGACACACAGTCCCGGACACACAGTCCTCACCATATTATCCTTGAGCTAAAGTCACACAGACCTCGCCCAACACTCGTGGTAAGTCTTTACAGGTGACTTCCAAACCTTCATAGACTTGGTCACTCGGCAATCCACAATTCCTCTTGGATGCTTAGACCATGAAGCCTAACCGTCTGGAAGATACATAGTCCTCAAAGGTAACAAGTGTCAGTTCCACACAGGAACACTCTCTTCAGTGATGCTCAATCACTTTGGGTTTGTAGGTGTTTTGTTTTGGGATTTTGGTTTTCCTCACTTGATGATTTTCGCTCAAAGTCCTCGGAGGATGGGATGCTCTCAATGACAAGTGTCAGTTTCTTGCGGAGCAGCCAACCAGCTAGTGGTTGTAGGGGGAGGCTATTTATAGCCTAGGGAGCAGCCCGATATGATAAGACATAAATGCCCTTCAGTGATATGACCGTTAGGTGGATAGATATTTCAGGACAGCTGGCGTGTAGCACAGCAACGGTCGGATATTTGAGGTTCAAATTCCTCGGGGCTATCATGTTCCTCACTGTGTAGGCAATCCGCACTGGCCTAAGTCCTTAGTCAGAACAAATTCTCGTGACTGTAAGAACTTCGTCTCTCACATCAAGAAATTGGTGAACTAATATGAGATTTCCAATGGCTTCACTCGAAAGGATTGGGTAGGTGTAGGATTTCATGATGAGCATCACTTGGAAATCAGTTTCCTTAGTATTACCTCGACCCCCTTTAACAGTGCGGTGTTCCTTATGACTCAAGAAAGAGAAAATGAAACTACGAAAACCAAATTCCTCGTCCTTCATAATCCTCGCATGAATATCCAAGTCTTCAAGGTCACACCAATTTCTTCACTTTCAAAATCTTCAGGAGAACCAAAGTCTTCAGCTAAAGACATACATTTTTAGGGGTCGACTTTCATCATAAGTATCAAACTCCTCATCGACTTATAGAGCATGTGTACACTCACAAACATATTAGTCTCTTAACCTATAAGTCTTCAATACACCAAAATCACTAAGGGGCACTAGATGCACTTATAGGGTCTTCAATCTTTGTCATCACCAACCCTTCTCCATCGCCAATTCCATGATGCTTCCCACTGGGAGTGAGTAATTCCTTCATAGGCTCACTAGTCGGTGAGGAGTTGGATGAGATTCATCATGTATTCGAGTTAGTTTTGTTAGGACTTGATCCCAAGTATCCATTACGTTTCGAGATTGATGTTGTATGACTTTGCCATGATTAATGCTTGTCACTTTGGGCCCGGGTGCCGTGACTTCTGATCTGAACCATTTATGTTATCACCACTATATCTATGTTCTAGATCCGATCTTACAAGTTATAGTCACCTACTATGTGTTATGATCCGGCAAACCCGGAGTGACAGAAGTCGGGACACTTCTCGGTGATGACTGTAGTTTGAGGAGTTCATGTATTCGCCGTGTGTTAATGCTTTGTTCCAGTTCTTTGTTGGAAGGAGGCCTTAATATCCCTTAGTTTCCAATAGGACACCGCTGCCATAAGAGGGTCGGACAACAGATGTCATGCAAGTTCTTTCCATAAACATGTATCACTATTTACAGAATACATGCCTACATTATATTTATGAACTGGAGCTAGTGCCGCATCACCCTAGGTTATGACTGTTATATGGTGAATATCATCCAACGAATTCACCGATCCAATGCCTACAAATTTCTCTTTTATTGTTCTTGCTAAGTTACTATTTCTATTGTCACCATTGCACTTGCTACAAAATCATTGCTATCACTGTTACTGTTACTGTTACTATTGTTGTTGCTACTGCTATCAAAATTACCATGCTACTTTGCTACTGACTCACTTTGCTGCAGATAATTAATCTCCAGGCGTGGTTGAATTCACAACTCAGCTGCTAATACTTGTAAATATTCTTTGGCTCCCCATGTGTCGAATATATAAATTTGGGTTGAATACTCTACCCTCGAAAACTGTTGTGATCCCCTATACTTGTGGGTTATCAGTGTGCATTACTTGCCTAGATCGACGAGGCCGAGCAGCGTGAAGTAGGGCCGCCGGCAAGGAGGCAGTGCTGCAAGCAAGCAGTGAATGTTTCAACTTGTAAAGGAAGGCAGGAATAGGGAAATGTAGCTTTTGGTCAGGGGTAGGGGCGGGGGAGGTAGAAATTTACGAGGAAGCCAAATTTTTTGGCTCGATGAAGTGAAAAACTGGTGCGGAAAGTGTCATCAGACACGGTCCCTTATTCAAGACTATGCACCATATGTGAACATCACAAACAATGCATATAGCTTATCCCGTGTGTGATGGGTTTTAACGTGCAAATTTTGGTCTAAATTTCCCTGGTTACACCAGCAAGTACAACAATTAAGTAGAGCTAGCTGACCTAAACATTACTCTAACAAATTAAAGACCGGCACTCTAAACAAAGCATACTACTCTGGCTGTTGCTCGTCGATCTCCAATGCCTCCTCCATGTCCATCTCGCGCCCGACGATCTCCTGGGGAAGGGGCTCCATGGCATCCATCGCACCATACTCAGCAAGCATCTTGCCATTTGCATTTGCATCTCTTTGGAAAAGGCCACCACGAGGTCGTGGGTGGCCGCGGTCTGGGCGTGGATGGGCTCCATCATGGAAAGGTATGCCTCGAACAAAAGAACGGCTGCTCGAACGCTCTCGGTGATTGCCAACTCTTCGGACGTGGGTTGCCGACCATCATCGGACAAGTTTCGTGCGATTTGTGTGGTGATCGCCAGGAGCTGGGTGTGGACGGGACATGGTCGTGGGCGGCCTCCATCAGGGCTAAGGCGGCCGCTGTGGAACGGACAACTGTTGTGCCCCTCTCGCCAGTTGCTATCCTCATCGCAGATGTCGTTGCCGCCGCCTGAGTAGCAACAGCAGTCGTTTGGGCTACCTTGGCTGCATGGCCCCAGATTGTGGTGGCGCTCATGCAAGTTGTTAGCACTCTCACGGCAGCTGCGGCCGTGCTCTTTCCGGAGTGGGACACCGAAGTGTCCCTCACGACGCAGGTCCATGCCCCCATCTTTGAACAGCGATGATTGAACAGTGAAATGATATTTGGGGATCAAGGTAGTGTGCTTGACATGCTGGCTATGGACTGTAGCCGACGAAACTTCTCGCGTAAGCCATATACTAGTCCGATGGTCCTGCAAGATATTTCATACTGCATCAAACACGGTTGGTGATAATATACTGTGTCTGATCAACTTGATTTTTCGTCTTGATTTGAAATACATAATGGAGCCATAGTGGCAGAGGGTGTTTGAATTGCGAGAACTTTTATCTCCAATGAACATGCAACTATAGGAGTGTCGCCAAAAAATTGAAATTATTCGGGGTTTGTTTGGATATTTCTATACATCAACTATGTTTTCTAGGAATTTAAGGTGCATAATTAAAAATTAAACTATATGGACATGCTCCGCTGCACCAAAATGGGTTGTAAAACCATATATGTGTCCATGGTCAGATGCTTATGTACAATGCAAGAAATGGGAATTAGTTTCAAACACCTCGGCACCGTGGGTCGCCGGCAAACCTTGAGATAGTTGGTTTTGAATTCCATTAAATCAAAAACTCGTCTGAAATTCATGAAACTTGGCATGCTATCATGGAATGGCACCAAAATGTTGTGGTAAAAAATTGTCCCATTTGGGGTAGATTTGGGTATAAGCTTCTCATAAACCAGAGTTTCTCACAAGAAGCCTCATGGTTCCGGTAGGGAACGTGTCACATTTGTGGACGAAATGATATTCGTTGCCTCTTCTTTCTTTCAAATTTTTTCTAGTGTCAACATAGAACAATAGGAGTATCATTTTAAATTCAGTATTTTTGGGGGTTCGTTTGGACATTTTTAAACATTAACTGAGTTTTCTAGGAATTTATGTGCATAATTCAAATTTGAACTACAGGCACATGCTACAGTGCAGAAAAATGTGTTGAAAAATCAAATGTGTGTCCTTGGGTGCATGCTTAGGTCCCATGCAAGAAATGGGAATGAATTTCAAACAGCTCGGCACCGTTGCTTGCCGGCAAATGTTGACATACTTGGTATTTAAATCTAGTAAATCCAAAACTCGTCTGAAATTCATGAAACTTGTGATGCTATCATGGAATGGCACCAACATGCTGTGGTAAAGAAATTCTCCCATTTGGGGCAGGTTATGGTATACGCTCCTCACAAACCAGAGCTACTCACAAAAAGCCTTGTGGTCGGACGGAAAAAACATTTGTTCCCCTCCTTGCCTTGATTTTTTTCTAGACACAACACACACCGATAGGAGTGTTATGTTAAATTTTGGAATTATTCAGGGTTCATTTGGACATTTTTAAACATTAACCAAGTTTTCTAGGCATTTTATGTGCATAATTCAAATTTGAACTACATGCACATGCTCCAGTGTAGCAAATTGGGTTAAAAATCATATGTGTGCCATTGGGTGCATGCTTAGGTCCCATGCAAGAAATGGGAATGGACTTCAAACACCTAGCATCGTGTCTCCATCGATAACATTGAGATACTTGGTTTTAAATTCTAGTAAATCCAAAAATTGTCTGAAATTCATGAAACTTGGCATGCTATGATGGAATGGCACCACATGCTGTGTTAACTTTCATGTCCAATTTGATAGAAGGCGCACAAATTAATAGCCAGCAAAGGCATTTTGAAACAAATGGGTGCCTTGTTATATCACAAATGTTTGTATAATTTAAATTATCAGTGTTCTGCTAACCATCCACGCGACACCACACGTCAAACTTTTTATGGCTAGGAGCTGCCGTGCGGATAGCTGGTTGAGTAGACGGGAGGCGTGCGAGCGCAGTTCGCTGCGCTGACTGACAGGGAGCCATGTAAGCTGTCCACCTATGTGCAGGCTCACCGGGAAGCGTGTGAGTTGTATAGTGCGTAGGCTCACTGGGAAGCAAGCCCTTTGACTTCCATGGCCACGCGCCCCCCTCCGCTTCATGGGACACTGCCGTCGACCGCTACATCGCAACGCCGCGAGTTGTCGTCCTCCTGCGCCGCGCCCGTCGATTGCATGATGATATGGTCTTTCATTTCCATGTGAAGAACATTCTGAATTGGCTTGAAGACTTCAACAACGGCGTCCCAAAGGACAACAATGACATTGCTGGCGTAGCACGCTGCCTCCATCGCCGCTGCAATTAGTATCTCGATCATAGAAGTATAAAGTCACAGTGTTACTGAATGAAACCTATGGTTTGAATGTACAAACTTATCAAATATATTTTATAAAAACATCAATGGTTTTCAAATTTAGAACACTCATCACAAATGATTTAGATAGAACACCTGTATGCAAACCAACAACTTTCTCAATAAGCCAAGGGAAAATGTGTCGCGCAGGATTTGTGCATCTCTTCATTGCAAACATTTTAGATAGAACACCGATATGGAAAGCGAGAGTTATGGTCCTTCCCCACTAAGCCAAGGAAAAGTTTGTCGTGCAGGATTTGTGCATCTCTTCATCGCAAACGTTTTAGATAGAACACCCGTATGGAAAGCGAGAGCATGGTCCTTCCCCACTAAGCAAGCCAAGGAAAATTTTGTCGTGCAGGATTTGTGCATCTCTTTGTCGCAAACAATTCAGATTGAACAGGGTATGCAAAAGAGAGAGCTATGGTTCCTTCCCCACTAAGCCAAGAGAAAATGTGGCGTGCAGGATTTGTACATCCCTTCAATGCAAACAGTTTTTTCTGACGACCCATGTGCAACCACGTACATACAATTTGGTAGGATTTGCATCTGTCATATTGGGTATATAGCCATTTGTCAAGCTAGAAAGATTGGCATTTGTCAATCTAGTAATATTGCCCTTTGTCAACCTTGCAACCCTGCTATTTGTCCAAATTTGCAGCTAAAAATCACTAGCACTATCTAATTTTGCAACTAAAATTCTGTAAGCATAGATTTCATTCATAGACTAAGAAGTCGTTCTTTATACAAACAGTTAAACTCTATAGCTGAACCGACCAAACTTTTACCCAATTGTTGCTAACCACGTACTAAAATAGCTAGTTCAACTATATATACTAGCTAATTTTAAGTACGTAGTACAGTTCGACCACATCTATAGTCAGATAAACTAAACAAAATAGCCCCTAAATACTACTACTACGGAGGGGCTTTGTACTACTTTCAGCAGCCTGTCCTCTGCCGAGCGTGCTCAGTCAGAGGCAGAGGAGGAGGAGCCTATCGATGAGCTAGACAACTGGAATCTGGTGCCTGCCGCTACTGCACCTTTAGCGACGCTCACTGAAGGAAATATGCCCTAGAGGCAATAATAAAGTTATTATTTATTTCCTTATATCATGATAAATGTTTATTATTCATGCTAGAATTGTATTAACCGGAAACATAATACATGTGTGAATATATAGACAAACAGAGTGTCACTAGTATGCCTCTACTTGACTAGCTTGTTAATCAAAGATGGTTATGTTTCCTAACCATGAACAAAGAGTTGTTATTTGATTAACAAGGTCACATCATTAGTAGAATGATCGATTGACATGACCCATTCCATTAGCTTAGCACACGATCGCTTAGTATGTTGCTACCGCTTTTATCCATGACATATACATGTTCCCGTAACTATGAGATTATGCAACTCCGTTTACGGAGGAACACTTTGGTGCTACCAAACGCCACAACGAATCGGGTGATTATAAAGGAGTACTACAGTGTCTCCAAAGGCGATGTTGGGTTGGCATATTTCGAGATTAGGTTTTGTCACTCCGATTGTCGGAGAGGTATCTCTGGGCCCTCTCGGTAATACACATCATGAAGCCTCAGAAGCATTACAGCTAATGAGTTAGCTGTGAGATGATGTATTACGGAACGAGTAAAGAGACTTGCCGGTAACGAGATTGAACTAGGTATTGGATACCGACGATCGAATCTCGGGCAAGTAACATACCGATGACAAAGGAACAAACGATGTTGTTATGCGGTCCGACCGATAAAGAACTTCAGAGAATATGTAGGAACCAATATGGGCATCCAGGTCCCGCTGTTGGTTATTGACCGAGACGTGTCTCGGTCATGTCTACATTGTTCTCGAACCGTAGGGTCCGCACGCTTAAGGTTTCGATGATGTTATATTATGAGTTTATGTATTTTGATGTACCGAAGAAGTTCGAGTCCCGGATGTGATCACGGACATGACGAGGAGTCTCAAATGGTCGAGACATAAAGATTGATATATTTGAAGCCTATATTTGGAGTTCGGAATGGTTCCGAGTGAAATCGAATTTATCAAGTACCGGAGGTTACCGAACCCCCGGAACTTAATGGGCCATAGTGGGCCTTAGGGAAAAGGAGAAAGGGGCTGCCCTAGGGCTGGCCGCGCGCCTCCCCTCTCCCCTAGTCCTATTAGGACTAGGAGAGGTGGCCGGCCCCCTCTCTCCCTCTTCCCCCTCTTTCCCCTTGACAAGTCCTAGTCCAACTAGGATTGGGGAGGAGGAATCCTACTCCCGGAGGGAGTAGGACTCCCTGGCGCGCCAAGGGCTTGGCCGGCCAGCCCCTCCCCTTGTTCCTTTATATACGGGGGCAGGGGGCACCCCATAGACACACAAGTTTGATCTACGGATTGTTCCTTAGCCGCAGCGGTGCCCCTTCCACCATATTCCACCTCGGTCATATCGTCATGAAGCTTAGGCGGCTCGGCGCCGTAGAACATCAAGATCGCCACCACGCCGTCAGGCCGACGGAACTCTCCTCGACACTCGGCTGGATCGGAGTACGAGGGACGCCATCGAGCTGTCGTGTGTCAAGAACTCGGGGCGCCGAGTAACGGCGCCGATCGGTCGGATCACGAGGAGAACGCACGACTACTTCCTCTACGTTGTGATTGCTTCCGCCGGTCTCACGAGGGTACGAGACAACACTCTCCCTCTCGTTGCTATGCATCACCATGATCTTGCGTGTGCGTAGGAATTTTTTGAAATTACTACGTTCCCCAACAAATGGCATCCGAGCCTAGGTTTTATGGTTTGATGTTTTGCACGAGTAGAACACAAGTGAGTTGTGGACGATATAAGTCATACTACCTACCAGCATGTCATACTTTGGTTCAGCGGTATTGTGAGATGAAGCGGCCCGACCGACATTACAGACGCTTACGCGAGACTGGTTTCACTGCTACGAGCACTCGTGCTTAAAGGTGACCGGCGGGTGTCTGTCTCTCTCACTTTAGTTGAACTGAGTGTGGCTACGCCCGTCCTTGTGAAGGTTAAAACGGAGTCTATTTGACAAACTATCGCTGTGGTTTTGATGCGAGGTAAGAACGGTTCTTGCTAAAGCCCGTAGCAGCCACGTAAAATTTGCAACAACAAAGTAGAGGACGCCTAACTTGTTTTTGCAGGCATGTTGTGATGTGATATGGTCAAGACGTGATGCTATATTTTATTGTATGAGATGATCATGTTTTGTAACCGGTTATCGGCAATCGGCAGGAGCCATATGGTTGTCGCTTATTGTATGAAATGCATCGCTCTGTAATGCTTTACTTTATCACTAAGCGGTAGCGATAGTCGAGAAGCATAAGATTGGCGAGACGACAACGATGCTACAATGGAGATCAAGGTGTCGCTACCGGTGACGATGGTGATCATGATGGTGCCGCAGAGTTGGAGATCACGGCACAAGATGATGATGACCATATCATATCACTTATATTGATTTGCATGTGATGTTTATCTTTTATGCATCTTATCTTGCTTTGATTGACGGTAGCATTATAAGATGATCTCTCACTAAAATTATCAAGAAGTGTTCTCCCGAGTATGCACCGCTGCCAAAGTTCGTCGTGCGTGCACACCACGTGATGATCGGTGTGATAAGCTCTACGTCCATCTACAACGGGTGCAAGCTAGTTTTGCACACGCAGAATACTCAGTTATACTTGACGAGCCTAGCATATGCAGATATGGCCTCGAACACGGAGACCGAAAGGTCGGCGTGAATCATATAGTAGATATGATCAACATAAGATGTTCACCATTGAAAACTACTCCATTTCACGTGATGATCGGTTATGGTTTAGTTGATTTGATCACGTGATCACTTAGATGACTAGAGAGATGTCTATCTAAGTGGGAGTTCTTAAGTAATATGATTAATTGAACTTAAATTTATCATGAACTTAGTCCTGGTAGTATTTTGCAAATTATGTTGTAAGATCAATAGCTTGCATTGTTGCTTTCATATGTTCCTAGAGAAAATTGTGTTGAAAAATGTTAGTAGCAATGATGTGGATTGGATCCGCGATCTGAGGTTTATTCTCATTGCTGCACAGAAGAATTATGTCCTTAATGCACCGCTAGGTGACAGACCTATTGCAGGAGCTGCTGCAGACGTTATGAACGTTTGGCTAGCTCAAATATGATGACTACTTGATAGTTTTGTGCACCATGCTTTATGGCTTAGAATCGGGACTTCAAAGATGTTTTGAACATCATGGACCATATGAGATGTTCCAGGAATTGAAGTTAATATTTCAAGCAAATACCCGAGTTGAGAGATATGAAGTCTTCAACAAGTTCTATAGCTAAAAGATGGAGGAGAATCGCTCAACTAGTGAGCATGTGCTCAGATTGTCTGGGTACTTCAATCGCTTGAATCAAGTGGGAGTTAATCTTCCGATAAGATAGTGATTGATGAATTCTCTAGTCACCATCACCAAGTTAGTAGAACTTCGTGATGAACTATAGTATGCAAGGGATGATGAAAATGATTCCCGAGTTTTTCATAATGATGAAATCGTTGAAGGTAGAAATCAAGAAAGAACATCAAGTGTTGATGGTTAACAAGACCACTAGTTTCAAGAAAAGAGCAAAGGGATAGAAAGGAACTTCAAGAAGAACGGCAAGCAAGTTGTGCTCAAGTGAAGAAGCCCAAGTCCGGACCTTAGCACGAGACTAAGTGCTTCTACCGCAAAGGGACTGGTCATCGAAGCGAACTACCCCAAGTATTTGGCGGATAAGAAGGATGGCAAAGTGAACAAAGGTATATTTGATATACATGTTATTGATGTGTACTTTACTAGTGTTTATAGCAACCCCTCGGTATTTGGTACTGGTTCGGTTGCTAAGAGTAGTAACTCAAACGGAGTTGCGAATAAAATGTAAACTAGTTAAGGGTGAAGTGACGATGTGTGTTGAAAGTAGTTTCAAGATTGATATGATCATCATCGCACACTCCCTATACTTTCGGGATTAGTGTTGAACCTAAATAAATGTTATTTGGTGTTTGCATTGAGCATGAATATGATTTGATCGTGTTTATTGCAATACGGTTATTCATTTAAGTAAAAGAATAAACTGTTGTTCTGTTTACATGAATAAAACCTTATATGGTTACACACCCAATGAAAATGGTTCATTGGATCTCGATCGTAGTGATACACTTATTCATAATATTGAAACCAAAAGATGCAAAGTTAATAATGATAGTGCAACTTATTTGTGGCACTGCCGTTTAGGTCATATTGGTGTAAAGCGCATGAAGAAACTCCATGCTGATGGGATTTTGGAATCACTTGATTATGAATCACTTGATGCTTGCAAACCGTGCCTTTTGGGCAAGATGACTAAAACTCCGTTCTCCGGAACAGTGGAGCGAGCAACTAACTTATTGGAAATAATACATACTGATGTATGCGATCCAATGAGTGTTAAGGCTCGCGGCGAGTATCGTTATTTTCTGACCTTCACAGATGATTTGAGCAGATATGGGTATATCTACTTGATGAAACATAAGTCTGAAATAGTTGAAAGGATTCAAAGAATTTCAGAGTGAAGTGGAAAAATCATCGTGACAAGAAAATAAGGTTTCTACGATTTGATCGCAGGGACAAATATTTAAGTTACGAGTTTGGTCTTCAATTAAAACAATGTGGAATAGTTTCACAAATTCATGCCACCTGGAACACCAGATCATAATGGTGTGTCCGAACGTCATAACCATACTTTATTGGATATAGTACAATCTATGATGTTTCTTACCGATTTACCAATGTCGTTTTGGGATCATGCATTAGAGACAACTGCATTCACGTTAAATAGGGCACCATCTAAATCCGTTGAGACGACACTATATGAACTATGGTTTAGCAAGAAACCAAAGTTGTCGTTTCTTAAAGTTTGGGGCTGCGATGCTTATGTAAAAAAAAATTCCTGATAAGCTCAAACCCAAATCGGAGAAATGTGTCTTCATAGAATACCCAAAGGAGACAGTTGGGTACACCTTCTATCACAGATCCGAAGGCAAGACATTCGTTGCTAAGAATGGATCCTTTCTAGAGAAGGAGTTTCTCTCGAAAGAAGTGAGTGGGAGGAAAGTAGAACTTGATGAGGTAGTTGTACCTTCTCCCTTACTTGAAAGTAGTTTGTCGCAGAAACCGGTTTCTGAGACATCTACACCAAGTAGTGAGGAAGTTGATGATGCTGATCATGAAACTTCAGATCAAGTTACTGCAGAACCTCGTAGATCAACCAGAGTAAGATCCGCACCAGAGTGATACGGTAATCCTGTTCTGGAAATCATGCTACTAGATCATGATGAACCTGCGAACTATGAAGAAGCGATGGTGAGCCCAGATTCCGCAAAATGGCTTGAGGCCATGAAATCTGAGATGGGATCCATGTATGAAAACAAAGTATGGGCTTTGGTTGACTTGCCCGAGGGTCGGCAAGCAATAGAAAACAAGTGGATCTTCAAGAAGAAGACTGACGCTGACGGTAATGTTACTGTCTACAAAGCTAGACTTGTCGAAAAAGGTTTTTGACAAAGTTCAAGATGTTGACTACAATGAGATTTTCTCAACTGTAGCGATGCTTAAGTCTGTCCGAATCATGTTAGCAAATTGCCACAATTTATGAAATTTGGCAAATGGATGTAAAAACTGCATTCCTGAATGGGTTTCTGGAGAAAGAGTTGTATGTGATGCAACCAGAAGGTTTTATCGATCCAAAGGAGCTAACAAAGTGTGCAAGCTCCAATGATCCATCTATGGACTGGTGCAAGCATCTCGAGTTGGAATATACGCTTTGATAAGTTGATCAAAGATATAGTTTATACAGACTTGCGGTGAAGCCCAGATTTACAAGAAAGTGAGTGGGAGCACTAGAGCATTTCTGATAAGTATATGTGAATGACATATTGTAGATCGGAAATAATGTAGAATTATTCTGCAAAGCATAAAGAAGTGTTTGAAAGGAGTTTTTCAAAGAAAGACCTCGGTAAAGCTACTTACATATTGAGCATCAAGATCTATAGAGATAGATCAAGACGCTTGATAAGTTTTTCAATAAGTACATACCTTGAGAAGATTTTGAAGTAGTTCAAAAATGGAACAGTCAAAGAAAGAGTTCTTGCCTGTGTTACAAGGTGTAAAATTGAGTAAGACTCAAAACCCGACCACGGCAGAAGATGGAAAGAGAATGAAAGTCATTCCCTATGCCTTGGCCATAGGTTCTATAAAGTATGCCATCTGTGTACCAGATCTATTGTATACCCTACATCGAGTTTGGCAAGGAAGTACAATAGTGATCTAGGAGTAGATCATCGACAACGGTCAAAATTATCCTTAGTGGAATAAGGATATGTTTCTCGATTATGGAGGTGACAAAAGGGTTCGTACGTAAAGGGTTACGCCGATGCAAGTTTTGACACCGATCTGGATGACTCTAAGTCTCGATCTAGATACATATTGAAAGTGAGAGCAATTAGCTAGAGTAGCTCCGTGCAGAGCATTGTAGACATAGAAAATTGCAAAATACATAACGGATCTGAATGTGAAAGACCCGTTGACTAACATTCTCTCACAAGCAAAAACGTGATCACACCTTAGTACTCTTTGGGTGTTAATCACATAGCAATGTGAACTAGATTACTGAATCTAGGAAACCCTTTGGGTGTTGGTCACATGGCGATGTGAACTATGGGTGTTAATCACATGATGATGTGAACTATCGATTTTAATCACATGGTGATGTGATCTAAATTATTGACTCTAGTGCAAGTGGGAGACTGAAGGAAATATGCCCTAGAGGCAATAATAAAGTTATTATTTATTTCCTTATATCATGATAAATGTTTATTATTCATGCTAGAATTGTATTAACCGGAAACATAATACATGTGTGAATATATAGACAAACAGAGTGTCACTAGTATGCCTCTACTTGACTAGCTTGTTAATCAAAGATGGTTATGTTTCCTAACCATGAACAAAGAGTTGTTATTTGATTAACAAGGTCACATCATTAGTAGAATGATCTGATTGACATGACCCATTCCATTAGCTTAGCACACGATCGCTTAGTATGTTGCTACCGCTTTTATCCATGACATATACATGTTCCCGTAACTATGAGATTATGCAACTCCTGTTTACCGGAGGAACACTTTGGTGCTACCAAACGTCACAACGAATCGGGTGATTATAAAGGAGTACTACAGGTGTCTCCAAAGGCGATGTTGGGTTGGCGATTTCGAGATTAGGTTTTGTCACTCCGATTGTCGGAGAGGTATCTCTGGGCCGTCCGGTAATACACATCATCGAAGCCTTGAAGCATTACAGCTAATGAGTTAGCTGTGAGATGATGTATTACGGACGAGTAAAGAGACTTGCCGATAACGAGATTGAACTAGGTATTGATACCGACGATCGAATCTCGGGCAAGTAACATACCGATGACAAAGGAACAAACGTATGTTGTTATGCGGTCCGACCGATAAAGATCTTCAGAGAATATGTAGGAACCAATATGGGCATCCAGGTCCTGCTGTTGGTTATTGACCGGAGACGTGTCTCGGTCATGTCTACATTGTTCTCGAACCGTAGGGTCCGTGACGCTTAAGGTTTCGGCGATGCTTGTATTATGAGTTTATGTATTTTGATGTACCAAGAAGTTCGGAGTCCGGATGTGATCACGAACATGACGAGGAGTCTCAAAATGGTCGAGACATAAAGATTGATATATTGGAAGCCTATATTTGGAGTTTGGAATGGTTCCGAGTGAAATCGGGAATTTATCAAGTACCGGAGGTTACCGAACCCCCGGAACTTAATGGGCCATAGTGGGCCTTAGGGAAAAGGAGAAGGGGCTGCCCTAGGGCTGGCCGCGCGCCTCCCCTCTCCCCTAGTCCTATTAGGACTAGGAGAGGTGGCCGGCCCCCTCTCTCCCTCTTCCCCCTCTTTCCCCTTGACAAGTCCTAGTCCAACTAGGATTGGGGAGGAGGAATCCTACTCCCGGAGGGAGTAGGACTCCCTGGCGCGCCAAGGGCTTGGCCGGCCAGCCCCTCCCATTGTTCCTTTATATACGGGGGCAGGGGGCACCCCATAGACACACAAGTTTGATCTACGGATCGTTCCTTAGCCGTGTGCGGTGCCCCCTTCCACCATATTCCACCTCGGTCATATCATCGCGAAGCTTAGGCGAAGCTCGCTACCGTAGAACATCAAGATCGCCACCACGCCGTCAGGCCGACGGAACTCTCCCTCGACACTCGGCTGGATCGAGTACGAGGGACGCCATCGAGCTGTACGTGTGTCAAGAACTCGGGGCGCCGGAGTAACGGCGCCGGATCGGCCGGATCACGAGGAGAACGACGACTACTTCCTCTACGTTGTGATTGCTTCCGCTTCGGTCTACGAGGGTACGTAGACAACACTCTCCCCTCTCGTTGCTATGCATCACCATGATCTTGCGTGTGCGTAGGAAATTTTTTTGAAATTACTACGTTCCCCAACACTCACCTCCAACGCCTACTGTCGCTCCAAACGACCTCCCTTGAAGCGGCTGGACTCCTCGTTGAAAGTGCAACTATCCCTGGGTGGTTTTGGTAATTCCTAACAACATATATCTCATTGAGCTAATGCTACTTCAAGATAAATATTTCAGGAAAGCTCAATGGTTGGCATGGCATGGATGAGAAAAGTGGATCCCTCAAAATGCTAAGGACAAAAGGATTGACTCAAGCTCAAAGCACAAGACTCTACGTTTTCTATTTTAGTGATCCAAGATCACATTGAGTCTATAGGAAAAGCCAATACTATCAAGGAGGGATGACATGTTGCTTAATGGCTTTCTTGCTCAAAATGCTTAGTGATATGCTCCAAAGCCCTCAACTACTTTCTCATATCCACATATGACCTAAACCAAAAGTCATACTCGGCCCCACCGATTCTTCCTATCCAGCGCCACCGAGTTCAGATGTCATAGCCACTGCCACAAACCCTAGGCAAATCGGTCTCACCAATAGGGATCTCGGTCTCACCGAGTTGGGGTTGTAATCTCCCTTCGTAATGTTTCGGTCAAACCGAGATGAGCGATTGGTCCCACCGAGATTGGAATTCAAACTCTTTGTTTCCTTTTCGTAACGTTTCGGTCTGACCGAGATGAGCGAATCGGTCCCACCGAGTTTGCCTGACCAACCCTCTATGTGTCCATTACCAAAATCGGTCCCACCGAGTTTGCCTGACCAACCCTCTATGTGTCCATTACCAAAATCGGTCCCACCAAGTTTGTGTAATGGGTCTCACCGAGATTACGTTATGCCCTAACCCTAACCATATCGTTCCTACCGAGATGCATGTCGGTCCCACCGAAAATCTTAAAGGTCATATGATTTACTAACTCGGTCCGACCGAGTTTCTAAATTCGGTCCCACCGAGATTGGCAAATTGTGTGTCATGATTAGATTTTGTGTGGAGGCTATATATACCCCTCCACCCACTCTTCATTCGTGGAGAGAGCCATCAGAACATGCCTACACTTCCAACCTATATTTTTTGAGAGAGAACCACCTACACTTGTGTTGAGACCAAGATATTCCATTCCTACCATATGAATCTTGATCTCTAGCCTTCCCCAAGTTGCTTTCCACTCAAATCTTCTTTCCACCAAATCCAAATCCTGTGAGAGAGAGTTGAGTGTTGGGGAGACTATCATTTGAAGCACAAGAGCAAGGAGTTCATCATCAAACACACCATTTGTTACTTCTTGGAGAGTGGTGTCTCCTAGATTGGCTAGGTGTCACTTGGGAGCCTCCGACAAGATTGTGGAGTTGAACCAAGGAGTTTGTAAGGGCAAGGAGATCGCCTACTAAGTGAAGATCTACCCCTAGTGAGGCAATTCCTTCGTGGGCGACGGCCATGGTGGGATAGACAAGGTTGCTTCTTCGTGGACCCTTCATGGGTGGAGCCCTCCATGGACTCGCGCAGCCGTTACCTGATACGTCTCCAACGTATCTATAATTTTTGATTGTTCCAATGTATTATATTACCCCTTTTGGATGTTTATGGGCTTTATTTTACACATTTATATCATTTTTGGGACTAGCCTACTAACCGGAGGCCCAGCCCGTATTGCTATTTTTTTTGCCTATTTCAGTATTTCGAAGAAAAGGAATATCAAACGGAGTCCGAATGAAACCTTCGCGAGCATGATTTTTGGAACGAACGTGATCCAGAAGACTTGGAGGGCAAGTTGTCGGTGTACTAAAGTAGGGGTACCTTAGTACCCCGAACTTGTGCACGGGCAGTCGTAGCACCCCGCGGCAAGGCTTGCCGTACGCCCGCCAAGACCCTCCGTCATTTCCTATTACTACCATTCAAGAACAAAGTATTAACCAAGAAAATGAAGGCCCCGGCAAGAGGAGCTTGCCGGGAAGGCCAACCAAGGCATCTCTAGAAGACTTGTCGCGACGCCCCGCGCATCCCGGCAAGGCCCGGCGGCCGGCAAGCTTGCCGGCGCGGCAAGAGAAAGGCCGCAGCAAGACACTTGCCGCGGCAAGGCGGCCACCCAAAATCCAGCGCATCCAGCGGCGTGTCACCCCAGGGCCACCCCAGGGGCACGTGGCGGGGCGTTCGCAGCCATGCGGAGCGAGGTGGCAAGCGGAGCTGACAGAGACGCCATCGTGGCAACCAGTGGCTCACCCAACGGTCGCTTTTGCAATCGTTAGACGACCGGACGGGCATTAAATGCCCTTGTCCCCGCCGCCGAGTTAGGTAGGGACACTGCTGGTCATTGTTGTACCAACCTGCGTTTTTACCTTTTTACCCCCTCTTCCTACGCTGCCACCTGTGGATGCCCCCTTCAGGCTATAAAAGGGAGGCCCATGCGCACGTAGAAGGGGTTCGGTCCATTCGACACACGCATACCACCATACGCTCGCTCTCGAGCAAGATCAAATAAAAACACAAAGCAGCAGTAGGAGTTTTATCTCTCCGGAGAGCTCCGGCCGGGTAAAATCGCCTGCCTCCCCGCGCCCAACCTCGACCGCTCGCGCTGCCTCCGCCCCTTGCCGGACTAGAAGGGGCCCCCCGTGCCCCATAGGTGCTCGTGGCCACAGAGAGAAACGGCCCCGACATCTTTGGCGCGCCAGGTAGGGGAGCGCGTCGAGGTCGTGAGCATCTGATCCGGTCCCCGCGCGCGCTGCATCAACGCCTTCATCAACATGCCACCGAAGAAGAAGCCTTCGGAGGTGGCCGCTCCGTCTACATCGATTCCGCCACCACCGCCGGAGCCAACGGGCGGTGGAGTGGACGCCGACGGAGGAGCGGGCACCGACGGTGCGACTCACGTCGTCACCAGATCCAAAAACAAGGCCCCGCAAGCGTCGGCGACCGTGCAGACACCGCACCCTGCCCAGGAAGTGCAAGGTCGACAACGCCCCGGTGCTCCTAGCACCGTGCTCGCGTTGGAACAAGGCCAAGCTGGTGGGTCGCGGGACGCTCGAGGTCAGCATGCACGCCCGCATGCTGGCGCGATTGAGGTACGGTCGCCCGGACGGGGTGTTGCACCTCCCAATCTAGTTGGGAGTCCGAGCACATCCTGCTCCTCGCGCCGCTCGTCGCCACCGCCACCTAAGACAAGAGAGAAGCGCCGCCCGAGCCCACTGCTTTATACTACCTCCGGCGCCGCACAAGATCGACGATCGAGGATGACCATATGATCTCTCGGCCGCTTAACGGCGATAAGCCTCGCAACCGAAGCGATCGAGGTTTCGCAGGCGCCAGCGCAAGCCGACGCCGACAAGACTGCCGGGGGTGCCACCTCCATGCACTCCCAGCCCCGAAGGCCAGGATCGCCGGCTCGTCGGACCAACCCCGACGGCGACTCCACCGCGTCGTCGGACCCGCGAACCCGACGCGATCAACGCCACGTTCTCCAAGAACGGCGGCACGAAGACGCCCGCTTCGTGATCGAGCGCAAAAGGGAAGCGCGACGTCAATCCGACCAGCACGCCGGGCCCACCGCCGATATGCATGCACCGGGGAACTAAGCGACTTGTCAGACGCGGCAGGTTGCCTCGCGCTCACCCGCGAGCTGCGGCAAGTCCAAAGGGCCCAAAACCAAGAACTTCAAGCCGACGCATTCGAGAAGTACGACGGCAGGATACATCCGTCGGAGTTCCTCAAGATCTACACCATCGCGTGCAAAGCTGCCGGAGGGCGCGACGAGAAGATCCTCGCCAACTACTTCACCGGTGCTCAAGCCCAACGTCAGATCTTGGCTCATGCACTTGCCGGACGGTTCCATCTCTTCATGGGCGGACCTGTGTCATCAGTTTGTCGGCGCCTTCATAGGTGGCCACAAGCCTCATGGCCAGGAGAGTGACCTCCACTTGCTCGTCCAGAAGGAGGGAGAACCCCTGCGCAAGTACATACAGAGATTCAGCCAAGTGCAGCGCAACATCCTAGACGCCCACCCGCGCGGTTATCGGTAGCGTTTCATCGTAACGTGTAACCGCAGGATAAGGGAGGAGATGGCGATGTGCAAGATCAGAGACGTCAGCGAGCTCTATGCTCTGGCCGACAAGTGTGCACCGGCTGAGGAGGGGAGAAAAATCCCCGGAGAGATTGTGGGTGCAAAAGGATCTGACAGTGAGGATGCCGCCCCGGCAAGGAAGAACCAGAGGCGGAACAACAGGAAGAGAAAGGCTAAGGATGTGCTAGCTGTTGAGCATTCCGGCAACGGAGGCGGCTCCGACAAGGCCAAAGCCGATGACTCCGGCGAGGCTGTGGTAGCCGCCGACAAGCAGGATGGCTCCGGCAAGCGGTACTGCAAGATTCACCGCACCAAGGGCCATGATCTCCAAACCTGCAAGAAAGTCGAGCAGATGGCGGAGCTACAGAAAGCTGAATACGAGCGCCGCGATAAGGAGAGAGCCCAGGGAGGTGGCGGGGGATCCGGCAAGAAGCTTCCCGCCCGGGGAGGGCACCGCGGCAAGGAGATAGGCCTCCTCGCGGCCGCGCCAAGGACGAAGATGAGGATGAGGATGATGAGATGGAGGAAGATGAGACTGATGACCAAGAGTTTTGAAGAAGGCGAGAGGTGTTAGGCGTCGACGGCGGCGCGCTTCAGACACCTCGCACCGCCAACTCAAGCAAAGGTGCGAGAGGTGAATGCATGAGCCGTCCGTCGAGGAGCGCAAGCCTCTGAAGTGGTCCAGCACGCCCATCATCTTCGACGTTGAGGACCACCCTGATTGCATCACTGCGGTCGGGTGCTTGCCGATGTTGGTCTCACCAACAATCCGCAACCTCAAGGTCACGAAGATGTTGGTTGACGGCGGGGCCGGCCTGAACCTGATTTCCTCCGCAGTGCTCAAGAAGCTCCAGATCCCCGACAGCGAGCGCGAAGAAACTGGTACCTTTCAAGGGATAAATCCGGGAAGGAGCAAGCCCAAGGGGAAGATCACGCTGCTAGTAACGTTTGGCAGCAAGCTGAACTTCAGGACAGAGAGGGTCACATTCGATGTTGTTGATATCCCATTACCCTACAATGGGATACTCGGCCGACCAGCGCTTGCCAAGTTCATGGCAGCCTCTCACTACGCATACAACATGCTCAAGATGCCTGGTCCGATAAGTGTCATCTCTGTCCAAGGCGACAAGAAGGATGCACTTATCTGCACCGACAAGATCTACCAGGAAGCAGCAGCCGCAGCAGAGTGCAAGCCACTTGTCACCAAGCTCCCCGGGAAGAAGAAAGTCAAGTCCGCAAGAGCAGCTCGATGCCTACTCCGGCAAGCGCACCTCCCCGGAGTGCCGCGCTGCCGTCGAGGATGCACCATCGAGCTCCACCGGCAAATGCAAGAAGGCAAAGGCAGATCTACCAAAGACTAAGCCCGCAAGAACAGCTCGTGCTCGCCCGCGAGCACGCCTCCGAGTGCAGGCGCTGCCGAGGATGCGCCATCGAGCTCCACCGCCAAGAGGGCTAAGAAAGCGCCCAATTTCGAGCTTTTGAATTGTATTCCCGAGAACTGCACTTTGTATGAAGAACCTGTGCGCAGAAGGGTTGAATCGTGGCTAAGTTGCGCCCTTGATCTGTTTCGAGCCCGCTCAACGATGAAAGCGCGCTGCAACTAGCCCGACGAGTTCTTCCTGCCGGAAGCAACACCGCCAACGGGCTGCTGATGTCCCGCACTCAGCAAGTGTGTTTGCGCCGGCGGGTTCCCTAAAAGCGTGAGGGTGAAAACGTACAAGGGAGGAAGTCAAGGAGAGGTGGTGTCACGGATCACGGAGGACGGAAAAGCTAAGTCGCCCGAGCTTGAGTACAGAGCACTTTCTAGTTCTAACCTTTTATGTTATATTCCTCGAACGTTCGTCCCTTGTACGAAAAACCTGTGCACGGAGGAACCAACTCGTGTTTAAGTAGCGTCCTTGCTTGGTTTCCGAGTCCGCTCAACAATACAAGTGCGCAGAATCGCCCGAGAAGGTTTTTTGCGGAAACAAGACCGCCAAAGAAGCTGCTGATGTTCCGCACTCAGCAAGTGTGTTAGCGCCGGCAAGTTCCCTAGAAGCGTAGGGTAAAACCGTACAAGGGATGTAATGAAGTAGAGGACGTAACATGGCAAGCCTTGCCGTGGGACGTCCTTCGTATGAGAAACTTGTGCGCAGAGGAGCTAACTCGCGGCTGAGTTGCACCCTTGATTTGTTTCCGAGTCCGCTCAACAATACAAGTGCGCTGCAACTAGCCCGACGAGGTTTCTTGCCGGAGGCAACACCGCCAGCGGGCTGCTGATGTTCCGCACTCAGCAAGTGTATATGCACCGGCAAGTCCCCTAAAAAGCGTAGAGTCTAAACATACGAAGGGCGAAGCATGGCATTGCCTTGCCCAACTTAAAAAGTCACGCCACGAAAGAGTAACTTATTACGGCGCTGTCTTAGTTATTTTCGTGACCATAATAACAACGACAAGGAAAAACCAGAAGGGCGCACTGGCGCAGGGGCCCCGGCAAGCCGATTTCGCTGGGGGCTGCAAGTACCGAAGTTCCTTCGCGGCAGGCCAGGATCCCCGGAGGCCGCAGCGTCAGCGACAAGGGCAAGGAAAGGCGCACCGGCACCTAGGTCTCGGCGGAGCCAGAGTTGCCGGGGGCTGCAAATGCCAAGATTCATCCCCGGCGAGCTAGAGTCGCCGGGGGCTGCGGTATCAGATAAGTTTTTCATCCCTCATCATGCATACTCTTATGGACTGGGGAAAGCGAGGCTGCGCCCTGAACGAAAGTGTGTCTTGTAAAACCCCGGCGCTGAGGAGCGAAGTCGCGGCCAAGTTGCGCCTTTGATTTGTTTCCGAGTCCGCTCAACAATACAAGCGCTGCAATCGGCTCGACAAAGTTTCTTGCCGAAGCAACACCGCCCGGGCTGCCGACGCTCAAGACTCAAGAAGTGTGTTTATGCCGCAAGTTCCCTAGAAGCGAGGGTGGGAGCATACAAGGCACAAAATCAAGTAAAGGACATAATCCGCAAGCATTCTCTCTTTTCATTAAAAACATCCCAATTTAGTACAAGTCCATAGAGGATGAAAAACATGATAGAGAGGATTACAAATTTTAAATGCAGCTAAGGCCCGAAGGCTTACATATTAAAAGATAAGATGCCCGTAATCCTCTCCTGCTTTCTCTTCAGAGACAAACAGGAGGCCCCTGCAAGAGAAGCTTGCCGGGGGGGGCAAAAAGGGCGCCTAGGTGAGCTACGGGTGCCAGAAGACACCAAGAGAACATCCTAGGGGCCGGCCAGGAGCTTGGCGGAGACGGAGGCGCCGGAGGCAGAGCTCGAAGACGGGGCGGCAGGACATCAGCACGCTGTCGAGGGCACCTCGCCCTCGTACTCTGACTTGACGGCCTTGCCGCCACCCCTCTTCCTCTTCCGCAGCCTCCCTACGCCAGCCGCCCAAGGAGACGGCCCCGGGGAGTTCAGAAGGCCGGCGACCCGGATGATGGGGTCGCCGGTGGCGCGCGAGGCGGCGTCCGGTGCCTAGTCGGACCCGCCGTCCTCGTCGTCGTCGTTCTCTCCCTCCTCGCCACTCTCGCCGAGGAGGGGCCTTCTATCGGAGGAGCTGTCCACGCAGCATCTCGCCCGGTGCCGGAGTCTCGAAGACCTTGACGGCGAGAAGGTCGCCTCCATTAACTTAAAATGGAGGGTAAACCCGCCGTCAAGCTGTGTATACGGGTGAACGTCTTCCACCCTTGATCGAAGTACATCACGCCAGGGGCTGGGGATACGACACTAACTCGAGTGCCGCTGATCCCGCAGCCCCTCATGCGCAACTCCAACATCTCGGGCGGGTCCGGTTCCATCGCGCTCGCAAACGGGGCCGGAAGCCGAAGGCGTCGACGAGGTGCCCGACACAGCTTGACGAAGAACTCCTGTGGGTCGCCCCGTGTGGGCCGCCGAGGAGAGGAGCCCGGCGGAGACGGGTGGCGCACCACCCCGCCGCCTCCCCGAAGCGCCCGACCACGCCGACCTGCCCACGGCTCGCCTCCCTCTTCCTCGCGCCGGCTCCGCCACCGCAGCGCAAGATAGGGAGAGGCGCGCTGCTCGGTGGCGACCCTCGCCACCACAGATGAAGGATCAGGTTCCTCCCTCCATGGCGATGGGAGGAAGAGTAGCGGTTGAAGAAAGAGGAAGAAGAGGAAGTGCGGATTTTTGCGCCCCTTCCGCCTTTTTAAGGAGCGAGGTGGGGCTCGGCCGCCTGGCCAGCCAATCGTGAGCACGGTGAGGGCAGAGGAACGGGCCGACCCACCATCTCCACGCGCGGACGGCTCGGTCTCCCACCTTCACCGCCACGCACCCCACGCCGCATGGGAGCCGCGTGGCGAGGAGGCGGCCGGGCGACAGATGAAGTGACTCACCCCGCCCGTGATCACGGGGTGGATGCCTTGAAGATCGCACACACCACCCACGCCTCCCACGACGCCGCAATCGACGCGTGCCGTTGCGGGAGGACGCGGTGGGCACGGAGTCCGATTCTGTGTGGCCCTGTGCCACGCTGCGTCTGCAGACTGCTTTTGGGCCCGCCCAACAACGATCGGCACTGTATGGCCCAGCCCGGGCTCTGTCGGTGTACTAAAGTAGGGGTACCTTAGTACCCCGAACTTGTGCACGGGCAGTCGTAGCACCCCGCGGCAAGGCTTGCAGGACGCCCGCCAAGACCCTCCGTCATTTCCTATTACTACCATTCAAGAACAAAGTATTAACCAAGAAAACGAAGGCCCCGGCAAGAGGAGCTTGCCGGGAAGGCCAACCAAGGCATCTCCAGAAGACTTGCCGCGACGCCTGCAAGGCCCCAAAGAAGGCCCGGCGGCCGCAAGCTTGCCGGGCGCAAGAAGAGAAAGGTCGCAGCAAGACACTGCCGCGCAAGGCGGCCACCCAAAATCCAGCAGATCCAGCGGCAAGTGTCACCCTGTGGCCACCCTGTGGGCATGTGGCGGGCGCTGCGCAGCCATGCGGAGCGAGGTGGCAAGCGGAGCCGACAGAGAGGCCATCGTGGCAACCGTGGCTCACCTAACGGTCATTTCTTTGCACTTTGTTAGACGACCGGACGGGCATTAATGCCCTTGTCCCCTACCGCCGAGTTAGGTAGGGACACTGCTGGTCATCTGTTGTACCAACCTGCTTTTACCTTTTTACCCCTCTTCCCACGCTGCCACCTGTGGATGCCCCTTCAGCTATAAAAGGAGGCCCATGCGCACGAGAAGGGGTTCGGTCCATTCGACACACGATACCACTGCACGCCGCCTCGAGCAAGATCAAATAAAACACAAAGCAGCAGAGGAGTTTTATCTCTCGGAGAGCTCCAAGCTGGGTAAAATCGCCTGCCTCCCCGCTACCGACCTCGATCTCGATCTCATCAAGCTGCCTCCGCCCCTTGCCGGAATAGAAGGGGCCCCCCGTGCCCCATAGGTGCTCGTGGCCACAGAGAGAAATGGCCCCGACACAAGTCAGGAAGCAGCCGAGGCCTCCACGAGATAGGAGGGCGCCCCCCCTATAGGGCGCGCCCCCTGTCTCGTGGGCCCCTCGGGCGTCCACCGATGTACTTCTTCCTCCTATATAAGCCTACGTGCCATGAAAACATCCAGGGAGGCAACAAAACACAATTTCCACCGCCGTAACCTTCTGTATCCGTGAGATCTCATCTTGGAGCCTTCGCCGGCACTCTGCCGGAGGGGGAATCGACCACGGATGGCTTCTACATCAACATCCTTGCCCCTCCGATGAGTTCTGAGTAGTTTACCACAGACCTACGGGTCCATAGTTATTAGATAGATGGCTTCTTCTCTCTTTTTGAATCTCAATACAATGTTCTCCCCCTCTCTTGTGGAGATCTATTCGATGTAAACTCTTTTTGCGGTGTGTTTGTCGAGATCCGATGAATGGTGGGTTTATGATCAAGTTTATCTATGAATAATATTGGAGTCTTCTCTGAATTATTTTATGTATGATTGAGTTATCTTTGCAAGTCTATTTGAATTATCAGTTTGGTTTGGCCTACTAGATTGATCTTTCTTGCCATGTGAGAAGTGCTTAGCTTTGGGTTCAATCTTGCAGTGTCCTCACCTAGTGACAATAGGGGTTGCAAGGCACGTATTGTGTTGTTGCCATCGAGGATAACAAGATGGGGTTTATATCATATTGCTTGAGTTTATCCCTCTACATCATGTCATCTTGCTTAATGCGTTACTCTGTTCCTTATGAACTTAATACTCTAGATGCAGGCAGGAGTCGGTCGATGTGTGGAGTAATAGTAGTAGATGCAGGCAGGAGTCGGTCTACTTGTCACAGACGTGATGTCTATATACATGATCATGCCTAGATAATCTCATAATTATTAGCTTTTCTATCAATTGCTCGACAGTAATTTGTTCACCCACCGTAATACTTATGCTATCTTGAGAGAAGACATTAGTGAAACCTATGGCCCCCGGGTCTATCTCTTATCATATTTGCTTCCAATCTACTTTTATTTGCATCTTTACATTTTGCATCTATATTATAAAATACCAAAAATATATTTATCTTATTATACTATCTCTATCAGATGTCACTTTCGCAAGTGGCCGTGAAGAGATTGACAACCCTCAGACATTGCGTTGGTTGCGTAGTTCTTTGTTTGTTTGTGTAGGTGCGGGACTTTTGAGGAGCCTCCTAATGGATTGATACCTTGGTTCTCAAAACCGAGGGAAATACTTACGCTACTATTGCTGCATCACCCTTTCCTCTTCAAGGAAAACCAACGAAGGTCAAGACGTAGCAAGAAGGATTTCTCGCACCGTTGCCGGGGAGGTCTTCGCTCAAGTCAAGACATACCAAGTACCCATCACAGACCCATCTCCCTCGCATTTACATTATTTGCTATTTGCCTCTCATTTCCTCTCCCCCACTTCACCCTTGCCGTTTTATTCGCCCTCTCTTTCCCAATCTCCTCCTCTCTTTTTCGCTTGCCTTTTTCCGTTTGCCCGTGTGCTAGTTCATTTACCTTGTTGTCATGGCTAGTCCTCCTATCCTTATTATTACTCCCGAACTTGAAATTCTCAATTTTAAGCAAAGGGAGGGAGAAAATTTAATAGATGATTGGCATAGAATTTGCAATGCCCAATATAAATCTACTAGGAAGATTTCTACTTCCGTTCTTCTCCGCAATTTTTATGTAGGCATCACTCCCTGGAATAGATGTGTTCTTGATATTGCTACCGAGGTAATTTCATGAGTAGCCATACGTTTGATGCTTATAATGCTATGTTAGATTTGTTTGGCCCACCACCTCTCTTGATCAATGGAACTGTTTTAACTTTAGAACACGTTATGCAACGGCTTGAGATTATTGAAAATAATATTGTCACTGTTGAGTTGATTGAAAATCTGGATAAAAAGATTCATAATCACATTACCCAATATGGATCTATGGTTGGAGTTACTTTGAAAAATCTTAAAGAAAAAAAAACCTATAGTCAATGAAAAAATAGATCTAGACTCTGCTAGAATCGGTAAACTTGAGGATATCATTACAAACTTAGGCTCTGTGTTTTCCTCCATGAAAAACACTCCAAAACCCCCTACTAAAACTGCCAAGTTTATTTATGTTCCTAAAAATAAGGGTGAATCTTCTAGTAAGGGAGACACGGATCTCAAACCCATAAGTGTTCATCCCATTTGTCTCTCTATCGTTAAGGAACCTTTTGCTACCAATGAATTGCTTGAATTTTTGCCTAAAGGTTTAGCCATTTCTAAAAGGGGAGAAATCCCTTGAGATCACAAGCGCTCTATTGATGAATTTAGTGTCAAAGATGGCACTCGTTAGATCTATCTTCGCTTTTATGCCTAGCTTGGGGCGTTAAACGATAGCGCTAGTTGGGAGGCAACCCAATTTTCTTTGTGTTTTTTGTTTTTGTTCCTGTTTAGTAATAAATCATGCATCTACCTTCTGTTTAGATGTGTTTTTATCTTTTAATTAGTGATTGTGCCAAGTAGAACCTATAGGACAACCTATGATGATAGTTGATTTGATTCTGCTGAAAAACAAAAACTTTGCACGCACGAATTTAGTTTTGTTAAATCACAGAAACATTCTTTTGCGTTGATTCTTTTTGCTACGGATAAATAAAGGAATTTTCCAGGACTTCCTTATTTTGTAGGATTTTTAGAGTTCCAGAGCGTTAATTACAGATCACTACAGACTGTTCTGTTTTTGACAAATTCTGTTTTTCGTGTGTTGTTTGCTTATTTTGATGCATCTATGGCTAGTAAAATAGTTTATAAACCATACAGAAGTTAGAATACAGTAGGTTTAACACCAGAATAAATAAATAATGAGTTCATTACAGTACCTTGTGTGGTGGTTTTGTTTTCTTTCACTAACGGAGCTTATAAGATTTCCTGTTGAGTTTTGTGTTGTGAAGTTTTCAAGTTTTGGTAAAAGCTTTTATGGACTATGGAATAAGGAGTGGCAAGATCCTAAGCTTGGGGATGCCCAAGGCACCCCAAGATATTCAAGGATAGCCAAAATCCTACGCTTGGGGATGCCCCGGGAAGGCATCCCCTCTTTCGTCTTCGTTCATTGGTAACTTTACTTGGAGGTATATTTTTATTCGCCACATGATATGTGTTTTGCTTGGAGCGTCGTGTATTATATTAGTCTTTGCTTTTTAGTTTACCACAATCATCCTTGCTGCACACACCTTTTGGGAGAAGCCTATTTGATTAGAATTTGCTAGAATCCTCTATGTGCTTCACATATATCTTTTAAGCTTGATCGTTTTTGCTCTAGTGCTTCACTTATATCTTTTAGAGAACGGTGGTGACTTAATTTTGAAGAAATTGCTAGTCTCTCATGCTTCACTTATATTGTTTTGAGAGTCTTTTAGAACAGCATGGTATTTGCTATAGTTATAAAATTGTTCCTAGAATAGTAAGCATCCAAGTTGGGTATAATAAAAACTATCATAGGAAGTGAATTGGATGCTATGATCAATTTGATACTTGATAATTGTTTTGATATAGGGAGGTAGTGATATTAAAGTCATGCTAGTTGGGTGATTATGAATTTAAAGAATGCTTGTGTTGAAGTTAGCAAGTCCCGTAGCATGCATGTATGGTTAAAGTTGTGTAACAAATTTGAAACATGAAGTGTACCTGGCTTGTGCATCCTTATGAGTGGCGGTTGGGGACGAGCGATGGTCTTTTCCTACCAATCTATCCCCCTAGGAGCATACGCGTAGTGCTTGATTTTGATGACTTCTAAATTTTTGCAATAAGTATATGAGTTCTTTTGACTAATGTTGAGTCCATGGATTATACGCACTTTTACCTTTCTGCCATTGCTAGCCTCTTCGGTATCGTGCCGTGCCCTTTCTCACCTTGAGAGTTGGTGCAAACTTTGCTGGTGCATCCAAACCCCGTGATACGATACGCTCTATCACACATAAACCTCCTTATATCTTCCTCAAAACAGCCACTATACCTACCTATTATGGCATTTCCATAGCCATTCCGAGATATATTGCCATGCAACTTTCCACCGTTCCGTTTATCATCATCATGAGATACTTTACTTTTTTCATATTGGCATTGCATGATCATGTAGTTGACATTGTATTTGTGGCAAAGCCACCATGCATTATTTTTCATACATGTCACTCTTGATTCATTGCACCATCCCGGTACACAGCCAAAGGCATTCATATAGAGTCATATATTGTTCTAGTTTCGAGTTGTAATTCATATGTTGTAATCAATAGAAGTGTGATGATCATCATTATTAGAGCATAGCCCAAATAAAAAAAAAGAAGAAAGGCCAAAAGAAAAGAAAAAGAAAGGCCCAAAAAAAAGAAAAAGAAAAAAAAGAAAATAAATAAAAAGGACAATGTTACTATCTCTTTTTCCACACTTGTGCTTCAAAGTAGCACCATGTTTTTCATATAATGAGTCTCATAAGTTGTCTTTTTCATACAAGTGGGAATTTTTCATTATAGAACTTGGCTTGTATATTCCTACGATGGGCTTCCTCAAAGGCCCTAGGTCTTCATGAGCAAGCAAGTTGGATGCACACCCACTAGTTTTCTTTTGTTGAGCATTCATTTATAGCTCTAGTGCATCCGTTGTATGGCAATCCCTACTCCTCATGTTGACATCAATTGATGGGCATCTCCTAGCCCATTGATTATCCTCTTCAATGTGATACTTTCTCCTTTTTTGTCTTCTCCACACAATCCCCATCATCATATTCTATTCCACCCATAGTGCTATATCCATGGCTCACGCTCATGTATTGCGTGAAGGTTGAAAAAGTTTGAGATTATTTAAGTATGAAACAATTGCTTGGCTTGTCATCGGGGGTATAGAAGTTCGGAACATCTTTGTGTGACGAAAATGAAGCATAGCCTAACTATATGATTTTTTAGGGATGAACTTTCTTTTGCCATGCTATTTTGAGAAGACATGATTACTTTGATTAGTATGCTTGAAGTGTTACTATTTCTTTTATCAATATGGACTTTTATTTTGAATCATTTGGATCTGAACATTCATGCCACAATAAAGAAAACTACATTGAGAATTAAGCTAGGTAGCATTCCACATCAAAAATTCTCTTTTTATCATTTACCTACTCGAGGACGAGCAGGAATTAAGCTTGGGGATGCTTGATACGTCTCCAACGTATCTATAATTTTTGATTGTTCCATACTATCATATTACCCCTTTTTGATGTTTATGGGCTTTATTTTACATATTTATATCATTTTTGGGACTAACCTACTAACCCGAGGCCCAACCCGTATTGCTATTTTTTGCCTATTTTAGTATTTCGAAGAAAAGGAATATCAAACGGAGTCCAAACGGAATGAAACCTTCGGGAGCGTGATTTTTGGAACGAACATGATCCAGAGGACTTGGAGTGCAAGTCAAGAAGCAATCGAGGCGACCAGGAGATAGGAGGGCACACCCACCCCTCCTGGGCGTGCCCCTGTCTCCTGGGGCCCACGAGCGGTCACCGTACTTCTTCCTCCTATATATACCTATGTACTCCAAAAACATCTAGGGAGCCAACGAAAAACAATTTCCACGGTCGTAACCTTCTGTATCCGCGAGATCCCATCTTGGAGCCTTCGCCGGCGCGCCGCCGGAGGGGGAATCGACCACGGAGGGCTTCTACATCAACACCATAGCCCCTTCGATGAGTTGTGAGTAGTTTACCTCAGACCTTCGGGTCCATAGTTATCAGCTAGATGGCTTCTTCTCTCTTTTTGGATCTCAATACAATGTTCTCCCCCTCTCTTGTGGAGATCTATTCGATGTAAACTCATTTTGCGGTGTGTTTGTCGAGATCCGATGAACGGTGGGTTTATGATCAAGTTTATCTATGAATAATATTTGAATCTTCTCTGAATTCTTTTATGTATGATTGAGTTATCTTTGCAACTCTCTTCGAATTATCAGTTTGGTTTGGCCTACTAGATTGATCTTTCTTGCCACGGGAGAAGTGCTTACCTTTGGGTTCAATATTGCGGTGTCCTAACCCAGTGACAGCAGGGATTGCAAGGCACGTATTCTGTTGTTGCCATCAAGGATAACAAGATGGGGTTTATAACATATTGCTTGAGTTTATCCCTCTACATCATGTCATCTTGCTTAATGCGTTACTCTGTTCTTTATGAACTTAATACTCTAGATGCAGGCAGGAGTCGGTCGATGTGTGGATTAATAGTAGTAGATGCAGGCAGGAGTCGGTCTACTTGTCACGGACTTGATGCCTATATACATGATCATGCCTAGATAATCTCATAATTATTCGCTTTTATATCAATTGCTCGACAGTAACTTGTTCACCCGCCGTAATACTTATGCTATCTTGAGATAAGCCACTAGTGAAACCTATGGCCCCCGGGTCTATCTCTTATCATATTTGCTTCCAATCTACTTTTATTTGCATCTTTACTTTTTGCATCTATGTTATAAAAAACCAAAAATATATTTATCTTATATTATACTATCTCTATCAGATCTCACTTTCCCAAGTGGCCGTGAAGGGATTGACAACCCCTTTATTGTGTTGGTTGCGAGTTCTTTGTTTGTTTGTGTAGGTGCGTGGGACTTTTGAGGAGCCTCCTACTAGATTGATACCTTGGTTCTCAAAAACTGAGGGAAATACTTACGCTACTATTGCTGCATCACCCTTTCCTCTTCAAGGAAAACCAACGCAAGCTCAAGACGTAGCATTACGCTTCGTGGGTTGAAGTCTCCATCAACGTGGATGTATGATAGCACCACCTATCGGAACCACGACAAAAACATCTGTGTCTCTTATTGCGTTTGCACTCTCCAAACCCTTCCCTTTAAATTCTTGCAACTTGCATGCTTTACTTTCCGCTACTCATATACTCTTTGCATGCTTGCTTGAATTGTGTTAAGATTGCTTGACTTGTGCAAAGTTGCTAAAATCTGCCAAGAACTAAAATTAGGAAAAGGATAGATTTTTATTTGGTCAGGTAGTCTAATCACCCCCCCTCTAGTTATACTTTCGATCCTACAAGTGGTATCAGAGCTTTGGTCTCCATTTGCCTTGATCTCCATCGCTTTTGGTGGTCTTAGCCTTGGTTTCACAACCTAAGAGAGTATGGCGTCTAGCGAGGGAAATTACCACCGTAGAGGTCCTTACTTTGATGGTACTAATTTTGCTAGTTGGAAGCATAAGATGAAAATGCATATTCTTGGACATAACCCCGCCGTTTGGGCTATTGTGTGTATTGGCTTGCAAGGTGAATTCTTTGAATGGAGAGAACCGAACCATGAAGCTACCGCGGAAGAGTTGAAGATGCTGCAATACAACACTCAAGCTTGTGACATCCTCTTCAATGGATTGTGCCCCGAAGAATTCAACAAAATCAGCCGTCTTGAGAATGCCAAGGAAATTTGGGATACTTTGATTGATATGCATAAAGGTACCGACTCCGTCAAGGAATCCAAGTTGGATGTGCTTCAAAGTTAGCTTGACAAATTCAAAATGAAGGACGGTGAAGGCATCGCTGAAATGTCCTCTAGGCTTGCTCTCATCACAAATGAGATTGTCATCTTAGGAAGTGAAGAGATGACCGACAAATTCATCATCAAGAAGATCCTAAGATCTTTGGACGAAAAATATGATACCGTGTGCACATTGATCCAAATGATACCCAATTACAAAGATCTCAAGCCAACGGAAGTCATTGGAAGAATTTTTGCTCATGAGATGTCACTCAAGGATAAGGAGGAGCTCCACAACAAGTCAAGTGGTGCTTACAAAGCCTCATGTGAAGCTCCCACATCATCAAGTGAGAAACAAACCTTCAATGATGATTTGAGCCTAATGGTGAAGAACTTCAACAAGTTCTACAAGAGTAGAAGCAAGGAAAGAAGTTCCAAGTCAAGGTCATACAATGACAAAAGATCTTCTAGTCGTGAGCGTAATTGCTACAATTGTGGAAGACCCGAAAAATATTCCAATGAGTGTACGACACCCTACAAAAGAAGAGAAGATTCTCCAAAAATAAGAAGTAGAAGAGAAGAATCACCATCAAGAGCGAGAACAAGTAGAGATGATCATTATGAACGAAGAACATCCCTGAGAAGCAAGGATTCGGAAAGGAAGGACAAGTCATCAAGGAGCTACACAAAACGAAGACATCAAGCTCATGTTGGTGAAGGGGTATCCGACTCCGACTCCGACAATCACTCCGAGAGAAGCTATCACTCCGACTCTGAATATACCCAAGATGAAGGTGTTGCCGGTCTAGCACTTGTGTCAACCAACTCCTACGACATATTTGATTCACCAAATGAAGTACTTGGAAGATGCTTCATGGCTAAAGGCCCAAAGGTATCACACCCCGAGTATGTTGATTTCAATAGTGATGAAGACGACTTGTTAGGTGATGATGATTTACTTGTTGACAACTCTAGTGATGAATACTATGATGAAACGTCAATTAATCATGCTAATCAAAATAAAACGAATGACAATGATAAGGAGAAGATTGAGCTCCTAACTAAAGAACTAAACACTCTTAAGTTAGCTCCTGAAACTATCTTAGGAGATCATCGAGAACTTTTAAGGACTCATGAGAAGTTACGCTTGAAAAGCTCAACCTTGAGCAAGAACATGAGTTTTTAAAAGCAATCAATGATGATCTTCGCAAAAAAGTTCTTCTCACATTGCCAAGTGTTTACTCCTATCTACTTACATGCCTCAACTCAAGTCTAGTAACAAGAACAAGAAAGATTCTTCCTCTAGTAGCAACAATAAGCATGCTAAATCCAATGTTGTTGCTTCTAGTAGTTCTCTTGATTCCACTAATGATTCTCTTAGCCAAGTTACACTTGAGCAAGAAAATAGCTTATTGAAGGGAATTATAGAGAAAGGTGCTTACAAGAGCCTTGCAAGCAATTCAAGGAAATTGTACACAAGAAAGGAAGGCACCGGAAGAACCAAGGTGTTGGTTTTGAACGAAAGGTCAATGCCAATGGAGTTGAGTGGGAAGAGATCAATACCCCAAGAAAAAGTTGGTTCCTCAACAAGAGAAGTATCATCCTACTTATTTCAAAGGGACACAAGCTCAAGATGATCTTCCGAAAGAGGAGATTGATGCATTTGAAGAAGCTCCTAAGGCCTTGGTCAAGTGGGTTCCCAAGACTACGTCAAGTTCAACTTCATCAAGTACAACTACAACTCGAAGGATTCCCATCAAGAAAATGTGGATCCCGAAGAAGAAGAACTAGAGAGTTCTTGAGGGTGACTCCGCTAACATATTTCACTCTTATCATTTTGGCAAGGACAAGTGCAATCAACTTCAACATCTTGCACTAGTTCAAGAAGTCACAAACCCTCTTGTTGGTAAGACAAGGGACAAGGTAACCTAATGCTTTCAAGGACATCATCTTGTGTGTGCATCACTCTATGTCTATGGATATCCTTGTTTGTTCCTTGTGGGACTAACCCATGTTGGTATTGAAAGTGCAACTCACTCCAAAGGATTGCTCCAAATGATCTACATCAACATTGAGCATCCACATCTTCAACACCTACATGAAGTCATCATCGACAAAATCCAAGGTTAGTTCATCCCTCTTTGGGGGGATCTCACATATAGGGGGATCTTTACTCTAAGAATTGACTCAAAGCAACTCTAATGGTGTGAACACAACAGTGCTTTATGTAAAAGTGGTAACCCCACTTATGCTTAAACGATGAGTATGACCTATGATCAAATGTTCTCATTTGACTCCTAAGTCAATATACTCATATATAGATGACCTAGTCATCGCCAATTGCTTGATGGATGCTAGAATGGTTGTGCACACTTTGTCACATATTTCATTTGCCATTTTATTGTGTGAGCATGTTGGATGCATATTTTACTCATTCGAGGACATCCACTTGTAGTTTTGATTGTTCGGTTTCTTTTCTTTTGCCAAGTGGATGGAAAAGAATGCCTAAGAACCTTCCCTAGCTATCTATGCTTTTCTCGTCTCAAACTCTATTCATGATACATCACAAAGTTTCATCAAGTCAGATTCGAACCACTCTGTGTGAGGAGCACTCGGAGTCCCCAATTCGTCATAGACAAAAACTTCCAAAACCTCTTTGTGCATTTCGGTCTGACTGATCCATCCATTTCGGTCACACCGAGATCACTAAGTTGATCTAGGTTTTCAATCTCGGTGCAACCGATTTGAACATTTCGGTCACACCGAGTTGTAGTAACTGCTTGTAGTTATGCATCTCGGTGCCACCGAGTTGTTCCACTCGGTCACACCGACAGGGTCAGGCTATATATACCCCCGGGCCAAAATTTGGAAATTTTTCCGAACCTATTCGCCCGCGCACTGCCTGCTCTGCCTCCTCGAGTCTCTGGATCGTCCTCCTCGTCGCCAGCGACCTCCAGCCGCTGGTCTCCGCTGCCTTCAACAGGATCCAACTCCGTCGTTGCCGCCGTAGCAAGTCCATCGCCGAACTACGGTATGGATTTGAATCTCTGTGCTATTCCTAACTCTAATTCCTAGCACATTGCATTGCCATGTATCTTGCCACGATTGAGATCTTCCTATCCAGCAAAAACACTCCGTAGATTAGTTTTGGATTGAAAATTTAGGGTTAGGTTTCTGCCGAATTCATCTCGGACCGACCGAGTTGTAGAAATCGGTCTCACCGATTTGGCTCAGGCCATTGCACATGTGATTCTCGGTCTGACCGAGAATTGCAAATCGGTGTGACCGAGATCGATTCTTTGTGAAACCCTAGCAGTCTCAGTGACACCGAACTGTGACTCGGTCTGACCGAGTTCACTAGTTTAGGTTCCAAAAGCTGCTTCGGTATCACCGAGTTTACAAATTGGTAGCTCCGAAATGCTTTCTATGGAAAACTAAAACTAAGTTTTTGACTCAATTCTTTTGCAAAAACATCTATGCTTTGTGATGCTCATCCACTCTACCTCATCTATATCTATTCACAGGGTTTACTTTCGGAGATTGCATCATGTAAGATCAGAGTGACAGTCAGAACAAGTCTGTGGAGCAAGTTCAGATGAGTGAGGGTACTAGTCCCTCTAGCAGCTATTATGATGGCAGCAGGAGCACACCCAGTAAGTTACCAAAGGCAGCCACCTGGCCCAGAAAGAAGAAGACCTCAGATTCTGAGGATGAGGACTATGTGGCTGTTGAGGATGAGGCCACCTCAAAGAAGAAGTGTTGAAGAAGGAATATGGCACAGCTACCACCACCAAGCAGGGAATGAAGACAAAGGTTCCTGCCAAGAGAGTTCCTATGTCAAAGGCCAGAGCATCCACTCAAGAAACTTTGGGATCTGAACCCAATGAACCAGTTGTGGCTGAAAAGAAAAGGAAAGAAAGGGTCAAGAAGACCATGGCCAGAGTTGTTGGAAAGCCCTCAATGATGGAAGAAGAAGAGGAAGAGGTTGCTGCACTAGCACCTAAATCTCAAAAGCTAATGGGAGATGCTATAAGGTCAGGGGCTGCTCCATCTAAGCCCAAAGATGCTCCCAAGACTGCTGCTCCAAAACCCAAGTCTGCACCCAAGAGGAACACCAGGAGTATTCCAATTGCAGAAAATAACAAGGCCCAGTGCCTGAAGCTGCTGATGAAGAAGACGAAGACTCGCTAGTCTTGAGAAAGCTGAAGCCCAAGATTCCAGATCATAATGATACTCACCCAGTTGCAGAAGACATGAAGCTCAGGAAGGATACATGTCTGAGATAGTGGAGATTGACTGACCCCTATGGTGGAGAAGGATTGCTGTGGACTACAGGTTTCACACTAAAGAACAGCAGGATTTCTATGAGACAGTGATGCTTGACAATAAGCCCATAGTTTGTGACATGAGATGGGTTGATTGGGACTATGTCAAGAAGAATGAAGAGCACTATCTTGGAGTTTATGACAATTTCAAGTCTTGTGGAGTAGTAGACATTGTTGGGAAGAAGCTCACAAAGTGGAATGATGAGCTCATTATGCACTTCTACTCCATAGCTCATTTCTACCCAGATGGGAGGATAGTCTGGATGTCTAAGGGTACCAGGTACCAATCAACAGTTGAGGAATGGTCTGACTTTATCAATGCTCCAAAAGAGAATGAGGATGACTTGGATGTCTATGCCAAGAAGAAGAGAGATCACAACTCCATGACTCATATGTACTGAGAGATCCCAAATGCTGCACTTGAGAGACACAAGTTTGGATTTGTACATTATCTGTTGTCAGGACTGCCCACTATCAACTGGATTTTAAGGCACACTTTGCTGCCCAAGTCGGGTGATCACAAGATGATCAGAGGCCATGCAATTAACTTGCTTCATATATTTGATGTGCCTCAGAAGTTTAAAGTCATGAGCCTGATTGTGGAAACAATCAAAAGGACCGCTGCTGATCAAAAGAGGAGTTGTGGGTATGCCCCACAGATTTAGGAGCTTATAAACTCCAAGATGGGCACTGGCACATATCTCTTGGACAAGGAACACCTTCCCATCTACCCTGATTTTGAGGATAACACTGTTGTGATGGATGAAAATGAACCATCTTCTGTGCAAGCACAAGAGAAGAAGGAGAAGGCAAGGGCTGAGAAGGCTGCTAAGATGCCAACTGCTGAAGAGGCATCTCAAATTTTCCTGAAGAGCAAGCAAGATCAGCTTGGCTACTTGATTGCCTCCACTCTGAGGATTGAGAAGGGCTTGGCCACCCTGACTCAAAACAAAGAGATCTTGGAGGGAATCATAGAGAAGAAGTTATATGCTCTTGATGTTAAAGTGACTGAGATCCAGACTGTAGTTGAGCAACTTCAGGAGGATGTGGAGGAGAAGAAGGGCAACTCAACTACTGATGCTTTTCCTAGAGTGCCCAGAGGACAGAGATCTGTTGCAGTGCCTGTTCCAGACACCAGAGCTACATCATCTGCACCAGCTACAGCTTTAGTGCATCCAGCTCCAGCACCCTCTCCACCACCTCCAGCTACCTCAACAGAAGTCTTCGTCCAAGGAGCCATCTCTACACCATCACATGAAGACCAAGCCTGAGAGTCGTTAAGCACTATGCATTTTTATGAACTTTTTGGTAGCTTGTTGCCAAAGGGGGAGAAAATGTATAGATCATAGGCTTCGAGAGAGAGAGAGAGAGAGAGAGAGAGTGTTGCTTTTGGTCTCTCTTCTCTTTTTGGTGGTTGGACTTTGTTATTTGCTTGTTTACTTGATACTCTATGCCTTATGTGGATACTTGGATGATCATGTCTTTGATCATATGCTACCTTAATGCTTGTTGGATGACATTATCCTTTTATATCCCTATATGATCATTCACTTTGCTTGGTGATGAGTGCATGTATTTAATAATTATTATTTTGAGCGCTCCACCAAGATGTATGTGACATGGAAGAGTAACCCATGATCCTAACCCATTGTGCATTTGCAGTCCAAAGCAAATTTTAAATAATGCACAAATTTAGGGGGAGCTCTTGCTTTTTACATACTTCTCAAAGCGACAATGTTTTTCAATCTTATCATTTGTCAAATCTTTGATCCATATGTTGTCATCAATTACCAAAAAGGGGGGAGATTGAAAGTGCAACTATCCCTAGGTGGTTTTGGTAATTCCTAACAATATATATCTCATTGAGCTAATGCTACTTCAAGATAAATTTTTCAGGAAAGCTCAATGATTGGCATGGCATGGATGAGAAAAGTGGATCCCTCAAAATGCTAAGGACAAAAGGATTGGCTCAAGCTCAAAGCACAAGACTCTACATTTTCTATTTTAGTGATCCAAGATCACATTGAGTCTATAGGAAAAGCCAATACTATCAAGGAGGGATGAGGTGTTGCTTAATGGCTTTCTTGCTCAAAATGATTAGTGATATGCTCCAAATCCCTCAACTACTTTCTCATATCCACATATGACCTAAACCAAAAGTCAAACTCGGCCCCACCGATTCTTCCTATCCGGCGCCACCGAGTTCAGATCTCATAGCCACTACCAAAAACCCTAGGCAAATCGGTCTCACCGATAGGGATCTCGGTCTCACTGAGATGGGGTTGTAATCTCTCTGTTTCCCTTCATAACGTTTCGGACAAACCGAGATGAGCGATCGGTCCCACCGAGATTGCAATGCAAAGTCTCTATTTCCTTTTCGTAATGGTTCGGTCTTACCGAGATGAGCGAATCGGTCCCACCGAGTTTGCCTGACCAACCCTCTATGTGTCCATTACCAAAATCGGTCCCACCGAGTTTGTGTAATCGGTCTCACCGAGATTACGTTATGCCCTAACCCTAACCATATCGGTCCTACCGAGTTGCATGTCAGTCCCACCGAAAATCCTAATGGTCACATGATTTACTAAATCGGTCCGACTGAGTTTCTCAATTCGGTCCCACCAAGATTGGCAAGTTGTGTGTAACGGTTAGATTTTGTGTGGAGGCTATATATACCCCTCCACCCACTCTTCATTCATGGAGAGAGCCATCAGAACATGCCTACACTTCCAACCTATATTTTCTGAGAGAGAACCACCTACACTTGTGTTGAGACCAAGATATTCCATTCCTACCATATGAATCTTGATCTCTAGCCTTCCCCAAGTTGCTTTCCACTCAAATCTTCTTTCCACCAAATCCAAATCCTGTGAGAGAGAGTTGGCTGTTGGGGAGACTATCATTTGAAGCGCAAGAGCAAGGAGTTCATCATCAACACACCATTTGTTACTTCTTGGAGAGTGGTGTTTCCTAGATTGGCTAGGTGTCACTTGGGAGCCTCCGACAAGATTGTGGAGTTGAACCAAGGAGTTTGTAAGGGCAAGGAGATTGCCTACTTCGTGAAGATCTACCCCTAGTGAGGCAAGTCCCTCATGGGCGACAGCCATGGTGGGATAGACGAGGTTGCTTCTTCGTGGACCCTTCGTGGGTGGAGCCCTCCGTGGACTCGCGCAGCCGTTACCCTTCGTGGGTTGAAGTCTCCATCAACGTGGATGTACGATAGCACCACCTATAGGAACCACACAAAAAACATTCGTGTCTCCTATTGTGTTTGCACTCTCCAAACCCTTCCCTTTACATTCGTGCAAGTTGCATGCTTTACTTTCCGCTGCTCATATACTCTTTGCATGCTTGCTTGAATTGCGTTAAGATTGCTTGACTTGTGCAAAGTTGCTAAAATCTGCCAAGGACTAAAATTGGGAAAAGGATAGATTTTTATTTGGTCAAGTAGTCTAATCACCCCCCCCCCCTCTAGACATCTTTTCGATCCTACACTCATAGATCTCCTCATTCTGCGCCTCTAAGGCGTCTTGTGCTGCGGCCATGGTGGCGGTAAGACTCTTTGTGTGCTCGACCAGGCGCTCCTCCTCCTCCTCCCCCAGGAACTCGATGTAGTGTGTAAGGTCGATGACGCACATGCGGGGCTCCACCTCCACCTCCCGCCTACGGGCGGTAGTGGTGGAGAGGGTGATGACACCGGCAGTCAACGGTTGGCTAGCAGCCACAGCAGCCGACTGTAGAGTGGCAGCCGTGATGGCCACCTCCCACCTTCAGGCCGCCGAGCGGGTGTTGGCCACGGTGGCCGACAGTGGGGTGGTGATAACCCACAAGTGTAGGGGACCGCAACAGCTTTCGAGGGTAAAGTATTCAATCCAACTTTATTGATTCGACACAAGGGGAGCCAAAGAATATTCTTGAGTATTAGCAGTTGAGTTGTCAATTCAACCACACCTGGATAACTTAGTATCTGCAGCAAAGTATTTAGTATCAAAAGTGGTATGATAATAAAGGTAACAGTAGCAAAAGTAAAGATAAATGTTTTTGGGTTTTTGTAGTAGTTGTAATAGTAGCAGCCGGAAAAGTAAATAAGCGAAGAACAATATGTGAAAAGCTCGTAGGCAATGGATCAGTGATGGATAATTATGCCGGATGCGATTCCTCATGTAATAGCTATAACATAGGGTGACACAGAACTAGCTCCAATTCATCAATGTAATGTAGGCATGTATTCCGTAAATAGTCATACGTGCTTATGGAAAAGAACTTGCATGACATCTTTTGTCCTACCCTCCCATGGAAGCGGGGTCCTAGCGGAAACAAAGGGATATTAAGGCCTCCTTTTGATAGAGAACTGGGACAAAGCATTAGCACATAGTGAATACATGAACTCCTCAAACTACAGTCATCACCGAGAAGTATCCCGATTATTGTCACTTCGGGGTTGTCGGATCATAACACATAATAGGTGAGTATAGACTTGCAAGATAGGATCAAGAACACACATATATTCATGAAAACATAATAGGTTCAGATATGAAATCATGGCACTCGGGCCCTAGTGACAAGCATTAAGCATAGCAAAGTCATGGCAACATCAATCTCAGAACATAGTGGATACTAGGGATCAAACCCTAACAAAACTAACTTGATTACATGGTAAATCTCATCCAACCCATCACCGTCCAGCACGCCTACGATGGAATTACTCACACACGGCGGTGAGCATCATGAAATTGGTGATGGAGGATGGTTGATGATGACGACGGCGACAAGTCCCCCTCTCCAGAGCCCCGAACGGACTCCAGATGAGCCCTCCCGAGAGAGATTATGGCTTGGCGGCGGCTCCGTGTCGTAAAACCCGATGAAACTTTCTCTCTAATTTTTTTCTCCCCGAACGTGAATATATGGAGTTGGAGTTGAGGTCGGTGGAGGTCCCGGAGGCCCGGGGGCGCCCCCCTGTCTCGTGGATAGGCCCTAGGCCCCCTGGTGTATTTTTTTCACCCAGAAATTCTTAGTAATTCCAAAAAGTGCCTTCATGGATTTTCAGGACATTCCGAGAACTTTTCTTTTCTACACATAAAACAACATTATGGCAGTTCTGCTGAAAACAACGTCAGTCCGGGTTAGTTTCATTCAAATCATGCAAGTTAGAGTCCAAAACAAGGGCAAAAGTGTTTGGAAAAGTAGATACGTTGCAGACGTATCAACTCCCCCAAGCTTAAACCTTTGCTTGTCCTCAAGCAATTCAGTTGATAAATTGAAAGTGATGAAGAAAAACTTTTACAAACTCTGTTTGCTCCTGTTGTTGTAAACATGAAAAGCCAGCATTCAAGTTTCAGCAAATATTATGAACTAACCATACTAACAATAATACATAGGTCTCACAATTACTCATATCAATAACATAATAAGCTAGCGAGCAATAATAATAAAACTCGGATGACAACACTTTATCAAAATAATTATAACATGATATAACAAAATTGTATCTCGCTAGCCTTTCTGAGACCGCAAAACATAAATGCAGAGCACCTTTAAAGATCAAGCACTGACTAAACATTGTAATTCATGGTAAAAGAGATACAGTCAAGTCATACCCAATATAAACCAATAATAATGAATGCAAATGACAGTGTGCTCTCCAGCGGGTGCTTTTTAATAAGAAGGGTGATGACTCAACATAAAAGTAAATAGGTAGGCCCTTCGCAGAGGGAAGCAGGGATTTGTTGTCACGCCCAAGATGCGACCCTATCCTAAGGGAACTCAAAGGTCCCACCAAAGATAGAAGCGCATCTTGAAGACGCTTTTGCAAGGTGGATATCATTACATCAACATTAGATAATAGTGGGGATACATACAAAAGGCATACAATGCCACACGAATACAACATCATCTTACATAAGAGCACCATCCAATTACGGATGAAACACAATCAGAAACTCAAACGACATCCACCCTGCTAGCCCAGGCTGCCGAGTTGGAACCTATCCCCTGATCAAAGAAGAGGCAGAAGAAGAACTCCAAAACAAGCAAACATCGCTCTCGCGTCATGAACATCGCATAACCTGTACCTGCAATTGTTGTTGTAGTAATCTGTGAGCCACGAGGACTCAGCAATCACCATGGGTATCAAGACTAGCAAAGCTTAATGGGAAAGGAAGCGGTAAAGTGGTTAGGTTGCAGCAGCGACTAAGCATGATATGGTGGCTAACATACGCAAATAAGAGCGAGAAGAGAAGCAAAGGAACGGTCGTCAACTAGTAATGATCAAGAGGTGATCTTGAACTCCTACTTACGTCAATCATAACCCAAAACCGTGTTCACTTCCCGGACTCCGCCGAAAAGAGACCATCACGGCTACACACACAGTTGATGCGTTTTAATTTGGATCTGGTGTCAAGTTATCTACAACCGGACGTTAACAAATTCCCATCTGTCACATAACCGCGGGCATGGCTCTCAAAAGTTTATACCCTGCAGGGGTGTCCCAGGTTAGCCCATGATAAGCTCTCGCAATCAACGAAGGATATTCCTTCTCCCAGGAAGACCCGATCAGTCTCGGAATCCCGGTTTACAAGACATTTCGACAATGGTAAAACAAGACCAGCAAAGCCGCCTGATGCGCCGACAAATCCCAATAGGGGTTGCACATATCTCATTCTCAGGGCACACCGGATGAGCAAGACGTCAGGTTGGCATAGACCCTGGTTGCCCAGGGGGCGCCGGACATCGCTCAGGTTGGACCAACACTCAGAGGAGCACGGGCCCGGGGTAAATAAAGATGACCCTGCCCGTAAACCCAAGGGAAAAAAGGGCTAGGTGAGGCAAATGGTAAAACCAAGGTTGGGCCTTGCTGGAGGAGTTTTATTCAAAGCGGAACTATCAAGGGGTCCCATAAATCACCCGACCGCGTAAGGAACGCAAAATCCGGGAACATAACACCGGTATGACGGAAACTAGGGCGGCAAGAGTGGAACAAAACACCAGGCATAAGGCCGAGTCTTCCACCCTTTACCAAGTATATAGATGCATTAATTAAATAAGAGATATTGTGATATCCCAGCATAATCCTGTCCACCATGGAGCAATCTTCAACTTCACCTGCAACTAAAAACGCTATAAGAGGGGCTGATCAAAGCGGTAACATAGCCAAACAATGGTTTTCTAGGAAGGGTGTCAAAGGTTAGAGGTTCATGGCAATTTGGGGAGGCTTGAAGAACAAGTGATAGGAAGCGCAGCATAGCGATAGAACGAAGCAACTAGCATAGCAATGATAGTAGTGAGATCCAAGGTGACGGTCATCTTGCCTGAAATCCCGCAAGGAAGAAGAACGAGTCCATGAAGAAGACGAAGCCATGAAGACGAACCAAGCATAGACGAACGAATCCTCACGATCGCAACGAAACGGGAACTATCGAGAAGAAGCACACAACATAGTAAACACACCACACATAGACAAGACATGATGCTCAACCAATTATGATGCAAGATAAGACTACATGGATCTACTCATGGAAAGAGATGATGCAAACAAGAACAACACATCAAGGCAAGTTTAAATGAGGCCGGAAACAACATATAACAATTCCGGTAAGTCCCCATATGCAAATTTCGAAATTGGTCCAGAACTGAATAAACATTAAGTTGAAGTTGTTAAACAGCAAGTTAAGATGCACCAATATGATCTACACGAAATTCTAGTCAAGTTACATATAAAGTTCATTTAATTTGGAGCTATGGCCTAGAAGATATGAGTAAAACAAGTCAAACATGACATTGATGCAAAATGCATCCAAACATCAAGCAAACACCTCAAAACAAGGATGCAACATGATAATATGAAACTACATGCAAAATCAAGCAAGTTTCATATAGAGCACACTCAAAACGGAGCAACGGTTCAACACATACACTATACAAGTTTAAAGGACAAGCTGTCCAAAACAGCAACTAGGCATCTAGCAAGCATCAAAACAATAAGCTACAGCATCCCAACGTGAAAACAAAAGGCATGGGCATGAAGTACAGGTAAAGCATGACAAAACATGAACACTGAGCTATCTCCAGAAATCACAACAACATGCTCAAAAGGACATGGCAAGATTGCAAATAATAACAGTTTCAGGCTTAGCAGAAATAACATCAGGTTGCAATGTTTAGAGCTATCAAACAACATGTTACAGGAACTTATCATGGTAAACAAAGGCATAGCATGATACTAATAAATACATAGAACAAAAGTCCCTTACTGATCATGAGCCAAAAGGACACCAAAAATATGATGGCACCCATGTAAACATGGCAAAAGATATGACAGATTCATACATGGCAGGAACAACAATAAGTAGGCATATTGGTGAGCTTGAACCACTCACCACAGCAACCAACAGCAAGAATACATGTTTATGAAGCTAATCATGGCAAGAGAAAGTTCATAGGGTGCATGGATCACTAACAACAATCATGGCAACATTGAACTTAATGTTAACAGGCTGACAGCAACATTATTTAGCAAGTTTGGAGCAAGATTGCAACAAGCTACAGCAGGCTATAAATGCAACCAGGGGCAGGAATCAATAGAGAATGACATGTATAACAAATCATCCTTAGTGAACATCTCAAGATTATGCATAGAATGACTCGTAGCAGCAGGTTTACATAGCATCACAAAATAACAGATTCAGCCTAGCAAAACAGTAACAGCAAGTACCCTACTTAACAAGCTTGATGCACTCACTACAAGACTCACAAAAATACATGGATGACACCACTGTGAAGATGGCATGACATAGTACAAAACACATGTAGAGGTCATGCTCATAGGATGCACACATCAAATGCAACAAAAATGACAAATCACCAAGTTATAACAGTTTCAGCAGAACAACATTATATAGCACTCTTGCAATGATGATTCGGGCACCTAGATGATCTCAAACAAGCATGGCGCAATGGAACAAAATGAAGAGCATCTCACCACGAACATTTTGATATATTACACGCACAAGACGGAGCAGTATGCAACAAGTTATGATGCGATGAACAGTCCAGAATAATGTTAAAAATCCCAGGGACTGGCAGTTTTTTTTGGAAAAAATGAATGAGCGTTGAATAGTTATCCGATGCACGGGCGGGATTTAGCGGGCGCTCACCATGGGCCACTGGGCCGGTCGGTCGAGGAGGCAGGCCGGGGACGCGGGTCGGGCCGAGGCCCACGGCGAGGGGCGCGGTCAACGGGCACGGGAGCTGCTCGCTCCCGAGGACATGGCGGCGGCGGCGGCTCGATCCGGCTGGAGCTCGCCGAAGCTAGCGAGGAGGAGGCCGGGGCGCGAGGGGGTGGCCGGATCCGGTCGCACCGGATCCATTCCAGCCGGATCCGATAGCGGAGGAGCTTGGCGGCACCGGCGGCGGAGCTCCATGGAGGCCATGGCGGCGCTGCAGAAGCAGGAGAGGGGGTTAGGGGAGGAAGGAGACAAGAGGAAAGGAGAGCGGGGCGGTACTGGCCTGGGGCGGCAAGGGCGGCGAGACGGCGGCGCGCTCCGGTGGCTTGCCGGCTAGCGCGGCGGCGAGGGAGATCGGGCCCTGCCCGATCCCGACGAGGGAGGCGCGATGCGGCGGGGAGCGAGCGCTGTGGGCGTAGGTGGACGGGCTCGTTCAGGCCCCGATGGGCTCGGCGGGCCCTGATTTGGGCCGGGAGGGCCGGCACGGTGGAGACGGCGGCGGGGTGACGTGGCGCGCCCCGATTGGACGAGGGCGGCGGCGGGATTTCTATCCGGCCGGACCGGACGTGTCCGGCGGCGCGGGGTGGAAGAAGGCTAGGGTTCATCCGCGAATTTTCGGGGGGAGGGCATATTTATAGATAGGAGGAGCTAGGAGACTCCAAATGAGGCACGGTTTTCACCCACACGATCGTGATCGAACGACCGATAGCATGGAGGGGGTTTGGATGGGTTTTGGGCCACTTTGAAGGGGTGTTGGGCTGCAAACAAAAGAGGCTTTTACGGTTACCCGGTTAACCGTTGGAGTATCAAACGGACTCCAAATGGCACGAAACTTGGCAGGCGGTCTACCGGTGGTGTACCAAGGCCTCTTGGCAAATCACGGTCCATTCCGAGAATGTTTAACACCCGCTCACAACAGGAGACAAAAGGGGAACGCCGGAGGACATAGGAGTGTCGGATTGCAAAAGGGACAACGGGGAAAATGCTCTGATGCATGAAACGAACATGTATGCAAAATGAGATGCACATGATGACATGGCAAAATGCAACACGCAAGCAAATGACATGGAAATGACGGCGAATAACTGGTGGACACCTGGTGCATCAGATCCGGGGCGTTACATTTGTAGAGGTGCCAGAGCTTGATTTTAAAATAGAGATTGAATAACATTTTGAGCGGCATACTTTTGCTGTCAACGCAGCAACTATGAGATGGTTGTATCTTCCATACTACATGCATTATAGGTAGTTCCCAAACAGAATGGTAAAGGTTTACACTCCCCCAACCACCAACAAGCATCAATCCATGGCTTGCTCGAAACAACGAGTGCCTCCAACTAACAACAACCCTGGGGGAGTTTTGTTTAATTATTTTGATTTGCTTTGATCTTTGTGGATCATGGGACTGGGCATCCCAGTTACCGTCCCTTTCTCGTGAATGAGGAGCGGAGTCCACTCCTCGTGAGAATAACCCACCTAGCATGAAAGATATAGGCAACCCTAGTTGTAACATGAGCTGCTCGAGCATACAAAACCGAATTTCATTTGAAAGTTTGGAGTTTGGCACATACAAATTTACTTGGAACGGCAGGTAAATACCGCATATAGGAAGGTATAGTGGACTCATATGGTACAACTTTGGGGTTTAAGGAGTTTGGATGCACAAGCAGTATTCCCGCTTAGTACAGGTGAAGGCTAGCAAAAGACTGGGAAGCGACCAACTGAGAGACCGACAACAGTCATAAACATGCATTAAAATTAATTCACACCGAGTACAAGCATGAGTAGGATATAATCCACCATGAACATAAATATCATGAAGGCTATGTTGATTTGATTCAACTACATGCGTGAACATGTGCCAAGTCGAGTCACTCAATTCATTCAAAGGAGGATACCATCCCATCATACCACATCATAATCATTCTAATAGCATGTTGGCACGCAAGATAAACTATTATAACTCATAGCTAATCCAGAATGGCACAAGCAACTGTGACACTCCAAAAAAAATTTGTGGTTTTTGTTTTCAGAAAGAGCCTTGTTTGGTTTGCAAGAAGGTCATTTAAACCCTTCTTAAAAACCCTCTTCTAAGTTTGCCCTCTAAAAACCTTCTCTTGGATTGAGTTTCTTCTAAAAAGAAAACCTTTTTGGTTTTAGGATTTTATTTGGTTTTGATCCATTCTTGTTTCACCATGCCACTCATGCTAAAACTCCCCTCAAAACCACTCCATCCACTTTGGAACAACCCAAACTTTCTGTCCAAACTAATAAAATCCATTTGTGGATTTTATTCCATTTATTTCTTTTCCCAAAATAATTCTGTCTTTTCGTTTGAGCCTAGGTGATTTGCAAAGCAAGTACCTAAATATCTTTGCTCCTTGATCTCAAACCAACTCCCCTGGATAGTCCTTGGTACCCACAACCTAGAACCATCAAGAGCTACTCTTCTTCTTTTCAAAATTTCCAAATTTCAGTCTCTGCAAGTTTGGACCAGATTTGTCAAATTTGGTGAAATTCATATTTCCACTTCTCCAAAAATTCCACCAAAATTCAGGCAGCCCCCAGATGCAATGAGAGGCCACCCCACCAAAAACCAGCTCAAGGAAAAATCCCCACATGCCAAAATCATTTCGTCGAACTCCTGGCCGGCACTGTTTCTTTGCATTTTCAGAAATGTTCAGAGTTTCGGAGTTCAGTGTCGTTTCCCTCCGTCAAATTTCAGTCACATGTCCACTGCACATTTTGCTCTTTGCTCGCAGCCCCTCCCTCTTGTCCGGAGCACCACACACGCGCTTGGCGCCTTCCTGGTATCGGTGGCGCCCTGGCCCGCCTTCGCCGCGTGTCCCGCGGCGGCAGAACCACCGTAGCGGCCGACAGGGGGCAACGCTGCGGCATAACGCCGTTCGGCACCGCCCAAACCTTCTGAGAGCCCCGCGTGGCCACCTCCTTGCCAGCGCACGCATGCAGCACCGTCGCCATGGCCTGGCACGCGCAAAGCGTGTTCTCCGCCGCCGACGTGCCGTGCGGCCGTTCCGTCGAGGACAGGCCGTAACCACCCCTCCCTTGCTGAGTTGGACACTAGAACGACACCAATGCTCCGTCTAGTCGATGCTCAAGCCCCTAAGCCGACCGTCCACCCACAGCACCACCGTAATCGCCCCCGGACTTATCCGTTCACGGCAACCGCCTTGGGCCGGCTATAAATTGCACCCCCCCCCCCCGAGCTTGCTCTCGCCCCCGCACAAATCCACCATCTCACCAGACCCCGCCTAGCCACTGGAAGAGCCTCGAGGGGCCTTTCTTCCTCGACTCCGGCTACCTCCATCCGCCTCGGGCCCCGGCAACGTTCTCTCCGGTGAGAACTCCTCCGCCGCTCAACTCTCGCCCGTAGCCTCGTACCACCACCAGGAGGCTAACCCCCACTTCAATTTGACCCCGCAGCTCCCTCCGGTGAGATCCACGACAACCCGAACCACCGTCCACCGGAGCCAGGGCCGCCGTTGACACAGTGCTCGCCGGCGACCACCACCACCACCCACAGACACGGAAGGATGTGCTGATCACGAAGGTACCGTCCGATCCCCCTGCCTCGCCGTGGATCGCCGCCAGCGACCACCGCACCTCTCGGGCACCGTCGCGCCCTGTTTTCCCCGTTTGAAAATTCAAACCTGACGGGTGGAGACCGCCTATCAGCCTCTCAGCCGTTTCTTTTAAACGAACCGTTTTCTGGACTTCTCCGCAGGACCCCCTGGAAGTTTTCTGTTTCATTACACATGGGTCCTTGAACCAAAACTCTTATAACTTTTAAACAGAAAATGGTTTTTGACTGATTCTTTTTCTGTCATCTTTTTTTTCTGTCTAGTTTTTGTCATATTTATTCGAAAAATATTTGGAACACTTTTCTGTACACTCACGGTATTTAAGTTACGTACATATTTTCTTATACCGTAGATACCGAAGGAGGTGACGGAGCTACAAACTTCACTCAGTTAAACTCCGACTACTCCGAACCAGGCAAGCATGTTTGAACTCTTGATATGACGAGTGGTTGTTGCATGTTTGCATTTTAGTATGGTCATGGCATGTTTATGAACATTTCTTTGAATGCTATATTTCATGCACATAAGTGGAAAGTAAGTTTCGGAAGGCATTATGTTGTTGGATACATATTTGCATGGCCATGTGATGGCATGAGGATGGGTAAGATGGTAGTGTTGTGACATACCAGTCTTATGCCAGATTATTTGACTTCCGTGTCGTCATGAATCAAATCACATTCCCATTCATTTCCTTCCTGTACTGCCACATGTTTTCCGAAAGGAATACGGCTTAGTAAGTTGCAAATCATTTTCCTGGTACACACCAAACAGAGAGGCTGGGATGAGGGTTCCATGGCCCTGTATTAAAGACCGTCATCCGGTCAGGGGGCATGGGTGTTTCCGGTTGGGACCGAGAGGGGGGCACCCCTTAGAGCGCGCGTATAGAAATTTGATCCCATGCTATTCGAGGTTGTGACCTCCCCGTCTCAAAGTTTTTCTTGGACGTTGTCCAGGGTGATTCCTGGCATCGTGAGGTGAAATGGGTGTGTACTAGTTAAAATGTGTTTCTACTGAAATACCGTAAACGGAACTAGTCCTCTGTGACTACGGAAATCCATTGGCTATGGTCAGTTAGTACAAACTCTGCAGAGTCTCAAATTCTTTAAATCATCTTGTACTTGTCGAAGTACTGTCTTCATCTTACCTTGTCAGATATCAGCCTCAGTGACAAAACTCCGGTGAACTACATGTGTAAACCGTTAAAAGTTATTCTTGTGGATGGACTAACCTGTTGGTTACTTTTGTTATAAAGCCCTTTCTGTGATGTCGCTCAGACGTCCGACTGCGGCATACTTGTTATTTACTTTTGTTATATAAGCCCTTTCTGTGATGTCGCTCAGACATCCGACTGTGGCATACTTGTCATTTACTTTTGTTATCACGCTCTGTCTGTGACGTCGCTCAGATGTCTAACGGTGGCATTTCTTTTATAAGCCCTTTCTGTGACGTCACTCAGATGTCCGACTTTGGCGTTTCTTTTACAGGCCCTATCTGTGACGTCGCTCAGATGTCTGACGGTGGCATTTCTTTTATAAGCCCTTTCTATGACATCGCTCAGATGTCCAACTGTGGCATTTCTTTTACAGGCCCTGTCTGTGACGTCGCTCAGATGTCCGACGGTGGCAATTCTTTTATAAGCCCTTTCTGTGACGTCGCTCAGACGTACGACTGTGGTATTTCTTTTAAGCCCTTTATGTGGTGTAGCTTAGACGCCCGACTGCGGCATGAAGTTTATTTATTTACCTTTCGAGGCGTCGCTCCAGACACCCAATTGGTTTTCAGTTATTTGTTTTACATATCAAGTCGTGCAAAAATAATGTTATTATTGAAATGAGCATCATTATTTTTGCTAATGACGCTTACATGCATGCATTTGTTATATCTTAAGTCCGAACTGTCTTGCGAGTACTTTCAAAGTACTCACCTGGCTTGTTGATTTGGCCAGATGCTGACGAGGGCGATCTCATGGATGAGGTGTTTGATAGCGAGTCCGACGCCTAGAGGAGTCCCAGTCAGTCTCGTGCGACCCCGGTTTTGGTCTCTCAGATATATCCGCTCGATACCCAAATAAATTCATCGAGCTCACTTGACGCCGATGAGCTGCCGCTTAGGAGTCATGTTTTCCACTCCATCGTGGCATTCCCACTACTAGGAAAAGGCTAGCAGCAGCGCTGGTTTCAGTTAGCTAGAAGCAGCGGGCGTCAGCGCTACTAATAAGGCGCCATGACTAACTCATAGTAGTAGCGCAGCCCCACCAGCGCTACTACTCGTTGAATGATATCAGCAGCGCTTTTAGAACGCGCTACTATTAACTAGCTGTAGCGATTTCTTCATCCCACGCCATCGCTATACCTTTCATCATTTTCCTTTCGTTCTCCTTTCGATGCTAGAAACTAGGTACTATCTTTCATCAAATTCATAAACCATTACTAGATGCGGTAGTACTTTTCGTTCAAATTACTCGTCGTGGTTTTAGTTCAAACCACGACGAGTAATTTGGAACTAAGGAGTACTAAGATAACAATTTCATGCATAGCCAACATGCATCCTCAAGCAAAGACATGGTCATATCAACGACCATCATCATATGTAGTTCTAGACGATATCGACGACGATCATCATATGTAGTTCTAGATGATATAGCCACACACACATATGTAGTTCTAGATGATATAGCCACACACACATATGTAGTTCTAGATGATATCGAAGACAATCATCATCCTCAAGCCTGGGCGGTTGGTGTTCCTGATAGTAATTAGGATGGCCTGTCCAACACGAAGATTCTTGCCATCGAGGAATTTCTTCCACCCAACCGAGCTTAAGTGTGTGCGACCGTCCGTGTCCACGCAGTAAGTATAGGTTGTGACGGAGCCCCTTGCAGTAAGGCGTAGTCCAGCTGAGCCTTCTTCATCGTGCTCAATACCATAACTCAGATATGCTCTTTGCCAATTTCTGAATAAGAAAACATATCAATTAATAAGCATGTGATCAAACTCTACACTAAAACATATATATCATCGACTAGATTCCACACAACATATACCATATCATTGGACTGTACACTAAGTAATTCAAACTATTAATTTGCATTTGTAAGTATAACATACCATATCATGTCGATCAACCATGGTATTTGTCAAGCGGGTCACTAATGGCACCCGACAAAGTCAAGACGTGGCGGAATTATGTCCCACAGGTTGGACACCTCCGCCTCACTCAGCCTTGTTCTTTGAGCTACGATGGCTTCATGAAGTGGGTCCTCATCATCTTCATCGAGTGGGTACTCATTATCTTCATCATCTTCATCATCTTCGTCATCTTCCACCAGGTTGAGATAAATGACAGCTAGCTTGGGTCTTTCGCTCGGAAGTTGAAGCTGATCAACTCACCACCAGAAGATGCATGCGAGCTATTTAAACGGGCCCATCCATCTCCTCCAATCTACGACATATTGCATCCTTTCTCGACCTCCATAGTGTACGGCCCCCAGAGCCTCAAATGTCACAAAGGTTCTCGTCACTTGTTGAATTTCAACCTCACATTGCATGGGACGATCTGTAAACTAAGCAAAATGACACAATGCAATAAACTAAGCAAAATGACACAATGCAGTAATTTCATCTAATTTCATCACCGATGACGAAAACTCTCGCCGAAGTATGCCAATGGCTTGCCGGTTGCAAAGGTTGTCAAGATCTTGACTTGCACAATTGACATAGTGGTGGTGGTGGTGGCGCCATTCTTCCTAAAGCAATATGAGCAAAGGATTACTAAATCAACTAAATCAAAATGTTCCTAAGTCAACTAAATGAATTAGCCTACTAAATCAACTAAATCAAAATGTTCTAAGTCAACTAAATCAACTAACCTACTAAGTCAACTAAATCAAAATATTATAAGGCAACTAAATCAACTAGCTAGCCTACTAAATCAACTAAATCAAAATGTTCTAAGTCAACTAAATTAACTAAATGAATTAGCCTACTAAATCAACTAAATCAAAATGTTCTAAGTCAACTAAATCAACTAACCTACTAAGTCAACTAAATCAAAATATTCTAAGGCAACTAAATCAACTAGCCTACTAAATCAACTAAATCAAAATGTTCTAAGTCAACTAAATCAACTAGCCTACTAAGTCAACTAAATTATATCAACTAAATCAAAATGTTGCATATGAGTAGGAGGGAGAAGGAGGGCGACTCGAGGAGGGAGAAGAGAGTAGGATGGAGGAGGAAGGCGGAGCGCGGAGGGGCCGACCGGCGCGGCCAGTTGAGGGAGGACGGAGGAGGAAGGCGGAGCGAGGAGGGGCCGGCCAGCGGCGAGTGGAGAGGGAGGATGGAGGAGGAGGCCGGTACCAAGTCCAGCAAGGAGGAGGAGGTGACGGCGCGCGGCGCAGACGGAGGAGCGGTGACGGGGGCGCGCGGCGCAGACGCGCGGAGGAGAGGGGCGACGGCCGGGGGCGGGCATTGCAGAATTTGTGGTGTGTGTGTGAGTGGATCCGAAGGAGGAGATCAGGAGATGGATGGCTTAGCAAGAGCGCTCTTCCAGAAAACACGCTCATGCTAAGCTATCTAGCAGCAGCGCGATAAAGCGCCATCGCTATATGTCAAGATGCAAAAATACACATTGATCATCAACGATCTTTTGTGTACATCTGATTCGTTAATATGAGTCCTCACCGTTTAGGAACAGTGAAGACTCATATTGCAGCCACAAATTCTACACATAGAGCTCAATGAAGATCAAGTGCTTGTCAAAGTGTGAGAAGTAACATATTTAAGGTGGTATAAACTCTCTTCACGGAGCGAGGTGGGACTAAATTTTGTAGGAAACTTAGCAGAGCGCTTGTATGGGAAATGCGCTGCTACTACGCCACGTAGCAAGAGCAGCCGTCGTGTTAACGCGTTGTTGCTATAACTAGCCTCATGGCGGCCTCAGAATTATAGCAGCAGCGCGTCTTTGGGTGGACGCGCCATCGCTATGTTTGTATCAAGCAGCGAAGTTTCAGAGCAGCGCCATCGCTAGTTAGCAGCAGCGAAGTTATTTTGGGACGCGCTGCTGATAAGTTTCTATGTATAGGCTTTTCCCTAGTAGTGTCCACTACCACTTTTATCTCGAGTCAGTAGTAAGCTACCCCACACCATTGTGACATATATGCCATTCTGTATAATTATTGGCGTGCTTGTAATAAATTGTTGAGCACTCAGCTCGACTCTGTAATATATTAATGCTACTGGCTTGTTGTATCAAGGTTTTGTCTACTAAAGTGAGGAGGATTTTCCCCCCACATCGAAAATAAAAGATCGGTTTCTCGATAAATATTTTTATTGAAAAACGGTCGTGACAAGCTTGGTATTGAGAGCCAGCTGATGTAGGAAGCCACTAGGCGCGATCGCTAATCGGTTATTAGCATAATAGAGCCAATTCATATTTTTGCAATGTAGTCATTTTTCCGACAACAAGATAAATGTATGATCTGACCACTCAGAATTTTTGCCTACTTTTGTAGATGGCTGACAACAACTGCGAGTCTCAGATGTTCGCCAACGAGCCTGATGGATTCGTCAAGCTTCTCACCTTCATCGCCCAGGTCGCGATGGGGCCATCTATGCGCCCAGTCTTCACACTCTATTAGCACAAAGTCAACGACAGTCTGACCATGCACCAGGCCGCGGTGCAATTCAAGGGAGGGCGTGTTGAGTTACGCCGCTTCCGGTACTTGGGAAGAGCCATGCCTACGGAGAAGCATGCTATGCAGATGGCAGCCCATGAGGCGATAGCTCGTCTCAGGGATGTCCTTCCTGCGATGAAGACTCGTCGTTACCGCTACCTTCCATGCCACGTGCCATACGCCTGTCACTACGAGTTCTCTTGCCCCAGAGGAGAACGAGACGAGGCTTTTGAGATGCTTATCGAGTACCTCCGGGCTCTGGAGGCAGCCTTCGACAACCTGGTGGATGCCTTCGTGGCTGCCCGCATGGACTTAGTCCATGGCTGTGCCGCCAACAGGAGGGAGCTCCTACACACCGCTCCGCCACTGACTTTCGTCTCGTCCTCAACATCTTATGCACCTACCACTCTCGCCACTGCTCGTCGCCTGCCTACCACCGAGGAATTCAACCAAGTCTTGCCCCCACTCCAGTCCGCTCTGCACCACCCATTGCGCCCATTCCTGTTCGTGTTACTCCGCCTATGGCGCCCGCTCCATCTGCTCAGCGCAGCGCTTCACGTCTGGAGCCTATTAGCGAGGAGGAGGTTGAGTCCCCAGCCTCACTGCGCCTCACCCTTGGCAGGGCAAAGGAGATCGCTAACATCTCCGACTGAGTACGCTTAGATGACTTGCGATGTACCGGCTTGTACGATATGTTTATATGTACATAGGTTGTGAGAAGTAGCTTGCTTGCGCATCATGTAGGAACTGGGAGAAGTGCACTAGCCTAAATAACATGTCAGGATATTGTACACATATCCTGTGTGATGTATTGTATAATTACTGCTTGCTTGTAAGATATGTAATGAGTAGTCCTTCTCCGTGCGCAAACGATTTTTATTTTCAAAATCCTGGAGCATTTAAAATTTTTCCTGTCTTTGTACATTTATTGATATTTTTCGACTCATTCCCCTTTCTTATGAGTTTCACAAAATATATCCCCAGAGTGAAAAATGTCTCGTCCTTGGACGCGCTCCATGCCAACTCCGGCAGAGGAAAATTTTGGCACACAACCAAGCAACAATTTCACACAGGCGTCAAGTCAGCAGAGACGGTGAAACAGACTTTCCCAAATGTGCCGCTCTATGAGCAAAGTCAACAACAACATCAGGAAATGATGAACCAAGTCATCAATATGGGAAATCACCGTGGACAATATCAGCAGCAATCCAAGTTATCTGAGCTACAGAAGACGCGTCCCCAAACATTTTCTCATACTGACAAACCTCTTGAGGCCGAGGACTGGCTTCGAGACATGGAGAGAAAATTAATTATTGCATAGTGTTCAGACCGTGAAAAAGTATTGTATGCACCTCATTATCTCACCGGAGCAGCTACATCGTGGTGGGAAAACTTCCTGCACATGCACCCCAACAAAAATGAAATAACCTGGGAGGATTTCAAAGAAGGTTTTTGTGGGGCGCATATTCCTAAAAGTCTTATGAAGATCAAGAAGAGAGAATTTGATGACCTCAAGCAAAGGACCATGACGGTGTCAGAATACAACAGTCTGTTTACTCTGTTATCTTGCTACGCCAACGAGGATCGTATGACTGAAAGCAAGAAGATGGAAAAAATCCTAGACGGTCTGGGACCCGCGCTCAAGTGCCAGCTAGTTGTGCACACCTTCCCAGATTTTAAAACGCTGGTGGATAAGGCCATTACCTTGGAAAATGAGAGACGCGGCTTGGAGGATGACCAGACTAATCTTGCTCGCAACCACCGAAGCAAGACAGATTTTCAGAAAGGTGGGACACACAAACCCACGACCAACGTCTCACGCCCGGTCAAGAATTTCCATGCAAGGGACAAGGAGTTCACGTGTCGCCCAAGCGTTCCTTGCTATGCTTGTGGAGAAGAAGGGCACTATGCCAAGCAGTGCCCCAAGCCAAGGAACTCGAACCCAAAGCCGAACAACGGTGGCAATAATTCAACGCCCAAGCGCAACAATTTCAACCCCAATAACAACCACAGGAGGGGTCATCTGAACCACATGACTAAAGAGGAAGCACAGAATGCCCCAGATATCGTACTCAGTACGTTCCCTGTCAACACAATACCTGCCATGGTTTTGTTTGATTCTGGAGCTTCTCACTCATTCATTTCGAAAAGTTTTGCTTTGCAAAATAATTTTTCGATGCTTCCCTTGGAAAAATCAATGATCGTCATGTCCCTTGGGATTAAGCAAGTTACTCAGAGTTACTGCCAAGGTGTGATTATTGAGTTTGAAGGATTGAAGTTCCACGCCAACCTTATTGTGTTGGAAAATAAAGGACTGGACGTCATCTTAGGGATGGATTGGTTAACCACCAATAAAGTTTTGTTGACTGTTTCAAAAGGACCGTAATTCTCACCCACCACCACGGGAAGACAATAAAAGTTTCAGCCAAAGAGAGAAAAATATCCCGGCAACCGAGATTGAACAAAGTGGATATTTCTGAATTAAGCAAAGTTCCAGTTGTGTGTGAATTTCTAGACGTATTTCCCGAAGAACTACCAGGCATGCCACCAGACCGAGAGATAGAATTCAACATTGAGCTAGCACCCGGAACTGCTCCCATATACAAGAAACCATACAGAATGGCACCATCCGAGTTGGTAGAACTGAAGAAGCAAATAAAAGAATTATTGGACAAAGGATATATACGAGCCAGCTCCTCACCTTGGGGCTCACCAATTTTATTTGCCAAAAAGAAGGATGGAACACTGAGATTGTGTATAGATTATCGAGCACTTAACATGGTCACAATCAAGAACAAATATTCGATGCCACGGATAAATTATTTATTTGATCAGCTCGCTCAGGCCAAGGTATTCTCAAAAATTGACTTAAGGTCGGGTTACCATCAGTTAAAAGTACAAACAGAAGATATACCCAAGATAGCCTTCACCTCCAGATACGGACTGTATGAGTTCACAGTAATGCCATTTGGACTAACAAACGCTCCCGCATATTTTGTTCACCTCATGAACAAAGTATTTATGAAATATATGGACAAGTTCGTTGTGGTGTTTATCGACGATATTCTGATATACTCCAAGACACCAGATGAGCACGCTGAACATCTCCGAATTGTACTAGGAGAACTCAGGAAACATCAATTGTACGCCAAGTTCAGCAAGTGTGAATTTTGGCTAAGACAAGTAGGTTTTCTGGGCCGCGTATTGACCCAAGAAGGTATTGCCGTAGACCCGGAAAAGGTCAAGGCCGTACTTTGCTGGAAATCACCAGCCAGCGTAACGCACGTGCGGAGTTTCTTGGGAATGGCAGGTTACTACTAAAGATTTATTGAAGGATTTTCCACTATAGCAAAGCCAATGACGCAGCTACTCAAGAAAGACAAGAAGTTTGAATGGACGAAAGCTTGCGAGAAAAGTTTCCAAGAACTAAAAACGAAATTAACGACAGCACCAGTATTAATTGTGCCAGACATACACAAGAATTTTGAGGTGTATTGTGATGCATCCCGGAAGAGCCTCAGATGCGTATTGATGCAAGAAGGCAAGGTAGTCGCGTATGTTTCCAGACAACTTCGCAAGCATGAGGAAAATTATCCTACTCATGACCTAGAGTTAGCAGGAGTTATTCATGCACTCAAGGAATGCGACACTTTTTACTTGGAAATCGTTGTGAAATATACACGGACCATAAAAGTCTCAAGTATATTTTCACACAACCAGAGCTCAATTTACGGCAACGACGCTGGTGGAATTAGTAAAGGATTATGATGTTGGAATCCACTATCATCCAGGAAAAGCGAATGTAGTGGCAGATGCTCTAAGTCGGAACCCCGGTCCGAACAATGGCAGCCTACCAAACCGGAGACGAGAATTTCAGCAGGAGTTTGCTAAACTCAACTTGATGATAGTCACCGAAGGAAGTGTGTTAAATTTAGAAATACAGCCTACCCTGATAGAAAAAGTTAAAGAGGCTCAGATGGACACCCCAAAGATTGAAGGCATAAAACGGAAAGTGAGTTTGGGCAAGGCCTCAGAGTTTGTTATCGATGAGCAGGGAATATTGTGGTACGGAGATAGACTTTGCGTACAAAATATTAAGGACCTTAAACCGCAAATTTTAGCTGAAGGCCACACTGCTCCGTATTCGATCCATCCAGGAGGAACAAAGATGTACAAGGATCTTCAGGAAACATTTTGGTGGCACGGTATGAAAAGGGACATAGCCACGTTCATCGCATGTTATGACTCATGTCAACGCATCAAGGCCGAGCACCAGAAACCGGCCAGACTTTTACACCCAAATAAGATACCCGAATGGAAATGGGATGAGATTGGAATGGATTTTATTGTTGGGCTACCTCGGTCACGACAAGGACATGATGCCATATGGATCATCACAGATAGACTAACTAAAGTAGCACACTTCATCCCCGTGAAGACAACCCACACCACTCAGAAGCTTGCCAGGCTTTATCTTTCTCAGATAAATGCGCCTACATGGAGTTCCAAAGACTATAATATCCGACAGGGGCACACAATTCATCTCCAGATTTTGGGATCACCTACAACAGGCTTTGGGAACCAAACTAGCTTTCAGTACAGCATACCACCCCCAGACTGACGGACAAACTGAACACGTAAACCAAATTCTAGAAGACATGCTGAGAGCATGTGTCCTCACCTATGGAACCAGTTGGGAAGAAAGCCTGCCATACGCAGAGTTCGCATACAACAACAGCTACCAGGCCAGCCTACAAATGGCACCATTTGAAGCCTTGTAGGGATGGAGATGTCGTACCCCGCTAAATTGGTCAGAGACCGGAGATAGCCGTATATTCGGCCCAGACATGCTCAAAGAAGCCGAGGAAAAGGTCAAGCTAATCAGGGACCGACTCAAGACAACTCGAAGCCGACAGAAGAGTTATTACGATCAGAAACATCGTGGAGTCAATTTTGAACCCGGTGAGTTCGTATACCTACGAGTATCCCCTATGAGGGGACTGCAACGATTCAGGATCAAGGGAAAGCTAGCACCAAGATTCATCGGACCATTCTGTATAGTGGCACGAAGAGGCACGGTAGCCTACCAGCTAGACTTACCCGGAGAACTATCCGATATCCATGACGTGTTCCACGTCTCGCAGTTGAGGAAGTGCGTAAGAAACCCAGAGAAGCAAGTATCCCATGAGAACATCGACGTGCAACCAGACCTCACCTATCGGGAACATCCGGTAAAAATATTGGAAGAGTCTGAAAGAAGGACCTGACAGAAAACCATCAAGTTTTTCAAGGTTCAGTGGAGCAATCACACCGAGAGTGAAGCCACTTGGGAAAGAGAGGATTTTCTTCGGACAGAGCATCCACACTTGTTTGAGGATCAGCTGAAATCTCGGGGACGAGATTTTTCCTAAGGGGGTAGGTGTTGTGACACTCCAAAATTTTTTGTGGTTTTGTTCTCGAGAAGAGCCTTGTTTGGTTTGCAAGAAGGTCATTTAAACCCTTCTTAAAAACCCTCTTCTAAGTTTGCCCTCTAAAAACCTTCTCTTGGATTGAGTTTCTTCTAAAAAGAAAACCTTTTTGGTTTTGGGATTTTATTTGGTTTTGATCCATTCTTGTTTTACCATGCCACCTATGGTAAAACTCCCCTAAAAACCCCTCCATCCACTTTGGAACAACCCAAACTTTCTGTCCAAACTAATAAAATCCATTTTTGGATTTTATTCCATTTATTTCTTTTCCCAAAATAATTCTGTCTTTTCGTTTGAGCCTAGGTGATTTGCAAAGCAAGTACCTAAATATCTTTGCTCTTTGATCTCAAACCAACTCCCCTGGATAGTCCTTGGTACCCACAACCTAGAACCATCAAGAGCTACTCTTCTTCTTTTCAAAATTTCCAAATTTCAGTCTCTGCAAGTTTGGACCAGATTTGTCAAATTTGGTGAAATTCATATTTCCACTTCTCCAAAAATTCCACCAAAATTCAGGCAGCCCCCAGATGCAATGAGAGGCCACCCCACCAAAAACCAGCTCAAGGAAAAATCCCCACATGCCAAAATCATTTTGTCGAACACCTGGCCGGCACTGTTTCTTTGCATTTTCAGAAATGTTCAGAGTTTCAGAGTTCAGTGTCGTTTCCCTCCGTCAGATTTCAATCACATGTCCACTGTGCATTTGGCTTGTTGCTCGCAGCCCCTCCCTCTTGTCTGGAGCACCACACGCACGCTTGGTGCCTTCCTGGCGTCGGTGGCGCCCTGGCCCGCCTGCGCTGGCGTGTCCCGGGCAGAACCACCGTAGCGGCCGACAGGGGGCAACACTGCGGCATAATGCCGTTCGGCGCCGCCCAAACCTTCTGAGAGCCCCGCATGGCCACCTCCTTGCCAGAGCATGCATGCAGCACCATCGCCGTGGCCTGGCACGCGCAGAGCGCGTTCTCTGCCGCCGACGTGTCGTGCGGCCGTTCCGTCGAGGACAGGCCGTAACCACCCCTCCCTTGCTGAGTTGGACACTGGAACGGCACCAATGCTCCGTCTAGTCGATGATCAAGACCCTAAGCCGACCGTCCACCCACGCGCGCCAGAATCGCTCGCCAGACTTATCCGTTCACAAGAACCGCCTCGGGCCGCTATAAATAGCACCCCCCCCACCCGAGCTTGCTCTCGCCCCCGCACAACTCCACCATCTCACCAGAACCCGCCTAGCCACTCGAAGAGCCTCGAGGGGCCTTTCTTCCTCGACTCCGGCCACCTCCGTCCGCCTCGGGCCCCGGCAACGTTCTCTTCGGTGAGAACTCCTTCGCCGCTCAACTCTCGCCCGTAGCCTCGTACCACCACCAGGAGGCTAACCCCCACTTCAATTTGACCCCGCAGCTCCCTCCGGCGAGATCCACGACGACCCGAACCACCGTTCGCCGGAGCAAGGGCCGCCGTCGACACAGTGCTCGCTGGCGACCACCACTACCACCCACAGACAAGGAAGGACGTGCTGATCACGAAGGTACCGTCCGATCCCCTGCCTCACCGTGGATCGCCGCCGGCGACCACCGCACCTGTCGGGCACCGTCGCGCCCTGTTTTCCCCATTTGAAAATTCAAACCTGACGGGTGGAGCCCGCCTGTCAGTCTCTCAACCGTTTCTTTTAAACGAACCGTTTTCTGGACTTTTCTGCAGAACCCCCTCGAAGTTTTCTGTTTCATTACAAATGGGTCCTTGGACCAAAACTATTATAACTTTTAAACAGAAAATGGTTTTTGACTGATTCTTTTTCTGTCATCTTTCTTTTTCTGTCTAGTTTTTGTCATATTTATTTAAAAAATATTTGGAACACTTTTCTGTACACTCACGGTATTTAAGTTACGTACATATTTTCTTATACCGTAGATATCGAAGGAGGTGAGGGAGCTGCAAACTTCACTCAGTTAAACTCCGACTACTCCGAACCAGGAAAGCATGTTTGAACTCTTGATATGACAAGTGGTTGTTGCATGTTTGCATTTTAGTATGGTCATGGCATGTTTATGAACATTTCTTTGAATGCTATATTTCATGCACATAAGTGGAAAGTAAGTTTCGGAAGGCATTATGTTGTTGGATACATATTTGCATGGCCATGTGATGGCATGAGAATGGGTAAGATGGTAGTGTTGTGACATACCAGTCTTATGCCAGATAATTTGAGTTATGTGTCGTCATGAATCAAATCACATTCCCATTCATTTCCTTCCTGTACTGCCACATGTTTTCTGAAAGGAATATGGCTTAGTAAGTTGCAAATCGTTTTCCTGGTACACACCAAACAGAGAGGCCGGGATGAGGGTTCCATGGCCCTGGATCAAAGCCCGTCATCCGGTCAGGGGGCATGGGTGTTTTCGGTTGGGACCGAGAGGGGGCACCCTTAGAGCGTAGCAGATAGAAATTTGATCCCATGCTATTCGAGGTTGTGACCTCCCGCCTCAAAGTTTTTCTTGGACGTTGTCGTGGTGATTCTCGCATCGTGAGGTGAAATGGGTGTGTACTAGTTAAAATGTGTTTCTACTTGAAATAACGAACGGAACTAGTCCTCCGTGACTACGAAAATCCATTGGCGTGGTCATTAGTACAAACTCAGAGAGTCTCGAATTTTTAAATCATCTTGTACTTGTCCAAGCATCGTATTCATCTTACCTTGTCGATATCAGCCTTAGTGACAAAACTCCGGTGAACTACATGTGTGTAAATCCGGTTAAAAGTTATTCTTGTGGATGGACTAACCTGTTGGTTACTTTTGTTATAAAGCCCTTTCTATGATGTCGCTCAGACGTCCGACTGCGGCATACTTGTTATTTAATTTTGTTATATAAGCCCTTTCTGTGATGTCGCTCAGACATCCGACTGTGGCATACTTGTCATTTACTTTTATTATCAGGCCCTGTCTGTGACGTCGATCAGATGTCCGATGGTGGCATTTCTTTTATAAGTCCTTTCTGTGACGTCGCTCAGATGTTCGACTATGGCATTTCTTTTACAGGCCCTGTCTGTGACGTCGCTCAGATGTCTGACGGTGGCATTTCTTTTATAAGCCCTTTCGTGACGCCGCCGATGTCCGATCGTGGCATTTTTTTTCAGAACCGTCCGTGACGTTGTTTCGATAAACCGTGGTGGCAATTCTTTTATAAGCCCTTTCTGTGACGTCGCTCAGACGTTCGACTGTGGTATTTCTTTTAAGCCCTTTATGTCGTGTCGCTTAGACGCCCGACTGCGGCATGAACTTTATTTATTTACCTTTCGAGGCGTCGCTCTAGACACCCGATTGGTTTTCAGTTATTTGTTTTACGTATCAAGTCGTGCAAAAATAATGTTATTATTGAAATTAGCATCATTATTTTTGCTAATGACGCTTACATGCATGCATTTGTTATATCTTAAGTCCGAACTGTCTTGCCAGTACTTTCAAAGTACTCACCTGGCTTGTTGATTTGGCCAGATGCTAACGAAGGCGATCTCACGGATGAGGAGTTTGATAGTGAGTCCGACGCCTAGAGGAGTCCCAGTCAGTCTCGTGCGACCCCGGTTTTGGTCTCTGTATTATATCCGCTTCTGCTATCCAAATAAATTCATCGAGCCTCACCTCGACGCTCGATGAGCTGCCAGTTGAGGAGTCATGTTTTCCACTCCACTGTGGCATTCCACCACCACTTTTATCTCGAGTCAGTAGTAAGCTACCCCACACCATTGTGACATATCCGCCATTATGTATAATTATTGGCGTGCTTGTAATAAATTGTTGAGCACTCAGCTCGACTCTGTAATATATTAATGCTACTGGCTTGTTGTATCAAGGTTTTGTCTACCAGTGAGGAGGATTATCCCCACACTGGAAATTAAAAGATAGGTTTCTCGATAAATATTTTTATTGAAAAACCGGTCGTGACAGCAACTATAATCTCTAAATGTCATTGCAAATATGTTTACTTCATAATAGCTGACTCAGAAACGATGAACTCATCATATTTACAAAAACAAGAGAGGTCGAGTTCATACCAGCTTTTCTCATCCCAATAAGTCCATCATATATCGTCATTATTGCGTTTCACTTGCATGACCAAACGATGTGTATAATAATAAGAGTGCACGTGCATTGGACTAAGCTGGAATCTGCAGGCATTCAGCTCAAAAGATAAGACAAGTAATATGGGCTCTAAGTTAAATAAACAATCATGCATATGAGAGCCATTAAGCATTTTCAATATAGTCTTCTCGATCCCCAAAAGAAAGAAAAGAAAATAAAACTATTTACACGAGAAAGATCCCAACAAGTAAAAGAAGAACAAGAAATCTTTTTGGGTTTTCATTTTAATTTCTACTACAAGCCTGGAAATTAAACTAACTAATTTTTTTTGGTTTTTCTTAAGGTTTATCAAACACACAAGAAGAAAGCTAGAAAAAGAAATTTAAACTAGCATGGATAATACAATGAAAGAGTATGAGCACCGACGACTAGTGTGTGAACATGAATTTAAAGGCGGTGAGAAATACGTACACCCCCAAGCTTAGGCTTTTGGCCTAAGTTGGTCTAGTACCAAGGGTCACCTGGCTGATATCCATAAGTGAAATCGGGGTTGTACTGAGATGCAGCGGCAACCGCCTCCTAAGCAGCAGCGTGTTGGCGAGCTGCCTCCATTCCCCTCTCGTATTCAGCTGCTTCCTCTCTGGTGACAACATATCTTCCTTTTGCCTGATAATCAAAAAGGTAGGGAGTAGGAAGAGTAACAGGGACGACGTTGCATCTGTCACAGATTAGTTGATAATGGAGGAATTGTTCATTCCTCTCAAGAAAATGATGATTAAACATAGCTTCTTTATCCAAATAAACAGGAGGTAAAATCATATCCCCCTCTCTTGGGGCTATATTAAGATAATTAGCCACACGGGTTGCATAAATTCCTCCAGATAAATCTCCCTTTGTACTATTATTCTGCAACCTACGTGCAACTATTTCCCCCAAGTTATAACCTTTATAACCTGAAATAGCACTCTTGAGGACACACAGATCAGGGACACACATGTGACAAGCTTCGTCTTTACCGTTAATGCATCTACCAATAAAGAGAGCAAAATAATGTATAGCAGGAAAATGAATGCTCCCTATGGTGGCTTGTGCTATGTCCCTAGATTCTCCCACAGTAATACTAGCAAGAAAATCTCTAAATTCAGATTTGCGAGGATCATTAATATTACCCCACTATGGGAGTTTGCAAGCAGTTGTGAAATCCTCTAAATCCATGGTATAAGATGTATCATAAATATCAAACATGACACTAGGAGAATTACGCGCACAGATATATTGGAACCTCCGCACAAAGGAATCAGTCAATTGATAGTACTGAGGAGACTTATCTTGTAAGAAGTCCTCCAACTCGGCATTATGCACATATGTGTCAAATTCCTCCTTGAAGCCTGCTTCGACCATAAAATCATTGGATGGCCACTCACAAGCCTGTATATTTGCGTCCCTTGGCAATTCAACATCTTTCTCACGTATAGCAATCCTTGGCCCTTTCTTTGTCGAGGAACCACCTTGGTACATTCTTCTAAGCATAATTCTTTTTCTGAATTTTTTTAAAACTTTAGTAACTTCAAAATAAAAGTGAATAAAACTAAACAAGATTGATAGCAACTACTCCCACAAGTGCCTAAAGCCTATATCATGCATTGGAATTGCTTGGGACCTCAAAAGTTTAACATGCAAGCTTAAGAACAAGGTCACCTATGCAGCAAAAAATTGCAATGAATAAAGCACTAGAACAAAAACTAATTGGACCAATGAAGGAGTCACATACCAAGCAACAATCTCCCAAAGCAGTTTTGTGAATGGAGCTTTGAGCAAGGAGATCAAAAATTGCAGTAGAACGAGCTAGAACTCGTGCTTGAGCTGGATGGGGATTTTTTGGGTAGAATATGAAGTTGTCGGCGTTCTGGGAATGGGGGTCCCCAGACTTGCCTGCCCGCGTCCTACAGCGTGGCTCAAGTGGGGGCCCAGCGCAACCCAGCTTCATCAGCTCAAGCTCAAGACCCTCGTGAGGGGCCAAGCCTCGCGGGGCGGACGACAAGAAGCTTCCTCAGGAGCGGCCTCATCAGGCAGGCTTGCGAGGAGGCGGAGAGATCAAGGCAGGGTACCTCGCGAGGAGCCCGTGATGCAAGACATGACGATCGAGACCAGGCAGGCGCCAGGCAGGCACCGGCCAGTGCAGTGTCCTTGTTTCCCCTTCGGTGCAAAGGAGGCAAGCACAGGACAAGGCATCAGGCAAAGGTTACCATTTCGGTGCAAAAGACCAAGACCATCAGAATGGCAGGATGGAGGTCATCGTGGAGCCCTGGACGGCGTCACCGCCAGAGTCTTTGGCAGTAGAAGACCAACTTTAGTCAGGAAAGTGTACTAGATGTTCCCCTTCGAAATGGCCAATTGTTGGCGCCCTTCCCGCTCATTATTTGGGAAGAGGCCCAGGGCCTCCCTCTATAAATAGGACAGATCGATCAGAAAGAGAGAGAGAGAGAGAGAGAGAGAGAGAGAGAGAGAGAGAGAGAGAGAGAAGCGATTGAACTCACCCAAGCAGTTCATCGCACCAGCTCAAGAACAGCCCCTCGCGAGGCCGTTCTCCCTTTATACTATTCATCATCAGCCCCTGAGGCAATCCACCACGCCACACACTGGAGTAGGGTATTACACCACAATGGTGGCCTGAACCAATATAAGCCTCATGTCCCTTGTGTGTTCTTCTTTCTAGCTTAGATTTCTTGCGAGCCTTCGAAACATGATCTGGTAGGGGAAAGATCTTCGTGCGCACCCCAGAGTTCGAACCTCAAGGGTCTGTCGGAACCCAAAATCGGACATTTGGCGCTTGGTAGGGTTGCGCCGGAATCCTTCCTCCACTGCCCCGCGTTTCGTCGCCTCGCCGTTCTGATGACAAGCGACCCGACTGCCAACGCCGACCACTGGGTGGCATGGCCAGCCCACGCCATGCCGCCGACCCAGGGCAACCTCAACCTTGCGCCTCAGGTAGCTCGCGCTCCACAGGGCGCTGCGGGGCGCGGGCGACGCGGCCAAATGCCGCCAGTCCTCACACCACGACAGGTGCGGTCAGCAGCAAGAGCCTCAAACCACGCCGCGGCCACAGCGCCGCACACCCGACGGGAGCAGGCGAACTCCAGGGCCGCGCTCACGGTGGCTCGAGAGCTGCTACGGTGCCGGCTGATGGAGGGCGGCCGTGACGTGTTGTTAGAACGAGTAGCCGAGCTCCTGGACGCCACCGCCTTAGGAGCGCCTCCTTTCTGCATCCAGCTGTCACCCCAGATCCAGGGCGGGCCGTATGGCGGCCCCATACATGCCCACGCAACTCCGAGCGGACTCCAGGGCCTACTCAACGCCAACCCGGCCGTCGGCACCGGACGACAAGCCGTGCCGGCCTCATATCTGGCCGGCGAAGGAATGCACGCCGCGGCCTTCGGCCTCGGTGGGCCACCACGCCACCACCCTCAAGACAATGCTCCGAGCCGGACTGCGTGGCGCATAGGGCACTTTGGCGAGGCCCATGGGGCGGCGGCCCCAGAAGCTTATGTGCCCCACATGGTGGATCGAGATTGCGCACTGGAAGAGGACCATGGCTCGTTCCTCAGGCCAGGCTGGAGCGAGGAGACACCAGAAGCTGAGCTCTTTCAGGAACCTCAAGAGGGCCTCGAGGACCGCACCGGTGGCGGAAACTATCTGGTACTGCTAATTCCTCAGGAGCAAGCTTATGCAAACCATGGGTCGCAGGAGGTACAGGTCGCTGCAGTAGATGGCTGCCCCAATGCTGCAGCGCCTTACCCATCGGGAGGAGGGCACCGGGGGCTGCAGGAGAGGGGCCGAGATTCGGGTTCGTCCTCGCGGCGCTCGGCGCAAGGCGTTCTCAGGAGGTAGGCCCTCTGCCGGGGAGGTGCCTCAGGGCCTGCCCCCGGCAGAGGAACCGTGGTCGTCGGGGGAACCGCTGGAGACCGCTCTACCCCATTGGCGCTGCCCTGGTCTCCGCCGCCAATGGCGAGAGAGTGTGGCGCAAGGCGGGGCCCTCGTCTGGTGATATGAAGCAAGGCCGGTACCTGTGAAGAAGGCCCAGTGCCTGTGAAGCTCGCCGCCCGTGACACTCTCACGTAATAATGAGTGGGGCTGTACACACCCCGGAGTCTCCGGAGAGCCGCCCTCGGGCCTCGGGGGCTCCCGCCCATGCCCAGTGGCAGCACTTAGCTCCATGCTAGTGAGAAGACGTCGAAGACTAGACTAGGTGACGGACGCGGCTTTTTGCTTTTTGCCTTTTCCTCTGTTGATAAGTTTCTTCGATTTGAATTTAAGTTGGATTTGTGATTGAGACTTGCGTGTGTTTGGGGGAGGGGTGTTTAGTCTCGTTCGAGCAATCTCTCATGTTCTGGTTTTGGCCTTGCGTCCAAAGTTAGCGTCAGCTGCCTCCCCTCGTGAGCCCCTCGCGAGCCGGGCCGGGCCAAGCACGTCTACAGTTCGGTCTGCTATCGTCGCACCCTCTCCGAAGGTTCTCATCGTAGGATCAATGGGTTCACCTAGAAGGCACTCGAGGTGCTGCGGCCCCCACAGGCCCGCTCAGGACTCGTCGGGGCCATAAGGTAAACAAACCAGTTGACTCATCACCGGGCCAGTAGCTAAGCTCACACGCAGCGTTATGCTTACTGGGGTACTGATCGCAAATCTCTACATGAGGGGCTTCTGAAAGTGCAACTATCCCTAGGTGGTTTTGGTAATTCATAATAACATATAGCTCATTGAGCTAATGCTATTCCATGACAATTATTTCAGGAAATCTCAATGAATGGCATGGCATGGAGGATGAAAGTGGATCCCTCAAAATACTAAGGACAAAGGATTGGCTCAAGCTCAAAAGCTCAAGACTCTTCATTTTATATTTTAGTGATCCAAGATCACATTGAGTCTATAGGAAAAGCCAATACTATCAAGGAGGGATGAGTTGTTGCTTAATAAGCCTCTTGCTTCATGTGCTTTGTGATATGCTCCAAAACCCTCAACTACTTTCCCACATCCACATATGACCTAAACCCAAAGCCAAAATCAGTCACACCGATTCTTCCTATCCGGCGCCACCGATTCCAAAAGTCATAGCCACTGCCACAAACCCTAAGCAAATCGGTCTTACCGATAGGGATCTCGGTCTCACCGAGATGGGATTGTAATCTCTCTGTTTCCCTTCGTAACGTTTTGGTCTAACCAAAGTGAGCGATCGGTCCCACCGAGATTGCAATGTAAACTCTCTGTTTCCTTTTTGTAACATTTTGGTCTCACCAAAAAGAGAAAATCGGTCCCACCGAGTTTACCTGACCAACTATCTGGAAAGCTTATTACCAAATCGATCTCACCGAGTTTGTGTAATCCGTCTTACCGAGATTACGTTATGCCCTAACCCTAACCAAATCGGTCTCACCGAGATGCATGTTAGTCCCACTGAAAATCACTAACGATCACTAGGTTTACTAAATTGGTCCGACCGAGTCTGTTGAATTGGTCCCACCGAGTTTGGTAAATGTGTGTAACGGTTAGATTTTGTGTGGAGGCTATACATACCCCTCCACCTCCTCTTCATTCATGGAGAGAGCCATCAGAACGAACCTACACATCCAACTTACCATTTCTGAGAGAGAACCACCTACCCATGTGTTGAGGCCAAGATATTCCATTCCTACCACATGAATCTTGATCTCTAGCCTTCCCCAAGTTGCTTTCCACTCAAATCTTCTTTCCACCAGATCCAAAACCTATGAGAGAGAGTTGAGTGTTGGGGAGACTATCATTTTAAGCACAAGAGCAAGGAGTTCATCATCAACGCACCATTTGTTACTTCTTGGAGAGTGGTATCTCCTAGATTGGCTAGGTGTCACTTGGGAGCCTCCGACAAGATTGTGGAGTTGAACCAAGGAGTTTGTAAGGGCAAGGAGATCGCCTACTTCGTGAAGATGTACCGCTAGTGAGGCAAGTCCTTCGAGGCCACAGCCATGGTGGGATAGACAAGGTTGCTTCTTCATGGACCCTTCGTGGGTGGAGCCCTCCGTGGACTCGCGCAACCGTTACCCTTCGTGGGTTGAAGTCTCCATCAACGTGGATGTACGATAGCACCACCTATCGAAACAACGCCAAAAACATCTGTGTCTCCAATTGCAGTTGAATCCTCCAAACCCTTCCCTTTACTTTCTTGCAAGTTGCATGCTTTAATTTCCGCTGCCTATATACTCTTTGCATGCTTGCTTGAATAGTGTGATGATTGCTTGACTTGTCCTAAAGTAGCTAAAATCTGCCAAACTCTAAAATTGGGAAAAGGTTAAGGTTTTATTGGTCAAGTAGTCTAATCACCCCCCCTCTAGACGTACTTCAAGGTCCTACAAGTGGTATCAGAGGTTTGGTCTCCATTTGCTTTGATTTCCATAGCTTTTGGTGGTCATAGCCTTGGTTTCACAACCTAGGAGAGTATGGCATCTAGCGAGGGAAATTATCACCGTAGAGGTCCTTACTTTGATGGTACTAATTTTGCTAGTTGGAAGCATAAGATGAAAATGCATATTCTTGGACATAACCCCGCCGTTTGGGCTATTATTTGTATTGGCTTGCAAGGTGAATTTTTCGATGGAAGAGAACCGAACCGTGAAGCTAATCCGGAAGAATTGAAGATGCTGCAATACAACGTTCAAGCTTGTGATATCATCTTCAACGGATTGTGCCCCGAAGAATTCAACAAAATCAGCCGACTTGAGAATGCAAAGGAAATTTGGGATACTTTGATTGATATGCATGAAGGTACGGAGTCCGTCAAGGAATCCAAGTTGGATGTGCTCCAAAGTCAGCTTGACAAGTTCAAAATGAAGGAAGGTGAAGGTGTCGCTGAAATGTACTCTAGGCTTGCTCTTATCACAAATGAGATTGCCGGCTTAGGGAGTGAAGAGATGACCGACAAATTCATCATCAAGAAGATCCTAAGAGCATTGGATGGAAAGTATGATACCGTGTGCACGTTGATGCAAATGATGCCAAACTACAAAGATCTCAAGCCAACGGAAGTCATTGGAAGAATTGTTGCTCATGAGATGTCACTCAAGGATAAGGAGGAACTTCAGAACAAGTCAAGTGGTCCTTACAAAGCCTCAAGTGAAGCCCCCACATCATCAAGTGAGAAACAAACCTTCAATGAAGAATTGGGCTTAATGGTGAAGAACTTCAACAAATTCTACAAGAGTAGAAGCAAAGAAAGAAGCTCCAAGTCAAGGTCTTACCATGACAAGAGATCTTCTAGTCAAGAGCGCAATTGCTACAATTGTGGGAGATCCAGACACTATTCCAATGAGTGTACGGCACCCTACAAAAGAATAGAAGATTCTCCAAGAAGAAGGAGCAAAAGAGAAGAATCACCACCAAGAGAGAGGAGGAGTAGAGATGATCTTTATGAACGAAGACCCTCACGGAGAAGCAAGGATTCGGAAAGGAAGGACAAGTCATCAAGGAGCTACACAAAACGTAGACATCAAGCTCATGTTGGTGAATGGGTATCTGGCTCCGACTCCGACAATCACTTCGAGAGAAGCTATCACTCCGACTCCGAATATACTCAAGATGAAGGTGTTGCCGGTCTAGCACTTGTGTCAACCAACTCCTAAGACATATTTGATTCACCAAATGAAGGTGTTGGAAGAAGCTTCATGGCCAAAGGTCCAAAGGTAACACACCCTGAGTATGTTGATTTCAATAGTGATGAAGATGACTTGCTTGTGGATGATGATTTACTTGCTAACAACTCTAGTGATGAATACTATGATGAAACGTCAATTAATCATGCTAATCAAGATAAAACGAATGAAAATGATAAGGAGAAGATTGAGCTTCTAACTAAAGAACTAAATACTCTTAAGTTAGCTCATGAAACTATCTACGAAGATCATCGAGAACTTTTAAGGGCTCATGAAAAGTTACGCTTTGAAAAGCTCAATCTTGAGCAAGAGCATGAGTTCTTAAAAGCAATCAATGATGATCTCCGCAAGAAAAGTTCTTCTTACATTGCCAAGCGTTTACTCTTATCTAATTACATGCCTCAAGTCAAGTCTAGTAACAAGTACAAGAAAGATACTTCCTCTAGTAGCAACAATAATAGTGTCAAATACAATATTGTTGCTTCTAGTAGTTCTCTTGATTCCACTAATGATTCTCTTAGCCAAGTTACACTTGAGCAAGAAAATAGCTTATTGAAGGGAATTATAGAGAAAGGTGTTTACAAGAGCCTTGCCGGGAGTAAGCAATTGAAGGAAATTGTACGCAAGCAAGGAAGGCACCGGAAGAATCAAGGTGTTGGTTTTGAACGAAAGTTCAATGCCAATGGAGTTGAGTGGGAAGAAGATCAATAACCCAAGACGAAGTTTGTTCCTCAACAAGAGAAGTATGATCCTACTTCCTTCAAGGGAACACAAGCTCAAGATGATCTTCCACCACAAGACCACAAGAACAAAGGCAAGGACAAGCTTCAAGAAGAGATTGATGCATTTGAAGAAGCACCTAAAGCCTCGTTCGAGTGGGTTCCCAAGACTACGTCAAGTTCTACTTCATCAAGTACAACTACAACTCCAAGGATTCCCATCAAGATGATGTGGATCTCGAAGAAGAAGAACTAGAGAGTTCTTGAGGGTGACTCCGCCAACATTCTTCACTCATATCATTATGGCAAGAACAAGTGCAATCAACTTCCACATCTTGCACTAGTTCAAGGAGTCACAAACCCTCATGTTGGTAAGGCAAGGGACAAGGTAACATAATGATTTCATGGACATAATCTTGTGTGTGCATCACTCTATGTCTATGGATATTCTTGTTTGTTCCTTGTGGGACTATCCCATGTAGGTAAGTTGAAAGTGCAACTCACTCCAAAGGATTGCTCCAAATGATCTACATCAACATTGAGCATCTACATCTTCAACACCTACATGAAGTCATCATCGACAAAACCCAAGGTTAGTTCATCCCTCTAAGGGGGGATCTCACATCTAGGGGGAGCTTAACTCTAAGAATTGAGTCAAAGCAACTCTAATGGTGTGAACACATCAATGCATTATGTAAAAGTGGTAACCCCACTTGAGCTTAAACGATGAGTATGACCTATGATCAAATGTTCTCATTTGACTCCTAAGTCAATATACTCATATATAGATGACCTAGTCATCGCCAATTGTTTGATAGATGCTAGAATTGGTTGTGCATGATTTGCCACATATTTCATTTGCCATCTTATTGTGTGAGCATGTTGGTGCATATTTTACTCATTCAAGGACATCCACTTGTTGTTTTGATTGTTTGGGTTCTTTTCTCTTTGCCAAGTGGATGGACAAGAATGCCTAAGAACCTTCTTTAGCTATATATGCTTTCCTCATCTAAAACTCTATTCATGCTACATCACAAAATTTAATCAAGTCAGATTCAAACCACTCTGTGTGAGGAGCACTCGGAGTGCCCGATTCATCATAGACTCAAACTTCCAAAACCTCTTTGTGACTCTCGGTCTGACCGATTCCTCCATTTCGGTCCTACCGAGATCATTAAGTTGATCTGAGTTTTCAACCTCGGTGCAACCGATTTGAACTTTTCGGTCACACCGATTTGCTGTAACTATACACAGTTATGCATCTCGGTGCCACCGAGTTGTTCCACTCGGTCACACCGACAGGGTCGGGCTATATATAGTCACGGGCAAAATTTTGAAAATTTCTCCGAAACCCTTCGCCCGCACAATAGCTCGCTCTGCCATCGAAGGTCTCCGGATCGTCTCCTCGTCGCCAGCAGCCTCTAGTAGCTGGTCTCCGCCGCCGTCAACGGATTTCGCCCCCGCCGTTGCTGCCGTAGCGAGTCCACCGCCAAGTTAGGGTATGGACTCGATCTTTGTGCTATCCACGTCTGATTCCTAGCACATTGTATTCTTATGGATTCTTGCTACGATTGAAACACTTCTATCAACTCAATATAGTCCATATATTAGATGAGATTCAAAATTTTAGGGTTAGGTTTCCGCCGAAACCATGTAGGACCCATCGAGTAGAAAAACTCGATCTCACCGATTTGGCTTATGCCATTACACTAGTAACTCTCGGTCTGACCGAGAATTACTAATCGGTGCGACCGATTTGAGGATTCTGTGAAACCCTAGCAGTCTCGGTGCCACCGATCTATGACTCGGTCCAACCAAGTTCATCAGTTTAGGTTCCAAAACTACTTTGGTATCACCGAGTTTGAAAATCGGTTGATCCGAAATGCTTTCTGTGGAAAACTAAAACTGAATTTTTGAATCATTCTTTTGCAAAAATCTCTGCATTTTGTGATGCTCATCTATTCTATCTCATCTATAACTCTTCACAGGGTCAGCAGTTAGCTTTTGCAGCATGTCTGACTAGAGTGACAGCCAGAACAGGTCAGAAGAGCAGATGGACTTTAGTGAGGGCACTAGTCCCTCAACTACAGATGAAGGGAGCAGAAGCACTCCTAGCAACCTGCCTAAGGCTGCTACCAGGCAGAGAAGGAAAAGAACTTCAGACTCAGAGGATGAGGATTATAAAGCTGAGGAAGATGAGGCTACTTCCAAGAAAGTGGTGCTCAAGAAGGAATATGGCTCTGCACATAGCACTAAGCCTGGACTGAAGAAGAAAGTTCCTGCCAAGAGGACACCAATGCCTAAAGCCAGAAAGTCCACTCAAGTGCCAGCTCAGATAGAACCCAAAGAGGCACCTGAACAGAAAGTCACTTCTTCCAATCCCAAGAAAGTTCCCACTGGAGAGACTATGAAGTTCACCATAGAATCAGAGGATGAAGGTGCTCAGGACAAGAAGAAGAAGAGAGCAAGAACCACGACTGCCAAGGTCCATGGAAATCCCTCAAAGCGAAGAGATTCTGAAGAAGAGGAAGAGGTTGCTGCACCAGCACCTAAGGCACCCAAGCTTATGGGTGATGCTATAAGATCAGGGGCTGCAACATCTAAGCCCAAAGAAGCACCCAAAGCTGCCTCCAAGGCCAAGCAAGTTCCAAAGAGGAATACTAGAAGTATTCCAGCTGCTGAGAAGAACAAGGCCCAGTGCCAAATGTTGCTGAAGAAGAAGATGAAGAAGGTCAGGTCCTAAAAAAGCTCAAGCCCAAGATACTAGACCACAATGATGCCCATTCTGTGGCTGAGGACATGAGGATCAAGAAGGATTCAGGGCTGAGGCTGTGGAGGATGGAAGATCCATATGCATCAAGGAGAAGAACTGTTGTTGACTACAGGTTCCATACAAAGGAACAGCAGGACTTCTATGAGACAATTCTGCTGGATAAGAAGCCCATAGTTTGTGACATGAGGTGGGTCGACTGGACCTACATCAAGGACAATGAAGAGCACTATCCAGGAGTGCAAGAAAGCTTTGTTGCTTATGGAGTTACTGACTTTGTTGGACAAAAGTTCACTCATTGGAATGATGAGCTTATCATGCAATTCTACTCCACAGCACACTTTTACCCAGATGGAAGAATTGTTTGGATGTCTGAAGGTACAAGGTACCAGTCCACTGTTGAAGAATGGGCAAGTCTGATAAATGCCCCAAAGGAAAATGAGGATGATCTGGATATCTATGCAAAGAAGAAGATGGATCACAATTCGATGGCTTACATGTACAAGGAAATCCCAGACAAGGCAGTTGAGACTCACAAGTTTGGATCAGTTCACTTTCTGCTGTCAGGGTTGCCAACCATTAATTGGATTCTGAGGCATACTCTGTTGCCCAAGTCTGGTGACCATAACATGATCAGAGGGCATGCCATCAACATGTTGCATGTGTTTGATGTGCCACAAAAGTTTAAAGTCATGAGCCTTATGATTGAAACAATTAAGAGGACTGCAGCAGATCAGAAGAGGAGCTGTGGATATGCACCTCAGATTCAGGAATTGATAAACTCAAAGATGGGCACAGGGAAATATCAGTTGGATAAGGAACATTTTCCACATTATCCAGATTTTGAGGACAATGAGGTTGTCATGAATGAAAATGATCCAACATCAGTTCAAGCTCAGGAGAAGAAGGAGAAGGCAAAGAAGGAGAAGGCTGCCAGGATACCAACTCAAGAGGAGGCATCTGAATATTTCTTGAAGACCAAACAAGAGAAGCTTGGTTACTTGATAGCATCTACACCGAGGATTGAGAAGGGACTGGCCACCCTCACTCAGAATCAGGAGAGCCTTGAGAGAATCATGGAACTCAAATTCCATGACCTTGATGTCAAAGTGGCGAGATTGATCGGTTGTGGAGCAGTGAAGGATGATATGCAGAGAGGCAGGGCAAGACTACCACAAATGTGTTTGCCAGAGTGCCCAGAGCCAGAGGTCGATTTGCGGTGCACGTGATGAGACGCTTTGTGATGACACTAGAGCAACAACTTCAGCACCAGCTACTGCCCCTTCAGTTCCAGTGCAACCAGCTCCAGCATCCACTCCAGCACCCTCTACTTCAACTGAAGCCTTCGTCCTTGGAGTTATCAGGACACCACCACCATAAGATCAAGCCTGAGAGTCAAACTATCACTATGCATTTTCTATGAACTTTTTGGTAACTTGTTGCCAAAGGGGGAGAAAAATGTATAGATCATAGCTTCGAGAGAGAGTGTGTTGCTTTTGTTCTCTCTTGCTTTATTTGGTGTTTTAAACTTGTTTGCTTTGATTGGTTGAAATACTATGCTTGTGAGACATTGATGATCATGTGTTTGATCATAAGCTACACTTATGCATGCTTGACATTATCCTATCTATCTTATGTGATCATTCACTTTGCTTGGTGATGAGTGCATGTATTCAATGTTTATTATTTTGAGCGCTCCACCAAGATGTATGTGACATGGAAGAGTAACCCATGAGCCTAATTCATTG